>CM069069.1:39772867-40972867 GCA_035220775.1 Malus fusca
TTTGTAAATGTGTTTCCGGGTATTCCTTTATCATTTCGTCCAAACGTAAGAGTTCCTCTAAGTCTATGAATTCTTTTAGAATACTCTTTTCTTGAATATCATTAAAAAAAAATTCGGATTGCCTAGTATTCCACCAATTAGTAAACCAAGATTCCAGACTTTTATTAAATGAGAGAGAGATCCACCAAGGCAAAAATACTATAGATGCAAGATATAGAAGGGAAATTAATACTTTCTTTTTTGCCATTTTTTCGTGTGTGAATTTTAAAAATTTTAATGAACGCACCTCATTCGTCGACTCTATATGATACTAATATTTCAATCAAGCATAAGTTCTATTACAAGTCATCGATGTATTTCCGGATTTTTTTGTGATTCAATACAGCGGTTAGTCCTTGAATTTAGAAAGAATATAGAATAAGAAAGAGCCCTCTTCAAATTAATAGTAGTCGGATTTCGAGACGAAAGAACTCCCGTTCTATCAAAATATCAAATATTTAGAAAAAAAATTCTTTACTTTATGATGAAATGTTTTGTTTTGATATATGATGAATCTGTCATTTAGATTTGTTACTGAATTGAGTTAAGTGGATTTACATACGCATAAAAAAAAATTGTGGACATAAACAATTTAGTTTTAGAATTGTTTCATATACGTTTGCTTTGGCTCGAGTAAGCGTTGTGAAGAAACTTCAGTTAAGTTATGCTATAGAAAAAAAGATGATTCTTGAGTTTTTTTATCTCTTGCAAAGTATTCATTCTTCAGTTCCTTTTTTTCAAAATACTTCAATTGGTACACGCAAGAAATAGGCCAATTCAGCAGCTTTTTGCTCAATCTCTCGTGGAGTAAAATTCTCATCAGTACGAGTCAAGGGAATGGCTCATTGTCCTTTTATTTCCATATAAAGGACACGACGAGCATAAATACCCTCTTTAATTTCTATTCTGATGGACTGAATGTCTTTCATAAGGAATCGGAGGAATATGCGACAATTTTTTCCAGGAAATCCCAAACGAAAAATACACACTATGCCCTCTTTTATATCGAATCGATCATAACCACTACCTACATTCCACGAAATTGTGCATCACAAATAGAAGCTAATAAAAAGACCTGCGATCCCATAGAAAGACATCACGATACCTTGTGGAAAAAAAATTATTTGCTGAGAAGGAAATAAAGATATAAAATTCCTACCAAAATAATTGGACGTTCCAACCAATAAAAACCCTAATGAACCTAAAAAAAGAATAAAGGCCCAACAGAAATTACTTGTTTTTCGAGACCCCGCTATAAGTTCTACCCATATACGTTCTGATCGCCAACTCATACTCTAACTAGACCTAGTTGCATTTTATTGGAATTGGGAGGATAACAAAAATAATTTTTTTTACTTTTTTTTGTTTCCGAAGTAACTCTCATCAACCAGCACTATTATGATGTGAACCTTTAGGGATAATTCATCGAATTTCTTATATCCAAACTAAAATAATAACATCCCTTTCATATGATTTCCTAATACATATAGATATATTGACTTTACTGTGGAGCCAAAAATATTCACAAGGCGACACGTAGATTTTTGACAAAAGAAGACAAAACTACCCTTGGGGCATACCGGGATTTCTACGCCCAAGCAGCAAGCAATTATCCATCAACCAAGTCAAAAGTGGCCAAAATAGGTAACAATTCAAAACCTATTTCATCCAACCACATCAAATCCTTTCTACAAGGTAATTCCCAAACACATTCCTTTTAAATTATGTTAATTGGCTAATTAATGGGTTTATTGTCTAATTAACCCATTAATTGTCAATTAAACCATCCATTATATCCAAATAACCACAAAATACATCCAATTCAACCCTAAAACTAGTCAAAGGCCGGCCACACCCTTTGCTCTTCACCTTTTTTTTATGTTTTCCATTTTATTACCCCATTTATACAAATAATCAATTTTGTAACTCCTAATTAAACCCAAAAAACCCTAGCCACCTCCTACCCCTATAAATATACTCTCATTCTCACCAAAAAAGCCAATTCCAACACTTTGGCAAAAATCCCAAAATTCTCTAAACACTATTTCTCTCTAAATTCTAACTTTGGCATCGGAGGTTCTTCGGCTAAAGCCCCCCCCATTCATCGTGGGCGCGTGAGGCTTGTGGCCATAACCAAAGGTGTTATTTATTTTGTAGGTGCAATTTTGTCCAAGATCAAGGAGGAATAAATTTGCATCCACAAATTGGTGCTTTCATTGAGAGTTGAAATCCATACTCGTAAAAGACTCTCGCGCAAAAAGGTTTTTTCTTTGTTTTCTAGTCCATTTGAATATTTTGCATACGTTCTTATTTATAGAATTTTTTTACTTGCAAAGGTTCTTTGATAAAACGTATAAGAAAGATATAATGGCTAGAAATTTAGAAATTTCCACAAGTGAAAATTCTAATGTTCAAGAAATGGGATTGCGGAGATCCGTGAGGCTAAATGCGACAATAAGGGGAGCGACATCATCATCACGAGCTTCCACCATGGGAACCACCGAGGTGGCTACCTCGGTAGCCACCCGCGGCGAGGTCCATGGTGCCTTCACCACGGCCACCATGGGAACCACCGCGGTGGCTACTTCGGTAGCCACTCGTGGCGAGGTCCATGGAGCCTTCACCACGGCCCGGAGATCCGTGAGGCAAAATGCGACAATAAGGGGAGCGACATCATCACCACGAGCTTCCACCATGGGAACCACCGTGGTGGCTACCTCGGTAGCCACCCGCGGCGAGGTCCATAGTGCCTTCACCACGGCCACCATGGGAACCACCGCGATGGCTACTTCGGTAGCCACTCGTGGCGAGGTCCATGGAGCCTTCATCACGGCCCAAGCCGTGCCATCCAAGGCTCACGGTACCAAGACCACGATCCAAGCCGTGCCATCCAAGTTTACGTGGACCCAAGCCCAAGCCTCGCATTCACATGCACCGCGCATTGAGCAGCCTGCTCCCGTCGAGCAACCCACTCCCGTGGCCCAGCCTGCTCCTGCCAAGCAGTCTGCTTCCGTGGCCCAGCCTGCTCCCGCCAAGCAACCTGCTCCTGCCAAGCAGCCTGCTCTCGTGACCCAGCCTACTCCCAACGAGCAGCCCACTCTCGAGGCCCAGACTGCTCCTGTGGCTTTCCAAGCAGCCCAAGTCGGCCCAAGACTATCTCAATCATCTGGACCTACCATCGAGCCTGCTCCCGACGAACAGCCCACTCCCGTGGTCCAGCCTGCTCCCGACGAACAGCCCACTCCCGTGGTCCAGCCTGCTTCCGTCGAACAGCCCACTCCCGTGGTCCAGCCTGCTTTCGTCGAGCAGCCCACTCTCACGGCCCAACCTGCTCCTGCCAAGCAGCCTGCTCTCGTGACCCAACCTGCTCCCGACGAGCAGCCCACTCTCAAGGCCCAGACTGCTCCCGTAGCTTTCCAAGCAGCCCAAGTCGGCCCAAGACTATCTCAACCATCTGGACCTACCATCGAGCCGGGGGCATTCTCACCACATTTTTTCGCGGATTTGACATTTCCCAACTCAAATCTCGCGCCCGGAATCTACCACCCTTCCACTGCTCAAGGAGGCGCATTCCTTCCAAGCTCTTCCAATCCAAATGGCGAACAACACTTGTCTCGACAAGTCATAGAGTTGATGAGCGCCCTTGCACAACAGACAACCTTGGTGAATCAACTTTTTCAAAGCATCGGGATCCAACGTGCCCCGGACGAGGTATCCCGAAGTAGGACAAGGGCAGACGGACATTTCCAGCAGCGTCCCGGCAAGCAGCCACTCGACCAGCCACGAGCCGAACGTTTGGTGAAGGAAATTTTGTGAAAAACATGTTCATTTGAATAACATCATATAGCATGCAATTAAGAATTAAAGGCGGAATCATGCTTTCATGCATTCAAAAACAAAACATCTACCATGAAATTCAAAGCCTAGTAGATTGGTGAACCTTGACTCAACTTAAAAACAACAATTTGTTAGTTGAGAAATATTTACCTTTGTAGATTCCTCTTTGCATATGCAAAGGATAATCACCCAAGAGATAGGGCCTTCATTCCTTGCTTCTTAGCTCCATGGATTTGGTTAGAAGAATAGGTTCTCCAAGTTCCCAAAATTGAGAACCTCTAAAGATTCTACACCAAGGTTGGATTGGAGAGGAAATGAGTGACCTTGAGGAAATAGAATTGCTAGACAATATCCCCCAAGGTGGTTGGCCTCTTAGAGAGAAATGGAAGCTTTGTGTTCTCACCAATTTTCTCTAAAATCAACAACTTATGAATTTATGTTATAAAGTTTTTATATAGTCACTTCTTTAAATGACCTAAAGAACCAAAAAACCCTAATTCATCACTATATGGCCGGCCACTCTAATGGATTTGGGCTTTTGGGCCTTTGTGAATCTTTATTCATTAAGTTGTCATACAACTTAAGTCAATGGGCTTTGACGTTCGAAGCCCATTGGGCCTTAAGGTCCAAAACTATCCCGAGGTCTTTAACGAACTTATTCGTTTGATTAATTAACATATTAATTAATCCTTGCCATAAATAATTAAACCATTTAATTCATCTCCTTTGTTTCTTCAATCTCCACCTTATTTGGTGTACGATACATTAGGTTCCTTTTAGCGAGGCAGTGGGCGATTAAAACCATTTTACATCGATTGTGAATTGAAACTTACTTTCAATTCTCCATTTAGTGATTACACACGTTTAGGGCTTCCACAAACCATGAGTGACACCTAGCAGCATATCATGGCTACCCAAGCTAATCAGAAGAGGTAGAGAACCTATTCAGTTTAGGATTACAAATGCAATACGGTCTTTCTCTAATCTAATACTCTTGACCACATTGTTTGGTTTGATAGTTTATTTATTCATGTCTACTATCCAATGTGATTCATTTGCATTTTATGATTACCTTGAATGTGATTTGGAACGCATTCCCCAATCTCATTCATACTCTGGCCAGAGATTTTAATCATATCATAGAGTATTCTCCCTCAAGCCAATTGAAGGTTAGAGATCCCTTGTTGCGCATTCACTTGTCTCCATGACTAAGTGGCTTAACCCCAATGATGTCGTGGACACCCCGATGGGGTGACTTTGACATAATCAAAGATCAAGGACTTAACCACAAGACAACAACTGTGATGCCTCAGGTCAAAGGACTAATTTGCATTATCCCAAACATGAGTTCTCATGTGACATGAGTATGAGAACTCCTCGTTGATCGTGTTCAGTGGACTCATTCTCTATTGAGCACCTACGTACTTGTCTTGATGTCACACACACCAATGACTCGAGACTAGTCACTCTCCCTGAGAGAAGGCATAGTACGTACTGATCTTATTGGACTGTCAATGCCCAATTGGCAATCCTATGATCAGGAACGTTTAGGATGTGTCTACGAAAGAATGGTCTCATTAATCTAACTTCATTAGATTGCATTCTCCCAATCACATATTCCTTGGACTTTATCGTTTAAGCATATAACATTTATATGAGACGTCTCAAACAATAATGTTTGCCCTTTATATGTAAACTAGATTAGTTTAACATGTGAAATATCCGTAAAGTATCATCATATGAATGGCTTTAGGGCACATTTCCAACATTTGGGCAGTGTACATTCCTGTCTTAGAGCGCGAATGAGCGTGCACTCTCGACTAGGCCCACGGAGGAGCATACATTCACGGTTGGGGTCATACTCCGATAGTCAACATGAGCAACCTTCCGGGCAAAGTATCTATTCGCAGCTAAGCCCACAAGGAGCGTCCTCCACCTCACATCAGAGTAGGCAGCACGACGGACGGAGAGAAGCAGTCACTCAATCCAGCTCAAGTTCAACCAGCAGCTTGCGAAGAACTCGCTCGCCTACTAGGAACGCACCACATGCACTGCATCCGCGGCATAGACGAGCCAAACACATGGAAGAGCAGCCTAGACCAGCAAGTCATGACTGGGGGCAGCCGAGAGCTCCGCTACCCCAACAAAGGCAAATTCAGGAAGAAGTAAAGAGACTCTTGACCAAGCGATTGCATGATTTCCAACGTAACGAGGTCACCGACGAGGCACTACGACGGAACATAACCAACATAAGCAGGTCACCCTTCACGGAGGAGATCGAGCAGGCAGAGCCTCCACGCGAGTTCAGCATGCCACATTTCACATCTTTCAAAGGGGATGAAGACCCGGAGAGACACTTAAAACGTTACCAAAGCGCAATGATCCTTTATTGAAACAACGATGATCTCATGTGCAAGATATTCGCCACCACTCTACAAGGCGAGGCGCAAGATTGGTTCTACACCCTGCCGCCACAATCCATCCGGAATTTCTACGAACTTTCTTTGGTTTTCACCAAAGAATATTCATCATATCGCTCGATCAAAAAGAAGTCTGACCATTTGTTCGACGTCAAGAAGAACCGAAGGGAGTCGCTTCGCGACTATGTGAGGAGGTTCAAAGTAGAGAAGGCAAAAATAGTCGGATGCAAAGACTCGATAGCTAGAGCAGCCTTCCAAAAAGGACTTCCAGCAGACCACCCGCTATTCGGAAAATTGATCATGAAAGAAGATCTAACTCTGGCAGACTCTTTTGCTTTAGCAGAGAAGCATGCACTTTGGGATGAGGCTCGCCAATGCACATTCAAGGACTTGAAGAAGTACCCGACATCACCTCCCTAAAAGCAGCGGAGGACTTATTCGCATGTTTGACGGTATCTAAAGTAGCAATAAGCTCTACCATCATGCAAGAAGAGCTGGGGGCCCGACTACCTGTATTCTACAGTTCAAAAGCTCTCCTCGATGCTATTAAAAATTCAAAAGCTAACTTTGGCGATAGTTGTTGCAACCCAGAAGCACAAGTGTTACTTTCAAACGCATGCAGTCATCCTCATGACGTACTATTCTGCCCAATCCAGACGCGCGACGATAAAGGCATAGACCCCGGCGGATGTAAAGTTTTCTGACGAACGCAACACTGGAATGACACATTCAGAAACAAGTTTTGTCCTCGTCACCCTAAAAGATTCTACATAGGAGCAACATGTACCGGCAGTTGAGTACCACTTCTTGTTGCGCACCACACGGCCCTAGCCGACCCTTGCTCAATGATTCAACTCTAGAGTGGCCCAATACCGGCAGTTGAGCATCTCCTGCTGCATATGACATGGCCCCATCTCCACAGCTCCCTACTGCACCTTCACGTCGAGCCTAGGTGACGCAACAAAGCGGCCCAACGATGCCTCAGAAGTAGCCGAGCACACTCTAGCCGCGCCTACTCCACTCGATGGAGACTTCTAGCATTTGCATGTCGACAGCGCAGAAAAGCCCTCATCACTGCCTGCAGAGAAGGATCCAAAAAGTCGAATCTCATATGGAAAGGTTTGTACAAGATCAGCAGAGTAGGCGGCAAGAGTAATTACACCCTCGCCACCATGAAACGACAAAAAGATCGAAAAACAGTGGATGACCTACAATCTGAAGAAGTACCATGTGTGACCTCCCGCTACATCAAAACCTGAAGACTCAAGAAGCTCGACGGGCACCACCTCACAAGCTGAGGATTATCCAGTTGTTATGCAGTTCTTACCTTACAGCTAAAGTTATCGTTCGTTTCACTCGTTTTTTCAATGAGGAATTTAAAAGTAATCAAAACTTGGCTTGGCTGCATGCTTACAACAACTAATCACTCCTGCACTTCAAAAGAAGACTGCGCCCTTCTTAGGGACTCATCGCAAGAATTGGGCCCCCCGAGGGACCAACCATGCTCTCCAGTGCGAGAGGGTAAACCAATTCCCCGACACCCATATGGGTTAGCTCTCCAAGATGGGAGGATAAACTTTACACTCCGAATATCCAGACGTGGATGAGCCTGGCTGCCCTAGTATAACTAGATGCACGATGGCTTGCGCCGGGATTCCTAGAAGTAGCCGCAATGGTCTTTTTCAAGGCTTAGCTAACTGAAGGATTTTGGGTCTCTTGGCCTAATCCGTGGGGAACCGGGCCCTAGAGACGGAGAGGGCACATTACGCAGTACATCCGATTGACGGCTGCCCTGGAATCCTAAAGCTGCTACCGAGTGCACTAAGGTAGCCTACGGATTCCGGTAGACTGCCTACGGCTTGCCCTTCGAGCAGTAAAGCCGCACTAGACTTTTACAACCGCACATTCTTGTGAAAGGTTAAACAAGCTAGCACGCATATACGAAGTTTTATCCACTGCCGACATGCTACGTAGTCGATAAGCTTCACCTCTGCCAAGCGTGGAACAACCTACACCAAGTCCTAAAGTGTTGTGATACTTGCTATGCAACCTACGGAATTTGAGAAAGTCAAGGTTAACAGCCTAATGGTTACGCGGACTTGTCTGCTTCTGTAAGTAAGGCATCCGGCTGCCAACCCAATGGCTAACAACTTTGCAAAGTTCTACACCAACACCTACGACTGCATAGGCTACGCGAGCTTGTCTGCTTATAAAAAAAGTAGCATGCTTGCCACTGGTCTATCAAGTCTAAAGGTTAGGGCATGAACAAAAGAATCAAAAATGAAGAAAAGCTAAGGAAAACATGTTTATAAACAACTAGTAAAGGCCAAAGTAGTTCAAGCAAAACAAGAGCTACAAGGAAAAACAAAGAAAATCTTAAATGCTACCTAGATGACTACACTTTAGCAGCCTGGACATCCCACGACTATTCGGTCGCCACACCTTCAGCAGCCGCGAAGCTCTTAGCAGCGGCATCACCCCCGACTGCTATAGCCTGGGCACCAACTTCTCCAACTACTTCACCAATACCAACATGGACGCGCTGCAGTTCATCCACTTCTTTCTTCAAACTTTCGTTGATCTTCAGTACACCTTGAAGTTCCAACACTTGGGGTTCAGGCCTATCGACGATTCTTTTGAAGTGGATCACTTAATTATAAGCAGCAATCAACTTTTCATCCTTTTGCATAAGCAGCAAAAGAAGTCTTTGGTTTTTTCTCAGCCGGCATCTCTTGAGCAGGCATGGAATATCCCTTTTCCCACCTTCACTTGCAGCAGGATCCGCAACGGTGATTGGACGAGCCAATGCATCCGCCTTGATCCTATTCACCTCTTATTTTGGGAGCAGCCCACGTTTCTCCTGACGAAGAGAGTTAAAGTAGCCAACGCCATTCGTGGTACCCAGCAGGGGAGTTTAACCCAACATTCCAGCAGCTCATGAGGTCCGCAACCTCTTCATTTCTCTTAATCATCGGCCTAGCTCGCGTCATGTTCAAAAGCCTAAAAGGACATGAGCCATGTGACTCGCCTAGCATTGCGCCCCAGCGTCACAATCCGCGGCCCCAGCCACACAAGCTGCCCTTGGTTTTAGCCAAGTCGAGCAGCGTAAAGCAGTGGTCCCTGCCACAATACCTCATCGGCCCATGCCGAGCCGACTCCTGGCCCATGCCAGCCGACGTGCCGCACCACCCCGACGGTTGCCCCGCAGTAGCACCATCCAAGAAAAAGACAAGGAATATTAATTTTTTCTTACCTTGGTGTGGTACGAAGAAGACGAAGAAATCAACGAAAGACGGTCCTTTGCACGGGCAAGATGTAGAAGATTGCTAGAGGAGGGGGAACAAATATCCTCTAAGCTATCTCTCTCTTGTAGGGTAGAATAAATCGCTCTCCAAAGTTAATTTAATAACCCACTTAAGGTAGACTTAAATAGGCTTTGAGAGAAATTTATTTCCCTTTCCTAGAATGATCTAATTTCCTATTAAAGAGAGAATCTACATCAAAATAGGAAGCAGTCCTAAGTTTCCTAAAGCAAGAAAATCTCTACACCTGCTGCCCTTTTCTGCGAGCAGCCCAACAGGTGTGGGGGCATTTGTGGAGCCAAAAATATTCACAAGGCGACACGTAGATTTTTGACAAAAGAAGACAAAACTACCCTTGGGGCATACCGGGATTTCTACGCCCAAGCAGCAAGCAATTATCCCTCAACCAAGTCAAAAGTGCCCAAAATAGGTAACAATTCAAAACCTATTTCATCCAACCACATCAAATCCTTTCTACAAGGTAATTCCCAAACACATTCCTTTTAAATTATGTTAATTGGCTAATTAATGGGTTTATTGTCTAATTAACCCATTAATTGTCAATTAAACCATCCATTATATCCAAATAACCACAAAATACATCCAATTCAACCCTAAAACTAGTCAAAGGCCGGCCACACCCTTTGCTCTTCACCTTTTTTTTATGTTTTCCATTTTATTACCCCATTTATACAAATAATCAATTTTGTAACTCCTAATTAAACCCAAAAAACCCTAGCCACCTCCTACCCCTATAAATATACTCTCATTCTCACTAAAAAAGCCAATTCCAACACTTTGGCAAAAATCCCAAAATTCTCTAAACACTATTTCTCTCTAAATTCTAACTTTGGCATCGGAGGTTCTTCGGCCAAAGCCCCCCCATTCATCGTGGGCGCGTGAGGCTTGTGGCCATAACCAAAGGTGTTATTTATTTTGTAGGTGCAATTTTGTCCAAGATCAAGGAGGAATAAATTTGCATCCACATTTACATTTCAGAAATTCTCCCCGATCCCGATCTATTTGAAAATAGTTATAATTCATTTATCATGTTTACACATACATAAGAGCTTATGTACCATATTTTACAAAATAGATATCCGTGTTATGATCCAAGTAAGTCTTGAATATATATATATATATATATATATATATATATATATATATATAAGATTTGTCCTTGTTGTATCTAAAAAATCTTGTTTTTTTTAACATAAAGAGATAAAGAAGCCATTGCAATTGCCGGAAATACTAAGCCCACTAAAGGCACAAAAATGGAGGGGAGACTGTTGAGAGTTATCATAGAATGGGTACCTCGATTTAATATTTGTACCTGTTATTTATTGTTATATTTATTGTTTTATATTTGAACCTTATCCTTATATTGTTATAAAGATATCTTATAATTCATATATAATTGTTATATTATACTAAGTATACCTAAGTGAGTATATATATACTTAATAGGGATAGGGAGTCTATAAGTATATGTTTTAAGAAATATATATTAATAAATAAAATACAATAAATATATAAATAAATGGACCTATTCATCTTTCTACATGTTTCTAATTCATCTTTCTACATGTTTCTACATGAAATATATATATATACGATAATCCACCCTTTTATTATTCGTATTAGTAGTTATTATCTTTTCTTGTCTTATAAATTTCATAATTTAATAAAATTTTAAAGTATTTCCTAAAAACTCCCAAAGAATTCGTTATAATACGATCCAACAAAAAGGATTCTTAGTGGGGGATTTTTTTCGGGAGATATAGAAAGATGCAAGACCTTGTTAACTAATTCCACGGAAGAAAGTGAAAGAATTCACTCTTTTATTTTGAAAGAATTCACTCTTTTGTTTAATAGAGATTTCCTAGTTAGTATTAGTAACCAGGAATATCGATAAAAAAACGATCCGGATGGTTCTTTCTACAATTCAATCTTATGTTGCCAAAGTCAAAATCCATTCTTCGGATTTTGACTTTGATTCCTATAAATTAAATAACTACTTGATCACCACACATAAAAAAATTTATTAAGTTTTATTAAATTAATACTCTTATTAAATATTAAATTAAGACTCTAAGGCTCTAATCTAATTTTCATTCAAAGGAAAGAAAGCATGTAGCCGAAATAACTCACTCAAAACGCCCTTTAAAGGATTACGTGGTACAATTTGATCGAATAAGCCCTTATGGAATAAATATTCAGCCACTTGTGAATCCTCAAGTATTGTCTTATTCAATGTTTGTTCAATTACTCTTTTACCTGCAAATGCAATATAAGCATTGGGTTCAGCAATAATGATATCTCCCAACATACCAAAACTAGCTGTCACCCCGCCTATGGTAGGGGATGTAAGGATTGCTACATAAAATAACTTTTTATTTAATTGATAATCATATAAAGCGGAAGATATTTTAGCCATTTGCATCAAGCTCAAGCTTCCTTCTTGCATGCGTGCTCCTCCGGAAGCACACACTAGAATAAGATGTAAAAATTGATTGGTAGCATACTCGGCCAAACGTGTGATTTTTTCGCCCACTATAGATCCCATACTACCACCCATAAACTGAAAATCCATAACACCAATTGCTACGGGAATACCATTTAGTTGACCTGTGCCTGTTTGAACAGCCTCAGTTAATCCTGTATTTTTTTTATAAGAATCAATACGATCTTTATAAGGTTCCTCCTCCGAATGAAATTCAATGGGATCCAGAGAGACCATGTCTTCGTTCATAGGATCCAAAGTACCGGGATCAATCGAAAGATCGATTCTATCAAAACTACTCATTTTCAAATGACATCCACATTGTTCACAAATATTCATTTTTTATTTTAAAAAAAATCTTATAATTTAATCCATAACAATTTTCGCATTGAATCCACAAATGCCTGTATTTTTTAGTTACATTTAAATTATTAGAACTTATACTAAAATCACTATCATCTATGCTAGTTTTTATACTGGAACTCTCGCTTTTATTACTATTTACGCTTTCGCCACAAATGTAACTATAAATGTAGTTGTCACTATAATTGTTACTGTTGCTTAAAATATAACTATCAATACAAATTTGAGAACCAAGATAACTGTCAATACAACTATTAATGTGATTATTCCAACTATAATGAGAATTAGTATCATACATGTAACGATCGTGGCGAGTATCGTCACTTTGGGGTGCATTATTCATATAACTAGAAGTCTGATAACTATAAAAAGAACTTTTTAGTTCACTTAGAAAAGAACGGTTGTTGTCAATCTCAAAATTTTTATTTTCAATATCAAAATATATGGAATAACTGTCCCTATTACTATCCCTAACGAAAAAAGTGTCATCAGATATGAAATTCCGAATGTATCTGTCGCCGGCTAAATGATCAACATTATTGTAATTAGACTTGTCGCTAAAATTAAAAATGTCTTTATCCATATCATTTAAAATTGGGTCTTCACTTACACTGGTATTTTCAAAAGGACCAAGACTGTCCATTGATTTACTTAGCCTACACCTGTATTCTAACTCCCCGTTAAACAACATCGAATCGAACTGCCATTTTTCCATAGAACTTTCTTGCCCCTCATTTACATGAAAATACAATAGATGAATAGTCATTCCATGAAAATCATTTGAATATTCCGATCAGAATAAGCATATAAATCCAATCACTAGGGTTAGTAACTAATAACGAGGGGATATTGAAAAGAAAAGAAAAAGTAGTTTCTCCTATGCTATGAATATAAAGGAATATAAAGAACCTTTTTCGTAAAATCTCGCCTACTAATATAATAAGTTTATATTTCAACCCAGAATGAAAAGGACAATATACAGGATGGGTAGAAGAAGTTGTGATACTTGGCTCGATCATGATCCAAAAACGCAGGATCCGGAGATAATAATATATAAAAAAAATAGTATAAGAATGCACCAATCCTAGGGATCCATAGGATTAATTGTGGATCCAACACAACAATAAAAAAAGGCGTTTAAGTTGTTTCGTCTTATATTTTTGTATTTAAGATCTTGTATATCTATATAAGTATGTATCTCTCAAAAATCTATACATCTATACAATAGGATCTTTTTATTGTATTCGGCTCAATCCTTTTAGTAAAAGATTGGGCCGAGTTTAATTTCAATTCAATTAAGAGAACTAACAGTAAGTAATTACTGGATTACAAAGTATCCATTGCTTCGAATTCGAATTTGATCTCCTTCCATATTTCACAAGCAGCAGCTAGTTCAGGACTCCATTTACTAGCCTCACGAATAATTTCATTACCCTCACGAGCAAGATCACGTCCCTTATTACGAGCTTGTACACATGCTTCTAGAGCTACTCGATTAGCTACGGCACTAGGTGCATTTCCCCAAGGGTGTCCTAAAGTTCCGCCACCAAATTGTAGTACAGAATCATCTCCAAAGATCTCGGTAAGAGCAGGCATATGCCAAACGTGAATACCCCCTGAAGCCACAGGCAAAACACCTGGCAGAGAGACCCAATCTTGAGTGAAATAAATACAGCGGCTTCGATCTTTTTCAACAAAATCATCACGTAGTAAATCAACAAAGCCTAAAGTAATCTCTTTTTCCCCCTCAAGTTTACCTACTACGGTACCATCGTGTATATGATCTCCACCAAACATACGTAACGCTTTAGCTAGTACACGAAAGTGCATACCATGATTCTTCTGTCTATCGATAACTGCATGCATTGCACGGTGGATGTGAAGAAGTAGACCATTATCTCGGCAATAATGAGCCAAGCTAGTATTTGCAGTGAATCCCCCTGTTAAGTAATCATGCATTACGATTGGAACCCCCAATTCTCTGGCAAATACAGCTATTTTGATCATCTCTTCGCATGTACTTGCAGTAGCGTTTAAGTAATGCCATTTGATTTCACCTGTTTCAACCTGTGCTTTATAAATTGCTTCGGCACAAAATAAGAAACGGTCTCTCCAACGCATAAATGGTTGAGAATTAACATTCTCATCATCTTTGGTAAAATCAAGTCCACCGCGTAGACATTCATAAACTGCTCTACCGTAATTCTTAGCGGATAACCCCAATTTTGGTTTTATAGTACATCCCAATAGAGGGCGGCCATACTTGTTCAATTTATCTCTCTTAACTTGGATACCATGAGGCGGGCCCTGGAAAGTTTTAACATAAGCATGAGGGATTCGCAAATCCTCCAGACGTAAAGCGCGCAGGGCCTTGAACCCAAACACATTACCTACAATGGAAGTAAACATGTTAGTAACATAACCTTCTTCAAAAAGGTCTAAGGGGTAAGCTACATAAGCAATAAATTGACTTTCTTCTCCAGCAACAGGCTCGATGTGGTAGCATCGACCTTTGTAACGATCAAGACTGGTAAGACCATCAGTCCATACAGTTGTCCATGTACCAGTAGAAGATTCAGCAGCTATCGCGGCCCCTGCTTCCTCAGGTGGAACTCCAGGTTGAGGAGTTACTCGAAATGCTGCCAAAATATCAGTATCTTTGGTTTCATAGTCAGGAGTATAATAAGTCAATTTATAATCTTTAACACCAGCTTTGAATCCAACACTTGCTTTAGTTTCTGTTTGTGGTGACATAAGTCCCTCCCTACAACTAATCAATTAATAATTCTCACAAGAACAAGGTATACTCGACATAAATTATGAAGTTAATGAAACCTTTCACAAAACTATCAACTAATATTATCAACTAATCAGAACGGTTCGTTATTAGACCGTGGTATTTGATTCGCCAAATACATCAATATTGTATACTCTTTCATATGTATGGCGCAACCCAATCTTTGTTTTTCAAGTTTCTAATATCTTACTTTTTTGAATCGAAATATATAAATAATAAGAAATTCGCTCTTGACAGTGATATATGTTGTATATGTAAATCCTAAATATAAAAATATGCAGAATTCGTCCATAAACATGAAAAATACTAGGCTAAAAATAATAGGCTAAGCGTAAATCGATATGCTGATATCGTAAATAAGGACCGATGAGATAGAAAAAAGAAATCGTAATTTATAGGGTTCAGATTCGAATTCCATAGATAATATGGAAGGTATTGTCTATAATGATAGGCAAATAAAAGACTTTATCAAAAAATTTATTCATACACTTGATGTTTTGAAAATGGGTTTTGGTTGAATTTTTCAATTCACTGAAATTGAATAAGTAAACAATTGAATTGGATTCAGTTGGATGGTACCAACGAAATCGAGCGCTAAGGCCTATTTCTTATTGAATTAACCGATCAACTTAACTTGTTTTGCTATCGAACATTTATTTTTTATTTCAGTAATTTTCGCAAAAAATTTTGACATATTTTATTATGAGAATAAATCCTACTACTTCTGGTCCTGGGGTTCCTGCACTTGAAAAAAAAACTTGGGGCGTATCGCTCAAATCATTGGTTCGGTACTGGATGTAGCTTTTCCACCGGGCAAGATGCCTAATATTTACAACGTTCTGGTAGTTAGGGGTCGAGATGTTGTTGGTCAACAAACTAATGTGACTTGTGAAGTACAGCAATTATTAAGAAATAATCGAGTTAGAGCTGTAGCTATGAGTGTTACAGATGGTCTAAAGAGAGGAATGGAAGTGATTGACACCGGAGCTCCTCTAGGTGTTCCAGTCGGCGGAGCGACTCTAGGACGAATTTTCAACGTGCTTGGAGAGCCAGTTGATAATTTAGGTCATGTAGATACTCGCACAACATCTCATATTCATAGATATGCGTCTGCCTTTATACAGTTAGATACAAAATTATCTATTTTTGAAACAGGAATTAAAGTAGTAGGCCGTTTAGCCCCTTATCGTCGTGGAGGAAAATAAGGACTATTCGGATGAGCTGGAGTGGGTAAAACAGTACTCATTATGGAATTGATCAACAACATTGCCAAAGCTCATGGGGGTGTATCCGTATTTGGCGGAGTAGATGAACGTACTCATGAAGGAAATGATCTTTACATGGAAATGAAAGAATGTGGAGTAATTAATGAACAAAATATTGCAGAATCAAAAGTAGCTCTAGTCTACGGTCAGATGAATGAACTGCCAGGAGCTCGTATGAGAGTAGGTTTAACCGCCCTAACTATGGCGGAATATTTCCGAGATGTTAATGAACAAGACGTACTTCTAATTATCTACAATATCTTCCGTTTTGTCCAAGCAGGATCCGAAGTATCCACTTTATTGGGTAGAATGCCTTCCGCTGTGGGTTATCAACCCACCCTTAGTACTGAAATGGGTACTTTACAAGAAAGAATTACTTCTACCATAGAGGGGTCTATAACTTCTATTCAAGCAGTTTATGTACCTGCGGACGATTTGACCGATCCTGCTCCGGCCACGACATTTGCACATTTAGATGCTACTACCGTACTATCAAGAGGATTAGCTACCAAGGGTATCTATCCAACAGTATATCCTTTAGATTCAACATCAACTATGCTCCAACCTCGTATCGTCGGTGAAGAACATTATGAAACTGCGCAAAGGGTTAAAGAAACTTTACAATGTTACAAAGAACTTCAAGACATTATAGCTATCCTTGGGTTGGACGAATTATCCGAAGACGATCGCTTAATCGTAGCAAGAGCACGAAAAATTGAGCATTTCTTATCACAACCCTTTTTCGTAGCAAAAGTATTTACCGGTTCCCCAGGAAAATATGTTGGTTTAGTAGAAACAATTAGAGGGTTTTAATTGATCCTTTCTGGAGAATTAGACGGCCTTCCTGAGCAGGCATTTTATTTGGTAGGTAACATTGATGAAGCTACTGCGAAAGCTACGACCTTAGGAACTTAGAAATGGAGAGTAAATTGAAGAAATGACCTTAAATCTTTGTGTACTGACCTCGAATCGAATTGTTTGGGATTCGGAAGTGAAAGAAATTATTTTATCTACTAATAGTGGACGAACTGGCGTATTACCCAATCATGCGCCTATTGCCACAGCTATAGATATCGGTATTTTGAGAATACGCCTTAACGACCAATTGTTAACGATGGCTCTAATGGGTGGTTTTGCTAGAATAGGCAATAATGAGATCACAGTTTTAGTAAATGATGCAGAGAAGGGTAGTGACATTGATCCACAAGAAGCTCAACAAACTCTTGAAACAGCAGAAGCTAATTTGAGGAAAGCTGAAGGCAAGAGACAAACAATTGAGGCAAATTTAGCTCTCAGACGAGCTAGGACACGAGTAGAAGCTATAATGTGATGTCGTAACTAGTCTAGTTGGTCCGTCCGAATAAGCAAAATAAGGTGTATAAACAGAACTTCTGTTTATACACCTTATTTTGCTTATTCATCCCTAATTTTGTTCTTGCCGATTGAATAGGAATCAATTCCAATCAAGTGGAATAAAATTCTAATGAAACAAAAATGATAAAAAATAAATATTAAAGAAGATGAGTAGAAAAACTTATTAGATACCATTGACTTTGGTATCTAATAAGTTATACCTACTATTGGATTTGAACCAATCACTCCCGCCGTATGAAAGCAATACTCTAACCACTAAGTTAAGTAGGTCATTTATCATCACAAAGAGAAACAAATGGGACCTATCACATTGATGGATTATAAATGTAATATTACTTATAAGTAATACCAATCAAACGTATCAAAGAGATATAATGTTGGATCGTGTAATATTCATCTTGACAAGAAATTATCTACATGATAAAATATGTATCACAAGGGCTATAGCTCAGTTAGGTAGAGCAACTCGTTTACACGCGCGCCAATGTTTTTCAGAGGAGTCTCCATCATGTAATCAAAAAAAGATTTGATCTTATTGAGAAATTGATGTCTTACTCTATGACTTTTAGGCCAGGTTCTAAAAAACGTTAGGCGCTAGTCGGGCGGTGGACAGGGGCCTAGCGCCTAGGCGGCCTAGGCGGATTTATGTAAATTTATTATATATCTTGTAAATAAGTGTCTATTTACACCTAAAAACAAACTATACTTCTATGGATACTAACATAATCATAAAATGCAAAAATAAAAGTAAAAAAATACACAAAGTATATACATCCAAAATAACAGAACCCAAAAAGACCTTGTATATTTAGTTATTTACAAAGAAAACCCTAACCTAAAGATGATAAAAGATTTGACAAACTCCTAGATATTTTGTTTAATTTAGGGGCGTGATATCCACACACCCCATTTTACTTCTCACACACCCTTCTAATTTTCGGCCGACGGATCGGATTAATTGAAGAAGATCAACGGACAAAAATTAACAAGGGGTGTGTGAGAAGTAATTTGGGGTGTGTGGATAGCACACCCCTTAATTTATTATATATTCTCAATCCATTATTTATTAAAAAGTAATTTCTTTCCAAAAAAAAAATAATAATTTCCTTTATTAATTGAATCATTTCTGATTCTGACACCCAAACCCATTAACACCCATTTACTTTTCTTTATGCGTCAATTCCAAAGTCCCATCCCTTCTCTTCACTTCTCCCTACCTAAACCCATTTACTCTCATCTCCTTTTTCTTTAAGCCGTCAATTCCAAAGTCTCCAATCTCCATCCCCTCTCTTCGCTTCTCCCTGGTTTAAGCAAGCCTTGCCCAGTTACCCTATCTCTGCAGTGTCGTCCTGTCATCGACCAAACAAGCCTTCATCTTCATCAAAACACAGATCCCGACCAACCCAACTCAAAAATCAACTGAATTGTGTAGGTCAGTGTAATGGTGATCCCCGACGTCGATGGTTTCAAGAAGTTCCAGACAGCTCTCTCTCTCTTCTTTCAACAACAAAATTGCAGATCTCTCTCTCCTTCATCAACATATCATTCTATTGTTATCAGTACAAAGAGTTTTTTTTTTTTTTTGGTTACAAAACAAAAAGGCCGCCGAGGCCGCGTTGCCCGCCCAACGACCTCCTAGCCCGCTCAGCGGCCGACTAGATACCGATTTATAGCCCTTCCGATTTGTTGAACGATTTCATAATAATCGCAACGGAGGCCCGCCGTCCAGCGCCTAGGCGGCCGCCTAGCCCGCGTTTTAGAACATTGCTTTTAGGGAACAAAACAAGAGAACAATAGCCTGACAAATGGTTTGGTCCGATTCGGTTGCCCATTTAGGTGCCAGAACCCCTCATTGATTTGAGATATTGATAAGGTGAATTCCCTGTCTATTCAATGCCATGCATAATGAGTATAAGGACCTCAAAAAAACCCTCTTTTCGTCCTATCTTATGAACTTTAAGGTGTATGAAGTTTCATTTTTGATTCAAGAGGGCGATAGAAACTCCATTTAACTTAAGTTGATCTAGGCCAGAAGCAGACCTACATCAGGATAACCCTTCTTTGAAACACTTTGGTAGTGCTCCTGGATTGGAGTGAATCCACATAATAAATCAGAGCACATGGAACCATCTTTTTATCTTTCTGTCAAGAAAAATATGGTAGACTAGCCGATATTTATATCAGTTAATGAAAGAGCCCAATGCAAAAAAATGCACGTTGGGTCTTTGAAACAGTTCAAATCATTTTGATAATAAGAAGTTTGATCTGTTTTACCGAGAAGGTCTACGGTTCGAGTCCGTATAGCCCTAAAACCTAAAAATGAAAATAAAAAATGAAAAGAAAATGAAAATATGCTATATTATATATATATATATATATATATTTATATATATAGTATATGTATATAGTATATAAATAAAATATGTATATAGTATATAAATAAAAGTATATGTATATAGTATATAAATATAAAAAAAAGTATATGTATATAAATTATAAATAAAAAATAAAAAATTATCTATTATCTATTATGTTCGAGTCCATATAGAAATATATAATCTATATTTTATAGATTTCTATTTTCTATTTATAATATATATAATAAAATTCTATAGAATTCGAAATTATAAACAAAAAATTATATTTTCGATTTGTAATTCGTTTTTTTTAGTGTAATCTGAAGTGCGGCGAAAACGAGAGAGTCTTGTTTGTATAAGAGCAATATATACTTATATTTATTATATCTAATTAAAATCGAATTAGAGTGGATCAATCTTGAAACAAGACATGTACCGCAGCAAACAAATGAAACTGGGCGGTTCGATCAAAATAAATTGTTGTTTTGACTAAACAGTTATGGATTATTTTACAATTTATTCTAATTCGAATCGACTAGTACGGTATATTTTCCACTTTAATAGGAGTACGTCTATGTTTCTGCTTTACGAATATGATTTTTTCTGGGCATTTCTGATAGTATCAAGTGTTATTCCTATTTTGGCATTTCTAATTTCCTGAGTTTTAGCCCCGATTAGCAAAGGACCAGAAAAACTTTCGAGTTATGAATCGGGAATATAACCAATGGGGGATGCTTGGTTACAATTTAGAATCCGTTATTATATGTTTGCTCTAGTTTTTGTTGTTTTTGATGTTGAAACGGTTTTTCTTTATCCATGGGCAATGAGTTTCGATGTATAGGGAGTATCCGTATTTATAGAAACTTTAATTTTCGTGCTTATTGTTGGTTCAATTTATGCATGGCGAAAAGGAGCATTGGAATGGTCTTAGCTCTTGAATAGTCATCAAACAATAAAAAAAAAAGATTGAGACAGTTATGACTTCCATTATTGAATTTCCTTTACTTGATCGAACAACCCAAAATTCAGTTATTTCAACTACATCAAGTGATCTTTCAAATTGGTCAAGACTCTCCAGTTTATGGTCGCTTCTCTATGGTACCAGTTGTTGCTTCATTGAATTTGCTTCATTAATAGGCTCACGATTCGACTTTGATCGTTATGGATTGGTACCACGATCCAGTCCTAGACAGGCAGACCTAATTTTAACAGCAGGCACAGTAACAATGAAAATGGCTTCTTCTTTAGTAAGATTATATGAACAAATGCCTGAACCAAAATATGTTATTGCTATGGGAGCATGCACAATTACAGGGGGGATGTTCAGTACCGATTCTTATAGTACTGTTCGGGGAGTTGATAAGCTAATTCATGTGGATGTCTATTCCTATGGATATCAACTTATTTAAATTTAATCAAAATAAAAGAAAATTTTCTCAAAAAAATTCAAAAGTTTGAAATCTATAATAAGTTCTGCAAAATTTCTATAGTGAATCAATAAATATCGTTGATATTCATTGATTTTCTTATCTCTCGCCAATATAGGATCAAGTTTACCTATCAGCCCTTTTCATATTGATTTTTCGAACATTTCAATGGAAATATCTCCTATATCATCCTTTTGACCTTTTTAAACTCTAATATCGGCATGTGATGTTATTATAAGTGTGACTACATGCTGATTTATAAAAAAAAATCGTGGGTACAATGTTTGATAAGTAAATATACTTGTTATAAGATTTATTGGAATGTCGCATTGATGTGTTAAATTCGCTGAAAAATCTCCAACACTTCATTTACTAAAATTGTGTGAACCAAAAACGATATTTTTGTATCACGTTTTGTATATTAGTCGTCGCATACACATGCAAAACCAAAACGTGATACAAAAATATGCATACATGGACAAAGTCAATTTGTAAGAACAGTGTGCTTGCCCGAAAACCCCGAATTCAAATCCAAACTTTTCTTAGACTATAATAGGTCAATTGGCATGCTTATTCATTTATTTAGGAAGGTAGTGACGTTTTTTGAGGAATAGATTAATTATTAAGTTTAACGAAATTAATTTACTTTAATTAATCCATCAATTATTAGTCTATATTTCAAGAAATATTCTAATCTAATATAAATTACGGAATGAAATTTAGACTGACATGTTGAGGAGCACATTATTCTAGTTAATTTAGAGACCGTTTCATAATTATTTTGTTTTTATTATTTAAACTAGCAGAGAGCACACACTTTGTGTGTGTGAACAATTTCTCTTAATAAGTGCATATTTTTTTTAATGTTACATAATTACTATTTTGTCCTCCTTATGTAAATATTGTGTATCAAAAGTGAGGGTAAAATTGAAAAAATAAGTATAAAAAAGAGGGTAAAATAGGGATATGATTGTCATTTTGTCAAAAGGTACAAAATTACTATTTTGCCCTCCTTTTGTCAATAATGTGTATAAAAAATGAGGGCAAAATAGAAAAAAAAGTTGACAATAATAGTATAGATAAACTGATGTTTGTTACTACTTTTAAGCTTAAAAAAATTAAAATTAAAAACTAAAAATTGAGACACAAATTTTGTAAACTTAAGAGGGTAACTTTCGGATTCATGTACCAAAAATTGTAATTTTTAAAATAATAAAAATGTTGTAAAATCGACAGTGTGTGCAGTGGAATAAAAAAACAAGACACAAAATTTACGAGGTTCCTCTACAGTTAGTGTGACTGGAGTACGTTCTCGGGGCAGCAATGGTGCTTTCAATATAATTTGGAATAATAGGAGTACAAAGATAACTCTCACTATTCTCTCATCTCCTCTTTCTCTCTTTTTCTTTCCTCTTTCTTCTATCACAATTTCTTCCGTGAACTTCTCACCCATTTAAAGACTTATGTGGGGTTTGTATTTATATAAAAAATGTGTCGTATGAAGGAAGCTTCAGCATATAGTGGAAGGACCCATTATTTAATTCTTTGAGTGGACATCCACTGTTCTACAACACTCCCCATTGGATGGCCACAAGTCTTCGATTGACTCGTTAAAATCTTGATCTGTTTTTGGATGCTCCCCCTGATTTCAAATCATTTAGGTTGATCGTTGATCATTTTGCTTTGGTTTCTTAGTAAGAAGAGTTGCCGAAAAATGGTGCTTTACTTGTTAACTTTCCACATGCTATTTCTTGAACTGGGCTGGAGGGCTTTCTGCTAGACTTGCATCAAATGTCTGAATTTACTCTTTTATCTGGAGCGGAATTTGATTCAAGGGTGGTGGACACTTGATCTTGAATCGGACTTGTGATTTCTTTAAGGACTTCGAGACTTGATCTTGAATGAAATTGGACAATGAGGAGCTTCACGTGGCAAGTGATCTTCGGCTTTGTCGGAGATGAATCAGCAGGTGTTCATTGATTTTGTCTCCACATGCTTCAATATATCATTTTCACTTGCCTTACTTGTTCCCCTTGCATAAGTGGTATTTTCCCTGGTTTTCCCCATGCATGTGTGGCACCTTCTCTTCTAGGATTTGTCTACTGATGCAGGAGTGGAATACAACCCTTACATTTGAATGGTTCATCACTTCTCAGCGACTCATCATGTTTGGCAGCTCCAATCATCATATCAGCAGTTTAAAATGAGTACTCGAGAGCAATGATAGGTAAGCAATCAGGAAAGGTTCCAGGCAGTCGGTTCCTTACCGAAAGTTTGAGTGGAGGTTCTGACATATTGCTTTATTTATCCTTGTCTTTGCAGGTAAGAACAAGGACAAAGGAAATGACAGGGAGATTGCATGATATGAGATACTCTTGCTCTCGTCCCTGATGATATGAGGTACTCTTGCTCTGGTATGACTTGTTTTGAAGAGGTATTCTCGGATAGGAGAAAACTGAGTATTTCGAGATGCTTTGTTGAAGATGTATTCTCGGAGATGAAAGAGAGTTAGGAGTTTTGGATGTGTGCCTTGCCATTGAATGAAGGATGAAGGTCGACATATATAGAGATTTCCCAATAGCAAGTGGTGGTGTTGTGTCTTTACTCTTGTCAGCAACTGTTGTGTAATTAGAACAATAAGATTTACGCGTTTTCAACTTTGTCAGAGATCTTTTACAAAGTTGCACGCGATATCAGAAAAAGCTGAGATTGCGTTTGAAAAATGCCAACGAACTTTATTTAGGAAAATCTGGCTTTTGAAATTCGAATAGTGGTGCCTCTTCAATCTCTGAACAAGTGGCTCTGTAGAAATGTTTCCCTTCTTGCACTTCTGAGATTTTATTTGACTTTTTTTTTCTTCATCATTTCTGAAAATGGCTTGCCCATCTAACATTTGCTTAGATTTGAGTCTTAGGAGTGATACAGACGAGCATCGTCATGATAATATATGGCGTCGGTCATTCTTATCTTCAAATGGTCCTCTTACAGTTGGGGACTATGTGATAAAGAATAACATAAACGCTACCGTGCTAGCTAGGAATCTTCTCACTCCAAAGGATAACAGAATCCTTTCAAAACGGTCTAACGAGTTGGCCGTTCAAGACTCTTTGGCTCTCAGTGTTTAGTGTGCGGGCTCTGTATCCAATATGGGCCAACGCCTACTTGCTCAAACTCGCCAAGTTGAATCATTGATGGCTGAGGTGGCAAGTCTTAAACAAGAGATCAGAGGGCTCAAGCACGAGAATAGAGTGTTACACGTGCTTGCAAATAATTACTCGAAGAGCATGAAAAGAAAGCTTGACCAGCTGCATAAATCTGAAAGTCGGATTCAAAGTGATCACCAGAGGTTCGTTGCTAGATTTCGAAAGCAACTGATGCCTTCCCTTTATGGTGTTTTGCCAAGTACTGGGGTGCCACATGATCAATCTCCAGTGCCTCTTCCTTCTGGGATACTGCCGAGCACTGAGGCTTCACATGAGCAACCTTTATAAAGACTTCATCCTGTTTGTTTGTTTTAACTCATGTGTATGCACATATTTGTAATTTCTCAGAGATATTAATAGATAAACTTTATTTCATTTAATGTATTATGCCAAATACAATAAATCATATACTTCACTAAGATGTGGTACTTCTGGACCAAATATCAATTTATCTTTACCCTCACGAAGATAAATGATCATTCTTAGTGTCGACATTATTTGAGTATTTAACTCATAATCTTCAATCCATATGGTTCTTTTAATATCATAAACATCATGGATAAGATTCGTGTTGGTAAATTGTTCGATCTGCAGCTCGAGATAATATTTCTCTCAACACTTTATAATCTTTCTTGACTCTTCAGGAGTCCCAATTTAATATCATCAACCCTTTAGGAGTTCTAATTTAAAGTCATTGACTCTTGCAAGAGATTTTAGTACGTTGCAACAATATCATAATGATAGTACTCACTCAGGCAATTTATACCATTCATTGGTATTGAGTACATATTTCATGCCTTACCCTTCGGGGGCTTACTTCAAGCAATTTGAATCCTTCAGGGATTTTCTACACTTCATGACACATTTTCCTTTGGAATTTATACAGAGCAATTTGCTCCCATGTATACTTGAGATATTTACTTATGGTGATATAATGTGGGCGACTCAACCCTTCGTATATAATTCTCCATTCATGTGAACTCATTTACAAGAGTATAATTTTAGGTTTCAATTAGTAACCTTGTGTCATATCATGTGAGTGTATTACACTGTATTACAAATGCCCATATGTAACCTCCTTGATTCAACATCTTTTGGCTATTTGTATTGTATTCAAGAATATAGGTCCATTTTTTCACGTTCTTACAAAATTGTAATGAAATTGTCTTTCTCCATTTTTGGCCAATAATTTTGTTGACGAAAAAGAACGGGACTCAATATCAACACAGCTCATTGATGATTTTGTAGCTACTTATAAAAACCAAAATTACCATTGGTTATCATCAATTCGTGATCCATATTCTCATGTGCATGCGCATGCATAAAAGTTTTTCATTTCTTTGGATATCCATTGCCTCTTCAAGGGCATTATACTATCTCTTCCAAGATAGTCATAGTTTAGAGAATGCAGATCATAACCTTCTATTGAGCTTTATAGAGCTTGGATTTTAATCTCCACTTCCGGGGAGTTGAGCCATTGGAACCTATACATCTATCATGCTTCATGCATAAGACATCAACATTCCCATGTTCGCGGATTGTCGTATATTCATGCGGCGACTGTAATGCTTCTGGCATGCAACAATTATGATTCGGGAATGCAATAGTTCAATAGTGTCATATTCTTCTTCTTTCGAATGACTG
Organism: Malus fusca; assembly: GCA_035220775.1. Lineage (NCBI taxonomy): Eukaryota > Viridiplantae > Streptophyta > Magnoliopsida > Rosales > Rosaceae > Malus > Malus fusca. Next base: position 39,799,399 of record CM069069.1, read on the forward strand.
AACCTTTTGAGTCTGAGGGTCTGCCACGCTTCAGGTGTGCAACAGATAAATCATTTGCTGCCTCATTATTATTATTTTTTTCAACAAGGACATCAATTCTTGTAGGCACATTTGCAGCAAATATATGTGATTTCATCACTTTCTTGCATCATTAAATGTATCTAGCATTTGATTGATACATCGTTGCATCATTCAATTATTCTTACTTCATTTTCATGTTGATAGCTTCGTGAATCAAAATATGATAAATTCTCTTCGTTCTTCTAGAACGGTCTTTTCTCATCATTCTTCTGGAATGATATTTTCTCATCGTTCTTCTGGAACGATGTTATTTTCTCCCCCTAACGGCGGGAAAATTGTCTTATCAAAATAATAGTCTGCAAACCACGCGGTAAATATATCCTCAGTCAAGGGTTCCAAAATTGAATGATAGATGGTGTTCAACATCAATGCCTAATCTGCGATGATGCCTCATTTCAATACGTTGTGGCAGTGCAATAGGCACATAGATAACACAACCAAAAACTCGTAAATGTATAATGTTTGGCTAGTTTCCAAACACGAGTTGTATTGAGAACTATTAATGGTTGGTAACATGTCTCAACCGAATTAATAATGCATCATGCAAAATAGCATGTACCCATGAAAAAACTGGCAATTTTGTTTTCATGAGCAGAGTGATGGTAATCAATTTCATCTGCTTAATAAATGATTCTGCTAAACCATTTTGAGTATGGACATAAGAAACTTCTGGTCCTTATTTAATAGTCTGTAGACTGAGACTCTTATGGCTTTTATTACAATTAAGTTGAGGCACTACGACACTTCAAACTTACGGTACTCATCTAGGAACTTCACATCCTGATCTTCAGGATCAAGGGACTTCATGCCTGATCTCTTTGTATGATGGAACTTCGGGTTCAATCATTTTATATGATGAGGATCAAGAAACTGCAGGTTCTGATCTGTTCAAGGAACTTCGCATCCTTGTTATATACTCATCGTAACAAAAGATAAGTACAATAAATAAATTAAATCAATAGACGGTAATTCCAGCCATAGTAAATAAATTGCATTTAAGTAAATAAAGTTTGTGACAAGGGTTTTAAAGCACCATTCACATAAATCAAAACTTAAAGCAGTAGGCGGTAAAACCGTCCATGATAAATAAATTGCTTTAAAGTAAATAGAATTTGTGAAAGTGTTTTAAGCCAACACCATTCACATAAATAAAAAGTATCAGAACCTTTTATTTTGCCACTTCCTTTTGTCCCTTTTTATTTGTTTTTTTTTTTTCAAGCTCATCAGTCTCTTTCCTTATCACCTGATGATGCACCATCCCTCCTTGTCTTTTTGTTATTATTATTTTTTCTCTTAGTTTCCACATGGTGCCGTGCACCTTTGTCTTCATTTCCATTTTTTTATTTGTTTATTATTTCTTCCACATGGTGCCGTGAAGCACCAAAAACCTTTTCTTTATTTTATTTATCTTGGTGTAGGCTCTGGTTGTCAAACCTGGTAGACCAGACAAGCTTCCCATCTCCATTTTTGTGCCAGCATGCATCTGCAACTTTTGCAAAAATAAAGAAACAAAAGCTAAAGCCAGGAAAGATCAAAGAAAAGTTTTATAACATACTCCTTGATGTGAATCTCTATGTTATTGGTGCGGCTGCTTCCAGCCTGTTACATAGAATGTTTGTTGACAGTGACATGGAGTTTGTCGTCCTCCTTGATCTCCGCTTGCAGTTGCTGCCTACGCAGATCGCCACGTGTTCTGAAGGGACGTCAGACGCTGCGGGCGCAGCCATCAGGTGCGGATGACGGAGCCTATCCTTCGACGTCGGCGACGAGAAGGCAGATGAGTGCCATAGTGAAGATGCTCCATCTCGGGTCCTTGAAGATGTTGATATTAGGTGCCTGCTTGCTCATGCAAGTCATCAACAGTAACCAAAGATGATAGCAAGCCAAATGGAGCTCAAGCTGATCGTGTGATTTCTCCATGGGTCTGAGATAAGGCTAGTAATTCTCGTTTCTTTCCACCGACACAAGAGCAACTCATGATGATAACGTGTTGTAAAAACGATAGTGTGTGCAGTGGAATAAAAGAAATAAGACACAAAATTTACGAGGTTCCTCTACAGTCAGTGTGACTGAAGTACATCCTCGGGGCAGCAGTGGTGCTTTCATTATAATTTGGAATAATAGGAGTACAAAGATAACTCTCACTATTATCTCATTTCCTCTTTCTCTCTTTTTCTTTCCTCTTTCTTCCATCACAATTTCTTCCGTGAACGTCTCACCCATTTAAAGACTTATGTGGGGTTTGTATTTATATAGAAAATGTGTCGTATGAAGGAAGCTTCAGCATATAGTGGAAGGACCCATTATTTAATTCTTTGAGTGGACATCCACTGTTCTACAACAAAAAACTGAAATCAAAATAGTTTCAAACTGTGCCAGATCTTTTTTTCTGGAGATTCGGGAGATCCCGTGATCATATACATTCATCGTACATCGTACGATCAGTACTATTTATATTTAATTTTAAATTTTAAATTTCAATAATTTTTAACCATATGATATACGATAAATTGACAGGATCACGGATCCCCAGATTCCAGGGGGATCCTTTTCCTAAATCTTAGGTAGACCCTTGGTAAACCCCAGAAGATACAACGGTCACCAGTCACAACACCAACCAATGAAGCGAGTTTGGAAGCTATCCGACGCCGCCCAATCTGAGCTCCTCTCCCGCCACAGATCCTCATCCGCCGCAGTCACAACACTAACTTGGAATCAGATTTTATGAAATGAAAGATTGGCCTATTCCGATTAGGGTTCGTGGTGAATTAATCTGAGTTTTAAGACTATCTAAAAGACAAAAACACAATGGATTGGTTTGGTTTGGTTATGTGAAACGTGCTTGCGTCTTTTGAAAAATATCAAAACCGACAACTACAGACAAGTATATTGAATGTAAGGGATGGTTAATCTTTACCGTGCTTAGGAAATGTTGGTGTTTAACTATCTATTTTTCTTTTGATCTTTTTCGCTTATGTTACAGGTTTTTGATTGGAGAAGATGGCAGGTTTCTAGTAGGACTTCAATCAGCGCAGAGGAATATGCAGGGGCTATTATAATGGCAGGTAAAGCTAAGAATGTTGAACTTTCCCTTGAGTTATTTACCGAGGCTATAAACAAGCGGATGAAGACAACTTCTATTTATAATGCACTGATGAGTGCCTATATGTTCAATGGTCATACTGCTAAATGTCAGTCTTTGTTTCGGGACGTCAAGAAGGAACCAGATTGCCGTCCTACTATTGTAACATACAACATTCTTATTTCTGTATTTGGTAGTTTGATGCTGGTTGACCATATGGAGGCAACTGTCCGGGGTTTAAAGGATTTAGGCCTCTCGCCTAATTTAAGCACATACAATCGTTTGATTGCTGGATATATAACAGCTTGGATGTGGAATAGTATGGAACAAACTTTCGAAAAGATGAAGGAGGGTCCTGTTAGTCCCGATATTAGCACTCACTTGCTAATGCTTCGAGGGTATGCTCATTCAGGTAATTTGGTAAAGATGGAGGAAATATATGAGTTGGTAAAACATCACATAGATAGCAAGGAAATCCCATTGATAAGAGTGACAGACAGAGTGGAAAAGATTAGAGTTTATGCTCAAGAGGGTTGCTTTGAGGCGATGGAGAAGTGAATAAATGAGGCTTTTGAGCGCAAAACCGCTATACATACTGCAGGTGTGATGCGATGTATACTTTCAAGTTATTTCCGATGCAATGAAGTGGATAGACTTGAAAGTTTTGGGAAGCGTGCAGAATTTGCTAGGTGGAGAACTTGCAGGTCCCTATATCATTGCAAGATGGCCATGTATGCATCGCAAAAGCGCTTAAAGGAAATGGAGTGTGCTTATTCAGATGGAGAATTTTAAAATTGCATGTACCAAAAAAACATTTGTGATACTGTACAAAGCCTACTTAATGTGTGGTCAAAGATATAAGGTGGCACAAGTATTAGGATTAATGTGGAAGCATGGATATGAAATTCCTTTGGATTCATCGTGATCATGATTCTCCACGTCACTTTGGTAGAGATCTTTGAATGGCAGAAATTGCATAAAGCTTCAGAGAGCATTGTGAATAGTTCGTCAAATTCATAAGACACAACAGGGGTTCAACATTATTACAGGTACACATCTTCACTCAGAAAGTGGCTTGTTGGAAATGACTCATTTTCCCTTTAGTCAGTAGTTGCCTGGATTTTTTGTTGCATGTACACGCTTATCTGCTCAGAATGATTGCACGCTATTTCCTGTTAATACAACTGTTAGAATCCTACGGTTTTCTATTGTTTTCAGCGTCCTCTTTCTTTCTCCTTCCCTTTTCTAAAATGCTAGGCGGCTGAGCATTCTGATCTCATCGTCTGGATTAGTGCCACACTGGATTCATTCAAAACATAAATCAGCTCAACAAGTTTTTCTTTGTAAAAAATTATTCTTTCATCCCCTAGCCATCAGATTGACCAACAAGTGATCTTGATGGCATCCTATGATCATTGAAAGGAAGAATTTACAGATCACATGCGTCGAGTAGACACTTGGGAAGTCAAAGTGCGATCTGATTGAAATGGTTTGTGCTGACGCATCTTGATTGGTAGGAGTAATGCAATAATTTCTTCCATTTATGTGTCAGCAATTTGTAGAATCAATTAGATCCGGTTGAATGATTTATGGCCTATCTATCATTGGTTGAACTGAACTATATTAGAAAAGAAACTTAATTTCTCTCTGATTCATTGATAAATATGTGTGGATTTTGAGATTACTTATTGATTTATAATGGCATTGGCTGAATTTGGATTCATTGGAACTCAAGAATATTACTTTTTAGATGTGCATTTCGTTTACAGTATGATGTGCTGACCTTGGTAAGTCATGTTCCGTTGATTGTGGAACAATGTATTCTTAGGGCTGGTTTGGTATTGCTGTGCTTTGAAAAAAAACTGCTGTGAGAATAAGCGGTTGTGCTATGAGAATAAGGCCCCGTTTGGGATTGAGGTGATTTTAAAAAAAGCCACTGTGAAAAAAAGCTGAGGGTCATTTTTGTGTTTGGTAAACTGAAAAAAATGGCTTATTTTGGAAGCTGCTGTGAGAATAAGCTGAAAATCAAAGGAAAAGCTGAAGCTGCTATTTGCTGCTTTGAAAAAAAGCCAGTTTTTTCAAAGTACACGGAGCTACAGTGCTCCTTTAATGAAAAGACACACTATCATCCTGCTTTTTTTTCCAAAAGCACTTTCACAAAAAAGTTTACCAAACACTCTACTGGCTTTATTTCACAGCCGCTTATTCTCACAGCACAGCCGCTTATTCTCACAGCAGCTTTTTTTCAAAGCACAGCAATACCAAACCAGCCCTCAGCTGTGAAATAAATCAGCAGAGTGTTTGGTAAACTTTTTTGTAAAAGTGCTTTTGGAAAAAGAAAAAAAAGCGGTCTGATAGTGGGTCTTTTCATTAAAGGAGCACTGCAGCTCCGTGTGTTTTGAAAAAAAACCAGTTTTCCAAAGCTACAAATAGCTGCTTCAGCTTTTTCCTTTGATTTCAGTTTATTCTCACAGCAGCTTCCAAAATAAGCCCATTTTTTTTAGTTTACCAAACACCTAAAACCCTCACAGCTTTTTTTCATGAGTGCTTTTTTTTAAGCACCTCACTCCCAAACCACCCCTTAAAAGAGTGAGTGTGTGCGCATATGTAGTCAGTAGTCTGGCTACGAGATCACTCATGGATGTAAGTATATAGTACACCGCAGCTAAACCTGAATTTCTTATTTCTTGAGTCAGTAATAACTAATGCATGAGACCCTCATGCAAATCTGGATTCATTGATCCTCACGCAACCGTCTCCAAATGAGGAAATTTAATCCTTCTGCATATTTCTTTAGACACTCACGACTTCTTTATGCGTATTCTATATATCAAGCCAAATGATATGATTGCTTTTGAAACTTATGTTATTTCAGTTTGTCATCAGTTTATATTTCCTATTTGTTTCACGTATACATACAGCTGATTGACCGTGCTGGGTTGCAGAATCTGTTCATTATTTCATGGACCAAGGGTACCAAAGCGCTGAATACCTACGGAAATCAAAATACATCTCACCAAGACCTCAAACGTTTCAAAGAGGGTTGCCGCCTGTCTTCCATCAGAGAGTTCCGGTATTTGTGACTGAATCTACAAATGTCTTTTAGAAACTACTTTGACAGTGAAGAGTTAGTCCTTGCCTTGTTTGAAAGGCTGTAGGCTGTAGAATATGTATCAAATTACATCTGAAGCAAGAGCAAGTAATATTTGGAAGCCGATTTCCAGATGTTGCGCGTTAAATTATTTGTTTCTACTTCCCCTGTAGGAGCAGGACCATCCAACTGCTGCTAAATTGTATGCACAACGCCTTCGTAAACGGACCTGTTTCGGTTGCTGGATGTGTTCATGAAAATGTTGAAGAAGGTAAAAACTTCTTATTCTTTACAAAGTATTCTTCTGTGCATCAAATCTTACCCTCATTGTACATTTGGTCTTTAGAAAATGATCAGTGCTATTTGCACTTCATGTTATCGTTTACCAAAGGGAAGCGATTTTCACTCTCTTGTTTTCTCTTTTCATTTATCTTTCGGTATTTCTAACAATTTGATTGAATAAATTAAAAAAAAATCAATGGACTTGAATTAACATGGATGTGCAAAATGTGAAAATGGTGTGTGAAAATCATTTCTCTACCGACAAATTATAAGAAAAATTATCGGCTAGTAGGAAGCAAAATGATAGCTAATGGGCTAATAGGAAAAATTGTAAGCTTCGTATCTTCTTACTTGAAACGAGAGAAGTCATGAACTTGAATAATTCTCATGTACATATGTTCATAAACAAGGAAATGTTAGGAACATCAATAATGTTTATTTATTCATTTTTATTTATTTTTTGTCGAAGGAACATCAATAATGTTTATTTATTCATTTTTATTTATTTTTTGTCGAAGGAACATCAATAATGTTAGTCATTCCAAATAAGTAAACAGACCGTTAAATAGAGACGTGTCTTATATTTAACAACATAACAAAAGATGTATTTATTCTCACAATACAGCCAAAACAATTTTTTTTTCTTCAGGTACATAAAAGTTTAGGGGAAGATTGGTTACTCTTATCACCAGCGATAGACCATTCCCATAATCTCGAGCCGGTAGGAGTTATGTATGGCACCTAACTACTAGTTGACTGACACCAGTATGAATTTACGTAGAAATTTACAAATCACGCACCAACGAAGATTGCGAGTAATAAGACTCGAATTTTGATGAGATTCCACAAGATATGAACCTTACCAACTGAGCCAACCCGACACCAAAAAAAAAATATTCTTTTCAATGAGCTCATTATCTGCTCTCTTCTTTTCCACCTTTCCTCTCTTTTTCATTGGGAAAGCAAATGAAACCTTTATGTGTTGATAAAATGACATCATACACATGAAACTCCATACCATTCCTTGGATCATATTGCAAAAGATAAGCACATTCCAATTAATTATAATTGTTAATCCGTCATCTGTCGTTTCATATCTGAAGGATTGTCGTTTCTCGCATGCTTTAATTTATGGGTTCAATCTCTCCTTTTCCCTTTTGCTTTTCCTAAATTACAAATCTCCCAAAGTTTTATTATTATGATGAAATTGGATTCATTACTAATTCGAATGTATTGATTTCATTCTTACCCTCTCTTTGTTATGATGTTGGTAAACTACACACAATGTTATCTTCGTTGACATCTTAGAACGATTTTTATCATTCAATATAGTTGAAATGATCGCTGACACTTAATAAGTTGGAGTAAGAATATGCGTATACATAAGAATAACATATATAAAATGATCCGGTTTTGCAATTTCACTTTTGAAGAAAATTGAAAGATCTAAATGAATATGTAACCAACCCAAAAAATAGATCTAAATAAAGAAGTTTAGTACAGTGATACAACAATATCTTCGTCGACATCTAAAAACATATTTCAACCTTTTTTCCGATGCCTTTTGAGATATCTCCCCCTCCCCCTCCTCTTCCCCCTCCTTTTTTAAAGAATGATGGCTGCTCTACCAGGTCTCATCGGTGTTGCCTATAGGTCGTGATGTGCTCGAGGCAGTCCTCTCTTGTCCCCCCGCCGGTGGGGAATTTGCTCCTAAGTTGTCGCTCTATTGCATCTGGCCCTTTCTTTACGCACCTTTGGGAGGCAGGGAGTGTGATAACTTACACGCTTCCCAATTCCAGCAACCTGGTGAGGACTAGCTGTCTGGAGACAGGTTAATGCTTGGCCTGCTAGGCTTGCTTCTGAAACCACTATTGACATTCAGTATAGTTCAAACGACCATTGTCATCCAATAAAGGTGGAGCGAAACAATGCCAAATACATAAAAACAATACGTACAAATTTAGAAATTAACCAATTTTGCATTTTCCCCTTCAAAGAAAAGTGAAACATCTAAATAAAGAAGTTGTTTGTCATGGTGATACAACATCTTCGCCAACATCAAAAAAATTGGAATGATGATTGACATTCAATACAGTTAAAACGATTACTGACAATAAAGTCATAAAAATAACTCAATATTTCATTTTCCTTCTCGAAGAAAAGTGGAAAATCTAAATAATGAACTTGCTTGGCAATTTCTCTCAAAAAAAAAAAAAAACTTGCTTGGCAATTGGCATAGGGGTAGGCACGGGCGGGGCCGAGCCCAAAATTGGAAAGACCGGACCAGACCTGTTTGAAAATACAACGGGCTAGGTTGGGGCAGATTTTACTAATTTAAAACTGAGAACTGGACCTAACCCAACCCGTATAAAACGGATCAGTTCCTACAGGTCCAATGGGTACCTTGTTTTTTTTTCTTCTAATTTTCAGTATCCCAGAACCCAGATTCCCAGTCGAATTTGCACTTGACCGAGTTCGGATTCGAGTTCGAAATCAAATCTCGAATCAAATCAAGACAAGAAGAGGGCGTCGCCGGAGAAAAATCAGAGAACTGGAGCGATGAAATCGATCAATTTTCAGTATCCCACTCTCCTCTGCAATTACCGAAGCACATCGACATCACCCCATCCAAGGCTCCAAGCTCTTTCCTTAGCTACTGCGAGAAAATCCTGCAAGCGTCCATCCTCAGATCAACAACTGCAGCCAACGCGACGAAAGTCCTTGTGTCCTCTGTGTAGTTCTCGTGCTGCACGCTCACCTCCACTGCAGTTTGCAGCGGCGCGTTTAGGTTTGTTTGCAGCAGTGATGGTGATTGCTGCAGAGGATAGGGGAAGGATAATATGGGTGATTGCTGCAGCGGCAGGTAGTACTTGTGCGAAGAAAATGGTTACTGAAACGAAGAAATCAAGATCGAGGTCGAGGTCGAGACGAGAGGAGTCGGGAGGATTCTGGAATTCGAATCAATGGTGGAGATTTAATCTCCCTATAATCAAGGTTCTAAAAGACGCTAGGCGCTAGTCGGGCGGCGGGCTAGGGCCTAGCGCCTAGGCGGCTAGGGCCTAGCGCCTAGGCGGCTAGGCGAGGTCTAGGCGGGCGCCTAGGCGGACTAGGCGGATTTAAGTAAATCCATTATATTTCGTGTAAATAAATATCTGTTTATATTTAAAATATATATAATTTCATCATAAACTACAAAATAGAATAACATATGTATTATAAAGTATTGGAACATAATGAAAACATGGGGAACAAGCATATAGTGTGTGCCCATTTAAGTATTCAACAAGTCTCTTACAATTTATTGAAAAAAATTAAATGCAAATTGAAAGTTATCTATTTTCTATCAAAGTGAGTCGCAACCTAGGCAGGTGCCTAGGCGGGTCTGGGCGGGCTAGGCGGTCTAGGCGGACGCCTCAACTAGTCTAGGGGCCCTTTATTAATTTTCAAACGCCTAGGCATTAATCGGGGCGGTGACCAGCCGCCTAGCGCCTAGGCGGGGCCTAGGCGGCGCTAGGCGGGGATTTTTAGAACAGTGCCTATAATGAATGGTTGAAACGGTTCGGGCCAGGGGCCCATTTTCTCTTAAATTTGTACCTACCCCACTAATTAAATGGCCCTAACCCGTTTTGAATTTAAAATATATGTACCCGCCCCGACCCGCGGGTCCAGGATCCATTTGCCCAGCCCTAAATTGGCACGGTGATACAGCGAATATCTTCATCAACATTCAAGAACATTGAAAAAATCATCGACGCTCAATAAAGCTATAACGAACACTAATATTTAACAAAATCAAAACGAAATTACACTAATACATAACGATAACACGTATAAATTAAGAAAGGACCCACTTTTTCATTTTTCCTTTCAAAGAAAAGTGAAAGATCTAAAACAAGAACTTGCTTGAGATATGGGTGACAAGTATTAACAAGACCTAACCAATTAATGCTCTCCTAAATCCAATAAATAGGAAAATCTTTTTCCTTATCATTTCAAATTTTCAACCAACAATAATAAAAAATATAGAAATAATATAACCCTGAAAAAAATTCCACATAAGACATGAAGGAGATGTGAACACGTAGGGCATCGAATGACCCACCAGGGTTTTGTCGTTATCTGCACGTCGCCATTAAGAAAAAGTCCATTTTGTTGACAAGGACTTAAGTGTCGTATTAGGGAATAACTTCAAAACATTAAAAGCTAATTAACAAAGGACAAGTCAGAATACGACATCGACCAAAAAAACAACCCATGACAATCCGAGCAAGAAAGCTCTCATTCACACCAACTCGTTTGGTTCAGACAGTGTGTTTCGTCTCTTTGCATTCGAGATTGAGTTTTTCTTGTTTTAGACTACAGTTTACGTATAAGGGTTTTGTTTTTATAAACAAATTGTAAGGCTCGTTTGGATGTGCTTTTAAAATGATTAAAAACGTTTTTAGAAAAAATATTTTTGGATTCCAAAAGTACTTTTAAGTGATTTCTACAAGAAACACCAGTTATGTGCTTTTTACAGGAATCACTTTAAGTGTTTTTTCAGGATTTACTTGCATATTTACTAAAGATTTGTTCTAAAAATATTTTCACCAAAAACACTTTAAGTCATTTTAAAAGTACATTCAAACGAGCTCGTGAGCGAAAGATGTCTTGTTATATTTTTAATCTTTCAGTTTTGTAGATATGTATCGAATGGTAATCGTCACGTACTGAATGACGACTTAAACGAAAAGAGTCGAACATAGTTTATAGTAGAAAACACAAATGTTCGTTGGTTGGTCAAGAGTCTCAAGGCAGTGCAACCTGTCTCGTCACAGTTGAGGCTGAATTTCCTTTTTGCACTCTAAAATGTGCATAATTTTGTTTTTTTTATTTTGTACTTTTAATTAGTCGTTTCAACAATTCAACTTATACATACTATCTTGTAATTTGTACGTACAAAAGATAAAAGACCAGTTGGTAAGCGTCGGCGTAACTAGGAACATGCTGAGGTTCATCGATTACAGGAGCGGATTCTTGGACTTCAGAAGGGGCGTGAGTCTCTTTTGCAACAAATTGAGCTGCTACAGCGCTGAGCAGCAAATCTTCGCGAAGGAATAGCAAAACCTAGTTTACTAATTTGGTAGGGAAGTCATAACATTTATTTCTCTTACATTCTACGTTTTCAAAACAAATCCTATCAAATATTTCATTTTTTTTTAAATAACTCGTTAACAGTAAAGAGCGAGTTAGACTTCACATCAAAACACCAAAGTGAATGAATGAATTTGATGGAAGTTGGAACCTAATTAAAGCATAAGAAAGTCATGAGGCAAATAAGGACAGGGTTCCATGTCTTTGTCCAAAGCATAGCTGTGTTTTTGTACCACTTAGTGGCCATTAACTTTAAGCACTCAAAAGCAAATCCCCAAAAATCTTATTAAATTTGTTTGCTTTTTTTTTTTTTATCCAATGGGTTTTCATATGTGATGCCTTTGGAATGCATCCAAAACTCCCAACCACTACCAACCAGATGAGTCTCCCCACCACCTAAAAAACACTCCCAATTCTTTGCATTTGCCAATTCCCCATATCCCAGAATACTGATAGTAAATAAGGAAAACTAATTCACCGTTACCAAATAATAATTGTTTATGATAAACATAGGGTTAAATCTAGTAAATTATCTAATCTTTATGAGTGATTTTAAATAAGTCATAACTTTTTAAAACATTTCAAATAACTACTCAAAGGTTTTGAAAAATAGACATCTATTAGGTCCACTAGCGTTCAATGATGATGTGAACAATATTAACATGTTTCAACTCTCAAGTCATCTATGTATATTTGAATCACCAAGTTGAAGCCATTTAGCTAAACAATTTTATTGTTTAACTTGGCTAAAAAGGGTTAATTTGGGGAATTAAAACTCCAAAGACGTTGATTAGTGAAAACCAACTTTAGTATTTGTCCATCACATCATTTAATGCTAGTAATGTCATCACTTAATGTTGGTACCCGCTGACCTACCAGATGTCTAATTTTTAAAACATTAGGTAGTTATTTAAAATATTCTAAAAAGTTAAGACTAATTTCGGATCACCCTAAAAAATTCGATAATTTTTTGTACTTAACTCATAAAAATATATAGCATTATTGAATTAAAAAAAAACAAAGAAAACTCCCCCATCTTTTTCCTTTTATTTTTGGTACCTTATTTTTCAATGGTTTTAAATCCTTAAATGGAACACCAAAAAGAAATGTTCATCAACCAAAAGAGTGGAAATAATCACTTCCTTTTTCTCAAGTCATATGCCACTCTCTCTATTTTTCAACCACTTACTAGAATAATTTGTGGAGTGGTGAGGATGGCACGATTCATTACGCTTGACATCCAAATTTCACATGAATTAAAGCGAGATTTTATTGTGTAATCGAAGATATACGTCATCTTGCATTTACATCTCTTATACGCGATGTGTCCTTACGCCTATAGCGTCAATCATGTGATTGCATTCAAAGCTCTCAACGCGTGATATATCATCTTGTATCTACTACTATTCTCACGTATATGCATGTCTCTTAACGTGAATATGTTCGATAAAAATCATAAATACCACGAATTATATCTTCCGTTGCATGTAAAAAGCAAAATTGACTCAAAAAAATCAAAAGTAAAATAAACCAGATTACTAGCTAAATAAATCATTAAGAGAAGATTAGGACTCGAGATTAAGTATAACATTTTATGTTCATAGACAAGATGCATTCCCGTTCCACAGTTTCATGTTTTTCAAATTAGTAGTGCTTACAATAAAATCCATATACTAAACAATATATTAATTAACCACCAAAGCATTACCCCAAACGCTTCGAGAGGAACTTGCCTACACTGGGAATGTCACTCTGGCGGCATCCCAAGTCATATCACGCACTGCCATATGTTTTTGGGATACCGACAGAGTAGCATCCCCGTGGCAAGTTCTTCTCTGACGCTTACTGTCAATCATGGCCGGAAGTAAGCTCTTACATCCGGTGGCTATGCCGAATCCAATAAACGAGTTCCAATCCTTCCCAGCTGCCGAAACAAGAACCCGAACATACGGTTCCGAGGCAGCAGAACAGAACCCTCGAATTACAACAACAAATGGTAAACAAAGTAAGTAAATACCAGACAATCATACAGGTACACACGATAGGGCACCCGAGTAAAAATGACAAGCTTTTTTGCTATATATCAATGGCTGCCTTGCGGGTAAAGTTAAGTAGAATCAATGTATTAACAGTCAGGATTCACGAAGGTCTTCATCTCCTCCATGAGGCAGTAGAAATGCTCGTTGTTCGGCAAGAAGTAGAACCCGATCGTCGCCTGCTTTAAGAACAGAAGCTTCACGTCCTGCCCTGCATTTTTAAGCCCTTCCACATAGGCCAATTGCCAATCTTGCATAAGATCGAAGCCCGCCACAACAACGAGACTCTTGGGAAATTTCAAGCCCTCGAGGCTCTTGTCCCTCGGGCCGAAAACGTGACACGCAGGATGATCTCTATCTTCGCCTTCGGGGAGAAATGCCCGCCAGTACCAATCGCGGTCTTGTATCGTTACGAAGTACTTCCCGTCCAATCTCTTCTCTGATTCTGTTCTCTTTTGCCCTGCAAACATCGGGTGCAGAAGGATGTTTCCGAGCACCTCAACCTCCGCTTCTGCCGCCTTTACCGCGACGTGGTGAGCAATGTTGCCGCCGGAGCTGTCTCCTGCTAGATAAACATGAACTTTCAAGTCCTTCCCCTTCCCGCTCTGCAGCCACTTTCTCGATTTCACCCACTTGAGAGCCGCCCATCCGTCCTCATAAGCACAAGGATACCGATGTTCTGGCGAACGGCGGTAGTTTACGGAGACTACAACCGCCTTGCAAGTGTTGACAAGGCGGCGGCAGAAAGTGTCGTAGATGGCGCTGTTGGCGGAGGAATGAGTGAAGCTTCCGCCGTGGAAGAATATTATGACCGGGACGACCTCGGTGGTGCTCAAGGGCTGCTCAAGATCCACAATACCCCATTGAGACTCGTTTTGGGGGGCAAATTGGTAAACACGGTTGAGGAGGCCGGTGGCTCTGTCGACGTGATCAAACGAGAAAACCCCGTCAACCGGAACTGTGTTGGCGGGGATTTTCCGGTCGAGGAACTCCGCCAGCTCGCGGTTGAATGTTCCGTCGGCACGGCGGAGGAGGTTGTAAGCCAGCTTGAAATTGGAGATTAGTACCCATGTGTTGAGCGGAACAACCTTCTGCAGACAGAAAGGAAGCGTAAGCAACCAAACCAAAAGCTCCCAAACAAACAAAAGGGGAAGAACAAACAACGATGTGACTAATTTGTACTTTCCACAACAAGATGTGGAAGAATTAGAAACAACTCTGAAAATTCAAGCCCCTTGAAACCAAATCAAAAAGGCGTAAAAATCCAATTAAAATTTTGGATTTTGCCCCAATTGAAACTCCGAAAACAAAAAAAAACAAACGAAATGGTTAATCGTCGCCTTGGTAGGCAACCCAATTCAGAAATTGGAAGAAAAAAGGGGTCAAATTTGAGAAAAATAAGGAGAGAGGCGAACCAGCTACCTTGGATTCATTGACGTTGACTTCATTACTACCAGCCATGGCTCCAAAATCTCTGTGTATCTCTCAAACCCAGCAAGATTTTCAGAAACCCAGCAAGAAGGGCTCAAAACCCAGCAACTACCCTCAGCAAAACGCCCCCTTTGATGAACATAATACAAAGTGAGAAGAAATTAAAAGGGTACGAGAAGAGCTGCTGGGTTTGCGAAAATGACGTGATGGGTTTGCTCAAAGAACCAGTGGATTTTTTCGGTCTCTGGTGTGTGAGGTGCTGGGTTTATTGTACCCCACTCGGACGAATTTTGGATTCCTCGTTCTGGGTTTTGCTGAACCAAGAGAGAGGGATGAGAAGACACTTCTGGGAAATGAGATTATAAGAGAGCAGAAGCAGAGACGGATCAAGGATATCACAGTTTAGAGAGAGAAAGTACAAATTTAAGAGAGAGAGAGAGAGGGGGGGGGGGAGATTGAGCGTCAAACGCCTAGGAACGACGGTGGTGGACGGAGACGAAAGAGACGACAAAGCGGGCGGCCGAATTAAACTGTTCAGCGGGACCCACTTTTCCTATATTTTTTTTCCTTTTATTTTTGCCTTCCGCAGCTCCGCTTCGTTTTTTTTAGTTTTCCTGAGTTATAGTCTTTATAGAGAGAGAGAGAGAGAGGTTTGTGTTGTGGCGTGTTCGCTGGCGCGAATGGCTTCTAACAGTTCTTTTTTTGCTTCGAGTGTAATCGGAACATGACGTGGTAAATTACGTGATACAATCACGCATAAGGTATCGCTATGTGTTTTATGTATACTGAAAAATATCTTTGGATTTGTTGAAATGTTTCATATCGATCGTATCAATGAAAAAAGAAGAGTTTAAATATCATAACCTCACTCCAACTAACACCGAAGCCTTTTATGATAAAACTTCACACCTGGCGGATTGTGCAGGTGGTAATTACCAAGTTAGGGACAATATTGATGTTGTTGGAAGTGGGCCGTATGACCCGTCTCTCTAATAGGGAGCGGGTCCGTACTGTACTTCCACGTGATGGGTGGATCCCTTTGACCTTGCGCGATGATGGTGGGTCTCTTGGCCCTGCGTGTAGGGTGAGTCCATTTGGCTCCACGTGGTTGTCAATGTGTGGATGTTCTACATGTGACCCACTAATTGGCCGGGTCCCATGTGAGCGGACGTGTTGAAATGTCTTACATCGACCGTATCAATGAGAAAAGAAGAGTTTAAATATCCTAACCCCACTCCAACTAACACCGAGACTTTTTGTGATAAAACCTCATACCTGACGAATTGTGCATGTGGTAATTACCAAGTTGGGGACAATATCGATGTTGGAAGTGGGTCGTATGATCCATCTCTTTGATAATTCTACATGATTCACTTTTTTTTTGCACTTTTTTTTATTTAATTATTTTCTAGTTTCTCATAAATAATAAAATTGTCATCGTAAATGTTTTGCTATTTTGGTATTTACAAACTTCAAAATTTATATCATTGTTATATTTT
Source organism: Malus fusca (assembly GCA_035220775.1). Classification (NCBI taxonomy): domain Eukaryota; kingdom Viridiplantae; phylum Streptophyta; class Magnoliopsida; order Rosales; family Rosaceae; genus Malus; species Malus fusca. Next base: position 39,816,034 of record CM069069.1, read on the forward strand.
GGATGATTTAGCTTATGATCTCATTTCGGCTTTGTGTGTGAAGTTTTGTCTTTCTTAAACATATGAGCGTTGTTGAACAAATTTCATTACTTTTTACTGGGTTTTGTTCAACTTTGATTAGTATTATCCTGGTTGATTATTTTGGATGTAAAATTATCCATTAGAGCTTAAACTTCAACTTTCTGGTGTATAGTGTAGGATTACTTAATCAAAGATTCGGAATACTATTATATTAGAAAATAGCTTGAATAAATACATTTAAATTTTTTATTTTTTTTGCAAGAAGAAGGGCTGGTTTGGTATTGCTATGCTTGAAAAAAAAAACTGTTTCTGCTTTACTGTAAGAATAAACTCATTTTTGCTGCTTCATGTTTTCAGCTTTTTTTTTCACTCAAAACTATGAAAATATACTATTTTTAAGTGTTTACCAAACACCTTTTTGAGCTCAACTTTTTTTTATACCCACTTTTTATAAAGGCACTTCAGTACCAAACCAGTACGAAATGACTCGTTTGGAAGTGTTTTCAAAATGATTGAAAAAGCTTGTGGAGAAAAAGATTTTTCGTTCCAAAAACATTTAAAGTGTTTTCTGCAAAAAAATGCTAGTTATGTGTTTTTTATAAGAAACGCTTCAGGTGCCTTTCAGAATTCACTTATATTTCATCATAAATTTTTTCAGATATTTTAAAAGCAATTTCATACGAGCCGGAAAACTTGTGAGTAGTGAATATAAAATGGTGTTATTTTGAATAAAAAATGAGGGACGGTGGCCAGTGCATTGCATTGTTAAGTGTCAACAACTTTCCACTCTGTTGTATTTTCCACAATATTCTCTGCTAATGACTACATAATTTCCTCATAAAAGCCAAACTATGTTTTTTAATTTCACATTTTCTAAATATTCATTCTTCTTTTTCTACATTATTTTATAAATATTCTTTCAAAGGATACAACATTTAAAATATTTCCAGCAAAATAATTATTGAAATTCCAGTTAATTTTCAAAGAAAAATCATGAGATTCTCATCCCTTTTTATTTATAACCATTATTAAACATGGATGTGCAAAAAGCTAAAAAAATGTGGTTCATCATATCTCCTTCAAAATCTAGCTTTGACAACAGCAACGTACAAAATTGCAAAGATTCAATATCTAGACCTATATATTTATATTTGAGTTCTAAAGACGTGGCGGGTTTACGTATTTTGATCTTCTTCCTCAATGTGAAAAGGATTAAGATTTGAGTTTTTTGGCATTGGAGGAGAAAACATTGGTCTCACAACTAATGCTTAAGTAGTAACATTTGGTTATGTTATTAGAGATGATTGGACCCAAAATTCAAATCTAATTTTCTTGGTTGAATAACTTTTTTCCTACTTGGCGTGGGTTTCTCATTAGACTCAAATATCATATTGAAATTCAAATTTGGCTCTCAACTTTTTATTGGTAACATAAGATGGTGGATCGTCCTAAAAATTAGCTAAAAGAGTTATTACAGATAGTTCGAGTCCTATAAACTCCCTTTGTATCATCAAATGGCTGAGTTTTAATCAAATGAGGAGGATTCTCAAAAATTGGTACCCACAATCCATATTATAGATCCAAATTGACAATGTCATATGTCAATTTAGGCATGGGCAAAATACCTACGGGTATGGGGTAAACGCGGTTACCCTTCCATTTAAAGTTCACAGTCACGGTTAGAGATAACCGTTTAGATAAACAAACGGTTATGGGTATAACCGTTCACTTGTGAAATTTAAATAGACGGTTATAAGTATTGCTTGTGGTTATAACGAGTTCCATTTATCCGTTTATTTTAATATATGTAAATTAAAAACCCTAAATTGTTCAATCTCTGTGATTTGAGAGAGAAAATAAGTGCTTATCACAATAGGTGCTTCTTATGCCCGCATGTTCCATTTTCAAACGTGCTCGAGAGTGCAGAGGCAGCAAGTAGTAGAGTATGGAGGCAAGGAAACAATTCAGCCCGAGCTTTTCAAAATTATGACAAATTTTTCATTTTTAGTTTTCAAGTTATTAAAAAAACATGTAGACAATTGAAAAAGAGGTCAATAGGTTAAAAAATATATATATAAACGGGTTAAAAAATGAGTAAATGGGTATATGATTACGGTTAAATGGTTACGCAGTTATGGATATTGTTAACCGTTTAGGCAATTACCAAATAGGTAAACGGTTATGCTGGTATGAGTATAAACGGTTATGAGTGAATAACCGCAGTTATCCGTCCGCCATAACCGATGCCCATCCTTATTTGCCACCATACTCTTCTTCTTGTAGACATGCACCACTTGGTTCTCAACTTCGCCAAAAACTTATATTTATGCTTTAAGTTTCCGGACACAAAAAATCTTAAGACATATTAAATTTAAATATTAGATTTAAAGTCCAAATTTTCTGATGCACTAAGATACTTTTAGAAAATTCAAAAGAAATAAACAATATAAATATATAAATAAAAAAAACCTGCGTGCGGCCCACGCGACAGCACGTGGCGACAAAGGGTTCCGTCCCGATTCTTTTGCCAAACAACCAAGACAAAATCTCGATTTTGCCCTTGTCACATCCTCGAAACCACGAGCCTATCCTTGATGAGGAGTGAGGACGACACGTTTTTTGTCCGCTAGTGGAAGGCGCGTGACGACAATGTTTTTTACGATGACAAGTAGTTTCGTCACGATAATCTACTTTTTCAAGGACCGAAATATTTACAAAATCATTTCATGCTCCTGATATTACCGTGTGATTCACAAACACTAGATAACGAAGTTGAACGTATCGTATGAATATGAGCTTAAAATTCATTCTTAATAATCATTAGGCCACACCATGATGTTTCAATAAAATAAAAAAATTATTTATGGCGTGGGCTTTGAGTTTTGTCGTATTATCTGGAGCGTGTTCTATCGTCAATCCTCATCGTGGTCTTCGAACACGTGGCGAACGGATATCTCTCACGTTTTCCTGGCGGGGCCCACTTTCCGAATACAAGTTGATACGATGAACTCGGTGGCGGGACCCCCTTTGAAGCTCCTCCCCCGTGATGGCCACCAGACCATGTGAGAGCGCCACGTGGTCCTGATGGTTTGGTTTTTAGTAGATGATTGATTAAGATATTCCTTTGAGACGTTTGATGTGCGACAGTTCGGTCGATCTCCACCGTTGGTGTTGATTGCTTTAACTTTTAATGAATGGGTCGAGTAATGGGGTACATTGTTAAAAGAACATTGATTTTTTTTCTTCGACCAATGAGTCTTTGTGGATGATTTTTTTATTATTACTTTTTTTTTTTTTAGTTTTTTTCGTGTTGCATGTTATGTTGTCGGAATATGAGTTTTACGCATGGTGGTAGATTAATTTTTCTGAGCACTTTGGAGTTCGACCACTTTTACAAGAAAGAAATACAGTGACAACATATTGGAGGGTTAAGTTCGGACAATGAACTTTTAAAGGTGATTTCAGATTGATCCTGACCTTTTAAAGCATTTCAAATAACTAACTAAAGTTTTGAAAAACTGGCATCTATTAAGTCGCTAGCGTTAAGTGATGGCAAAGAAAATATGAAAGTGTATTTTAACGCTGAAGTCATCAACGAAGTTTTGAATATCCAAAACGACTCATTATGGCCAAACAAATTTACGGTTTAACTTTGCTAAAAGGCAGTGAGTTGAGAGATTAGAGCTCTAAAGACAACCATTGTAAAAACAAACTAAATCACCTCAAAAGATTGAGTAGTTATATGTAATTAACTTTAAATTATACTAGGCTAATCAAGATAACGCTCGTATAAACAAAAATATCTCTCTTTTGATTCGGATTGCGATTATTCTACGTATCTTTCTCAAATAGTTAGTAATGTTTCTCCAATGAAATTGTTGGAGTTTAGGTTGAGAGCTATTTTCTTTTAGATAGTTCGGCCAATTGTTTTTATGTTTTTATTGTTTCCTGTTGATTGTCGAATGTGTTTCACTTCCAATATCCGCAGCTTATTTATTCATCAAAACCCTTAATGTAACTTTCGCGTAAAAAAAAAGAAAAGAAAAACTTTTCTTATTTTTAATGAGCTTCTTTAACTCTATATACAGATAAGATATATAACCGACAATAATTTTATAAATCAGCGTAAATAATGTGATATGATATTGTAATTGGACAAAAAAACATTATGCCATCCAAATGATAAAGACACGAGGACTAGGTAAAGAACAAATTCATTTTTCATCACAAAACAAACAAAAAATAATTGTTGGCGAGTGAAACAACAATGGAACATATGACCAAATTTATTTAAATTGCCGACTGGCTTTTGGATGTCTACAAAGACTAACCAATACCATGTGTGTGGCTGGTTTGGTGGGTTGGATGAAATTGGTCTTAGAAAGAGGTGAGACTGACAATGATATGTTAAATAACGCATTTTATTGGGAGGTTCTCCCCCATCACGTTCAGTGCTGCCCATCTCATATTTTGACACAATAAGGGTGTAAAAAAGGAAAATTGGATTCATGTAACAAGAGAAAGGTTTCCCATTCCTTAGCTGGAAAGATATAGGGCCATGAAACAGGGATTAAGTGGAACAGAATTGACTAGGCGGTAAAGTCGTGGAAACACATGTTTCTTCCATATTTTGGACCTTAGCTCCATGGAACAATATACTAACTACTGCTGAAACATGGAAGAATTGAAATCTTAGATCAAAACATTATGTATGGATGGTATGAACTGCCTAAACAAGAATTCTTGAACAGCGAACAAACAGAGCTACTCACTACATAAAAAAATTTCCATTAATGAAAGATGTAAATCCATTGGAAAATAAAAAATACAACAACGAACTGAATTCAAGTTCATTTTAATTTTTAATTGATCACAATTTATCCTAACCAGTCCACCAAACAGGTCTAGAACCTTTCGAGGTTGTTATAGTCTGGGCGTTCACACCCAACCGGTTCCTCCATTGATACGTAAGAAAATTAAACAATAGTCCAAACTCCATTAATATGAACTTTTATTGAACAAAAATAAAATAAAATAAAATAAAATAAAAAAAAAAGAATATTGTGGGAGTGCTTTGTAATATTTGGACGTATACGTTGTCGTATTGTGATAGGTGGCTAAGCATGTGCCACACCCCGCACAAACACACAAACTAAACCAAACATAATGCCGTGTTCCTTACACTTGTCTTTTGACATGCTTTTAAGGACAAGAAATGATGAAAAATAATATTTTATTATTGTTATAAAGAAAAAATTTCTTATTATTATTATAATGAAAGGAGGATCGAAACTAAGAGTCTGTTTGGTACTCTACTTGAATCAAATTTTTTAAATTCAAAAATAATTTTTAAGTTTTAGGCCTTAAAAACTTGTTTGGTATAATTATTTTCAAAAACTGAACTCAAGACTAACTAAAAAATATAATATATTCTCTAAAAACACAAAAAATGAGTTTTTAAACTTAAAATCACTCATTACTTTTCTCTCCCTCCTCCCCTCTCACTCCAAATCTACCCCTTCTTTTTTTTTCTTTTTTTTTACCTTTTTCGTCTCTCCTACAATCTGTTTTCTTCATTCTCTCGATTCTTTCTCTCACTCATCTTCCTCTCTATCTCCTCTGATCCTCTCACTTCTTTCTCTTTCCTTCAATCATTTCTCGTCTTTCTCTCTTGACCCAATCTTTTTGGATCTATTTGTCTAGTTTAAGTTATAAGATTTAAAATTTTTAAATCACATGCCAAACAAGTTTTTGAGTCTTAAAGAAAATTGTTTTCAAGAAAAATTCTTAAGAAATGTTTTGAGAAATTATAAAAAATTTCAAATAGGATATCAAACAAGCCCTGAGATACTCGGGACGTCTGGTGGGAACTTAGCATCGTATCTATTAGGATATTAAATTATTGCAACATTAATAATCCCTACAAATGAGAATTTTTTGTGGAATTGGGTGTAATTCCATGATATTGTATCAAACAACTTGGTTATCAAATTAAAAATCATCCAAGTAAAATTTAATAAATTGTGAAATTATTTGATCACCACATATATAAAAAATCGATGATTTTGGAAACAACTAGTAACATTATGACGAATAATTTATATATTTAATACATATAATTTAGTCGTCTCTAATTTTATTGATTTTCTGTACAAAATGATCTTTAAATGATAACTAAGTAAATAATTTTGTTAAAAAAAATAAACTAAGTAAATAATTGGCTTCAAATATTACACTTCGAAGGGCAAAATAGGTTAATCACAACAAGATTACAATACGGTGTGTTCAAAATAATAGATAAACTTTCATGTAACGAATTTATTGTTCCTTTACCATTTCAAAACAATAATCCAACGTCATATGAAGAAGGTAATTACCTAAAATGTTGTCACAACAATGCACCCATTTAATTAAGGCCTGTCTTATATATGTTGGAATTTGGCGAATATGATCTCACATCAATTATATGACAACATAATATACAATTAATATATAAGAGTTTCCACTCTTAATACAACCGAGACCTTTGTAGTAAAACCTCAACACCTAATAATTGGTGGTTGAGATGCTAAGGTGATGCTCTCAAAGTGAGACTTGATTATCTATTACCTCACAGTTTAACGTTAATTCACGTGCCAACATTATAAAATATTATGCCAAAACTATTCTCTGTGCCGTCATTGTAAAATATTATGTAAAAAATGTAAGGCATCAAAGAATTTATATAAATTTCTACGTCTGAGAAAGTCACCTTACAATTTCTCTAAATGATCCAGTTGAAATAATATGGATAAGGTTGGAAGTAGATCATGTTTGTCCCTATTAAAACTATGTATTGAGTAGGGGAATAGGGTGTTTGTATCTTTTGGGAACTAGATTTTGTAGCAACGTGGGGGCCCCACCATTGTGTTTGGCCCTTTGTGCGTTAGGTCAACTACGAGGAACAGCTTTTGGCTTCTTGTGTCGATCCGGTCAATCCCACTAAGTTAGAGAGAGAGAGAGAGGAGAGAGAGGTGAATTACAGTAGAGAAATATTTATTTTGATGAAATTCCAAACGGATTTAGATTTAGAGCTCGTTCGAATGTACTTTTGAAATGATTGAAAGTATTTTTGATGAAAATATTTTTAGAACTAATCATTGGTTAAGATGCAAGTAAATCCTGAAAAAGTACTTAAAGTGCTTCCTGAAAGAAGTACATAACTGATGGTTATTGTATAAAACATTTAAAGTGCTATTGAAATTCAAAAATATTTTCTTTAAAAGCACTTTCAATCATTTTAAAAACATATCTAAACGAGCTTTTATATATTCATAAATAGACATATATATAAATAATAAATTCAATTAACAAAATTACGTGGTGAAAGTCTTAATATAATTCGTTGAATCTTGATGAATGGAGTTCATGATTTTGAGTCATACTCTCCATAATATATATAATTCAACATTAATCCCTCTTCGTTGACGGTGAATTATTCTGTCGATTTGTCTAATGAGTATTGTCTTCTTTTGGGTAAAGAATATTTCAAGTTCAACTAACACATGCGAGAAGTTGAGGATGGGGTTTTATACTTTAATATAAGTTATTTTATCGAAAATGGATTCTGAAATTGTCATAACTCTTCAATTTAGTCATTGAAATTTAAAATCGATACATACAAAACAAATACATCATGTACAATGAATGAGGGTTTGGATGATTAGGTGTGATCAATTCAGATAAATAAACCACCTAACATATAAGAATGTACAACCACCACGAGGTGGTTCTGTGATTGAATAATTTCAGGCCCGTATTCGATACGAAATATTTCGAGTTTGATTTCTGGTATTGGTGAATCACGCGATGATGGCTATAAATAGGCTGAAATGTCTCTGTAAGTCTTCATGACCCCCGAAAGAATGAACTGTTGTAGCGAAGCCACCAACTGATCCCTTTAAAAAAAAACATGTAAGAATGTACATTGTATGTGAATATGAATGTATATTATGGGGTGATTAAATGCATGTGTCTTAAGTAAAACAAGAACCACGAATCATGCGTGTGTCTAAATGCATCTTCCCCAAACTTTTGTCTGTCGAGAATAAAAGGCCAAGGACGGACGCTTTATTTGTTGGGCTTTACCAAACTATTAACAAAGCATTAATCTTTGATACATTGAATATATTTGCCTAAGAAGCGAGAAAATAAATTGATATTAAATTCGCAGTTTATGGAAATTGAATGTAATTTTTTTCACTTACAAGTGAAAAATAATGTTACTATACTATAAAACTAGGTGACAACAACACATTAATCTTATTAGGGTTTTTATTGGATATATAGTAAAGGCGTCATTGGACCAAAGACATTGAGACGAATGACATGCATGTATTTCACAATATACGTCCTAGGTTCAATTCCTGACATGATGAGTCACACAATGGTGGCCAGAAGGAGGTTGATATGCTTATGTGAGTCTTCCTGGCCTCTTAGAAATGTGGATTGCTGTGACGAAGCTACCATCTGGTCCAGTTCTTGAAAAAATTAAAAAAAAAAACATTATTATGAGATTTGTGTTAGCATTAATTACGCATAGACGCCATGTGATAAACCGTTGTTGAATCACACATTTATACATGACTAACACTAACGTTTTTTTTGTTTCACACGAACAACACAAGAGTATATGTGAATTTCACTTAAAGCTTTAGTAAATTAAGTCACTAACAATTATTGTCCAGGAGAATCGTCCATAACGATTGAGGTTCGATCAATCTTTGATTCTTTTAGCCATGTGCATTTACTCAACAACTTATTTAACAACCAAACAATCACCTCATTTATGGCTTATTTCTTGGTTAATTTTGTAGCTATATGCATATATATATTTATACATTAATCTCGGACATTGCTATAGGGTTATTGTTCACATGTCACACTCATTGAATACATTTTTCTTTTTTCGGCAAGTGGTTATCGAATATAATATAGGCCTCGGGGGGTGAAAGTTGACATGATGTCTGTATGTCCCAAAACAGTTATTTAGATTACTAGACCAGAGCATGTGTTAGTTAACCCAAATTAGGATAATTTATTGGGAATTTTAACAAAAAGTTTCCGGTACTGTTCACTTTAACGAAAAACCACATTTTTACACTAAAAAGTCAATCATAGTACTATTCACTTTACCCTTTATTTTGTCCTTATCATTAAAACTCAAAATTTTCAAACCATTTTCATTAGTTTTCCTTAATTTATTAGCCATTTGCTTCAACTTAAAAAGGAGTGCAGCAAGTTTAAAGGAGCTAAGCTTAATTTGCATGGATAATTGAACTGAGTTAAATAGATCATTAGTGCAAATAACAATAATAACAAAGCTTCATTATGTTAAGTGGGATCATGTCTATGAATCTTAGAATGTCACTGAGGTTAGCGTTGTATCAAGTCTTCTGGTAGCTCCAAGTACTACATATCTTTCTTATGGTCTCTCTCCAAGTCTTCCTAAATCTTTCTCTAACCCTTTACGCCCGAGTCACTGTCTCATAATTGTATCTTCTAACTGGAGCATATGTTGAACTCGTTATAAAAGTATCACATCTCAAAATAATAAAGTATTGAACTCGTTATAAAGTAAGACGAACATAATACCTCCCACTTATAAATGAAGAAGAATATTATTTACAAGTGAATTCATGGTTGATTGTAATGTACAAATTCATAGTATTTTGTTAACAATGCCTTTAGATAACAAATATTTTCTTACATAGATTGATCATTTTTTCAATACAACCATAAATTATAGGGAACTTTAACGAAAAGCTTCCGGTACTGTTCATTTTTTTACACTAAAAAATCAATCCTTGTACTATTCACTTTACCCTTTATTTTGTCCTTATCGTTAAAACTCAAAATTTTCAAACTCTTTTCATTAGTTTTCCTTAAATTATATGGGTGAGTAATGGAAGAAGTCACACCATGGACTTGTCAGATTAATTTGTTGCTCTCTATGGGAGCCAAGTTTAAAATCTCTAACTTATAAGTGAAGATGATTATCACTAAACTATAGATAATTTAAACCATATTAAGAACATTATATTTTAAAAAGATATTGACTTTCTTTTTTGAGGGTTTTAAGTTGCTTTAAATATTAATTTCTGCTAATGCATGAGATAAAACAATTAGTAACGTGGACAACTCTTGCAAACTCACAATCTCTACCTCCAAGATAATATAAACATATGTGTTTTATGGATTAAACTTTGCTTATCTTGCATAAACTATAGATTACGGATTGGATTGAGTCAAAGGACACATTGTCAAAATATAACTTAATTAAACTTAGTATTGAATAATTTCCAATTCTATTAAAATAATTATAAATTATGATAAATTATGGTGATGGCATGGATGACGAATTGATGAAATGAAAAAAAAATAATAATAATAAGCAAAGAAAACGACTATGGCAACGATGATGTGGTTCCCTACTTTGAGTACAAGTTGTGTGTGGAGTGCATACATAAAACATGACATATAAATATCATCTATAAAGCGTTGATCCAATCCAAACAGGAGGCTTATCAAACACATGAACACCAATATCCATATTAAAATTTCAGTTTGCCAACTGAATGTTGTTTATGTTGTTTCACTTTGCAACTTCATCCTAAATTTCTTTAGAAATCGAGAATGGTTTTGAGAAATTGGTTGAAACGATTAATTTACAAATTTCAATTGCTGAAATAATCAATTTTTATATTTAATTGATATATCGTTAGTTCGATCAATACGTCGTTATAGTTGATCGAAATATTCTCAATCTATTATCACTAAGGACCACCGAAGCCCAATAACTACAAGAGAAAAGTTTGAAGATAAAGTGCTTATGGGTTACAAGGAGGACTTCCAAGTGTTTTTTAGAAAGACGTTAGGTTTCTAATAAAAATTTCAACATACTTACGATAACAACAACGTTTATGAGTATAAGTACTTTTCGAAAGATAGGACCAGTTTCAAACGGAGACTTTGGATCATGCGAACCTTGCAAGTATCTTGACATAAGAAGCTGCTCACAGAAATGGGGGTGGAATTTAAGTAGTGACAACCCTAAATCCAAACTTTACACTAAAAAGTGACTGAAAGATATTATCTTTGTTTTTGCCTCCTTTGCGAGATTCATCAGAGGTTTCTTTGGTTTTTACCTTGTTTCTTCTTTGGGATAAATCTAACAAAAATGCATTGAAGGTCTTTGGTAAGGCTGATGTTCCGGAGACCAAAATTTTAGACCATCTTTGTTATATAATGTGGCAGTTGATGATTGGACTCATTTTTTTAAATCATTCGAAAAGAGCTCAACTATTAATCGTCTCATCGTCTGGTCTACAAAAAATGGTTTAAAAATTTAATCTCCGTAACATTTAATCTTTGGTAATATGAAAAACAGCAAATTAGGAAAATAAAGTTGGTGGTTTTGTTGGTAAGTCCGTTTGGGTCTGTCTTTATCAAACGACAAGGCTTTTAGCGTTGGGTTTTATTTTTCCATTTGGAATCTTGGGGCTTTTGGACAAGACTTTGCAACAAATATAGGTTATGAACATGTTAAGGGATTCTAGATTACTGGTAATCAGCAGTCTGGCTTTATATTTATTAGATTGACAAGTAAGGAAAAATAGTATTTTTTCAATTCAATTTTGACAGTACATTTCCCGTATTACTGGTTTTTATGAAGCAATTTCAGATTGTTAAGGCACGTTTGGAAATATTTTTAAAAATAACTAAAAACGTATTTGGATTACTAAAATCGCTTCCATCAACGTTTAATACAAAGATTTAAAGTGCTTATTAGTAAAAAAAAATTACTTTTAAGTGTTTTCTAAAAGAATCACATGCTATATTCTTATTTCAGAAATTGTTTTCATATATGTAAGAAATTTCAATTTGCTTATCATAAAAGGGCTTTGAAAACATAAGTACTTTTTAAAAAGGCATTTTCAAGCATGTCCTAGTACAAGGTAATGTGTGAAGGAGCGTGTTGTCGTGTTTAAGATGGGCCTAGTCGTCAAAATGTTTTGCTGGACAAAATAAAATGGGTTGACATAATTCAGGAGGTGGGGTTTTGGTACAATCCAAATCCACAGCTCCAAACTTTTTTATTTTGTAAGTTTGGTTTTATTCGAGCGATATTCTAATTCAGTGTAAACTACGGAGTTGAGGTTCAAAAGTAAATGTTGGTTTTTATAGATCGCCCAACAACACAGGACTGATTGGTTTTGTTCTTAAGTCAATTTGGGTCTATTCGTATCAGACGTTAAGACGTTTAGAGTCCCTTAATAATCATTTGGTTTCACTTTTAAACAACTTCAAATTGTTTTGAGTTTTTAGTTTTTGTTCGTGTTTTTCTTTATACATTTCTTTTGTGCAAAATGATAACAGAAAACTAAAAAATGAAATCGTTAGCAAACGAGGTGTAAAAGTAGGTTTGATAAATCGATCTGCATGCTTAATAAGGCCCTTTTGTGTTTTGGACAAGAGTTTGCAAATGTTAGTGCTTAGCCTGTTCAAGATGGGCTTCCTCCTCATGATCTGTGTTTGATTTGCCAAAGCTTAAGGCCCTTTTATTTTTGGACATACATCGGATGTAAAACAGGTTTTTGGTAACAAAAGTTTTCTTGACTATTAGACAATCTCCAACTCTTAGATTAAAACTGCAAGTGGCCCTCTACCATAATGGTGGAGAGGAGTATTGCCTTTGCACCACGGAGTGGGTTCGAACCCCGTCTCTTGGATTAAAACCTAAAATTTAGGTTTTAAACAAATATAATTTTTCTTCAATGGTTGGGTCTAAAATAAGTGGAGGTTGCGGCAAGGCTACGCGCCCAATGTGCGTGGACGCGTGGAAGGTCCACCTTATGCACATGGATTAAAAGACTGGTCCACCTTATGCGCAAGGCAACGCGCCCAATGCATGAGGGTTGATGGGAAGTGGAGCCCACCTCTGACGAGAATGTCGACCACCCAAAACGTTATTTTCATGATCTCTTTAGTAACTTTTATGTTGAGGTAATGGTCGGTTTCCTATCTGAACTTATAAAGAGCTGCCAATTTCGCCAACAAACTTTAATTTTAGTCGATTACCCTCTGAACTTTTATAATATTGGTCAATTTCTCTCTTGAATTTTAATTAGCCGTATACCATCCAGAACTTTTATAATTGGCCATTTTTCTTCCTAAACTTTAATTCCCCCTCCTAAACTCTAAACCTGAAAGTTTTTTTTTTTTTTTTTAAAAAAAAGGTGTACTAAGAGCAGCTCCAACGGGAGCATTTGCTCGGGGGACAGTGGATTGAACAGTGGGCTGTTGCCTGGTGGACATGTTCCAGCGTTTGGGAGCCCGAGCGACAGGCCCGGCAGCGATTGCCAGCCCGAGAACCCGAAGGCCATGTGACGCAAGGCTGACATCTAGGCGACGTCAGCCATCATCTCCTCTGCAACGATTGAAATCCCCTTCTAAATTGCCCGGATCCAGGAACGCTATGCTCATCAGGAAACCCGGTCCGGTGAACAGCCACAACTTCTTCCACGAAAAATGTGGGACCGTCGTGGACTCGTCGTCAACGGCATCGTCGAAGATCAAGATCTTCTCCCGCGCCTCGAACGCGACCTCCTCCTCCTCGTCCCATGTCGACGACGACAACGACAGGGACTGCGGCTGCAGCAGGCGGTTGGCTTCGTCATCGTCCGCGCCGTCTCGCAGCTTTGACGACTCGTCGTCGTGTTCGCACAATTTGGGGCTCATGGTTTCTGTCTCGCAGCTTCCGTATTGGCGTTTTTATTTTTTATTTTTTTAGTTGTGGTGAACTGTTGGAGATAGTGTTGGATTCCCTTATAATATTAATATAATTAATAATATAATATTAATTTATACAAAGTAAATAACATAATATTAATTATAAATAAAAAAAATACTAATATTTTGTTGCCTATTGCCAAGGCTATTCAAGTGCAAGAGTGGAGATGCAAAAGACAGTTACTGTTCATTATGGCAGTTACTGTTCACATGGTGGATTGAATAGTGGATTGCCTGGGGGGAGGGCTCCAAGGCTGGAGTTGCTCTAAGTGAACTAGCAGAAGAAGAGAAAAAACAATATGTTGTCCACATTAGGGATAAGATTATGTGTCTTGCAATTATAAAATTAAAGTTCATGAGAGAAATTCGCTAATTATAAAAGTTCGGAGAGTAATCGGCTAAAATTAAAGTTCATGGGAAGTTAGAAAATTATAAAAGTTCATGGGGTAATTAGTTAAAATTAAAGTTCACGAGAGAAATGGACAACTCCTTACAAATTTAAAGAGAAAAATCGACAAAACCTCTATTATCTTTACACGCACTCTTTATTTTTGACAATCGATTTCTCTAAATTTGTTCAATACGAAAACTAGAATATGCCAAATATGCTTTTCAATGTTTTTATATTAAGCCGAAAATCACTACCTCATCAGAAAGAACAAAGTATGAAATGAAAACAATACAAAACCAGCTGCAAGATGACCACTAATTTTCATATAAACTCATAAGAAAGAACAAAATATGAAATGCAAACAATACAAAACCAGCTGCAAGATGACCACTAATTTTTATATTTTATATGCTAAAAAAATTAAAAATATTATAACTATTAGCTTGGTTCAATAAAATAAAAAATAATGTATTTTAATTGGATAGAAGCATCCAATCAAGGGAACTTTAACGAAAAGCTCCCGATACCTTTCACTTTAACAAAAAACCATATTTTTACACTAAAAAGTCAATCATGGTACTATTCATTTTACCCTTTATTTTGTCCTTATCGTTAAAATTCAAAGTTTTCAAGTTTTTTCATTAGTTTTCATTTGAATCAATGGTCCATTTATATGTATATTCTTTATCTTTTATTAAGAAATGACAGCATCTTATTAGATTTAATACATAAATTAATTGGTCACTCAGTATTATGGTCTCGTAGTATTTATCTTCACTTTGAAGTGAGAGGTCTTAGGTTCGAATCTCGTAAATGACGAATTCAATACCAAATTAAGTTACCCATTGTGTGGCTTAGCCGAACTCATTCTCCCCTTAAAGTAAAAATATTGATGTATTAAAAAAATACATAAATTAATCCATAATTAAACCATATTTCTCATTAGTCAAAGGGCAATGATGGTCAAATACGCTTATAGATGTGAACTTAGGACAAGGATTGTCTGCCCTCCCACTTTCTGTGCCCTCCTGTTTGTATAGTCACGGTTAAGCCAAGTCAACATTTTATATTACTATTCATTTTTGTCTTATTATCTATATAAAAAAACAATATAAAATGTTGACGTGACTTAACCGTAACCACACAAAATAACAAGGCATGGGAGGGCACCGGAAGTGGGAGGGCAGACAATCCTTGTCTGTGAACTTAAATGAGGCAGATTGTCTGCCCTTCCCATCCCCTCCTACATTATGCGGTCACGGTTAAGCCACGTCAACATTTTATATTGATTTTTTTATAGAGATAATAAGACATGTTGATGTGGCTTAACTGTAACTGCATAAATAGGAGAGGATGGGAAGGGCATGGTAAAAGGAGGGTAGACAATCTGCCTCCAAACTTAAATGCTTCGTCGCTTTATTCTTTTTGCAAGAAATTATAGGCGCACCTTCTTTTACCTTTTATACATCTTTCTCAGTTTTTGACTGTCGAATTAAATGATTGTGGTCAATGGAGGTTAAAATGACGTTGTGAGTCTTCCAAACCCTTAGAATGGTGGACTACCAAGTTGAAGACACCAACTAATTTTTTTTTTAGGAGAAAAAAAAACAACATATAGAATTTTTATATGCATAATCAATTTAGTCAACGTTCATTACAATAGTAATTCACTTCTTTATAACAACTTTAACTAACTGTTGGCCGAATGTATTTGAAAATTCTTTTAAAATAACTGAAAATGTTTTTAGTGAAATAATATGGCGCTGAGGCAGATCCATTATAATGTATTCATTTGTTTTCTAATGGCATATGCCATAAATTAGTAAATTGAATGAGGATCTTCGCCGGATCCTCTAATCACGTCCGTTTATCGTACATCGTATGGTCATAAATCAATATATATTTTTTATTTAAAATTGAATATAAACAGTACTTGAAGAAAACTAATTGCACGATTTACGATAATCGATGAATGGACATGATTAGAGGATTCCCGAGATCCTCACAAAGAGGATCCAGAGAGGATCCTCATTCTAGTAAATTAGTATGTATTCCATAAATGGGGAGCCTATATTTATCATCTGCCACTACTTGTTGAATTCATGACCAAATACGATCTCTCTTTCTGGATATTGTATTATCAAAACATGGAGCCTGCTACGAAACCTACCTCATGGGTCATCCCAGTTGAACTTTCAACTCTTGCATCAATCTCTCTAGAAGAACTTTCTACAAATTGAGATGACACTTCAATGGTATCTAAAATCCAACAACATTAAGTATCTTAAATTTCATTTTCATACAATAATACGTGATTGATTCGAGATACTGATACAATGACATTTCGATTGTATGTAAGTTTTTATTTAAGTTAACTGAACACGATCACGTGCCAAGCTTCATATCATCTTACTTAATTGATTTGAGATATCGTTACGCTACAGTACTATCACGATTAAAATTATGGATTTCTCTGTGGTATCTCTCATTCTCGAAGAAAGGTGGTTAAATCTTCAAGGTTACATATTCACACTATGGTGATTTGAGAGAAAAAAAAATGCAGTTGTGAGCCTTTTTTACTTCGAAAACAGTAGGTTGCAGTGACAAAGTCACCGACGGATTATTTTTGAAAAAAAATAAGAAGTTTAGGTCTCAAACTTGAAAGTTCCATATTCAAACAAGCCAACAACCACTCTTTCATTGTCTCAGTCTCCACCATTAAACCACTTGATTACTTAATAACTTATCCAATAAAAAATTGAATTGACACACTCAAAAAAATAATAAATAATAATATTACAACTTTTGCATGAAAAGGACATAAGGGAGGAAGAAAAAGATCAAACAACCAAACCAATCACCATTTTCATCAGACAACCAAAACCCCAACACCGAATTTTCCCGAGAAAATCACTTTCCCGGAAAATTTCAGTTTCAGTTTCGCCATGGACAGGCTGGTGAAGCCAGACGTGAAGGAAGTGGAGCTCAACTTCAAGCGAGACCAAAAGTGCAGCGCAACCTTCCGGCTTAGCAACCTCATGCACACCATGTCCGTCGCCGTCTCTCTCACCACCAACAACCCATCTCTCTTTTCCTTCACTCACCCCCTCTCCATAATCCCGCCGCTCTCTTCCTCCTCCTACACCCTCATCCTCTCTCAGTCGTCCGATCAGCCCCCGCTTTCCCTCACCGCCAACCCTCATGACGTCATCAACGTCGAGGCCTCCATACTCCCCACAGGGAAAGCCGACCAGGAGGATCTCCGCCGCCTGTTCCGCCGGCCCGGTCCTCACGTTTTCCGGGACGCTACTATACCCATCTCGTTTGTGGGTCCGCACGTGGTTGAATTTCTGATTTCTCAGCTCACCCGGATCTCGGAATTCGATTCGTTTTTTAACAAGGCCATTTCTGGGTGCTCTGGGGCTGAGCTCACGGCGCTGCTCGGTCCCGCCATAGCTTCCGGGAATGCTAATTTGGTCTCCGACCTGATTGACGCCGGTGCGGTTGTGAATCAGAGAGATTCGGATTCCGGGTCTTTGCTATCTCTCGGTGTTCGGTCCGGAAACATTGATATTGTGAAGGTTCTGACCGCCTCCAGCTGTGAAATTGGTAATTCAGCAGACGAGGTCTTGCACGACGCGGCGGCGATGAACCGGGTCGATTTGTTTGAGATTTTGTACAAGACTCTCGATGGAATTGACGTGAATTTGGTTGACAAGGAAGGTCGAACTCCGATTCATATCGCGGCCGCGCACGGCCACGTCGAGATGTTGAAGTTTTGTATTTCTATCGGAGGCAATGCGGAGGTTACGGACTGTAGAGGTTGGAGTCCGCTTCACTGGGCGGCGGAGAAGGGGCATTTGGGGGCCGCAAAGTGTTTGTTAAATTGCTCCAATGTGAAATACGCCGTGACCAAAGACGGAAGGACGGCTTTCGATCTCGCCGCCGCGAACGGGCACACGAGACTACTGGGTTTCCTGCGATACGACGACGTCCTGAACCGGGCGGCAAGGTTGGACGACGCTCACGGGATAAAGAGTTGCCTTGCGGAGGGGGCAGAGGTGAACGGGAGGGACCAGAATGGCTGGACCCCTTTGCACAGGGCGGCGTTCAAAGGGAGGATCGAGTGTGTGAAGGTGTTGCTTAATCATGGTGCTCTGGTGGATGCCGTGGACGATGCCGGCTACACGCCGCTGCACTGCGCGGCGGAGGCGGGGCACGTGGAGGTGGCTCTGTTGCTGGTTGCTCATGGAGCTCGAGCCAATGTGAAGAGCTTGGAGGGAATTGTTCCCACCAATTTGGACCGTTTCAACTTCAAGAACCACCCTGCTCTTTTCAACCCTTGTGTCATGAAAAAGAGCGAGTTTAGCCGGGAAATAAACGCCTATCACGGAGCTAAACCTACGTTGTAACGTCAATGTGACGGTATTTTGTGTTGATAACGCAATAATAAATGTACGATTGACTTAAAACAACGTCACACAGTAGATATAACTAGGTTTTTTTCGTGACACCGTGATTGTTGAGTTTCTTGTTACATTATGTGATCAATGGGTATATATTTGTGTTAATTTTCTGATGTTTGTATAACGTGGATGGGAACGGTGATGAGTTTGAATGGTTTCTTCAACCCATGTATACTACTACGAGAATCAAGATTACTAGCACTTAAAAT
Organism: Malus fusca; assembly: GCA_035220775.1. Lineage (NCBI taxonomy): Eukaryota > Viridiplantae > Streptophyta > Magnoliopsida > Rosales > Rosaceae > Malus > Malus fusca. The sequence continues at coordinate 39,834,951 of CM069069.1, forward strand.
GAATTGAAAATTTTGCTGTAATTGACGCGTCTTTTGCTTCATTTTGCTTTAATTGACGCGTCTTTTGCTTTATTTATAAGGAAAACTAATGAAAATGATTTGAAAACTTTGAGTTTTAACGATAAAGACAAAATAAAGGGTAAAATAAATAGTACCATTATTGACTTTTTATTGTAAAAATGTGGTTTTTCGTTAAAGTGAACAGTATCATGAGTTTTTCGTTAAAGATCTTTTATTTCTATCCTGGGTGATGATGTGTTAACTTTATTTAGAACGATTTTGATCCTCGACTTCCTCCATGTTCCCTCACCAGAATGCCTGCTAGTTGTTTCCTCTAATATTGGAAATTCAAGTTTCTCTCTAGTTTAATTGGACTTGTTACCGTAGTTCGGTTTTAAAGAGTTGGAGACGATGCAAGGGTGCAAATGATGCATGTGTTGGAGACGGGATTAGCAATCCTTTATTTTTTCGGGGGTTTACTAAGACCACCAAATGAAGTATTTAGTCAACACAAGTTCAACATAGGGTTGGTTTGGTATTGATGTGCTTTAAAAAAAAAACTACTTCTACCGTGTTGTGAGAATAAGCAGCTGCGAAATAAATCAGCAGAATGTTTGGTAAACTTTTTTGTAAAAGTACTTTTGCAAAAAAAGGCAGCATTATAGTGTTTGGTAAAATTTTATGTAAACCAGCTGTGATTGTGTGAAATGACAAAAAAATGTATAATACTAGATGTGCCATTAATTTAATTTTCTTAACAAATAAAGGTAAATTACTAAATATACTTTATTTTTAAAAGAAAAATATTTATAAACTTTATTTTAAACATATAATCCAACATTTATGCTGCTTCACGTTTTTAATTTTTTTTTTCAAAACTCATTTTTACTGCTTCATGTTTTCAAAATTTTTCACCCAAAATTGTGAAAATAAGCAGTTTTTAAGTGTTTACCAAACACCTTCTTTTTTTATAAAAGCACATCAGTACCAAACCAGTACTTAGTCTCATTAAAGTACTTCTTGCTCGCACCAAACACAAAGTTGTAATCCTAACTAAGCTAGTCCAGTCCAATAAAACTTAATGCGAGCAAACAAACATGCACTTTTTTTTTTTTTTTTTTTGAAAAGACTCATGCAATAAAGCTAGTACGGGCAAACAAACGCGCCCTTAAAATAGAAGAAAAATTACTCATGCAAGAAAATGTGCTGTCAGCAAAACTCACTGGGTTAGCAAAAGTGACCAAAGCTCACCGTTTTGGAGGAACAGTGTTGAAACTTTGAGCCATCGACGCACCTTCCGGGCTTCCCTCGTCCTAAATTTTTCCCTCTTTTTCCAATTCCCCGCCAAAAATCAAATTTCCACGCTGGCGATCCGCGCCTAACCTCATCAGCCAATCAAAACACAGTACTCGCTCTTATATAAACCCGCTCCCTTCCCCAAGCCCTTCAAGCCCCCCACCACGGCAATCGCACCGTCGCTTTTCCTCTCGAATTTTCGCGGCTAGGGTTGCAGATTCCGATCCGAATTTCAAAATTCTATATGAGTTCTCCGACCTCCAAAGGCGGCAGAGGCAAGCCCAAGGCCTCCAAATCCGTCTCCCGATCTTCCAAGGCCGGCCTCCAGTTTCCCGTCGGTCGTATCGCGCGGTTCCTCAAGGCCGGCAAGTACGCCGAGCGTGTCGGCGCTGGCGCCCCCGTCTACCTCTCCGCCGTCCTCGAGTATCTCGCTGCTGAGGTTTGTGCTCTAATCATCTTCATTTCCATTGTTCATTTCTCTTTTCATTTTCCGATTCTAGGTGCTGTTTGGCTTTCGAGAAAATGCTGAGTCGAGTAATGTTTGTGGTGCGATTTTTTATACATTGAATCGTTCTCATTGAAAATGGCTTTTGACTGGACTCGATTTTCATAACTTTGAAAATTTCAACAATTTATTGCTGCGCTTTGTGTTGTTTATCTGATTTTGGACTCTTGGTGCTGTTTGGCTACTGAGAAAAATCTGGAATTGAATTCGGCTTCTGATTTGAGTTACATTTTGAATTGTTTTCATCGTGAATGACTTTTGATTGGACTTGATTTTGAAAATTTCAACAATTTACTGCTAAGCTTATGTTCATTTTCTGCTTCAAGTTGCTGTTTGGCTTCTAAGAAAATGCCAGAATTGCACTGAAACGATTTGGTTCGATTGGATTTACAGGTGCTTGAGCTTGCTGGAAATGCAGCCAGAGACAACAAGAAGAACCGAATTGTCCCGAGGCACATTCAGCTGGCTGTGCGGAACGACGAGGAGCTGAGCAAGCTTTTGGGGGCTGTCACGATCGCAAACGGCGGTGTTATGCCCAACATCCATCAGAATCTGCTGCCGAAGAAGGTTGTCAAAGGGAAAGGAGAAATTGGATCCGCCTCACAAGAATTTTAGGGTTGAATTGTTGTAATCTGGAATTTAATGGGTTGTAAAATTTTGGGAAATTTCAGGCTTAATACAGATTTATTATAGTCTTGTTTGGTATCTGGAAAAGTTTGCAACTTTTTGTGTTCAAGAGTGGGATTACATTGCATTTTGGTGCGGGTTTGATTTTAACGATTAGTTTTTTTTAACAATTTAATTTGCAAGCGCTATTGGTTGTTTGAAAAAAGCGTGTTATTGGTGTAATTGATTTGTATAAAGGATAAGGATTGTCTGCCCTTCTTGTTCCTGTGCTTTCCCATGACCTCCTGTTTGTGTAGTCAGAGCAACTCCAGCGGAGGCTGGTTGCTCGGGCGACAGGCGAGGACAAAGGGCCCGAGGGCCGGTGGAGAGAGGTCCAGCCGTGTGGAGGCCGAACGATGGTGGGAGCCCGAGCGAAGGGGGGGGGTGGGGAGTCGATTGGGAGTGTATGTTTAGAGAAAATATTTATGGATTTTAAAGTCATTTAAAGTTCTTCTTGCAAGAAGCATTAAAATGTTTTTCTATAATTAAATTGTATTTTTATTAAGAATTAGTTTTAAAAATATTTTGTCAAAAAGTTTTTTTAATTGTTTAAAAGCACTTACCACATAAGCACATTCTAGCGCGTGTGAAGATGCTAAATTGTATAATATGCAGTGGTGTAAAAATAGCTCTATCTTTTTGGGGAGAGATTTTTAATGTGATCGGCACACGAAGTGGTACATTATGTGTTACTATACAAATGGTGTGATTTTTGTGTTAAAAAATTAATAACTTAAAAAATAAAATTTTCCATCATTTATATAAAAACACGTGATGTATCTTCGTATTTCCGTCACAATGAATTTTTTTTCCTTTTTAAGATAGTATTATTCACATACCTACATTTACTTTATACGAATAATTTTTTATTACTAATATTTTTTAAGAGAATTATTATTAGCACTTCAAAAATCTCATTTGGCATTCCAAATTTTCTATAATTAAAAAAAAAAAAATTTGTGAGTGTAGAATGAAATTTTTTTAGTGTTAATAATAATTCTTTTTTTTTAATTTATTTCATTTGACGATAAAAAATTAAGAAGGAAATGCGAAAATTAAAATTAAGGGGTGTGTATTCAATTGAGAATTTGAGAGACTTTAATGGATTTATAAATCAATGAATTTTTATGGAGTTTAATTGATTTGTAGAGATTCCATATAAAATTTTGATTCAATTCTTTCAAAATCTCATGGGGAGAGGTGAGATTTGTGGATGCTTAAAATACAATACGAAATCTCTTTAATTCCCTCTAATTCTTTAACTTTATCAAATTCTTTAAAATCAATTTCTAATTGAATACACCTAGAATGTTATAAACTTCTTTAAAATCTTAATTGAATACATCCGGATTTCTAAGGATTTTAATAAACTATCTTAAAATTCTAATTGAATACACCTTGAATTTCAGAGAGTCACTTAAAATAATGATTGAATACCCTAAATTCATTAAAAGAATTAGAATCACTTAAAATCCCAATTAAATACGCCCTCTAAGCGTACGGATAGCATTGACGACCTTTTATCAATCCAACCCCTGAAATCCCGACCAAAACAAGTATAAGATCTGCCGAAATCCGTCACTTCCAATTTCTCGTTCCCCGCCGTCCCTCTCGCAATTCACAAACTCCAAGAGAGCTTCTCCGGCGGAAGCAATGGCGGTGCCGCTGGTCAACCTCGCACCGAATCTAACAGTCTCAAAGCTCTGCTTGGGTTCGTCACTCTCCCTTCTCCATTTCCAATACTGTCCCTCGCATTCGCACTGAGAATCCGACTCATTCTTCGCAGGGACGATGACTTTTGGCGAGCAAAACTCGTTGCCCGAGTCATTTCGGCTCCTCGGCGGAGCTCTCGAGGCCGGAATCAACTTCTTCGACTCGGCAGAAATGTACCCGGTGGTTCAGCGAGCAGAGACTCAGGGTAGGAGCGAGGAGTACCTCGGCCGTTGGATTAGAGAGAGCAAAATCCCTCGAGACAGCGTCGTTTTGGCCACCAAGGTACTTGATAACTCTGGTTCCAACAATTCACGCCAATGGTGTTATTATGTTAGATTTCTTTTGGTTTTTGATGTGGGAACATTGTGTTGATGCAGGTTACGGGACCGTCTGGGCAGATGACTTGGATTCGAGATGGCCCCAAGTGTTTGGATGCCAGGAATATCGCCGACGCCATTGACGGCAGGTTTGATCAAGCATATAGTTCATAATTTTAGTTCTGCATAAGCACTTTGTGTTATGACTTGCTTAGTGATGGGATATGTAATGATTAAATGCAGTTTAAGGCGATTGCAGACGGATTACATTGATCTTTATCAGATTCATTGGCCCGATCGGTTTGTATGTAGACTGTTTTTTTTTTTCAGTTGTTTGTGAAATTAGTGGAAAATTCTACTTAATTTTAATTCTGGATATCCCATTTGCTAGATATTGTTCAAAGTTTCTTTCTTGCCCCCAACTGTATATGTGTACTTCACAAAGAAGTTTGCTTGACTTCACTGCGGTTTGGATAAACTTGTGCTTCAATGTGCACCGAGCGTTTAGTAAAACTTTCAGCTGATTGATGATTGTTTTTGTAGCTATGTTCCCATGTTTGGAGAAACTGAATATGATCCAACCCGACAGTTTTGTTCGATTCCTATAGAGGAACAGCTGGATGCTCTTGGGAGAGCCGTTGATTCGGGTAAGGTTAGTTTCATACTGTTGGTGTTTTTCTCCTCTTTATTGCAATGTTTTGAGAACATGGCGATGGCATAATGATTGAAAAGTTCTGTTTTGTAGATCAGATATGTTGGTCTTAGTAATGAAACACCGTATGGTGTCATGAAGTTTGTTCAGGTGGCTGAAAGGAGCACTTACCGTCCAAAGATTGTGTCTCTGCAGGTTGTCTATTTGATAGAAATCATACTCTCACTCAAATGGTTACTGTATTTCTCCATCGGTTTTTGGACTAATTCGACTTATTGTTTATTTGATAGAACGCATACAGCTTGCTCTGCCGAACTTTTGATTCTGGATTGGCTGAATGCTGTCATCATGAGAGGTATTCAACTAAACTATTTATCATGCGTGAAACTATAGGGAAAATTTGTTTGAACTTTGACCTGCACTTGCCCATTTCTTGATAAAGTTCAATTCAATATTTTAGGATCAGTTTACTAGCTTATAGCCCCCTTGCAATGGGTATACTCTCTGGGAAGTATTTTTCGCCTGATGGGGGTCCACCCGATGCTCGGTTGAATGTTTTTAGAGGTCAGTTCTAAAATTTTCCCTCTAATATTTTAGAACGTAGGTGTTTTCTGCACTCTCAAGTGTTGATCTTGTATCAACGAAACTGTTATGTTTCTTCGCCAGGGAAATATTCAGAAGGGGAATCCAGATACAACCTGTCTAATCACATCATAAGAGCAGCAGCCACGGTACATATGTTCTTCTTTTAACAATTTAACTTTAAAAGGTTACTGAAGATTTCTGAGTCCAGGGTTTCCAAGAAATTTTAAGAAAGTTAAAGAAAACACATTTTTAAACTCGTATAAAAATCTGGCTACAAATATTGTAATTGTACCTTTTTACTGAATTTTATTTCAATCTCAAATTTATGTCTTACTTTGCATGCCCAGCAGTTTCTTTTAGGCGATATGGTACTTTTGTTTAGTGTATCATACGTAGATGGTGGGTGTTTCTGCATATATGCCATAGCAGTTCATGAATACCTGCAGTTCTGTTCTTTTATGTTCACAGGAATACATTAAGATTGCAGAAAAGTACAGTCTTCATCCAGTATCTCTCGCAATAGGTTCTCTCTCTCTCTCTCTCTCTCTCTCTCATGGTTTCTCCTTGTACTTGTCCATGTAGAACTGTTGTTTTGAGTTCAGAGAATTGATGTTGCTAACTACAACGTCTGTAATTATAAATGAAGAAGTATTACTTCTAGATATAAGTTCCGAATCTATTTGTTCCTCTTCCCTTTTTCTTGACCTGGTTGCTTAAACCATACAGCCAATATATTGATTGCAGAATGATTGCTGGCTCTCAATTGTTGGATTAAAACCGTAGTTCTTTTAATTGCTTGAGCTAACACATCTTTTGTAGATTTGACATATACAATGTGGTTGTCCTTAAACTATGTTTATATCGCAGTTGTTTACAGTCATCGACCTTGTACTCAGTATCTACGTTCTTTGCATTTGGCAGCCTTTGTTTTGAGTCGCTCCCTCGTTGCAAGTGTTGTTTTTGGAGCAACCAAGTCATGGCAACTTCAAGAGGTTCTAGATGGATGCAAGGTCGAGCTCACACCAGAAGTAATCGCGGAAATTAACAAGGTTCATGAGAGGTTTCCGAATCCATGCCCCTGATCACATTCATTCCATTAAATTTCTTCCATGTCGGGAATATAATCGTCTTGTTTCTGGTACATATCATATCATCTGTCGGATTAGTTGAACTGATGTTTAATGATGACATTGGTCTAGAAAAGTTTAGAGTTTGTTTCCCGCAGAGCACCTTGTAACTTACGGAAGTGCGCTTCTTCTCCCTTACCGAAAAGTAGGCCACTTGTACATTCTTCCTGCCTAGTGTCCGAAAATTTTGCCGGTCTGAGTGACCTGACCGTTGGCGTCGACTGACGGGCATTGACGGAGGTGAAAAATGTTGTGTTGTGCATCGTTAGATTCTGAGTTAACACCATTTGACTTTGTGCGCCAAATTCACTTGCTACTACTTTTTCCATATTTGAACTTCTTTATGCATTTATGTCAACTTTTTAATAGTCTTCAAGGAGAAAGAGCACTTTACACGTAGTAATACTTTTCTTCTTCTTCTTTCTAATGACGATGTTTACGTCATTCATTCATAAGAGTCGAACATTAGATTTTTCATTTACAAGTAAAAGAGAAATATCAGTAGACTGTCATACTACTTAAAGTTATCGTATAGTACTCATTACACCTATAAAAGTGTAGATGTTCTTTAAATTCGACTCATAAGAGACAGAGGGGGCGTTGAGGGGATGCGAAAGGTGCAGTCGCACATGGCCCCAGATTTGAAGGGGCCCCACCTAATATTTATATGTAATAATATTCTATATTTAAAATTACTTTTGTTATGAAATAATGTTCTATATTCAAAATTTGATTTTGTTAGCACTTTAAAAGTTCATCTTACACTCCTTATAAGCATAATTTTTTGTTTTTTTCTTTCTAAATACAAAAAATTAGAGTACAATAAGATATTTTGAGTGTCAATAATACACCATAAAACACGGTATTTTTTCAATATTATTATATAATAATGTTACATATTCAATTGAAACATTAAAGTTAGAGTTTTGAAAGTTTGTTTTCTTGTTTGGTTGTTTAAGATTGAACTGCTTTTGATTATTTAGTGAATGTTATGTTTGTAGCTCTTTTTACTTATTATTAATGACACTTTTAAACTTGCAATCAGTGAGTGCTAAACTTTGTTTTGATTTAAGTGATTGTTTTCTAGCGTCAATACATTGTCCTACATTCTTAAGGAGGGGCATTTTTATAAATTTCGCACAGGACCCTCAAAATCTCAGAGACGGCCCTGATCGGAGAGCACCCACCACACCTCATGGTCTCAACACCTTTGCGCATGGTGCCCCTTATACGAGCGTCTGACACTACACTTTCTCATAAACGTAGAAAATGTCAACATAATACGTGCATTGATTATACAACAAAACTAGATTTCTATTGTATAAGCTACTGGTCCTAAGTGAGCTAAATTTTTTTTTAACACGACTTTTTAACTCGACACGAAAGGATACGAAAATAACAAATTTAAGAGTTGGACCATAGCTGAGTCACGTGTTTTGACATTCACTCTACGAAAATATGAAGCCGTTGGCCATACCACGTAGCGTCGTCGTAGTCTACCGACCTCCACGATTATTCAATTAAATTCCATCAAAATATATTTAAAAGAATTTAAAAAAAAAGAAAAAAGAAAATTAAAGTGTCCGGAGCCGAGGGCCGGGCCCCAGAAGCACCACAATCACAGCCAACAGCGATCAAAGCTTCATCATCGTCCCCGCGCAGAAAGTAGAGAGAGAGAGAGAGAGAGAGAGAATCAGCAGATCAAATCAGACGGCTCTGCTAGTTGCTGGTGGTGGTGCTTTTGCTTCCGGGTTTGGGTTTTGATGGGTTCGAAGCCATGGCTGTTCCCGGCTCCGACCTATCGTACTCTCGAGACCTTTTGGGATTGCGACGACGACGCCCCTGGTCCGCGCTGCAGTCACACCCTCACCGCCGTCGCCGCCACCAAGACCCACGGCCCCCGTCTCATCCTTTTCGGCGGTGCCACCGCCATTGAAGGCGGTGCCGCCTCCTCCGCCCCTGGCATCAGTTACCATTTCTCTCCCTCCTCGATGTTTGCTTCACTATTTCAATTCGAATCTGGATTTTGGTTTTGTTTGGAATTTGATTGATTGTGAATGTAGGGTTAGCTGGGGTGACCAATTCGGTGCATTCCTATGATATTCTCACCAGGAAATGGACTAGGTATTTTCTAATTGCTTTATTAATTTTTGGTTTTCGTATTTCAAAAAACTTGTTGGAATTGAATTGGAGTCTTACTGATCGTTTTCTGCTTTCGGGGTTGTTCCAATTTTGTAGAATGAGGCCTGCAGGTGAGCCACCCTCTCCGAGGGCAGCTCACGCGGCAGCTGCGGTGGGCACTATGGTTGTATTTCAGGTGAATTGAGTTATATATTTCGAAGAATGATTCGAAATTTAGAGGCTTTTGTATTTACTGGGTTTTAGAGATGGATTATAAGTTTAGAGGTTCTCTTTTACTGGGTTTCTGATAGTTTCAAAGTTCATGAATTAACTTCTTACTGGGTTGAATGAGTGTTAAACTTGATATGTGTGAATTTCTATGCTTAGGGCGGTATAGGTCCTGCTGGGCATTCCACAGATGATCTCTACGTGCTGGACTTAGCCAACGATAAATTTAAATGGCACAGGTGAGTATAACTGACCTTAACTGAGCTTGTTCTACTTCAGAGTTTATTGATTAATGCTCAAAATTGCAGTACAAAACATTTGTACTTTTGTTTTTGTTGTCTGTCCGTAGAGTGGTTGTACAAGGACAAGGACCCGGGCCTCGCTATGGCCATGTAATGGACTTAGTTGCTCAAAGATATCTTGTTACCGTCAGCGGAAACGATGGTGTGTGTATTCACTAAACCCTACGTGTTTGCTATCCATACGCTTCACTGTTGTCAAATGCAGGGCCTTTTTTGAAGCATTTGATGTTTACTGTCTTTATTTAATATTTTTTTTATAGGAAAAAGAATTCATTCTGACGCTTGGGCTCTGGATACTGCTCAGAAACCTTATGCATGGGCTAGGCTGAACCCAGAAGGTGATAGACCATCTGCTAGAATGTGAGTAATATTCATATGTCGATAAGTGAAAAGTTCTGAAAGTTCTGGTGGATTTTGTTTTGACCCAAGATTATTTTGCAGGTATGCAACAGCCAGTTCTCGCTCAGATGGTATGTTTTTGCTTTGTGGTGGAAGAGATATTTCTGGAACGGTATGTGGAATCTGAGTCTACCTCTCTATCGTTCTTGTATTTTGCCTTTATCAATTTATACTGGAGGTCTTTTGAGCTAAACGGGTTATCTGATTTTGTTTGATTTGCTCATATCTATGCTCCCACAGCCACTAGCAGACGCTTATGGACTGCTTATGCATAGGAATGGTCAGTGGGAGTGGACCCTTGCACCTGGTGTATCCCCTTCACCAAGATATCAACATGCGGCGGTAAGTGCTAATATATAAACTAGGAATGCAAAGTTACCCATTTGTATGTTGTTTTTTTTCCTTTCTTTTTTTTTGAAGTGAAGCACATGGTTTACTGAACATATATTTGGCAGTAGAAACCATACTTATCATATAGTGTTTGTTGTACTATTGCATTTTTCATTTTCTACTCAACTAGCTGACTATCTCTGAGTTATCTTTACCCTTTTGAGCTCAAACCTTATTTTAGCATCCAATTGACATATTCTGTCATCAGGTTTTTGTTGGTGCAAGATTACATGTCACAGGAGGTGCTCTTAGGGGAGGTCGTGGTATAGAAGGTGAAGCTGCTATTGCAGGTAATGTTTTGGTTGCGAAATTTGTCACCATGATTATGTAAGCTCATTAAGTTTTCTTAATGCCTTTTGTTTCTATGTTCCTTTCTCCTTATTTGATAGTATTGGACACTGCTGCTGGAGTTTGGTTGGACAGAAATGGGCTTGTGACTTCCTCACGGACAGGAAAGGGACAGAATGACCATGATCCTTCTTTGGAGCTCATGCGTCGTTCTCGCCATGCATCTGCATCTCTTGGTGTTCGTATATATATTTATGGTGGTCTTAAAGGCGGTAAAGACTTTAGAACCTAAATGAAAATATGACTAATGTAATTGAATAATGGATGCAGCCTTCCTCTGCTTATGTGGTTCAATCATGTTTTAATATCTTTTGTTTATCTTCTTGTACAGACATCCTGCTAGATGATTTCCTGATTGCAGAAAATTCATCAGTTCAGTCTGAAGGTAATTCGCCTGTTTTAACGTCTGAGAGATCCCCAACCGTATCCAGTCCCAGAATGTTTCATGCTAACACAAGGACTTTTGGAACATCATCTTCTGATGGTGAACCTGAGAGTCCCTCGTCAACTGGCTTGAGGTATTATTCCATATCCTCTTTTCCCTCTCTACCAAGCACTTTGACTGAGATACGTGCTCATAATTTGTGCCAAACATCATTATTTTTGGCAGCATGGACAAAAATTCAATGGAGAAACTCCGGGAGGCTTCTGCTGCCGAAGCTGAGGCAGCTAGTGCTGTTTGGCAAGCTGTGCAATCAACATCTGCTACTCTTTCTGAAGAAACATCCGTTTCAGATGATAACTCACAAGTTGCAGAAACATTGTCTGATGGTAGTGACACCGAGGCAGATGTTCGTCTTCATCACAGAGCTGTATGTCTTTTGCATCAAAACCTAATGGAGGGAAATTTTCATCTTTAAGTGGCATAAATTATAAATTGCTGTTGTTGTAGGTTGTTGTTGCCAAAGAGGCTGTAGGCAACTTGGGTGGGATGGTAAGACAGTTGTCTTTGGATCAATTTGAAAATGAGAGCAGACGAACGATTCCAATGAACAATGACTTATCACATCCCAACAAAAAGTACACCAGGCAGAAGTCTCCACAAGGGCTACATAAGAAGGCAAGCATCAGTTAACATTTGATCTTTTTTTTCTCTTTTTACACACTATTTCTGGAAGGAATTTTTGTTATTGTTAATTGACAGTTTTTTTTTTTTTTGGTTATCTATTACCTTGCAGGTTATATCTACATTGTTGAGGCCTCGAAACTGGAAACCCCCTGTCAATAGGAAGTTTTTCCTGGATTCTTATGAAGTGGGAGAACTTTGTTATGCTGCTGAGCAGATATTTATGCACGAGCAAACAGTTCTTCAGCTGAAAGCCCCAGTAAAAGTATTTGGCGATCTTCATGGACAGTTTGGTGATTTAATGCGCTTATTTGATGAATATGGATTTCCATCTGCTGCGGGAGACATAACGTAAGATGACTATTTTTGCACATTCCATATCTTTCAATATACTTGTAGAAAGAATTTGTTTTACACCAGAACTTTGACTCAGATATTTACTGGTGAAGTAAAGTCAAATATTAAGAATTTACTCCAATTCTTCGTTTAATAAAATTTTAAAATGTTTGAGTTTTTTCAGAAGCTTTTTGGCTGATGACTCCCATATAAACTATGAATCTAGGAATAAATCAGACTTTTCAGCTAGTCTAATTATTGTTACAGGTATATCGACTACTTGTTTTTAGGGGATTATGTCGATCGAGGACAGCACAGCTTGGAGACCATAACTTTGCTCCTTGCACTGAAGGCAAGTTCTTCTTTTAAGTAATCTACTTTATATTTTTTTGTACTCCCCACTTTTATATTTGACCATATGCCCTGATTGTTTTTGCAGATCGAGTATCCCGACAATGTTCACTTAATACGTGGAAACCATGAAGCTGCTGATATCAATGCACTCTTTGGTTTTCGTATTGAATGCATTGAGAGAATGGTACGGGTTTTAATTATGCAGACATGATGCAGTCTTTTCTCTGGATTTCAGAATAATAAAAGTTAATAGTAACTTGTGTGCATGTAGGGCGAGAATGATGGAATCTGGGCATGGACTCGGTTCAATCAACTTTTCAACTATCTCCCACTTGCTGCTCTGATTGAAAAGAAAATTATCTGTATGCATGGAGGCATTGGGAGATCTATCAATTCTGTAGAACAGATAGAGAAGCTTGAAAGACCCATTACAATGGATGCTGGCTCTATAATTTTAATGGATCTTTTGTGGTACACTCTTGCTCAGTTCATCTGTTCGTTTGCTGTTAATTGCTTGTGTTTATGATCCTATTGACTTATATGTACACAGGTCCGATCCCACAGAAAACGACAGTGTAGAGGGCTTGAGACCAAATGCCAGAGGGCCTGGTCTTGTCACCTTTGGGGTACGGCGCAGTTTTGGGTTATTTTTCTCAATTTCTACTTGAGCATTACTCTTCATATGACTTTGTTTTCCTCTTTCTGGCATTGATAGTGCACTGAAGTATCTGTTAGGGTTTAGGTGGGGGCCACCTTATGATGTTAAATTTATAACAATTTGACAATTCACATATAATAGCAAAGATATAGGTGTTTGTGATTTATTGAAAACACCCAACTGTAGTCCAAGCGACAGTATAGGCAACCGATTGAAACTGCTTTCTTTAACACCAAACAAACTGTACATTTGATGATCTGAGAGCAGGTTTGTTATACCTTATAATCATCATTACTGTAGTTTGACATTACATCAATATCGATTTTCTTTTGGCAATACCGACGGTCCGACTGTGTTAACTCCTCTACAATCTTGTTTTTTCCGACAACCCTTTTGTACGGCCACTCCTTTCATGTGCATAATTTCAAGTCTTAAGATATACATACTTGTACCGCCATACTAATATATTCTTGCTACTTGCAGCCTGATCGTGTCGCAGAATTTTGTAAGAGAAACAAATTACAACTCATTGTAAGAGCTCATGAATGTGTCATGGATGGATTTGAAAGATTTGCCCAGGGACAGTTGATCACTCTTTTTTCTGCAACCAACTATTGCGGTACGCAAAATCTTTGTAAGTTTCTTTCCATGTTGCGGTGCTCGCAGTCTCATATGGCCTTTTCTTGCAGGGACGGCAAACAATGCTGGTGCTATACTGGTCGTTGGCAGAGGTTTGGTTGTGGTTCCAAAATTAATCCATCCTTTGCCGCCTCCTCTTCAGTCACCGGAGACATCTCCTGAACGGGTCATAGACGGCACATGGATGCAGGTAAGCACATCTATAACGTTGTTTAATATGTATATGCCTTTAATGGATTATCATTTCCCCTGTTGCCTCTCTCATACTCTCGTATCCCTTCTGTTGAGCAGGAGCTCAACATTCAAAGACCACCAACGCCTACTCGTGGTCGACCACAGCCTGATCTCGATCGAAACTCACTTGCATATATATAGCTCACAGATTTCAGTTTTTTCCAACCAGTGAATGTGACAATCCACATTTCTCCCGAGGCCCGATCCTTTCCCAGTTCCCACATTATGGATTGCCTCGCACAACACAGCGCGCCATCGTGTTCTCATTTGGATGTTATCGTTGCAGAAGTTGAAGCCTCGTCTAGTGTACACAATCTTAGAATGCTCGAGATTTAGACGTTTAGGGACCAAATTCTTCGTTTCTCCTTCATCGATTTTGTAATATATGTACAACAAGAAGAGTTTTTGAAGCTAAATAGAGAGAACTTATAGGGAAGGGAAATTGGTTAAATTTTGTTTCACTGTGATTTATGTAACATAGACAACAACTTACGTTTGATTATTTCATAAGTGTTTCTTCTCTTTTGGGGAGGTGTTTCAGAACAACCTCATAGATTTGTAATTGTACATTTGTTCTCTTGATACAAGCGATATTGGGAGTAGGACAATCGAACGCCGGACCTCCGTGCATGGACAAATGCGATTAACCGCTTGAGCTACAAGTTTTTGGCATCTCAAGAAATTAAAATCATTCACATCTCATTGCAAATCCAATCTCCTAAATTGCGGGAACAAAAGATCCGATTCTACTTTTGGTAAATTTCAAGCGTTCACTCGTTTAAACAAAATGTGCGGCAGGGAACTCACTTTAAATTGAATAGCACAATAATGTGACTACCCCGTTTGTCCACCCAATAAATTAAGGAAATGTAACGAAAAGCTTCAAGTACTGTTCACTTTAACGAAAAACCACATTTTTACACTAAAAAGTCAATCTTAGTATTATACATTTTACCCTTTATTTTGTCCTTATCGTTAAGAATCAAAGTTTTCAAGCCATTTTCATTAGTTTTCCTATAAATTAAAGGACAGTGCTCGGCTACTCAAGGATGAGTAGAAACTCTTACTCAAAACTCTTCGTGTTCGAATGATAGAGTTTTTTCTTATAATCAAAATCGTTTATTTTATAAATCACCCTGTAAAGATGACATTTACATAAAAAGGAACTAAACCTAAGGTCATTTGGTCAATTTATTGTAGCAAATACATAGATGGTTTGTAATGCTTTTACCAATTTCGTTCATCTGTTTTATACAATTCGATGACTAACGATCTTAATTTTAATTGATTTTTTTGCAGAGGCGATCTTTATAGTGTATTAATAACATGATCGGTTTTGATCATAAACATGAAGTTCTATAAATCAACTTGAAACAATTTTTAGTTGAAATTCATATTCATTCTTTGGGTCGCGAAGTATTATTCTAAATTAAAAACTAAATAAAATGATTGAATTGGATCCTTTTTAACTTTACATTTGAGCTCATAATTTGCCATGTTATGAAGTCCCGCTTCCACTCTCTGCTTTCTACTCACAGGCTCCAAATTCTGAGACAATTCTCGTCAGCCTCCGCCATTAAACCCACATGGAACTCCAAAACCAACGTAATAATCACTAACCCAACTCTGCAGATCATGGAATCCTGCACCACCATGCTCCAGCTGAAGCAAATTCAAGCTCAAATGACTACCACCGGCCTCATCACGCACACCTTTCCGGTCAGCAGGGTGTTAGCCTTCTGCGCTCTCGCCGACGGAGGCGACATTCCATACGCGCGTCTTCTTTTCACCCAGATTGGAAAACCCAATACGTATATGTGGAACACGATGATCAGAGGCTACTCAAAGGCGCAAATTCCGGCAATTGGGTTTTCGTTTTTCGGTCGAATGGTTCGTGAAGGTGTGGAGATGGACAGCCGAAGTTTTGTTTTTGCGCTCAAGGCGTGCGGGCAGTTTGGGAGAGTTTTGGAGGGAGATTCGATTCATTGCATGATTTGGAAGATGGGTTTTGATTCTGATTTGCTGGTACGAAATGGGTTGCTGCATTATTATGCTGAGGGTGGGTTTCTAAGTCTTGCACGCAAAGTGTTTGATGAAAGTTCTGCGAGGGATGTTGTTACTTGGACCGCGATGATTGATGGGTATGCAGGAAGTAATTGTTCTGATGAGGCTATGGAATTGTTCGGCTCGATGTTGTTGAGTAATGTCGAGCCGAATGAGGTTACTATGATTGCAGTGCTTTCGGCGTGTTCCGAAAAGGGAGATGTTGCTATGGGAAAGAGTGTTCATGAATACATACAAAAGAAGAGTGTGAATTGTAGCCTAAATTTGCTCAATGCTTTGTTGGATATGTATGTGAAATGCGGATGTTTGCTTGCGGCTCAAGAGACTTTTGACAACATGAAAGTCAGGGATGTATTTTCATGGACTAGCATGGTTAATGGATATGCAAAATGTGGGGACTTGGACTCTGCAAGAAAGTTTTTCGATGACATGCCCGAAAGAAATGTAGTATCTTGGAATGCGATGATTGCTGGTTATACACAGAATAATCGACCAAATGACGCATTGAAATTGTTTTATGACATGGTGGAGTCAGGTATGGTTCCAACAGAGGACAGTTTAGTGTGTGCTATATCTGCTTGTGGTCAATTGGGTTGCCTGTATTTGGGTCAGTGGATTCACAACTACTATATCGATCGAAAGCGTATTCTACGCAGTGTGATTCTGGGGAACGCATTGATGGACATGTATGCCAAGTGTGGGGGTATAAATTCGGCCGCACAACTCTTCAACGAAATGCCAGAGAGAAATGTGGTTTCTTGGAACACCATGATTGCCGCATATGCCGGCCATGCAAAGCAAGCGCTTACTCTGTTCGACCAGATGAAAAGTACGGGACTGAAACCGGATTCTATCACATTTGTGGCGGTCTTGTCTGCTTGCAGTCATGGTGGATTAGTTTCCGAAGGCAAAGAGCATTTTGAAAGCATGGCTAGGGATCATGGGATCGAGCCGAAAAAGGAACATTATGCTTGTATGATAGATTTACTTGGAAGAGTTGGATTGCTCGAAGAAGCTTACGAGTTGATAAACAAAATGCCAATGGAGCCAACGGAGTCTGCTTGGGGTGCACTTCTTAATGCATGTAAAATTCATGGGAATGTTGAGATGGCTAAGCTTTCTGCCGAGAGACTCTTAGAATTGGATCCCGAAGACAGTGGTATTTATGTATTGCTTGCAAATTTATGCGCTAATACGAAAAGGTGGGACGATGTACGGATCGTTAGGAGCATGATGAAAGAGAGGGGTGTGAAGAAGAATCCGGGGCGAAGCTTGATAGAGGTAGAGGGTGAGTTTCATGAGTTTTTGGCTGCTGATAAATCACACGCTCACTCAGAAGAGATTTATAAAGTACTAAATGAAATATATTCGTTCTCCAAATTAGTGTTACCTGCAAAGCATTTTGATTAACATATATCCATATGGTGATGAGTTTATTTATTTCGGCATTCTGAACAAATTAAAACGCCTGTTTCTCATAAGGGCTTTTGCTAGAAGTGATTTTATTACACGTTGAAATTTTTATTAAAAGCCCGAGTGAGCAGGGGTACTAGCCTTATGTGCTTGTGCCGAAAGCACTGCAATGATGGTAACACAATTTTGCTCAAGATTGCTTAAGTTCAGCTTGATCGACTAGAGGCCTAAGGGATTGCACATTATCATATCGTACTGTGCTTAATCTGAACGTTGGATAATTGCAGATGAAAAGGATGCCCCCTCCCTGTAAAGCGCAGGCGTCTAGGTAAGGGACTCTTTGGTGAGCAGAGTTCAAGTGAAGAAGAAGATTTAGTAAGCACATCAGACCATGAAAATGCTCAGGATGAAGAAAACAAGCAAGACGACGAGGATGACAATGAATGAATAGAAGAGAAATATTCGGCTTACAGAATTCTCACACGAATACACATAAAGGAGTCGTTCAATCCTCGAGTTGGTTAGGTTGAACTTCATCCCATTCAGCATGGGGACAAAGAATCTGGCCCTTGGCCTTACAATCCTTGAACCCTTCCAAGTAATATGCAGCAAAAAGTTTAACTAAGGACTTGGAATCTCTTTCAACGGAATCCTTGAGCTTCGACACCAGAGAAGAATTCAACTCTTTGGGTTTCTCCACTTCATCTTGGAGCTTCTTGACGGCCTCATTATGAGCACTGACGAATTCCTGAAGACGGGTGGTAGATAAGGCAGAGCTAACTTGAGACAATTTATCCACTTGGAGCTTCTTGGACACATGCTTATCAACGCCATCAAACTTCTCCAGCGCAGCGTTCTCCAAGATGTCTGGATGAACCAAAGTCGCTCTCTTCCTAGTCTTACTTCCAATGTCATGGCTAGACTGAAGGACAGAGGAAATAGGTTGGTCAGTGGAAGGTTGAGCTGGTTGAGGAGACGATGCTCGTTAAATTTAACCACAAGAGATAAAATTTAGAGTGAAAAAAAGAAAAAGAAAGAAAGGATGAAGAGAATGCTTACATTGCTGTGCAATTGGAAAGTATGGATAGCACCAAACCGAAGCCAGCTTGTTGCCGTCCATTTGAAACAAGAACGGTTCGACTCCATGCTGATACTGAGGTTGAAGAAGGACATCCCCAAGCCCCTCAATAGGGTCCGGGAGCCATTCCCGCCGCCCAATATCAAAGATGTAGAAGGACTTTGGCTGGAGGGGGCCAGCCTTTTGGGATGATGAGCTGCGAAGGAAAACAAGTAGGAGCAGGGTCCATAGCTCAGGACCACACCAGGAGACAATTCACTAGACTTGCCACCAGGGGCGGATGCATTGAGGGGCAGGGAATGTCCAGGATAACTTGAGTGCTGACCTTCCGAACTTCGGTGAATGTCCATGGATGACTTGAGTGCTGCCCCTTTAAAGGTTGGAGTTGCCCTTCATATATGTCATTCAATTGCTTGATAAAATCCATTAGAGAGGTGTTGCCCCTTTACAGTCCAGTCCTAATATTATTTACCTTTGGCTTGTTTGTTGGTTGTGATTACAATTATGGGCAGAAAAAAAAGAACCAAGTAAAAAATTATCCAAAAATGCAAAGTAAATGAAATGGTGATCTCAGAGAATAACAAAGCATCATCATTCTTGGACAAACATATTATCTGATGCAATGATATCAAACAATGTTAGTGTGTTCAAGATAAGTGTGTTTTTTTGTTAAGCATTCATATGGGAGCAGTTTTGGAACATGTTAGTTACCCACGCAAATGAGGCATTAACAGGTGTGCAGTATGCCTTTCTAAATGATTTCAAACCTACCAAGACTCGATAAAATGACGATATGCATGTTATTTCTATTAAAAAATGCCAATTGTGAGGCAAAGCACAAAAACCATGTTTTTTTTTGGTAGAAGTCCATGAAATTTCAAACGAAAACCTTGTTTTTTTTTTTTTTTGTTTATGGAAACGCCTTGATTAGGTTCCCATGAGTCCTCGGTGTTCTGATTGAACAATGTTCCAACGTCTCTATAGTTTTTCTGTAAAAATTTGTAAAGAAATCAGAAAGTACAAAATTGATGTGTCACTAAAATTATGTGAAGCTAACAAACCTCACTATGTTCAATGTGATCCATTCAAAGGAACTTGTGAGAGTTTTCTTTTTGATATCTCACCCAACCCTTGAGATCGGCCACTAAGTTAGACAACAATAAGTAATGTTCCTGTCGAAAATGAATCTCATATCGGAGGGATCTTACATTGGTTATAAGTAATTGAACAACTCTTTATGGTAGAACTCCAACTTTCTTCTTAGTATCGAAACTGGTTGTTCCATGTGTAAGCCTAACGACCACACGTACTCCACATCACCTGATTTATATTGTCCTAAGCCTCACACAGTGTGCTAGTTATAATAATTTGGTTCAGATTTTTTCTGGTGAAAATCAAACCTAAGACCTCTCACGTATACATGAAGAAAAATATCAATAGACCGTAGCAGAAATATCACTAGACAGTATACTAATTGGGTTGGATTTTAAGTGTTTTTTAATTATTTAAGGGCACAATTGTTAGGGATAAAATCAAAACAAATGGGCCCAAATAAAATTTCTCAAAAAGAGTTATATAAGACGGCGTCGTTTCGCCATCTCCCCCATCAAAGCCAAAACCCTAACACCAGCAAAACCCTGACCCCTAGAGCGCTCGGGCACCAATTCGAGCTCCAACAATGGCGGAACCACAAATCTCCAAGACCTTCCCTGTGAAACCCAAGCACAAGCCTAAGCCCCGAACTCCCAAACAATCCCCCGAATCCAAATACTGGTCCTCCTTCAAAACCAAGCAAATCCCTGACCTCATCTCCGCCATCACCTCCCTCACCTTCTCCCCCAATGCCCCACACTCTTTCGCCGCCGCCCACTCCGCCTCCCTCACTCTCTACAACCCCCTAAACCAATTCTCCCCCACCGCAACCATCTCCGCCTTCCGCGACGTCGTTTCTTCAGCCTCATTCCGCTGCGATGGCCTCCTCGTCGCCGCCGCCGACCTCTCTGGCCTCGTCCAGGTCTTCGATGTCAAAACCCGAAACCCGCTTCGGAAACTTAAATCCCACACGCGCCCAGCTCGGTTCGTCAAATACCCAGCTTCTGACAAGCTCCATTTGGTCTCCGGCGGCGACGATGCCATTGTCAAGTACTGGGACGTCGCCGGCGAGACTCCGATTTCCGACTTGCTCGGCCACAAGGACTACGTGCGGTGCGGGGATTGCTCGCCGGTCAGTTCGGATATGTTCGTTACTGGGTCTTATGATCACACGGTGAAGCTTTGGGATGTGAGGGTTAGAGATTCGGGGTCGGTGATGGAGGTGAATCACGGAAAGCCGGTGGAGGACGTGATTTTCTTGCCATCCGGTGGGTTAATTGCGACGGCTGGCGGCGATTCTGTGAAGATATGGGATTTGATGGCAGGTGGGAAAATGGTGTATTCAATGGAGAGCCACAATAAGACGGTGACTTCGATTTGCGTCGCGAAAATCGGAAAGGATAGCGGGGAGGAGGCGCAGCAATACAGGATTTTGAGTGTGGCATTGGATGGTTACATGAAGGTGTTTGATTATGCAAAGATGAAGGTCACTCACTCAATGCGGTTCCCTGCGCCGCTAATGTCGGTAGGGTTTTCGCCCGATTGTATGACGAGGGTGATTGGAACTTCGAACGGGATGATCTATGCTGGGAGGAGGAAGTACAAGGAAGGCGCAGCGGGTGGTTCTGATGAGGAGCTAGATAGGCCGCTTTCGAAGTATGAGAAGAGGGAGAAAAGGTTGAAGGCATTAGGGGATGCTGGGGGTTTGGGACCTGTGATGGAGGAACCGCAGATTCGGGTTTTAAGGCCTTCGAATTTTCGGTATTTCCATAGAGGGCAAGGGGAGAAGCCGTCCGAGCGGGACTATGTGGTAATGAGGCCAAAGAAAGTGAAATTGGCCGAGCATGACAAGCTATTGAAGAAGTTTAGGCACAAGGATGCTCTGGTGTCTGTCTTGCGCGGCAAGAATCCGGAGAATGCCGTGGCGGTGATGGAGGAGTTGGTGGCGAGGAATAAACTGCTGAAATGCGTGTTGAATTTGGATTCGGAGGAGCTGGAATTGCTGCTGAAGTTCTTGCAGAAGCACTTGACAGTGCCGAGTTACTCGGGGTTGTTGATGGGGTTGACAAAGAAGGTTCTTGAGATGAGGACTGAGGACATTAAAGCTTCCGAAGCGTTGAAGGGCCATATTCGAAACCTTAAACGGTCCGTTGAGGAGGAAATTCGGATACAACAGTCGTTGCAGGAGATGCAGGGTATAATTTCTCCTCTGTTGAGAATTACTGGAAGAAGATGAAAACTTCGGTGGTGGTCTTTTTTCGATTTTACGAGGTGGTTATGTTTTTCCGATGTGTTTGCTTAATAGCTGCCTGAGTTCACTTGTCATGGCAAAAGACAATATCTCCAATTTTGTTACTTTGTAATCTATTTCTATGTTTTAAGCAATCTCAGATTTTCCTGATAGAAAACGTTTGGCTCATGTTAAGTATTCCGATCCTTTCGTCACCATCGCGGCCTCAGCCTCCTTCGCCGCCACCATTGCGGCCTCAGCCTCCTTCGTCTCCCTTGCGCTTCCACTTCGTTTTGGTGTTTCTGTGAGTTTTGTTGATGATTTGTGCAGTGGAATTAGGAAGCCAACTTCCCAACAAGAAAAGATCTAACGGGTTCGAGCACAAACCAAACCGAATAGAACCGATCAGAAACCGAACCAAACTAAATTGTTAATTCGGTTTGGTTTACGGGTTTGTCGTGCAGCGAACCGAACCAGACCATAACCAACCCTAGTCCATCGAACTTACCGTACCCTAAACCGAACCAAACTAAATTGTTAATTCAGTTTGGTTTTCGGGTTTGACATGCAGCGAACTGAACCATACCATAAACCCTAGTCCATCGAACTTACCGTACAAGTTCTCCTTATGTCGTGGAGGAGAGAGGATTCTCGTCGGATTTACTATGTGAAAATCCCAGAAATCCTCCAATCATATCCGTTTATCATTCATCGTGCGATCAGTTTTTATCAAGTGCTATTTATATTCAATTTTAAATAAAAAAAATTGATAATGATTTCTAACCGTATAATGTACGGATGTGATTTGAAGATCCCTAGAATCCTCACAGACTCCTCGTGGAGTGTTGCTCGATCCGAAAATGTATTTATGCGTAATGACATACTTCGGAAGGTTAATTAATCTCAAATATGCAGTAATAAAGATCCACCGAGCCAATAGGGAGACCCGAAAACGATTAGACAAATGTGTAAGTCGACAAACTATATACGCCTTCAAATGTACGACGTGCAGGTTGCCCTAATTCAACGATGCCTGCACAGCGAAAGAAAAACCATCGATCAGCCGCTTCGACCGGCGAAATTACCTTTAAGCTCTCAATGCCGTCATCTGGCCTTTGTTTCCTCTCTTGCAACTCTCAATGCCCTCAACTTGGCCGATGACCTAAATGACTGTATCAAGGGAGCATCTTCATCGTCATCCTCGTCGTCTTGCTTGTTTTCTTCATCTTGAGCATTTTCATGGTCCGATGCGCTTACTAAATCCTCTTCTTCACTCGAACTCTGCTCATCAAAGAGTCCCTTTCCCCGACGCTTTTTGCGTGGGCGACCCCTGCGCTTTACAGAGGGGGCATCCTGTTCATCTGCAGTAATACAATACTCAGATTAAAACACAAGAGAATATCGTACTTGCAAAACAAAGCCTTCAAGGATGAACAAAATGCAGCATATCCAATTGCACGCATCAGAAGCTCCAGATGATTGTAACGTATCAAGGATTTAAATATTTCGTTAAACCAAAATCCTGTAAAAACATAATGCAGACGAAAGATTAGCGAGGAAAGTACTGAGACGAGTTCTGTCTGGTTGTACCTTGGATACCTTCATTCTTTGCATATTTCTCAAGCAAGTTGTCAACAAACGTGTGATAGGGGCGCCAGCCACTGGGATCTTCATCCGTATTTACATTTTCTGTTCTGCTCTGGACATCCTTCACACTGCTCGCAGAAGAAGTCATAATGATTTAATAGCAAATGGCGAAAGTATAACTTGGGAAAATTTATGAAGAGGACAATATTTTATTAGAAAAAAGTCTTACATGTCCAGGATATCAGATGTCGGCAATTTGGATACGAAATGGATCACAGCGCCTTCCAGAAAAGACAACTGCTTCGGTGCATCTAGAAATGCATATTCAATGCCATCACTAACAATTTTTAGAATGTTTGATCTGTGCTTGTTCCTGGCAGCACCTATAAACATCCCAGAAATCCGAGCAGCCAATTCTTTACATTCTTGAAAACGCTTGCTTGCTGAAGATTCATCATCATCACTCTCAGAAAGTTCAACCACATACCGCTGGTAGGCCTAATCAATTAAAAAAACAATGACATTTCTTATATCAGCACACATCAGTAAATTTAACCGTCATTCCACCTGTCGCCCCCACCAACAAAAAAGACCCCAACAATATTCACGAGTCATACCTTTTTCAGTGCTTCAAAGAAAATTTTGGGAAGATCGTCATCTTTCTTCTTTAGACAGGTAATGAGATTCTTAATAATCTCTGCTACAGATGTTCCATGTATCAAAAATCGAGAGATAATCTCCGGACCAAGATATTCCTGCATTAACAATCAATTATAGAAAACCTACAAAAGCTTTATATATAAACTCAAGCAGGCATAAATACATTTTGGGACTTCTACTTGCTTAATCATGAGCAACTAAATGCTAGGATAGCAAATCACAAACCCACCGGACCGCACATGATTCTTATCTAACAGGATGAAATTTACCATTCAGTATATGATTTGTATATATATATATATATACAAATACAAAAAATACTATCCTCACCTTAGAACCTACATCGTTAGCAACCAACTTTGCAGCAGCAATAATTACTGCTTCTCTGTTTGCCTCCTCAATATACTCTCGGTTCGCATATTCATCTTCTGTCTCATCTGCGAAATAGAAATCGAAAAGACGATTTATATACGAATACAATAGAAAAATGTCTCCCTACAATCTTGACGCAGAAAAGACCTTTGAGTACATAACAAAAAGTTAAGTTTTACATGTAGTTTGTTCTGATTCAAAGTCCAATTATTATTTTTCAGCCAGAGATTACAAGTCTAATCTTATATAAAATTAGAACCTGAAATTGAATTATTACTTTTAGCTATAGATGAGATCAAGAACATATTACTAACCTGAAATACTGAGCTGTTGCACACATAGGTTCCAAAAAATTTTAAGAACGGATGCATCTGGATGATATCCCAACCTTTCCAGATTTGTTGAAGCAAAAAGTGTCTTTCTAAACATAAACCACAACTCCGATAGCAGAATACAAACCTTGTGCACAGCAAATATTTTATTAGACTGGTCCGTAAATTTTCCAAATCCAATCCAAAATTATATAGCTAGTATGAATTTATTGAGATACGAAAAAATTCAGGTAACAATGCTTACCCTGCAAGCTAGCTGATTAGCAGGATTACCCTCCAATTCAGGAGGGCTGTTAAGAAAGTACTCTAGTTGCTGAGACAAGGAATTGCGTTTCGCTAATAGAGAAGACAAAGATGCTTCAGAGACAGTCTCACTAGTGATGATTGACTGCAGAGACCATTCCAAATGCAAAGACGTGTTGAGAAGCAGAAAACTGATAACCTGAAATGACCATTAGCAGCAAAATAATGAATGACCGCAAGAAAATCTGAAAATACAGACAACGATTTCTATTCTAAAGTAACCACAAACAAACCTCATGGTCCCTGCTTGTATGACTCTGAAGAGTTGAGACAAGATCTTCATACAAGGTATCAGTAGAAACAGCTCTTGTCAATTGAAGCTCATACAACCTTTTCAAATTCACCAGAAGAGGATATTCATCACCACCATCCTGCAGTTCCAATAACATTTAACTTACCACATTTCCGTCAGTTGGCAAGGAAGAAAAGAGTATATGATTGAAATATACCGCCACTTCTTTCATTGCAGATTTAAGCTTGGCAATAAGCTCATCCTGAAGTTCCTTTAGTGTATTACGCGCAAAATCTTTTAGTTCCCCTTGACTCTCCGTGGAACAAAGGTTGATAGCATTTACGCAGGATCTCAGTGCCTCCCTCTCACCATGTTTAAAAAATGCCTCCTTGATGAGTTGAAGAACAGTTTTGAAGTTCTGGAAAAGCATATGGCAATTTCTTTGAGACTACATTGTAAAGAAATATAACAAGCAATGGAAAAACCAATCAGCTACCCACCTGCTCCTGCCTCTTCAGGGAATATAGCTCAAGATTCATATGCACAATAATTTCAATCAGTGATGGTACTTTTGTTTTGTCAGCCATGAACTTCCGTAGAAGTAATGGGTAACTCTTCATCATGGCAAGAGTTATATCTCGTCTGTTGTGTTCAAATACTTCCTGACATTCATAAAAAAATGCAATTTAGAATCAAGACCCCTTTTGTATGTTTCAGTAAAACCAGCATGAAGACTTGTGGCAGGAAAAGACACAAACGGGGCAGTAAACTTCAAGGAAAGCATGACAACTATTAAATTCATTCCCAAAACATGCTTGATTAACATGGCAAATACCAAGCAACACAAATAGAACACAACATTCAGCACTAATTTTACAAAGGCAGCAGAGTCAGTCAGACATAAGCAAATCAGGCAACAGTAACTGGAAAAACAATCCAATATCCAAATTTAAAAGCACCAAAATTCATGAGGCTTGTCTAATCAAGCCATAAACACCATATATACTGACAAAAAGAACGACGACTACTTTAATTGAAAAGGTGTTTCAGAAAACAAAGGGATAAAAGATAAGGTGAATTTACGCACTTTTTGAGCTTTACTGTAGTGTGGCTTTCGGTTATCGGTGGCAGGAACAATCCTCTCTCCTACAGCCTTTTTGACAGATGAACAAAGAAGTCGTACCAAGTTTGTTGCATCTTCATCAGTAAGCTCGATCAATGGATTCTCATCCAAAAGCATGGAGATAATACACTTCCAATCCTGCAAAGTACCACCAGCCTAAGAAACAATAAAAGTATATGGAGAGCTGCCCCTGACTTCCATTTTTTTTATCTTATAATGGACAAGTGAATAATATTTGGCAAGTTAGACTAGAGCCTCTCAATTTAACTTGGAGGCCAGCCCTTTCCCAAGCGTTACAGAATAAAAGATATTGACCAACTGGAGTGTATTGATTTTGCTTGAAGGTCAATCCACCTAAACTACCTTTTGTTCACATTTGACATATACTGTAAACATTTTGTGAACATAATGATGTCCATTGAAAAATATATTTCAAGTAGCTTCTCCAAGGAATAAGCCTCTTGATTTTTTCTTTTTTTGGAGGAAGAAGTAACTTTCAATAAAGATAAAGGTTGAAAGACATAAATTAAAAGTACTATACCGTATGAAAGGATGAACCAGAAGAGCTAACTACTTAACAAAAAACAAAAATAAAAAACACACCTTCATTGCCTTCATGTACTCCCAAACATCATCAATGACATAGATGCTTAGAATTGGATCGGCGGAGAACTCATTTAGAATTTTCAACATTCTGCCAAGATGGACCTCAGAAGAATTGCTGCCATCTCCTGCAAAGAATAGTTTCATCAACACATGTACTTGTTCTGAGAACTGGTTGATAACATAGAATAATAAAATCCACAAGTGCAATAGAGTTGGAAAAAGTGAAACCTTTTGCACCAGATTGGGAGCTATTGAACTTCTGAGAAATCAAGTGTTCATACACTAATGCCCCTATAGCATGCCTGATCTCTGGTAGGTTATCGATAAGCAGATCATATAAAGGAATCAAATCATCATCTTGTAGAAGCTGGTGTCTGCAGTGTAGAAAAAAATTTAATTCAATGAGCTTTCACACAAATAGTAAAAAGGGAATACTTAATTTTTAAAGAGTTCCAAACACAGGCAGGCACCTTAGTAGCTGTTTAACAAGGCCAATTGCACATACAGCCACAGAAATGTCGATGTCATCAGCAAGATCAATCATCCGACTAGAAAATCTTTCAGTGAATAGACCAAGAGTTGGCACGTTATCATCAACCTCATAAAGATTTTGCAATGCAAGGACGGAAGCTTTTCTTACACCAGCACTCTTAGAAGCAGAAAAAACAAATTAATACACGAGGTTTGTCAAGCACATACGGAAATTAGTTTTAGACAAATCTATAATCACAAACTTACTTTGTCATTTAGTGTCCAGCCAAGATACTTCAGGTATAAATCCTGCAAGAACAGTGATGGATAGGAAAGAATCCACACGCCTAATGACTCTATGCAAGACATCCGAATATTTGGATCAATGTCTCGATAGCGATGCACAAATAACCTACAATGATGGCTTAAACTGTTATAAAGAACTACAGGATTATTATAAAAACAGAACTTTACCAAATCAAGTTTTTTTTTTTTTTTTTTTTTTTTTTTTGTAGAAAAGACTCGGAATCAGTTTTCGTTGCTTCTTATAGTGCTAAGTCAGAATATCCTACCCTTGAAATATCTTGCGCATCATCTGTTCTAGTATAGTTATCTTGTCATGAGTCGTTGAAAACCTCTTGTTCAGTGATTCCACACGAGGCCCCTCAGTTTGTTTCTTTTTTTCAGCATCTAATTGTCTACGAGTAGTTTCTCGCTGAGTACCAAGGGTGTTAGCAACAGATATAAACGATGTGACAAGTTGGAGACCCGTCAAAGTAGCAGCTTGACGATAAACTCTTGGAGGAGTGCTGGTTAACACAAACAAACCATTCAAACAAGAGTTTAGTTAATAGATAAATGCAACTGTAACTATAGTAACTTCAAATATTTGAGCACTAACCATGACAAAGCAATTATATAATCCATGCATTTCTCGAACAAGATCTGATCAACCAATGGCCCATGTTGACACTCACGGACCAAATTGTCCCAGAAAGATTGAAGATTTTCTTTGAAGTTCTTAAATTCCTTCTTTTTCGAACTTTGGTAATCTTCAACATTACCCTAAGAGGTCAGAGGAGTGAAGGATAACTTTGGACCAAAAAGATATTGATATACAACCACTTAATAGCTTAGAAACTTATTTTCACAGTAGGAACAGAAAGATAGCAGAAAAAAGTAAAGCACAAGTAAAAGAGAATCACAAACAACAGAACCAATTTTTTTTATAAGAAACAAACTTTTATTGACAACAGAAAGGCTTACAAAAAGTGAATAATAAATTCACCAACTAACAACAAACCTATAGGCTATAGTACAAAAAGGACTCAATTACCAAACAAACTTGACCTCAAGCTCATTTTACAGCTGCTAAGACATCCATTATTAACATAAGGCAGAACTACAAGCAAGTATAAACCACAAAGAACATAACAATAAAGAAATGGAGGATACACTTCTAGCAAGCTCGACAAGAGCAACCACAACATCATCAACATCGATCTCGTCCAGCAACTCTCCTTTGAATTGATACTTGGCCCCACATGCCTACACATATTTAAGTCTCATCATTCACAAGCTACATGTTGTTAATAAACTCTGTACTTGGAAAATCAGGGATGACTAATATTTTGATAGGAGGAAAATAAATGTCCAACTGAGATGGGGGAGCCCAATGCGCTTCCCTCTTTTATAATATTCTTTAGATATGCCTTTGGCAATCAACTAGTAACCGAAACAGCAACATTCTGTTTGATTTAATTATTCAGGTTGAGAAGCTTCTTAAAAGGTCTTCCGGATTACCTCAAACAGCATCATCAAAAGTTCAACCATAGCAGGTTTTGGATCCTTTTCATATCGCTCCACCCAAAGCTTGACTGCTTGAGGGATAAGTTTCCCGTTGCCCTTGATGACCTCTGCAAAATATCACCAGAGTAAATTCTCTACACACCTATCCTAAATCTCACACAGTTTGGCTTTGAAATTAGGACCTGAATTATAAAGAATGATTCAAAAATCAAAAGTTTGAGTCGGTTCACAAGAACTCTGGTCCTGAACAAACGAGTACAAATGGTTTTATGCCAAGGTCATGACCCATCACTAACATGACCATCCTGCATGATAACTTAGTAGGAAATGGGCCATCAATCGTTATAGATTCAGAACTCAGTCACATCTCAATCCTTCAAATTTTATTCACTCGTAAAATCATCCAGCTGAACCATTTAACTAAATAGGCAATAAATCAAGAGGACGGGTAATTTATCAATGAAATCATGGCGTTTCATATGGTTACATATAATTAGTGAATTAGTGTACGAATTGAAGTACCAATCAAGGTGAGGCCGGCGAGTTTCTGCGGTGCGGCGGGGGAAGGGACAGCGGCAGCGGCAGCGGCAGGTCGACCTCGTTTAGCTCTAGGACGAGCTTCTTTGAAGTCATCGGGTGAGCTCTCGCGCTCCTCCTGGTCGCTCCCGGCGCTGGTCCTCTCAGGGTTCTCAGTGGTCTGAGTCCGACCCCTAGTCCTCTTCTGCTAGTCAACAACGAAACGCACAGTATCAGGTACACAACCAATTTCACAGAATTGAGAGGAAGAAAGAGAGTGAAGAGAAATGAAACTTACGCGGAGGACAGTCGTCGACGGTTCCGCCGCGGTGGCTGACGGTGGCTCCTCCATAGGCTACAGGCTACTGGTTCAGTGAGCACGAGATTTGCCCTAACTCAGAGAGAGAGAGAGATCTCCCGCCTATAAGTGAAAAGGAGTTTTTCTTCATCAAGATCTGAGGGCCTCTTGACCATCTCCAACCCTTCGCTAAAACCCAAATTTTTTAGCCCAGAAACATCTTTTCTGCTCCAACCCAACCCTTCTGTCCTAAAATTTTAGTCCGGAATTATTAAAGAATGAAATTAGCCTAAATTTTTTTCTTAAATCAATTTTTTTTTTTAAATAAATATGTAGATTATTGTAAATTAATTTTATGAACATTTTAATCTAAAAAATTTAAATTTCGATAAACATTTCGCATTTAGCCCGGGGGAAAGCTGGGGGGTATTTGGCCCAGAAATAGCATTTGTCATTTAGCCTAAAATTTTAACATGAATTGGAGAGTGTTTGGGGTGGTAATTTGGGGGGTAATTTGGCTTTTAGCCCAGGGTTGGAGATGGTCTTATATTTCAACAGTTCTTTTTATTTTCATTTTTCGAAGTTCTTGCAAAAATAACAGTAGTAGGTGTTTTTCGATAAAATTTATTAAAAATATCTTAAAATTCTAATTAATAAGTTAGGGATTACTCACAAACACCACATGAACCATTAAAAATTTGCAAAATATCACTCAAATAAGTTTATGACAATTTAACGGTTATAACGCAATTTTATCACGAATATATAACGTTTAATTGTTGTTTGAAATTTGCGCAAACATATCCCGTTTAATTTTCATTTGAAATTATGGAAGTAAATACAACATGTTAAGGACCGTTTTCTTAGGAATATTTTTGCCACTTTTTTGAGATATGGATGACTTAGGTCAAACAATGCATTGACTAAAACTTGCGCACTCAACATAATTACGTTTATTTTATTTGACTTT
This sequence comes from Malus fusca, assembly GCA_035220775.1. NCBI lineage: Eukaryota > Viridiplantae > Streptophyta > Magnoliopsida > Rosales > Rosaceae > Malus > Malus fusca. The sequence continues at coordinate 39,866,043 of CM069069.1, forward strand.
GTTGTCATTATACAGGAATTTGGATCCTCTCCGACTGTTCGAAGTTCCAGGAATAAGAAATTCAGGCCCTTGATTTGTATGAATGAGAGATCGAACCAGCAAAATAAGTTCATAAAAATTGTCGAATTCAATTTGAATAATCTAAATTGCTTGGTCCTTATATAAAGGGCATGATGTGGTTTTTTCCATAATTTTTTTTGTCGAAAAATTACGCATGCTAAAAGTAAAGGTAAAAGTAAAATGTGGATGTTGAATCATCGAAAAAATGTCTCGAGTGGTATTTGTTGTCCTCCCTTCAAATTTACCACTACCTTTCCTAAGTTACCACTCACACAAAAGTTGCACGAAACTCCAACAATCGGGAACCATAAGCAATTAGCACTAGACCTGTAAACTGGTCGGATTTATCAGGTTTGGATTGGGTTCAATCTGACCTGTTAAGTTAACGAATCACCCGAACCCAATCCGTTAAGTTAACGGGTCACCTGTTTCACCCGTTAACAATTATTATTATTATTTTTTTTTTTGCATAGAATTTATTTTTTGTTGTTAAGACTTTACTGAAATTACTAAAACATCATCAACTAACGAATGCTAATGGGTGCTAACGAGTCTAACGGGTTGACCCAAAGTGACCCGTTATTTAACAGGTTAACGGGTTCACCCATTAGTGACCCGACCCGTTAAGCATCCACCCAAATACTAATATTAACGAGTCGGATTCAAAATGTCAGGTCTATTTAGCACCATGGTTTAGAAGATCAATTTATAAATCATGAAATTATAATACAGACCACGACGACAACTCAAGCCTAGTTCTGGCAAGCATAAACATCCAGACCAGAAACTTTTAATACATAACTTAAACTGCCCGAGAAAAGACATGTTAAAACGTAAGCTAGTCAGGTTCAAAGCAACCTTTTCGGGTGGTGCATGGCATTGCGTAGGAGCTAACCACGACAAAGGATCATTGGTATAGAATGCACCAGTTTCCGAAAGGGCAGCACTAAGAAGTATTGGCCATAGTCTCGATCAATAACTGGTAGCCTTCTGGTATGGGTGATTGTGTATGGACACACACTGCCAAGGCAGGAACATCGTTAGCAACGTCTAGAAACCTGGCCAGTAAGAGCAGCAAATGGAAATCTGAAATTCGCTTCACAAGTGGAAGATTCTTAGCACGGTCCAGATGAGTTTTCAGAGCCTTCAATGTCACTGGGGTGTTACGATTCTCAATAGGAAAGGATGATGAAAGTGGTCCCTGCATTGTGATACAAGTTCATGTCAGAACAACGGATATGTCTTCTTCACAGGAAGAAACACAAGTAAACGGAAAACGCAGTAAGTAGGTCAACCTATGCAGCAAAGTGATTGTACAAGATATATAAATCTTAAGGTGAAACCATCTAATTTAGAAATCATTCCCAAGTGATATCACTATTTAGAGAAAGTTAGCTATTGTCTCACAACAGTAAACGTCGTATACGGCAAGTGTTTTCCAGATAATGATTATAATCCATGCATCCCGATACTCCTATCATTTTGATAACTTCAACCTTGTCAATCCATAATAACTGCAGGACTAGCGCTCCAGTATTTCCATTACTTTGGCCGCAAATAACTTAGATATTCAACAACACTTGCTAAAGAACCCTAGTAGAGTGAATCGTATAGGGTCACTACTATAGCCCTTTCTGAGATCACTTTCACAAATTATTAATGATAACAAACAGCTTTTCCTTTTTTTAAGATTAACCACTTGGGAGTGGATTCATCCCATCTGCGCTATTTAAACATCAAAGTGCTCTGTCCCTATTATTTTATCTTTTCTTTTCTTTCCCTCCCCAAATATGTTTCCACTAAATCATTACACCAAGAATAGGTCATCAGTGCTATCACCCACACAACCTTGGACTTGCTGAATCAAATATTGTTGTTCTTGTTCCCTGTCTACCAAATAGGTAAGTTCGAGCAACTTCAAGAAAAAAGTGATCACGTGGCAAAAGTACGGCACTAGATGATTGAGATCCAAAAAACAGCCAAGAGTTTTGAAGAATAGAATGCCCACTGAAGATATGTACTCTATAGCACATTTACCGCAAATAAAACACAGGTTCCTGAAAGGAATATAACATACGAAATGCAAAAGTTTGGGGAGATGCGAAAGAGCTCATCTCTTGTCCTGGAAATATTGCATACACATATAACACATTCAAAATTGCTCTACCAAGTACCAAGTACCAAGTACCAACTAAACCAAATCTTATTACTCGAGTTACGAGCAGAAAGCCAGGAAACCCCAGGTCCTTGCAGGCAACCCAAAACCAAAGCGAACTACTGAAATCAACCCGATTCGAGCCAAGAAATGACAAATGCTTATTGAAAAATAAATGAATAAAACTAAACAAGAAAAACTGTACACTAATTAAACTTGCAAATACTCGAACTACCAACATATGAGTGAACACTGCACCCTCAACTATCCGGTCAACTGGCCAAGCTTCAGTGTCGACAGTACGTATAGGGAATGGGATCTAATTCTTGGAAAATTGGTTCAGAAGATCTAATGCTTGTATAACCCTATAATACATACCCCTACAGCTCAGAACCTTATCAACAGCAAAAAGCACAACACTAACTAGGAAAGTGGAATCTCCAATACCCACCCACGGATACAATGGCAACAAAATTTCCTCCACATCCCAGTCTTAAACATCTACTGAACAGCAGGCAATTCAAAACCAAAGTTAGCTATTGAATACAACTAGAATAAATAAGGAATCGGGCTATGCAATTGCTTTCATCATAACATGATTTTGCCCCGATTTTCTTATTTCCTACAACATCTTCACATTCTTTCCATGACTTTAATAACACTATTCAAAAGGGTTCATTGCCTATTTCACAACAATACAAGGTTCTAGAGAGTTCAATGCCACACCAGGTTATAGGCATGCTTCAACTATCAACCGGGACTGTGATTGTTAGGGGGAAAACCGAAAAAGTAACAATGATCATCAAGATAAACAACAATCTAAACAAATAGTGCAATTTAAATTGTTCAAGTAAACTAAGACAAAACAAAACAAGTGAATCGAAGCACACCTGGTGATCGAAGATCTTTACTACCACCAAGAAAAAATCATTGTCCACCTCCTTAGTATCCTTCACTCCAAGGACAACATCCTTCTTCATCTTGGACAACTTGGGATCATCACCCTCTCCAATCTGAGTCTCAAACCACCCTTCCTTAAACAATCTAATACATATATCACTCATCTGAAAAGCTTCAAAATGCACATCAGCACCACCATCCTCATTCACCTCCAACTTAACCATGGCGGTCACCCACTCCTTCAAGCCGCCCTCGGAGTGGAACTCGGCCGCCTGAAGCACCTCCCTATTCGACAAAGTATAGTCCTTTGTGTCCTGGCTCACTGACTGGGTGAATATAAACCCGACCCGTCTCATCCCCAACCCCATAGCAATAGCCTCCACCGCCTTCTCCTCCTCCGGGTCTCTGTAAAACACCAAATTTTCCTCCGTCCCCTGCTGCGGAGGCTCGTAGATGAAATCCACTTCCACCTTCCCCTCCTCCGACACCGTACCGTACATAAACCCTCCCCGCTTCGCCGCAAAAGCCAGCGTCTCACTCACATAATGCTGGAACGCATTAGCGCAATCCCGATCGAACGACACCAGTTCACAGTGCGGGTTCTCCTGGCGCGTGACCTTCATCTGCTTGGCGATCAAATCATCCATAGTCATCTTCCTCCCGAAAGAGCCCGAGGGGTGAAAAGCCGGCCCGGCGACGGTGCGCTCGCCGTCGTAAGCCAAGTACACAATCGACCCATGTGCGAGATTCAGCGCAGTCAGAGGCGTATTGGGATTGGCCATGTCGGTGAATCGGGCGATTTCTTCCTGGGTTTTCGCCAAGAGGAGGTTCTGGTTGGTGGAGATGGTCTGGTTCTGGAAAGGGATTCGGAGCTGGGTTTGAATCAGGGATTTGAGTTCGGAGACGGTGGTGCCTTGTGGGTTCTCCACGGTCACTCGTTCGAGGCCGTCTCTGCTGCGAACTCGGAGCATCATCTTTGCCATTCGACTGTAGATGGGTGGTGGGGTTATGGGGGGTTTTTTATAGGGGTGGAGGAGGCGGTGGCGGGGGGGGGGGGGGGGTTGGGGATTGGAATTGGAATCGGAATCGGATTCCGGGAGGGCGTGGGATTTGGGAAAGGGAGGAAAGGTGGGGAATTTACAGAAACTTGGGGAAAGGGAAAGGGAAAGGGGAATAGTATAATGGTGGAAACTTGGGGAAGGGGAAAGTTGTGGAACAGTGGAACAGTGGAACAGTGGAAGTGAGAGACTGTGAGAGAAGCGAAGAAGAAGAAGAGTATCGAATCTAAAGGGGAATTAGATTTGTATTTGGTGCATTCAATGGGAAAATTTGGAAAAAGTAACCAAATTTTAAACAGAATTGCCAATATTTTAATTTTATGATAATTTCAAACAAAACTTGATGTAAACTTATTAATATATTATTAATATTTAGATAACTAACCATATTTTATACCATAAAATTATTTTTAGCCTACTTTTTATTATTCTTACAAATTTAACCAAATATGCATGCAAAAGTTTTTATATTGCCCCTCCCTACTCCCTTGTCTCTTAACTCTCTTCCCCCTCTCTTCGACTCCCACCAGTCCACCACAGCCCCACCACCATGGACAGAGCTGGCTTAGGCTCAGCGGGGGCGGATGCCTCTTTTAGTTGCTTGTGACATTAGTATTAACTCTTTTATGTACTATTGCCATCGTTGGAAGAGCATATTCAGCCGTAAAGTTTTTGTTAAGAAATTGGATAGGAGATCAATGGATAAATGATAACATGATTATTTTGTTATAGAGAGAGATTTGATGGTATTAGTAATGAAGTTGTCATTCAACGTTTAAAAACATGAAACGCGTCGAGGAATATTGAAATAATTTGTATAAAAAAACCTTATGGATTAATATATATGTGTTTTGTTGAATACATTCCTGAACTTTTTAATTTATGACTTTGTTATTTGAGGATGTTTGCATCCATGCATATCTCTAGCTTCGTCCTTGCCCACCACCCAACCACACCGTCTCTTCTCCCAAATCCAGTTAGGCTCTCAAAACAGATGCAAAGAAATATGTGTGTCGGAATTAAAACATATATAGAGAAACGAAAGGAGTAGCAGGAAGATTACCCCACTCTTGTCTAATGTTAGCACTGTAAGCATATGTTTCCTTTCTCGCATAAATCGACCTTACTACACAGAAGTCTTTCCCAGGCTTATCAAGATGCAGCAAATCCGGTTTTAAATAATAGGAAAACTAATGAAAAAAGTTTGAAATTTTGAGTTCTAACGATAAGGACAAAATAAAGAGTAAAGTAAATAATACCATGATTGATTTTTTAGTGTAAAAATATGGTTTTTCGTTAAAGTGAACAGTGCCGAGAGTTTTTTGTTAAAGTTCCCTTAAATAATCGAATACAGGCTTTCATAAAAGAAGGTTTTTTGTGATATCCAAAATGTTATAGAGTAGTCGTAAGGCCGTATAGGGACCGGAAGATGGGAGGATGAAAGAGTTTGCAGTCCAGAATTCAATACCTGAGACTGGCATCAGTTGAAGTGGGTGCGGAGGCGGTGGTGGATTTGGGAGAAGAAACGGGTGGGGTGGGAGATAGGAAAGAGACAAGGGAGAATGGAGGAGGCAATTTAGAACTTTTGTATGAATTTTTGGTTAAAGTTATAAGAATAATAAAAAGTAGGCTAAAAATCATTTCGTGGTACAAAATATGGCTAGTTATCCAAATTTTTCGTATTCAGTTCATAATTTGAGAGATTTTAATGGATTTATAAATCTATAGAGTTTAAGGGAGTTTAATTGATTGGCCTTTTTGTTTTGGGTCGCTGCGTAATTGGGCTTAAGGTTTTTCCTGGTCGGGTTTGGACTTTGGGTTGCACCCGATAATGAGGAGATAAATCGAAATTATTATTAAATTGGTCATTTGTTACCCTAGACTCTCCTCGCCTGACGAAAGAGAGTAATGCTAGTAAAATTAAATTTTTAAATCAAATTTGCATCCAAATGAAATATGTCACCAATAGAAAATAAGTACGTTAATCAACACTTAAGTAATAATCCAAACATCAACAACCACATCATTTGATTTAAAAATTTTGATATCTCCAACATTAACTAGGCCCGATTGAGCTGGAGAGGACAAAGTACACATTCCGAGATGGTTAAAATTGGTCATGGCTTGCTTACAGTACGCTCCCATCTCATGGCTGCCATGTTAAAGAGGAGCTAATAAAATTTTCTTTTTGTTAAGTTGCAATTCTTCGAAATCGGGGTCTCTCTTCCTAGATGGATATTGGACCACGATGGCTTATGGATTTGTATCTTTGATGAGCATTTGATTTCTAATTAATGTTGTTTTAGCATGTGTGACACTCTTTTTTTTTTTTTTTTTAACCTAAATTTTGTCCAAGTAGTTTTTCTTGAGTAAAGTTTTGATGAGTCGACTATTTTACAAGTCGTTTGATAATGCTGTATATGTTTTTTGGTACGGAATCATATTTAGCCTTTGAAAAATTGAGGGCTAATGAATTTTTCGAAAGGGAAATGATTTTCACAGTTTCATTATCTCTTCTTACAACATTTTTTATTTTATTTTTAAGCCTGGAATTGAACAAATAAAAGAGGATCAATTTATAGAAATTAACATGGGTATGTAGAACTATAAATTTTTAATGAGTCTGTGAAAATTATTTTCTTATACCGAAGTTTTTTTTTTGGATTCTCAAGTGAATTTCATCAATTTCTTAAAATAAAATGTAGAAAAACACAAATAACAAACTTCTATGCAGGAAATATTAGAGCTTGTGTGAAAATGTTTTTAAAATGACTAAAAATGTTTATAATAAAAATGTAAATGAATCTTGTAAGCACTTTTAGGGTGCGTTTGTTGCACCGGACTGTCTCGGACTGGACTAGCTTCAGAGACTAAGCTGGACTGGCTTAGACTAGACTAAGCTGGATTAACTTAGTGAAGCGTTTGGTGCAGTGTCGGACTAAAAAACAGGATAATGAAAACAGTACTGTTATCAATTTGGTGTTTGCTCAGACTAGGACTACATTATTGTTCTATTTTAATTTCTTTTTTATTAAAGATATTATTAAAATTAATAATATTGGATGAGAGTGAGACTCAATAAAAATACAAAAACGAAAATACATGATTAAAGAGTAGCATTATTCCAAACATCAATATAACAAAGTGTTCTCCCAACAATCGACAGGGTTCAGGATGCTTTTCTTAATTATTCACCTTTGGTTTAAAGTTGTAGATTAAAGTTAAAGGTGTTGGTAAATACTTGTATTTGAGTAGAATGAAAATTGATGTCTAACAAGTTCAATTTTTTACTCAATTGTGAAATAATTACTTGGAATTGCTCTTGTATGTATAAGCCAATTTCAGTCCATACCATGAAAATTGCATTCAATCCCAAGACCACAATGATGCAAGGCACAATGACAAATGGATAGCTGCGCATTGATCATTGCTACATTTGGATTCCTAGCACGTAAACTGGCTTGCTCCAACTAGTTTGAAGAAAACTAGTAACAATATGCAAAAGGAAGAGATCATGAACAATTTATGCATTCCATTTGTATATTAAACTAAGCAATTAAAAGGTCTTCCCTCACAACGAAGCAAGTCAGTTAGTCAATTCCATGTGCACTAGTGCTAATCCAATGAAAGGAAAAACAAATGAGAGAGGGAAAGGTCACCAATTTAATCAAACCGTTGGATGTTCCAACTAGAACAAATGAAAGATCCCAATACTACATTAACACAGTACATAGCAGAGCAAGGTAAACTGCATAATTGTACATTCTACAATTTTTTACAATAACTAACTGCCTCAATCATCGAGCTATATTTACTCAATTCAAGAATTGCAACAGAAGCGCAGCAAAACAACTCTTTATCCTTCAAGAGGAGACAGCTTCCAACTCAATTCCATTTTAGATCAAGTATGCTAAATTGTGGCTGGGGCGGGATGCTCACACTGTAGGCAACACTAGGAGTCCACATGTACAAACGAGAACTTCCTGTGCAAAAAAATAGGACGAGTGCACGTAGGATCCCAAACTGTTGCACGAATAAGATATTTCTGCACCAAGATAGCAACGAGTTCAAGATGGCGTATGTGACATGTCCCATATCCAAAGAATGCTTGGCATGCTATCAGAACCATATCAACTACAATAGCCAAACTCATAGCTAAGATAGCTTTCCTTGTACAAAAAAGAATGTGAAACAGTAGTGCTGCAATTCATCATTTTTCTTTTCAAACAAAAATCTTCACAGTCTGAGTTACTCCACAAAATTGATCCCAAAATACTTGACCATTGAAGACCAAACGCCAAAACACACCAATTTCCTCCACATATGGAGACCAACATCACAACCCCAAACGTTCCATCTTAGCTACATTCAAAAGAATTTTCAGATTCATTCATACAAGGAAAACAAATAAAGACCAAAAGTTTAACACAATAAGCAGACTGATACCATAGATTTGTGATGTTTCCACGTGACAAAAACCTGAACAAGTATGATTGCACAATACTCAAATAACTTATTCAAGGACCTTCAATTGACCAGTGATATAATGTGGTCTGAGTAACTTATTTAAGGACTTTAATTGGGGTTATCCACTTCTAGAAAGGTAAGGCATTGGTGATGGATTATGGTCAAAATCAAACCCTAGCCTCTTTCAAAAGTGACGACAAGGAAACTAAGTAGCAAAAACAAAGCAAAAATCACAAATCAAGCCAAGTAATTGACCATAAATTAACAAATTAATCCAAATTAACGTAATTTTATCAAACCCATTAACACAAACCTGATTAACATGCTGGTGGGGTTGGAGAACATAGAGCAAGAGAGATAAGAGCACGATGAGGACTGAGGACGGAGTAGACGAGGTCTTAGCAATCCTATGGGTATCGGGGGGTCTGGCCAAGAACTCCTAGCGAAGGAGTTTGTCCGTGCGAGTCCCTCTTAGTCTCATTAAACATAATTCTAGTACAAAACAAACACTGGATTGGACTAATTGTTAGTCTAGTCTAGTCCAGTACCACTTAGTAAGGGCAAACGAACGCCCCCTTAGAACCTAAAAATATTTTTACCAAAAACATTTTCTAACTCATTTCAAAAACATTTTCAAACGAAACCCTTAGATATCATGATTATTTTAACTTATACTCTCTAGGCATTACCAAATATAATTGAAAGTACATCAATGGAGCTCTCAAATCAAATGTTCACAAAACCAAGATCTTCTTTGGGTCCCAAAATGTTCTACACAAATAATTCCAAATATTTGATTGGAAAAGAAAAAGGTAATAATTAATACAATATAATTGCGGAAAATAAAAGAAAAATACAAAAGCTCAGCCCATTTTTCTTCACTCGATATTTGGCCTAAAAAGCCCCTCCACTGATGGACGCATCAAACTTGTCGTTACTTGCGGGCCCGCCAGATCACTCAACGGTCGGATCTCCACAAATTCAAATTGTTTTCTTTCCCAAATTCCAAGGACCGACGACCACATGATTTCTTCTGAGCAAATGACATTTTGACTTCCATCTTTGGTCGTTATTACTAACAAAGTATCAAGAGAAAAATTATACTGTAATAATTATTTCGATGTAAATTTAATGGGATACATTACATTTCGACGATCGAATCGATATATGATATTTATTGTTTTAACATGTTTTCTTATTAAAGAAACACGATTGACGAAATAATACAGTCAGATTTGATGCTATATAATTGTATTTTGTTGAGTTTGAATTTAACAGTTGAATGTATGTTGAAGAATTCCTAAAATATTATAATATATTGCTTATATTAACGCCTTAAGAGGTTTGTTTGAACTGCGTAAAATACAATGTAACTGTACATTGATGTATGGTAGAACGACTCTTTAAAAGCTTTTTATCCAAAATGGTCTATGAAATTTGCATAACTCTTCACTTTGGTCATTGCGATTTGAAATAAATAGAAATGTTCATGAGTTTGTCCATTATCAATCATTTTGGTATTTCCTTGAAAAATCTCAATTAAATAAAGATCAAATGACAAAAACATCGTCATTTTTTGTCAAATCATTTTGGTTTATTGTTTATTAAATTGAGGGTATTTTTATCATTTAGTCATTAATTTTTCAAGGAATAACCAAAATGATTGATAATAGACAAACTTAGGGACCACTTTTATTGATTTCACATCTCAGGAACCAAAGTGATGATTTATGCAAATCTCAATGACCATTTTGGCTAAAAAAAACCCTCTTTAAATTTATTATGAGATCCTACGATCAAATATTTTAGTTCTTCGATCCAATTATGGATTACTTCGTCCATTCAAGTGGGAGAAATTAACATGAAAAGTGATAAATTTAAGCATATGAGGAAATTGGCACGTTTCAAAAGATTGTAAAAATTTGCATATGACATTTTATCGTCGTGAGCAAAAAATCATGCATATGCACTCTGGTATGAAGTCGATCCTCCACTGTTTTCCCTCCTTCTAATAACTAATTATTTAACTTAGTAACGTTATCGTTTGTAAAAAAAGAAAAAAATTATCATATTATCAATGCTTAATTGTGATGTAATTAAATGATGTTAACCATTGACTGAATGAATTCATAGTAAAGATTTGTGTTGCCAAAAAATACCGAAAGCCAAAGTGGTACAGTGGCACATTTGTTATTACTATAAACTAGGAGGTCAAAGTCACCAAACGCTGGAGATAAAGTGAAATTTCAAACGAGTGGCCGTTTGAACTTCGAAAATAAGTTGCAACTTCAAAAACCCTCGCACCATCTCTTCAATGCGATTCAAAGCAACCCTCAGATTCTCACACTGCGACTGAGATTTGTACTCTCTCTCTCTCTCTCTCTCTCTCTCTCTCTCTCTCTCTCTACCCCAACAGCAAAAGTCTCAGCATTTCGGAGACACCCAAAAGATTCTACAGTGCAGAGAGAAACACAGAGAAGGGGAGATGACAGGGCTTGTGATGCTGACGAGGGGCGGCGGCTGCGGAGGCGGAGGTGGCGGAAATGGGAAAGGAGCAAAAGGAGCTAACAAGAGCTCAGAAGAAGAGCAGAACCAGATCTCTCTGGCTGCTCTTCTGTTAGCTGCTGTGAGGAAATCCATGGTGGCCTGCCGTGTCGAAAGAGGCGAAGAAGTCATCTCCGCCGTCCACAACATGGAGATCGGGTGGCCCACGAACGTCCAGCACGTTACTCATGTCACATTCGATCGGTTCAATGGGTTTCTGGGCCTTCCGGTGGAGTTCGAGGTTGAGGTTCCAGGCAGAGTTCCCAGTGCTAGGTAAGTAAAGTTGTTGTTTTTGTTTTATGGGTAGTCTTAGGTTTACGAAATTCGACATGGGTTTCTCTTATAATGTTCAAATTATTGTTCTTTATGATGTTTTTATAAATCTTGGAGAATTAAAGTAAGTTGCTTGACGAGCGAGTATTTGAGTTTTGAGCTCCTTTAGCTCTCCTTGTCTTTCAACAAGGCGACATTCTAAACTACTCTAATCTAACTCGAAGAAAGTAGCGAGCGCATTTCCTTAGCCAATTGGCGTAACTCACATAGTCAGCTCAATTAACTCTTTATGCTTCTGATGTGGGGTTTTGAGGTCGAGGAAGATGCTTGGTTTCGAAGAAATTGTAGTGCCAGGCAAGGGTTTAAACTGGACCAAACTGTTTTATTACATTGAGTGTGTCCTACTGTAGTAGTTATCTTCAGTAGCCATTCAATGAAAATTGTTCAAAAACGTGCAATTTTTCTTTCAGTAGTTTCCCAACCCGCGATTACCCCAAGGACTAGATGGGATTATAATCGTGTTCCGGTATCCTATTTTTCAAAGCGTCTAAAAGTTCTAATGTTAGGCTATACGGGAGTTAGAAGTTCCGATTGAGGTAACAAAGGGAAGTAGAAGTTCATTGTGATTTATTTCTGTGTGTTTAATGCGTTTTCTAACTTGTAAATCGTCTAATTTTACAGTGCAAGCGTGTTTGGGGTCTCAGCGGAGTCAATGCAGCTGTCATTTGATTCAAAAGGGAATAGTGTCCCTACTATTCTCTTGCTGATGCAGGAGAGATTATACTCACAGGAAGGATTGAAGGTAAGAAAGTTTTTGTGCATTTGTGAATTTCGTATTTCGGTTCTTTTATCTTATCAGTCTTCTTACTGGTCCCTTTGGAAGTTTCAGGCAGAAGGAATATTTCGTATAAACCCCGAGAACAGCCATGAAGAGCTTGTGAGAAGCCAATTGAACAGGGGAATTGTGCCTGATGACATTGATGTCCATTGTTTGGCAGGCCTAATCAAAGCCTGGTTTCGAGAACTTCCTTCGGGAATACTAGATGGACTGTCTCCTGAAGAAGTTCTTCAATGCAACACGGAAGAGGAATCCGTTGAGCTTGTGAAGCAATTAAAGCCAACCGAGACCGCGTTGCTCAACTGGGCAGTCAATCTGATGGCTGATGTTGTCGAGGAAGAAGAACTCAACAAAATGAATGCGAGGAACATCGCTATGGTTTTCGCTCCAAACATGACTCAGGTAATTTAAAACAGCAGAAAATATGTTTTTTTTGCCTAGTATTGCTCAATGATTAAGGTTGATCAATTAACCCCTTTTTGCAAATTCTTTCCCCACCAGATGTCTGATCCTCTGACGGCTTTGATGCACGCTGTTCAAGTAATGAATTTGCTAAAGACACTGATTATGAAGACGCTAAGAGAGCGTGAAGAGAACGATGAAACTGGAGGATATTCACCAATGTCATCTTGTTCATCTGATCATCAAACCGACGAAGACTCTGATGATAGTCAGCAGGAAATGGATACTAGATCTGAATTGGAGGGACCAACATCAGACGATGATGAAAACGCGCACTCCATCCACAGCAGCGAAGATGAAGATGAAATCCGATCAGTAAGTGAGATAGAAGAGCGTTTTTTAAGGCACTTAGGGGAGAACAAAACTGCCGGAAACAGCTTGGTGGTGGCAGATCAACCAACAGGCGAGTTGTGCGGGGAATATCTGAGCCCTCAAAGTTGCTTGAGCTTCAACATGGACTCTGGCACATCGTTTTGTGACAGCAAAAATGGGAACTCCGCCCTCAGTACTACGAGTGACGGGGAAGCCTCATCAGGGAAATGTATGGCAGCTGAGGAAACTAATGTTCATATGGAGAGCCCTTCGTCAGCTTCGAGTTCAAACAGGATTAAAATAGAGACAGTGGACAGATGAGCGGAGTCTAATTCACCAGCGCTTCATTTTCGCATACTTTCTCTAGAGATTTAGTTTGCTCTCCACAGTCAAGTTTCTTCTGTATATTATATAATGGTTTGTGAGATGATTTAGTTGAACCAAGCTTGGGAAAGCTTGCTTGTCGTTTGAATTGTGACTTGTTTAGCAAGTTAGGGTACAGCTTTGGGCTGAACTTATGCTGGATTTGCAGTAGAATTAGGACCGTTACGGTTAGGAACTCTAACCTCTCTCTTTCATGTTCTGGATAGTTTGTGGAAGTCTGTTGTTGAAATCATGGGGAGATTGAATCATAATTTCTGAAATTCTGCTTGTTATGTGTTTTTGTAGTATCCTGATGTTCCTGTAGTTCATAGTATGCATAATGAAACCTTTTCGTGCATTCGAAATTTTATATATTCCCGGAAAATTTTATCATACAACAATGTATAGCATACATCAGTGTTTGTATCCCATTATATGCATAATGAAACCTTTTCCTACATTCGAAATTTTATATATTCCCAGAAAATTTTATCATACAACAATGTATAGCATACATCAGTGTTTGTATCCCATTATATGCATAATGAAACCTTTTCCTGCATTCGAAATTTTATATATTCCCAGAAAAATTTATCATACAACAATGTATAGCATACATCAGTGTTTGTATCCCATTATATTGGACACGTCCACATTTTCCTCTTAAAAATAGAATAATAATTAGTGTTAGATCTGTAATGTACGTTAGACGTTGTTGTATGCCGTACGTATATTATCCGTAGATGTTTGGAAAGAAAATTAAACAAATATATGGAATTAGCCTTTTCTCTTGAACATGTAATTTGTTGAACAACTGCTGTATCTACCACTAGACCTTAAAATATATATTTTACTTTGAAGAAAGTGGAAAGCAATCTCATCAGAAAACCACTGCTTTTTGAGCTACATATATCCATCCGAATCCAGTTCGCATTTTCAACAGTGTGTCAACTTCTGTTTTTTTTTTTAAAAAAACATAAACTTCATTGGTAGAAGAAAATGTTACAAGAAATAAACATATGATAAGCTGCAATTAGGCTAAAATAGTAAAGAAGTCCAAATAAAGCACATGATGACCTAATCAGACTCAATCCGTCAACACAAGTCATCACCGCCACAGCCACCACACACCTCGCAATTTCATCATTCGAGAAAGTGGATTCACCATCAGCACCCACAAAAAACAAACGTACAAATCTAATGCCAATCTAATAGAAATGGGGAGAGAGATGATGAGAACAATTATGTCTTCATATATCTGAATCTGTTATGTACAATTGCAATATCATTTAAAATACAGGAATTATTTTTTTAAACACAAATCCTTCCGTAATTTGCCAAACCTGCCTTTTATGTCCAAGCTTATTTTCCCCTTCCACTCCACTTTTTGAAGAAAAAAGAGAAAACAAAGTTGAAAAAATTGATGACTCAGAAATTAAGCAACGTCTCATGAGGCCAAGCAAGTTTCCCAAAATAGCCTGCTCTTCTCCACCTCATTCAACAACTCAAACTCTTTGGTTGAATCAACGGACACAGTTGATTTCAGCTGGTGTCCCCCCATCAATGGCATACCAACATTTTCCCCACTCCTCCATCTTTGATGATGATCATAAACTGATGAACATTCTTCTTCTTCGTCCTCCTCCTCATCGTTGCCACGATCATCGTCATCGTGACCATGATCATCAAGATCATTGAGCACATCATCAGCACTAGAGTTCCGATCAAACGAATCGTAACTGCACGATTGAGCATCATCCTCATCAGCCATAGACAACATGGGATGATCATCATCTGATGATACTGCATCAGCCTCAGAATCACCAGTTGCTTCAAACAACATGAAAGAAGACACATCCATAACGTTCTCCTTCTTCTTCTGCATCGTCTTCGCGTCGAAAATGTCGTCCTTCACGTTCGCCTCCACATGAAACCATGAATTATGAATCATATTCGAAACATGAAGAGTAAGTTTACTCCCTTTAAGGCTGTGCAAAAGTAGGGTAAAGGCCTATATATATTACAGAGAAACGTAGGCTGTCTTGTTTTGACACTCAAAAGTCCTGGGCCCCTATCTTACCTGGTCGATCTGGGTCGCCTTGGAATAATAATATTACTTAATTTTAATTAAAAAATCATGGAGAAATTATAATAAAAAATAAATGGAAAAGAGAGTACTTTTTGAAAAAGACCTGCATATATACTAGAATATAAACCATGTGAATTGGCTGGCTGGCTTCTAGAAGAAAACGAAATACAACTAAGCTTTTGTCTGCTAAAAATGGCCAACAGAATTGACCTAATCTTCCAGAAGGAGGGAACAGTTTAACCCTAGTTGGCTTCTACGTGTCTGAAACGTAGGCTGCCTAATTTCATCAACTTGATTTACTGAGTCTGTGCACATGCATGGTTCTGAAATGTTCTAGTATGTTTTAGAGCACTAAATATAAACGTTGTTTCTCTTGCATTTGCTTTTACTGGTAGTGCGGGAGAGATTTTTCGCTACACGATTTGGTATACCAAGTCTCTTACGTGTTTTTGGAAAATTTTTTCCAGGAGGTTATAAGTGAAGTTTTCTTTTGCATTTTACCATAGATTAATTTTTTACTATTGTTAGTCGACACAATCCCTAAAAACTATTAAGGAAATTGTTGGTCAAGACCCAAGTTTCTTTCTATGACGTGTTAGTACTGGACCTTCTAGCAAACAGTTTTAATTTAGTTGACAAACCTAAGGAAGACTTCATCAATAAGTCAAGCTTAAATAAACAAATTTTGCATTTGCTTGTTTACGACTCAGACATGTCAAGCTTGAGTTGAAGAAGAGAAAACGAATGAAAACATAAATGACTCGTTTGCCTGGGGTTGTTTATTTCAAATGATCAAATCTATTTACAATTTGCGTACATCTAGTTATTTGAAATACATTCAGTTCAACGTTAATTTTCTAGTTTTTATGGCAAAAATTTAGCCTTGTTAATTAAAAAAAAAAAAACAATACCAACAAAAATTGAACCTTATATCACTAAGTATGATTGGGGGTATGAATCATAAAACGTCACTGCACTCATTTTTGCACCAAATCTTCTGTCAGCCTTATTTATCAAGTCTGAATTTTTTCTATCAAATTTCTTTCACTTTCTAATCATGAGTAATTAGGTAACTTTAACTTTAACACACGTAATTCCGTAGAATAATCACCAAAGATGAGTCAAAACCTACATTTTTGTTTTGGTCAAATCAAAACCTACATATTTCGGTGGCCAAGTTTGGATGTTTCAAATATATGTGTGGATAGATGATGATTCCTACTTAATTAAGAAAACGTGTCCGGCCGGGAAAATAAAGTAGCACTACATGGATTTTTCTGCATAAATTCCAAAAAGAAGGTCGACCAAGAAAAGTTTGTAGCCTGATAATTATGAGTGATGGCTAACACTTCCAACATCTCTAATCTATCCAATAAGATTAAAACATGCGTATATATATGTGTGTGCAGTTCTTCTGCACTTAATTTTTTTTTGCGCCATATATGTGCCTTGTATATTTGGGTTACACGTATTTTATTGACTTAATTTATTTTTAGTTTTTAAACTTTTTATATGTTGGAAGAGTTAATATTGTTAAGTGCGATTTAAATGCATGGACAAGCATTAACAGATAAGATAAGCATAGAGAGGCCACACAGAGTTTTGGGTGTTCATATTCCATAAAGGCTTTTAAGCCAAAATGGTCCCTGAGATTTTCATAACACATAATTTTGGTCTCTGAGATTTAAAATCAATTGAAGTTGTCCATGAGATTGTCCACCATCTATTATTTTGGTCATTCCATTAAAAAACTCCGTTAAGTGGTCCCTGAGCTTTTTAATGGAATGACCAAAATGATGGATGATGGACAAGATCAGGGACCAAAGTTATGTGTTATGCAAATCTCTGGGACCAAAATTATGTGTTATGCAAATCGCATGGACCAAAGTTATGTGTTATACCCTCAACTTAACCGAGTTTTTTAATGGAATGACCAAAATAATGGATGATGAATAATATCAGGACCACTTCTATTGATTTTAAATCTCAGTGACCAAAGTTATGTGTTATGCAAATCTCAAGAACCATTTTGACTAAAAAGTCTTCCATAAATTAAGTGTCAATTATAAGACAGGAGGTCCTCTTGGACTTATCTAATTAATTCACTTGATTAATTCTGATGTTACTTGTAATTATATATTAATTTAGTGAAATTCTTGGACAAAAATGAGGTTGGTGATTGTTGAAACTGAGCTATACCAAGTCTAAGTTTTAAAATATATTAATAAAAATAATTTTACGTGTTATAGTTTGAGAAAAATAACAAAGCTGAAATTTCACGTGTTATATATTAATTTTGATGTTATAATTTGATCATTGTCAAATTAACTTTCTTCAAGAGATAAATACGTATATACCAAAACCCTTACTTCCATTTCCTGCAAGATTTGTCAAATTGGATTGTTGGGAAAGGTTAAGGAACACAGCAGAACAACACCCATGATCATCGGTCACCCCTTCATGTCAGTTGGCGCATTGATGTTCACAAAAACCTACCATTCATCAATATTATTAGTATTTCCACGATATTCCAAATTTGATGACTGGGAGTTAAGTCATAATTTCAAATTCAAGCTTGTTAACATCGGACTATGATTATCTCCCCTTCTCTTTTTATCCCCTTTCATCCCCTCCTCTCACATTTTCTTATTTTGTCTTTTTCTTGCTATACAAAATTAATATAAGATATTGACGTGACTTAACTGTAACCGTTCAAATAGGAGAGGATGGAAGGGGAGGAAAAAAAAGAGAAGAGAGAATCCTACTCCGTTAACATCTTTACACAAAAGGAAATTTGGCATACAAGCTACTGACAGAATTTTACTTCCCTGAAAAATTGTAGTAAAATTTTTCTTTACAACTAAGGATTAAACCCAATTAAACAATCCAACTCACAACTTAAAACACATAATTTCTTGTTTGGAAGTGCTTTTAAAATAGCTGAAAGAGTTTTTGGTAAAAAATGTTTGGAACCAATTCTTAGTAAAGCATGTGAATCTTGGATAAACACATGAAGTGCTCCCTGTAAGAGGCTCCAGTTATGTGCTCCTTGCAGGAAGCACTTTAAGTGTTTTAGAACTTAAAAAAAAATTCTCTAAAACCGCTTTCACTCATAAAATATGCTCTGAATTGTTTGAGAAAGTTACTAAGAGTGTCTACGTAACTTAATAATTTTTTAAGTCCCTACGAGTAATATTCAACAAAAGGAAAAACCTCAAATAGGTCATTAATTAGTTAATAAACTTGATATACACTATAATGGTTGGCCTCCACAGGACCACACAGCAACTACTTATGTTAATTAGATTAAATTTAAGGTTAGTATATACTTAATCAGTGTCCTCTTTTTCCCTTATTTTTGTAGGAGTACTCTGTCTTCTCTGCTCAGCTGTGCTAGTATATATATTTATTAGAAGTCTGCTTTGTTTGTTAGTGTTCAAACGTGTGACACCAAAATCTCATATTCCCATGAACAATAATGCAGATGGCATTAGGGTTTTGAATAGGTCCAACTTCAGAGCTCGGTCATGATAATACTGAATTACATATATATATATAGTCCTCTTTCATTGAGGAATTCCTAAAATAATTATTTGAGAAACACCTTGTGGCATTCATTTTGTAACTTTCCTCAACGATCCAAACTGTTTATATTTTAGTACATTATTCATAGATGGCTTTCATTATGGAACCAAATATTAGAACACAAGTGGTTAAATATTTGAAAAAAAAAGGTTTAACCATTAGATATTATAATACTTGATGTACTGAGTCGTGTTCTTGGTCCACTGAAAAATTCATCATAATGTGGGTTATTAGTGAAGTTTCCTTTTGCTTTTTTACTATAGATTCATTTCTCACTATTGTTAGTTGACAGTACAATCCCAAAAAACTATTGAGGAAATTGTTGGTCAAAACTCTCAAAACTCAATTCTTTCTATGACGTGTTACTACTGGACCTTCTAGCTAACAATTTTAATGTAGTTTCAAACCTAAGGATGACTTCATAAACAAGTCAAGAATATTGCATCACCTAATGGAAAATAAACTATTTTTGCATTTGTTTGTTTACGACTCAGACATGTCAATCTTGAATTGAATGAAAAAACGAAAGAAAGCAGAAATGACTCGTTTGGTTAGAGTTGATTATTTCAAATTCATTTACAAATTGCGTTACATCTAGTTATTTGAAATACGTTCAGTACGAGATGTTAATTTTCTAATTTTTATAGCAAATATTTAGCCTTGTTTATCAAATCTAAATTTTTATCGAATTTCTTTCACTTTCTAATCACGAGTTTTAAATCTTAAACTTGAACGCATGTCATTCCGAAGAACAATCACCAAAGATGAGTCAAAACCTACATATTTGGGTGTCCACGTTCAAATATATGTATGGATAGATGATGAACTTTCCTACTTATAATTAAGAAAACATGTCCGGGAAAATAAAAAGAACTAGTAGATTTTGCTGCATAAATTTCAAAGAAACAAAGTCGACCAAGAAAAGTGTAGCCTGATAATTATCAGTAATGACCAACACTTCGAACATCTACATCCAATAATAGGAAAACATATGTGATATATCTGTGGAGTTCAAATCTTATGCACTATGTGACATTTTTGTGCTCTATCTACTTAAGTTACACGCGTATTGACTTAAATCATCTTTAGTTTTTTATTTATTTTTATAATATGAACAGTTAGTGTTATTAAGTAGGGTGTAAATGTATGGCCAGATGTCAACAAATAAGATAAGCACATAGAGGTCACAAAGAATTTTGGCAGAAAATTTGAACTCTTATGTGTGTTCATATTCCATAAATTAAGTGTCAATTATAAGGCAGAAAGTCTGATGTTAATTGCAATATATTTAGTCATATTCTTGGACAAAAATGAGGTTGTTGAATGTTGAACTGAGCTATATACCAAATCTAATTGACCAGATTTTACATATTATAAGGAGGATAAACGGCATGATTTATTGATATCTCACCTTTAAAATATACTAATAAAAATAAATTTACGTGTTATAATTTGAATAAAATAACACAGCTAAAAAAACCAATGATGATCGTTTTCAAATTAATTTCTCCTAGAGATTAATATGTCTACCAAAACCCTTTCTTCCATTTCCTGCAAGAATTGTCAAATTGATGTTGGATTTTCACCCATGCGTCTCGGGTTCAAAACTCTCTCATTCCCTAAATTATTGTAATAGTTTTGAATAATTTCCCATCTCCTTAATAATATAAAATGAAAAAAGAAAATGAAAAAGGAACATAGCAGAACAACAACCATGATCCTTCATGGCATTTGCCGCATTGGTGTTCACAAAACCTACCATTCATCAATATTATTATTCTTTCCACAATATTCCAAAATCCTTTTTTTTTTTTTTTGAACGATCCAAAATTCGTTCTATAAGCATCTTAAATATATATTTCATTTGATGCAAAAATTGCGAATTTGATGACTGGGAATTAAGGCATAATTTGATCAAATTCAAGCTTGTTAATGTCTTTATACAAAAGGGAATTAGACAGACAAGCTACTCACAAAAAAAAAAAAAAGCCCTAAAAAATTTTAGTAAACTTTTCTTTACAACAAAGGATAAAACCCAACAAAACAACCCAACTCACAACTTAAAACACGAAGCCTTTTTTTTTTTTTTTTTTTGGGTAACAAAAAGTTTAAAGGGAGAGAAGGCTACCCCGTTCCAGGATTATGACATAGTACCACAAGTCTCTTACTCGAACCTAATGCTCGGTCTAACAAAGAAAACGATCCTTATCAACTCAACCAAACCACATTGGCACCTTAATTATATTTTTGTTTTCAATATAAACTCTGTCCTTAATTAGTTGTTAGAGAAAATTATTAAGAGTTTCTAAGTAACTTAATAATATTTCAAGTCCCTACTGGTATTATTCTTTAACAAGGAAAAACTGCTCAAATAGGTCATGAGTTAATTAACCAAATATAATGGTTGGCCCTCCACACTCCACAGGACCAGACATCAACTAGTTGCATGTTAATTAGATTAAAATTAAGGTTAGTATATACTTAATCAGGGTCCTATTTTTCCCTTATTTTTTCATGTCGGTGTACTTGGTCTTCTCTGCACAGCTGTGCTAGTTTATTTTTTTTAGAAATCTGCTTTGTTTGTTAGTGTTGACATCAACGTCTTACATTCCCTTGAACAATAGGCAGTCGGAATTAGGGTTTTGAATAGGTCCAACTTGAGAGCTCGGTCATGATGATCTTGCATTACATATTTAAAACGTGAATTTTACGCCGTAGCCTTCACAAATTTCGAAAATGTATATAGAGATCGAGGCAGTGATTCCTTAAATAATTATTTGTGAGTCATCTCGTGATACTCATTTTGTAACTTTTCTCTACGATCCAAATTATTTATATTTAAATGCATTATTCATAGATTATCGTTGCAAAAAATTAAATAAATCTAAAACTATTTAGATATCCAATTATTGTGAACAAAATATATGAATACGGTTTTTTTTTTAAACATTATTATGACTACCATTTAATCCAAAGGTCAAATGGTTTCAGATTTTTGTGATTTTTTTGTAGAGGTGATCTTTGAATGAAGATCTAAAAGCTGAACGGTTGGGTCGTTGAAATACGATGTATAGTTACCCCTATAAATAATCCTTCAAATATATGGCTTACGATCTTGGACATCTTTTTTTGACACACACTTTGTAGGGAAACTCCGTAAAATTTTTCACGGATCTAAACCGTCTATCTTTTAGGTATTTCTTTAAAGATCATGTCTACTAAAAATCACCAAATCTGAAACCATATGACCATTAGATTAAATGATAGTATTTTAAATGTTTCTTTGCAAAACCATATCGTCAATTTTCTTCACTACAAATGGACATCATAATAATTTTGAATTTGTCTAATTTTTGTAAAAATGATCTATGAATACTAAATTGAAATCTAAACAGTTCGAATCCTTAATAAAATTACAAAATCAACCCTACAAAATATGTGTTAAAAATGAGTGTCCTCCAATCTTATTTGTCATTTTGTCCTCCAATCTTATGTGTTAAATAGAGAGAGAGAGGGAGAGAGAGAGAGAGAGACTCAATCAAAGTACGAGATTTGAATGCCTTTTGTTAGTAGGTGAATGTGTCGTGTGTGTGTGGGAACGTATATACATAGAGCTTATTTGTCATTTGGTCCAACACTTGCTGCAAATAAGAAGCTCTTGACTTTTGTGGCAGCTGGCTGGCGGGCTGCCGGCAAAAACCCTAATATCGAGTTACAAATTTGCAATCACAAAAAGCCAACTGTATCTTTACGATGTTGATATATGCACAACTTTCAACTTTGTTAGTATTTGGAGTTGTTTCATTGGTTTAAATGGAAGTGACTTGACCTCCCCAACTTCGATAAGTCGTCTATTTCTCACTCGTTCTTCATTTTGAGACAATTATTTCTGAGCTAATTAAGTACGTACATTTTAGTTATATAATCCACGTTTTATTCCTACGTTAAGCTTGATACAAGTTCGAATTTCTCTGTTCGTAATTTAAATTAAATTAGAGTACCGTTTAATTATATATATGATGTACTATGATCAACCCTATCTCGTATACAAAGTGATTAAAGTCAACAAAAAACAAAGGGTGCATTTGTAAAAAATCCAATAGAATATGGTAACCCGTGGGCGATTTGCTTCCATGCATAATGGATGGACTGATACTGTTGGCCAAAGTTGGAGAATTCCTCTGAATGAATAAGATATTTCTTCTTATTAATTTTTATAGAAAACTTCATTTTAATCATTGGCAAAGATGACTTTTAGATTAAAACCATGAGTAAGATCAAAATCTAATTTTAGTCTCTTGATACATTAATAACCTCATTTATTAATTATATTATATTTTTTTAATTATTTCTCTTTTTCTTCCTAATTTTTAATGTATTAATTTTATTTCATTTTCATTTTCATTTTCATTTCATTTATCGTAATATATTTTGTTGTAAACATTTAGATAAACTAATTTTTGTTATACAATATTTCGATGTACTTTGTCTTCTTCATTTAGGTACATTAAATTCATTATAATACATTTCGGTGCATAGATTTAGGTACACATATTTCGGTACATACATTTCGATACAAACATTTTGATACAAACATTAATTTAATATAATACATTTCGGTGCATATATTTCGGTACATACATTTCGGTACACACATTTCAGTACTAACATTTAGGTACATTAATTGAGTATTTCAAGTTTGAATAATGTTAAATATAATTAATAAATAAATAAACTCTTTTTTGGTCAAAAAAATAAATTAAAATTTGTATATTAATAAATTTAAATATTTAATGGGAGATATTAAATAAAATGCACATTAATTATTTTGAATTAAGGACACATCAAGGGATTATAATTAATATGTAATCTAACACCAGATTTATTTTAAATTTCAATATTCTTGAAGGATTAAAGTTAAAAAACCCCTAATTTTTATTTGACTAAGACCTTATTTAGAAGTGCTTTTAAAAATGATTGAAAGCGCTTCTGAGATATTATTTTTTGGTTCTAAAAACACTTAAATTGTTTCCTGGAAGAGGCATCCGTTATGTGTTTCTGCTAGAAATCACTTCAAGAGTTTTTTTAAGGATTCACTTACGTTTGATTAGTTCTAAAAACATTTTCATCAAAAGTGTTTTCAGTCATTTTAAAAGCAATTTCAAACAAACCCTAAATTTAAATATACACATGCGTATGTCCTTCTCGTTGTAATTCTCCACTCTATATATCCACTACTCAATTTTCAGAAAGGTAAAGTAATGTTGTGATCCATTTTTGGTAAATCTACCACCAGAATTCTCGGCATAGGAAGTCGTCAATATATGATTTCATTTGATAAGTCAATAAGTTCATGCGCTTATCAAAAGCTTTTTCCAGAAAGTTGCTTCTCATCAAAAGTCAAATGTTGTTAGAACATAATTAAGTTCATATAAATACAGTGCACCATGTACAACACCACATGAGCACAAGTATTAAAGGCATATTTATCGATTTGTCCACTGAATTTGCATAGAGGTGCTAATTTTTTCTTCTGAACTTTAATTTTAGCCGATTACCCTTCTGAACTTTTATAATTAGCTAATTTTCCCATTGAACTTTAATTTTAGCCGATTACCCCCTGAACTTTTGTAAATGGCCAATTTCCCCCTTGACACTAGATTTTAAATTTTTTCATCCATCCATTTTTTATCCATTTTGATTACATGGACAACACATGACAATGTATTGGGACAAAAAGAATGGAAAATTGGATGGATGAAATTTTTTAAATCTAACGCTAGGGAGGTAAGATTGGCTATTTATAATATTTTAGGGGGGTAATCGGCTAAAGTTAAAGTTCATGGGGAAATTGGCTAATTATAAAAATTCAGGGGAGTAATCAGCTAAAATTAAAATTTAGAGAGGAAATTGACACTTCTATACAAGTTCATGAGGCAAATCGATAAATACCTCAATATTAAATGGCCATCCACAACTCAAAGTATACTCGGTTCTAGAAAAATAGAAAAAGTGTCTTTGTATTATTCTTCTCTTAAGTGTCTTTGTATTATTAAGAACTTATTAATAAGTATAATATTTGGGACAAAAATCCACTCCGGATCTCACAATCCCGAGTCCAAGGACCAAGCAATCCAGACTACTCAAATTGAATTAACCCATTTCGCTGGCCTACCTAACACAAATCAAGGGCTTGAATTTCCTAATCTTAGACTCCGGATGCTAAAGTCTGGAGGGGATCCAAATTTCATTTGTTGTCTATAAGAAAAAAAAAAAAAAAACTTGCATATGACGATATGTTTTTGTTTGTTTCTCTCCTTGTGTTAGAGAGACAGAAAAAAGATAAGGGAACTTTAACGAAAAGCTCCCGGTACAATTCACTTTAACGAAAAACCACATTTTTACACTAAAAAGTCAATCATGGTACTATTCACTTTACCCTTTATTTTGTCCTTATCGCTAAAACTCAAAGTTTTCAAGTCATTTTCATTAGTTTTCCTAAGAGAAAAAAGTATCTAATATGGTGCAAGTAAAGTTTTCTTGTGCACTACATCATTACTAGAAGGAACTGAAAGCCTGAAGGGGAGTTGTAATGACTTGACAAGGGATGAGAAAAAAGAGAGAATATTGCTCAGAATTCGACATCAAGCTTTTGAGTTTTGAGAATTGTAACGATGTGGGGAAGTCATGAGTAGGGAGATTGAGACACTTTGAGAGAATGGGGACCGGGCACCAAGAGAGTGATCGAGAGAGCTTGGAATTTGATACCAAAAAAAATAAAGAAACAACTTGCCAAGATGTTTGTTGATATGTAATCAATATTTGGTAGATATAATTTTGGTATTTGGTATCAATACGTCAATATAACATTGTGTATATAAGGTCAGTATTCGATTGCAAGATTGTCGTTTGAGTCCCTCTGTGTATCACATCAAGTCACTTTTGAATCGCTCATATTGTATGTTTACTTTAATGTTTCCGCCGTAAAATACAAAATATGTTGTAGGCATAATTTACTAAATAATTATGGAGGCCAGAGAGAGGGAAGGTGCGGCAATAGTAGAGAGAAAGAGAGATGTGTAATTGTGGGTGTCTGTTATTCCATCTCATTCTGCCTTTATTTATAGTAGTAGGAAAGGTAATTCCTTACCCTTTAGGATTACAACATTTAATAGGTAATCTACTCCTAATATGAATATAAGATACATTCCCATATTTACTAGGATTTACATAATCACATTTCTAATCTAATAGAACTGCAACAAAATACATTTTTTTTTAAAATTTATTATTAAGGGAGGGATACTGTTATAATAATTTGAGGGAGAAAGAGCTTTAAACCCGGACGCATAGATGAAAACCTAACTCCCTATCCACTCATGCAAATACAAAATACATTTTGTTTTTCATTTTGTTGGTGATGGAAGATCAGTTGTCACGTAAAAATAAACATTATGAATTCCACCCGATGGTTGCTGATGGAAAATCAGTCGTCACGTAATGAGAGAGACATAAAAAGAAGAGTATAAAACCCGTTACAATTATAACTTTTTCCCCACCACCAAAGTGGGCCTTGACAACAACTATAATGTACACTCTTTCACAACAAATTATGAGATTTTTTTAGTTAAATTGTGCATGTATAATATAACCTTTACAACTCACAAGAACACTTTTTGCTATTACCATAAAATGTAGTGAGATACAATCTATCTACCATTTCTGTGCAGTGAAGCTTAGAGATGCAGAATTGGAGTTCCATATGGTAAAAAAAACTTAAGTCGATTGCAACAAAA
The DNA here is from genome assembly GCA_035220775.1 of Malus fusca. Taxonomy (NCBI): domain Eukaryota; kingdom Viridiplantae; phylum Streptophyta; class Magnoliopsida; order Rosales; family Rosaceae; genus Malus; species Malus fusca. The sequence continues at coordinate 39,892,945 of CM069069.1, forward strand.
CGAAACAAAAAGCAATTACTCTTTTACCTAAGTTAATTGACTTGTGCTTACAGGAGGACTGGAAGGTAAAACATTGGGACGAGACGACAGAAATATGAGAATTCATCGTTGGGCCTCAGAGATACATCAATCAATGAGCATAAAATGGTGGTGGGATGCGGCATCGAGCTGAAGCACCACGAAGCTTTGCTAGCTGCAGATATCAAAGTACCGATTTCGAAATTTCAAAAGGAGATCCAACAGAAGGGGACAGAAAGTTAGCTAGTGTAGCAGGAGAGATACAGTGGTTCACATCAATGTCATAATGATAGACAAACATATGCATTTTAACAACATCAACAAGATAATTACATTCCCAACAAACAGATGATCTCAATCCAGCTTCCTCGACATACACTTTCAACCTAGGCAACCTTTTCCACTTCGTTCATCCTGAACCCTACTCATTATTCAATCCAAGTGATCTAAGTTTCCGCGTTTCTTATTTTTTGTTCCAAGTTATTTTGACCAAGGTCAACCCATGACAAGTCAATCTTTGAATCTATATAAAAGCACCAAACTCCTAACAACAAAGATCAAGGAACATATACATTCAGCAGACTCTGCACGAAAGGGTACAACAGGCGTAAACAAGAGAGAGAGAGAGAGAGAGAGAGATGATGTCCACAACACAAGTTAACGAGTTCTGCTTAGAAACAATAATAATACTCAAGTCAATCAAAATTTCAAAAGGAACTATTGATGTGTCCAAGGTTATGGCATACCTTCATCAGCGACAATCTGGACTACAATACGGGTGCTGTGAATTCTTTCATCTGCTACTGAAAACGCCTCAATCTCCTGGTAATTTGATAGTTAATAGCAGAGAAAAAACTGAGACTACAGATGTAGAGTCTACATTTACCCCACAACAACAGCAATATTTAGGCAGTTTAGTACTCGTGAATGTAGCTAAGAAGACATAAGACATGCTCAAACTTCAGTCCAACGTACATCCGCATGAAAATGAGCCAGCCAAATCTCCAAAATTTCATAACATAGTGCCAGATACAACTTGGATAAGAACATCTTAAATCACAACCGTTGCAGCAGCAAAGTCCATGATATATTTAAATTGCAACCGTTGCAGCAGTAAAGTCCATGAAATATTTAACATATTGGGAGACAAGTATCTATTAATTGGTAGGCTACAAAAATCAAAATTTACCTTCCAACCTTCATGGGAATAAAAATATATTAGTAGCAAGTGCTCCTATCTACGATTAAATGCTAAATAGCGAATATAGAAAAAATGAACACCCAAAGAAGAACCAAAATGAATAGCATCAACTTATAAATTAAATGCACAACATTCAAATGATAACTAAGAAATAGCAGAGACAACCACTGTACCTAAAATGTAACTCTGGCATGCGTATACAACATACCTTTTCAAATAGAAGACTGCTTGCTGATTACCTACTTACTTCAATGTATGCCACATTAAAACAAGTCACCGGGATACAGCAAATGAGATAAGAAACAAAAGAAAATATGAAAATGTCTTTGAACTGTGAAAACGAAAGAATTAGGGATCAAGTATACATCCAGATGTTCATGAGAGAAGAATGAATAAATTGATAGTTACTGACTAAATGAACTTTCATGATACTCAAATTACAGATTGTATTGGCACAGTATGCACCATGAATTACAAGTTTGAGGGCTTTCAATCCCTTGAGGAAGTTACAAGAAGGATGGAATAGCCCTATAATTGCAGATCAGCTAAATCCATCCTACGATGTTGATGAAGTGACTCCCATACATCCAGTTGCATAAGACCAGAGGACTCGCATCCTTGTGTAACTCACCTTCAAATCAATATGGTTTGCTCTGTTTGCTGTCTCTCTTAAGCTGGACCTTCAATTTCTTACCCCCTAATTGGTATCCATTCATCATATTTATAGCAGATTCAGCAGACTCTGGTAAATCGTAACTTACAAATCCTGCAAACCAGAGACTGATTAGAGGTAAAAATTTCCACATAACTTGCATTGCAATCAAAAGTAAGTTGAGAATATTCTCACCGAAACATTTGCTGACGCCAGTTGCTTTATCAACAAAAACCTTGGCACTCAAAACCCTACCAAATGGTTGAAAAGCATTGGCAAGCTCTTGATCTCCAAATTCTTGAGGTATGTGATAGATAAACAAATTAGCACCAGCTGGACCTAATCAAAGAAGATAAGAGTAACTGACAAAATACCACCACCAAGAACTTTATTTTTAATTTGAAAAAATAAATATACGTGTAGATAACAACCTTCAACCTGACCCCCAGGGCTTTTACTAGTGCCAGGCGATGCTGGGTTAATGTTCACAACTGTAGGTGACACTGAACCAGGTGAACTCAATGGCTGGTGGCTCATTATTCCTCCAGGATACACCATCGGATGCCGAAGACCTGGAACTGCATGATAAGCAGAGCCCACATAACTCGTAGGAGGCATAGGAAAATTTCTAGGGGCAATATTGCGAGGCGTGATTCTATGCAAAGCATTTTCTTGGTTTATGGGGGGCATCATATTTTGGAAACCTTGTTGATTCTGCAGTCCAGGTAGGCGGTATGGCATGAGTCCATAAGTCCCAGGAGCCTGCAGAGGAAATGAAATATGACATTACTCCATTACTACATAAGACCCTACATGGATATAAAGTCAGGAATTCATATATAGCGTAGGTCATTATACTCAGATGCCAAAGCCCAACTACAAAAGTGCTAATGGTTTCCTCACCATGAAAAATGAAACAAAGAAAAAAGTAGTTTACAGAGACATAATTGTGGAAAAAAACTGACCTGATAACCGTAACCATTATACGAGGGAACATAACCCATGGGCAAGGCTCCAAATAATGAAGGATGTTGTGAATCACCATTTGGCTCGTTAGCAGCCTGGGAATGAGCTTTCTGAGCTCGCCGAGCTAGCCTTTCCTTTTCTGTGTCTGCCCATTTGACAACTAAAGGAACACTTGAACCCTGATACACGAGCCATAAGAGTGGGTTAGAGCCTTGTATCACTAGATCTATACTACTACCAAGTTGTCGTATCTATAAGCAAATGTCAAGAACAAATTCAAATCAATGAGTCAACGAGTAAGCATACAAGCCTTTTCTTAATTTGATACACAAAGATAATTAGACAAAATCTTTGATGGCTGACTTATCATCCATCATTATGGTCCCCTCCAATCAGAAAAAATAAAATGTTTCTGCCAATGTAATAGAATACAGAACATCCAATACTACGTGCATATTAACAGTTTTCAATATACATTTCCAGCCACCAAAACATGCATTAGACACAAACCTCCATTTTATACTTTCCATTGATGGCTTCGAGGGCAGCAAGAGCTTGGTGTTTTGTCTCATACTTTAAGAATGCACAGCCTGCCCAAAGAAAAGGGCATGGAAAATTCATTTATTAGTTGACAATCGGTATATTTTAGTGTTTGCCTAGGAATAAACCAACCCCGAGGGGCAAAACATACCTTTGCTCGTTTGCTGAGAACCTCTTAATATTTGTAGGTCCTTTACTGTCCCATATTGAGAGAAAAGATCAGAAACTTCAACTTCAGAAACATTCTTCGGAAGCATACCAATAAAGAGCTTATGTTCTGGATTGCAGGGGAAGGCAAAGATTAATAATTAGGGTACGTATAATAACCAATAAATAAACGGGATGAACAAAAAAAAATACACAATAAGCATTGGTTCAACAAAACTTCATAGGAACAAGACAAATCAGTAATTAAATCATGAAAATGTATTAACCTAGTCTTTCCAACTCGCCATCAGCATACTTCACTTGCAAAGGACTAGATGCCTGGATTGGACAGAAAGAACAGGGTAGCTGAGAATCAGCTGAGAATAACAAACACAACAAGAGGAACTAAAAGCACAAACTGCGAAAAGTTAACACCAGCCTAGGAAAAAGTGGACAGACAACAAATTTTTAGTTGACTTTATGTTTTTTATCAAGTAATACATTTGTGTAAAGTCGCATTAGCAGGCATAGGCAAGAGCCCAACTGAGAATCTTGCCTGGGAAACCACTTGAAGGTCCAGCAAGGCCTACATAGGCTCCCCCAGTCGCTCTAAGACCTATGCCAGGAAAATGCCAAGTTGCATAAGCACACATTTTATATAAAATTGTCCAAATATCAATCTGCCAATCATGGATTCAAGTGGATATACTGTACCAAAAGAAGATTGCCTGCAATGTTGGACAAATTCAATACTTTACTCACATGATGTAACCCCAGTCACTGATACTCATATCTTCTGGAACAAGGATGCAGCCTTCTTCATTTAACAATTTTGTAAATTGACATCATAACCATATCGAAGTTTGCCAAAATTGTATCTTTTTTTTTCAGGGCACCGGTTGCACCTTAAAACTTTCATGGGGCAGAGCCAATTAAATCAGTTCATAATCTAACCCTAAACCCCCTTTTTTTTTTCTTTTTTTCTTTTTTTGGTGGGCACTGTAGCCAATATCTCATGCATGGTCATGCTCTGATACTCTACTTTCAGTAGTCGTTAGGCTAATCTGCATTACCATACGCAAATTACAATACCCATTTCATCAAATCGATCTTACAACACCCTCTTGGGATTAACATCATATCCATATCTCACCTGATGTAAATTTGCTAGCCCTCTGCAAATGCCGAAGGAGCCTATTGCAATTTAACTAGGAATAAAAACAAAGGAACTTTACCATGAGGCTATTCATTTCCCTTTTTCCTACGGTATATTAATTGCAGAACCTTTTGGTCACAAGTATCAACATTCTCAAATTAAGTAAGTGGATATAGTTTAGTTACTGTTAAAAGTTCAAATTACCGTGATCTGCAATCGACAAATAGTCAGACACTACGCAGCAACTCTTCCTACTATTAATTGTATACACTTTCGAATGACTTACGAAATCATCTATTCATACTTTACCAGCTTAGATTTGAATCACATTCTCCGAAATTCGAAGCTACGAGCCTACGAACTAAAACAACAAAAGAAGGACACTTAAGTACAGTGGAAAGAGCTGCAAATTGCACTAACCCCGGGCAAAGTCGTCTTGTTATGACACGCATCGACCGCTTTATCCGCCTCCTCCCTCGACGGGCATATCACAAAGCAACACCCTGCAAACACACACATGCCCGCACAAATCCGAGCACGAAATTAGGGTTTCAAATACCAATTCAGCCACTAAACGCCACAATCCTCCAAATCGTGGAAAATCACACACACTAACCAAATCAAGATACGCACATTTTTCAACTCAAACAAGATTGCTAAGCGGAACAGAGAATGTAGAGAGAGAAAGAGGAGGGGAGAGAGAGAGAGAGAGAGAGAGATTTGAAACCTCTGGAAGCGCGCGTGGCCTTGTCCTTGATGATGTTGACTTCGTCGACGAGAGCGAAGTCTTTGAACATTGCGAGGAGCTGAGCCTCCGTCATGTGCTTCGGCACTTGGCCGACGAACAGCTTCACGCTGTCATCGCCGTGCGAGTTCCTCTCCTTCCCTCCTTCCGCCATTAATGCCTGCCTTCTCTCTTTCTGTCTTCCACTTTCTCTCTCTAACTTCTCCGGGTTCTTTGTTTTGTTTCTCTCTCCCTCTCTAATATTTTCTCTCTCTAGATTTCCTCTTCTTTTTTTAATTATTTTTTCCTGCGCGGAGTCGTCGATAGGAGAAGTTGGGGCTTTACCTGCGCATTTCAGGTTTATTACAGGACTGCCACTTTAGACCAATTGAAATGAGTTTGAGTGAACTTACCTTTCTACCCTTTTCAAGCTTAGTCACATCACATGATTAGGTTGTTGTTCTACTGAAATATTTCTCCTAAAAAATAATATATGTTATGAATAATACGTGGATGGCCTACATGAATAGTTTGTTACTATTTATGCACAGTATTTTCACTATTCATTTGTGAAAAATTTGTAAAGTGAATAGTGCTTTCTTTTGTTTATATAAAGGAAGAAGAGGAAATGAAGTGAGGTGAGTTCACGGGAAAGAGAGGAAGGAAAAGAAAGAAAGGAAGAGAGAGAGAGAGGAAAGAAGAGAAAGAGAGAAAGAAGAGAAAGAGAGGAAGAAGAGGAAGATGAGGAGGAGATAATAGAGAGAGTTATCTTTGTACTCCTATTATTTCAGATTATAATGAAAGCACCACTGCAACCCCGAGGACGTACTCCAGTCACACTGACTGTAGAGGAACCTCGTAAATTTTGTGTCTTGTTCCATTTATTCCACTGCACCCACCGTCGATTTTACAACACGTTATCAGCACGAGAAGCTCTCGTGTCAGTGGAAAGCACAACGTCACAAATCTTGTTCACCTCTGTCTCCTGGAATCTCACAGATAAGAACATCTTTTCATTTCATCTTCAAATCTCAGTACAATTGATTTTCTTGAAGCAACTATATATATTGTTGTATGACTGTATATCATCTTTTACAGAAGCAAAAGAGTACAGACTCAAAATTCGTAGAGAATTTGACAGCCATATAAACAGCCTCGGAACTCCAACTTGCAGACCTCGGATTGAAATATTTTCTTCTTCAAAGTTGTTCGTCCACTCAGTATCTACAACATATCAAAATTTCAGAATACTTTAACGGTGCGATCATCGCAGATGTCTGAAATACCAAACCGGTATACAATTTCCGCAGAAAACTGGACAGCCACCTTATGAGTACCAATACTCCATTTCGGTAGCTCATATCGAAATTGTTTCTTCACGAAAATTGTTCGGTATCCTCTTATCCATATCATACTAAAATTTGAGCTAAATATAACGGTTTGATCTTCTCATAAGTTGCAGACACTCTTGACTCCAAAACTTATGGGAACCGTTTCGACTTTTTCGAAACTCACCGGAGGAGGAACACCAATTGGAACTTATTGTTACTATTATTTACTGAGTAACCAAAATGACTTCAGAACTGTGAAATAAAAATAAAAATAAAAGGAATCAAACAAAAGAAGTGGCAGACCAAGAAAAAGAAAAAGCAAAAGATGAGGACTTAATTATTGCATTTTCTGTTTTGGCATATTTATGTGCATGATGTTGGTTTAAAGCCCATGTCACAAGTTCTATTTATTTAAAGCAATTTATTTACAGTGGGTAGAATTATTACCCTTTGCTTTAAAGCTTTGATACTTATGTGAATGGTGCTGAATCAAAGCCCTTGTCACAACCTTTATTTACTTTAAAGCAATTTATTTACCATTGACGGTTTTACCGCCTATTGCTTTAAGTTTTGATGGTTCTAAATTAAAGCCCTTGTCACAAGCTTTATTTACTTAAATGCAATTTATTCATTATGGTTGGAATTACCGTCTATTGCTTTAATTTATTTATTGTACTTATCTTTTGTTACAATGAGTATATATAGGACCTGAAGTTCCTTGATCAGATCAGAACCTGCAGTTTCTTGATCCTCATCATATAAAAATGATTGGACCTGAAGTTCCATCATGCAAAAAGATTAGGCATGAAGTCCCTTGATCTTGAAGATCAGGACATGAAATTCCTTGATGAGTACCGTAAGTTTGAAGTGCCAATGTGCCTCAACTTAATTGTAATTAAAGCCATAAGAGTCACAGTCTACAGACTATTAAATAAGGACCAGAAGTTCCTCATGTCCATACTCAAAATGGTTTAGCAGAAGCATTTATTAAGTGGGTGAAATTGATTACCAACGCTCTGCTCATGAAAACGAAATTGCCAGTTTTCTACATGGGGACATGTAAACTTTACATGATGCATTATTAATTCGGTTAAGATATGTTATCAACCATCAATACTTCTCAGTACAACTCGTGATTGGGAACCAGCCAAGCATTATACTTTTACGAGTTTTTGGTTGTGTTGTCTATGTGCCTGTAAGACTGCCACAACGTACTGAAATGAGGCATCATCGCAGATTAGGCATTGATGTTGAACATCATCTATCATTCAATATTTGGAATCCTTGACTGGGGATATGTTTACCGCGTGGTTTGCGGACTATTATCTTGATAAGACAATTTATCCGCCATTTAGAGGGAGAAAATAACATCATTCCAGAAGAACGATGAGAAAATATCATTCCAGAAGAATGATAAGAAAATACAGTTCCAGAAGAACAAATAGAATTTGTCTTATTTTGATTCACGAAGCAATCAATGAGAAAATGAAATAGGAATAATTGAATGATGCAATGAAAGTGATGAAATCATATATACTTGCTGCAAATATGTCTACAAGAATTGATGTCCCTGTTGGACAAAATAATGAGACAGTAAATGATTTATCTGTTGCACGCTTGAAGTGTGGCAGACCCTCAGACTAAAAAAGATTCAGTCTTCCGAATGAGGAAGAATATGGCACTACTGAACTATTACATTTCCGAAGCATAACTGTTGCATGCTAGAAGTATGACAGTCGCAGCATGGATAGACGTCCCAGATAGGACAATCCACGGACATAGGAATATTGATGTCTCATGCATGAAGCATGATTGACGTATAGGTTCTAAATGACTCAACTCCCGGAAGTGGAGATTAAAATCCAAACTCTATAACGCTCAAGAGGAGGTTATGATCCACATTCTCTAAATTATGACTATCCTGGAAGAGATAGTGTCATGCCCTTGAAGAGGCAATGGATATCCAAAGAAATAAAAACTTTTATGCATGCGCATGCACATGAGAATATGGGATCACAAATTGATGATAACCAATGGTAATTTTGGTTTTTACAAGTAGCTACTAAATTCATCAATGAGCTGTGTTAATATTGAGTCACGTTCTTTTGTTCGTCGACAAAAGGAAAATTATTGGCCAAAAATGGAGAAAGGCAATTCCATTACAATTTTGTAAGAACGTGGAAAAATGGACCTATATATTTGAATACAATACAAATAGCCAAAAGATGTTGAACCAAGGAGGTTACATTGGGCATTTGTAATATAGTGAAATACACTTACATGATATGACACAAGGTTACTAATTATACTCTTGTAAACGAGTTTATATGAATGGAGAATTATATATAAAGGGTTATGAGTCGCCCACATCATATCTCCATAAGTAAATCCCTTAAGTATACATGGGAGCAAATTCCTCTGTATAAATTCCAAAGGAAAATGTGTCATGAAGTGTAGAAAATTCCTGAATGATTCAAATTGCTTGAAGTAAGCCCTCGAAGGGTAAAGCATAAAATATGTACTCAATACCAATGGATGGTATAAATTGCCTTAGTGAGTACTATCATTATGATATTGTTGCAACATACTAAAATCTCTTGCAAGAGTCAATGACATTAAATTAGAACTCCTGAAGAGTTGATGATATTAAATTGAGACTCCTGAAGAGTTAAGAAAAATTATAAAGTGTTGAAGGAAATATTGTCTCGAACTGCAGATCGAACAATCTACCAACACGAATATTATCCATGATGTTTATGATATTAAAAGAACCATATGGATTGAAGATTATGAGTTGAATACTCAAATGATGAAGACACTAAAAATAATCATTTATCTTCATGAGGGTAAAGATAAATTAATATTTGGTCCAGAAGTACCACATCTTAGTGAAATATATGCTTTATTGTATTTGGCACAATACATTGAATGAAATAAAGCTTATCTATTAATATCTCCAAGAAATTACAGATATGTACATACACATGAGTTAAAACAAACAAACAGGATGGAGTTTTTACAAAGGTTGCTCATGTGAAGCCTTAGTACTCGGAAGTACCCCAGAAAGGGGAGGCATTGGAGATTGATCATGTGGCACCCCAGTACTTGGCAAAACACCAGAAGATGAAGGCTTTAGTTTCTTTCGGAATCTAGCAACGAACCTCTGGTGATCACTTTGAATCCGACTTTCGGATTCCTGCAGTTGGTCGAGCTTTCTTTTCATGATCGTCGAGTAATTATTTGCAAGCACGTGTAACACTCTATTCTCGTGCTTGAGTCATCTGATCTCTTGTTTAAGACTTGCCACGTCCGCCATCAATGATTCAACTTGGCGAGTTTGAGCAAGTAGGCGTTGGCCCATATTGGAAACAGAGCCAGCACACTGAACACTGAGAGCCAATGAGTCTTGAACGGCCAACTCATCAGAACGTTTTGAAAGGATCCTGTTATCCTTTGGAGTGAGAAGATTCCTAGCTACCACAGTAGCGGTTATGTTATTCTTCATCACAGAGTCCCCAACCGTAAGAGGACCATTAGAAGATAAGAAGGATGAGCGTCATATATTATCCTGATGCTGCTCGTCTGTATCACTCATAAGACTCAAATCTAAGCAAATGTTAGATGGGCAAGTCATTTTTCAGAAATGATGAAGGAAAAATGAGATCAAATAAAATTTCAGAAGAGCAAGAAGGGGGAAATTTCTCAGGCAGCAACTTTCTGAGCATACTCTTGAACACAATTGATGTCTCTATAAAAGAATAGGCAACATAGCCACTTGTTCAAAGATCGAAGGTGCACGGCTCTCCGAATTTCAAAAGCCAGATTTTCCTGAATAAAGTTCGTTGCCATTTTTCAGACGCAATCTCAGCTTTTTCGGATATCGCGTGCAACTTTGTCAAAGATCTCTGACAAAGTTGAAACCGCGTAAATCTTACTGTTCTATTTACACCACAGTTGCTGACAAGAGTAAAAGCACAGCACCACCACTTGCTATTGGGAAATCTCTATATATGTCGACCTCTGTTCTCCATAACAAGGCAGACCTACAACTCTGCAAGAATACCTAACTCTTCCTCATCTCCGAGAATGCATCTTCAACATAGCATCTCGAAATACTCAGTTTTCTTCCTCTCCGAGAATACCTCTTCAAACATGTCACACCAGAGCAAGATTATCACATATCTTCAGGGACCAGAGCAAGATTATATCATATCATGCAATCTCCCTGTCCTTTCCTTTGTCCTTGTTCTTACCTGCAAAGACAAGGATAAAGAAAGCCATATGTCGGAACCTCCACTCAAACTCCCGGTCATGAATTCCACCGGCAAATACCTCATGACAGTTGATCAGATAGTGGCTCTTTACACTGAAGCTGCCAAGCATAGATGAGTCGTTGTGAGGGAATGTTCTGAAGGACCATCCAAATGCAAGGGTTGCATTCCACTCCTGCATCAAAAGGCAAATACTGCAGGAGCAGATGCCACACATGCATGGGGGAAAACCAGGGAAAATACTACTTAAGTAAGGGGAGCAAGTAAGGCAAGTGAAACTGATACTTGAAGCATGTGGAGACAAGTGCAACAAACACGTGCTGATTCATCCCCGACAAAACCGAAGATCACTTGCCACATGAAGCTCTTAACGATAAAAGAAGTAAATTCAGATCTTCGATGCTAGTCTAGCAGAAAGCCCTCCAACCCAGTTCAAGAAAAAGCCTGTGGAAAGTTAACAACAAGTAAAGCAACTCTTTCAGCAACTCTTCTTACCAAGAGACTAAAGCAGAACGATCAACGATCAACCTAAATGATTTGAAATCAGGGGGAGATACTCATCAGGGGGAGCATTCAAAACAGATCAAGATTTTAAAGAGTTAATCGAAGACTTGTGGCCATCCAAGGGGGAGTGTTGTGAATAATATGTGGATGGCCCACATGAATAGTTTGTTACTATTTATGCACAGTATTTTCACTATTCATTTGTGGAAAATTTGTAAAGTGAATAGTGCTTTCTTTTGTTTATATAAAGGAAGAAGAGGAAATGAAGTGAGGTGAGTTCACGGGAAAGAGAGGAAGGAAAAGAAAGAAAGGAAGAGAGAGAGAGAGGAAAGAAGAGAAAGAGAGAAAGAAGAGAAAGAGAGGAAGAAGAGGAAGATGAGGAGGAGATAATAGAGAGAGTTATCTTTGTACTCCTATTATTTCAGATTATAATGAAAGCACCACTGCAGCCCCGATGACGTACTCCAGTCACACTGACTGTAGAGGAACCTCGTAAATTTTGTGTCTTGTTCCATTTATTCCACTGCACCCACCGTCGATTTTACAACAATATAACAATTATGATCAAGTTGTCCTACGACAAATTTTCTTCTACAAATAGTTCAAGATTTTTTACTGTGCTTGAATATTGCTACATGATGTTATCACTTAAGAATACTCAAATAATGTTGTGTTTAGTTGACAGGTACATTATATGGCTCTAAACTCGTTTCATGCAAGTTATTTTTCGACCACAAAGATTTTACAATGTACCCCAAACAAAGATTTTCCGATCACAGAGATCATAAAGGATGATTGAGACCATACTGGTACAAGTTGACATGTAAAGAATAAATATTTCTCGTAAATATAACAACTTTGTCACAATAATAAGAAAAATAAATTTGTTATCAACTGCAATCATAGTTCTAATGAAGAGATGCTCAATTTGATTATTTGTATGCGTTGAAAATTATTAAAAGTGCTCAATCAAAAAGAATGAAACACTCTCAATGCGCCCACTAACCATGCAAAGCAAAAAAAAAAAAAAATAATAATAATAATTTGACCACTTAAAATGTTATATAACATGTAATGCTGAAAAAGACTTTGTCTTCACTACCATTTTGTATATATAATATTACTTTTCCTAAGAACATATAGACACTTTATTCAAAGATAGAAGTATTGTCCTAATACGCTAATTATATTCTAAAGACAAAAATCTGAAAAGGATAGAAGATAAATTTAAATATGCTTGCTTTATATTTGTGTATAAACTTAATTATTGTTAAAAAAAAAAATTCCCCACCTTGTTTCTATTTCAATTTGGATGCTCTACGAACCTTACTGTTTGGAATTTAAAGACAAAAAATCTGAAGCCTTAGTTTGTGTTGTGTGAAAGAAAAATCGGAGCTCCTGGATTGTGTTATGCAGGCTAGCAGAATTGGTTAATAGGGATCTTCATATTCAATTTGAGTGGTCCTGATTACTTAGTCCTTAGGCTCCAGACAGCTAATTCGAAAACAATTTTTGACCTTTTTATTTTAAATTGAATAAACAATCACATGTCAAAGAGTTATTCTCCGACCATTGTTCTAGCAAATGGACCGAATAGTAAGAGAATCTTAAATCCCACATGGCAATGGCCATCTATGTTTGGCCCTATTATGTTTCACCTTTTATTGTATTGAGACAACTCTAGACATTTCCAAAATTGTATGCAGAAAATGAAAGGTATGGTGAGTGTGCGTGTGCAAGCACATGCTCATGACATTGCTAAAAAATAACACATGATTATAATAAGCCATAGTTACAAAGATATATTAGTGTTGAACGAACAAATCACTATTTGTATAACTAACATATAAAAAAGATGAGATTTTGCATTTCTTCATCACATAAAACTTCCTACCCATGTCATAAATGATATACGGGCGACCATATAGAAGGGGCGACCATATAGAAGAATCTACTGTAAGTCGGCTCATGTCACCTGAATCATATGCTTTGTTGAAATGTGTCTATTTGCTACTTCTATTGAAATTTTTGTAACAATGTGTCACTTATAGTCATATTTAATTTATTATTTCGTTCCAAAAGTTATAAACGATTCACATGTGACCATTTTGAAGAATATATTGACGTTCGATGTATCAATACAAACCTTTTTTTTTATTAACGATCATTTTCACTAAAATTTTGGGTTAGCTGCGTTTTGAGTCGTTGACTAAATGCAATCAATGTCGTTTTCACAAGGAGGAGTTCGGACATTGCCTTGTTTTGGAAGTAAAAGCTGGTGAGAATTTTGCAAGGCAAAGGGGTAGGATGGTAACTAAAGAAAGAAAGGTAGGGAGGGTAGTTTGGACAAAAAGAAAATGGTAGGAGTGTAATTTAGCATGGAAACAGTGGCAAACGGATAAGCACGCCAGACTGTCCCGCCAAAGCTGCTTCTCTTCCAAGGCTCCAACAAAGGTTGTCCAACAGTTACACTGCCACGTCACTATTTTAATGTTGCAAGTTGCAGGGCTTGCACTGCTGACTGCTCTCCCAACGTTAAAACAGACAAAATTTCTGACTTTCACTTAAAAGGAAAGGGATCATTTCCGGATCCCTTTCTTCTAATCCACCAAATCAGATAATTATTTTTTACCATTGAAATTTGATTTAACGGCTACAAAGAGGGATCATTTAAAAGTTATAAAAACTTTATCCGTTAGATCAAATTTTAATGGCACAAATCCCCTGATTTTATGAAATAGGAGGAAATGATTCGGAGAGAATCCATTTCCCAGTTAAAATTAGGCATGCATTGTTTTGGTTTTCACCATGCGAAAAAATTTTTGGGAGCATTTTTGCTTACCACCATAAACTATGGTGTATGCTCACCATACAACTAATTAATTAACACGTGTCATTTCACTTAACTCTAGTTAACTTTCACATTAAATGTTAGTTTTTCAATTTTGAAAAAAATTAACCAAGATTAAGTGAAATGACACGTGTCAATTGATTAGGTGTATGGTGAGCATACACCATAGTTTATGGTGGTAAACAAAAATGCTCTCAAAATTTTATGCAAAGGAGTTTGTCACTGGTGACATAAGATAATCACTCCTTAAATTTACGAATAACATAGCAGAGTAGTTTGTCCAAAGATAATAACTTACAAAGAATAAGTTCATCGCCACGTGACGTCATGATACCATAACGTAAGGTAATGTGAAGGATAAGGACTAACGTGGAACATGTTCACTGTCACGTGGCGTCTCTTGTCCAATATGCATTGTCAGGTGAAAGTATTTTTTTCACATCACAATGTAATATTGAACCAAAACACTACGTGACATTGAACTTATTTTATATAAGTTGCTCAACTCTACATGTGAAAATTACAAATAGGGAAAACTAATGAAAATGACTTGAAAACTTTGAGTTTTAAAGATAAGGACAAAATAAAGGGTAAAATGAATAGTAATATGATTGATTTTTTAGTATAAAAATGTGGTTTTTCGTTAAAGTAAACAGTACCAGGTACTTTTCGTTAAAGTTTCCTTTATTATATTGCGATGCTACGATTATCATAAATTTGTATGAAATTTGCTATCTTGCTCAAGAAATATTGCATCCGCCCCTCATGTCGTATAATTTTACTTTTAATTTACTTTCTTTTTTTCTTTGGGACAATAAGGGTAGTTTCATTTGGAAGGGGATCATCTCCGGATCCACTTTGTGGGAATCCTAGGAATTCCCACATCTTAATTGTTCATCGTACATCATACTATCGGTTTTCGTCAGATACTATTTGTGTTTAATTTTAAATAAAAAAAGTCATATGATTTCTGATCGCATGATACACGATGAATGACTAAGATGTATGAATAATCCCTAGGATCCCCACATAATGGATCCGGATGGGATTCAATTTCGTTTCCTTTAAAGCAAAGAAACTAAGTTGCTGACCACAGAAATAAAAATGCAATTTAAAAATTCACTTGGGCTGATGATTAGAAAGAATATTAATTGGGATTTGATTCCCAACCGGATCTAAATTGTAGGGATATTAGAGATCCTCACATCTTAACCATTTATTGTACATCGTGCGATCATAAATTATTCAATTTTTTTATTTAAAATCAAACACAAATAGTATCTGACGAAGACATATCACACGATATATGATAAATAGTTAGAATATGAGGATCTAAAGATCCCTACAAAATGAATCCGGAGACGATCATCTTTCTATTAATTGGACGCCACCAAGAACCAGCTCACATTTTAGTAGGACCCAATGCCACGTTGGAATATCCTCCCGGGTCAAGATTTGTAAAAGTGGGCCGACGGGTGACTTGAGGAGCCGTCTTTTTTGGAATAATTTGATCGGCAATAAGACTGTGACGTCTTTGACCCAGTGTTTAAAATATAAATATAAGTGTAAATATTAACACGTAAATTATAGAGCTATTGATATCTATTGTCTTTGATGAAGTCTAGGGTTCCAAGATCAGCCAATTCTTCGGCGGATTTTCTCGCGTCGGTTGGCTGTCCGGAGATGAGTGATCGGGTTTGGGTAGACAGACCCCCATCTTCGTTGGTGCATGTTCTGAATAAGGATGGTCTTCCTTGCCCGCCTTGAGTTGTTGTAACGGTGGATGGGGTGACACTCAACCTGGTTGCAGTGTCTGCTTGTTTGTATCCCTTTCCATCATTTTCTTTCTCTTTGTGCCTGTTTGGTGTTCGCCATTTGTTGGCTCTCCTGTTGTTTTCGGCTTCGGCCTTGGTTTCCTCTTCCAAAAAAAAAAAAAAAAAACATTATGAAAATTTGTAATACGGTGTGTACATCAATTCATTCAGATTTAATCGAAATAAGAGAAAAAATTATCAAAAAAAATTCAAAAATTTGAAATCTGCAATGAGCTTCGACAAATTTTCTATAGTCAAAATATCATCAATATCACCGATATAAGATGAAGTTTGCATTTCAACCCCCTTCCCCTATTTCCATATCAATCCATGATTTTTAAGATATTTCGACGGAAATATGATAATTTTGTGGATATTTTAAACATTGTTTTGACCGCATAAGAATAAGTATCGGTATCAAAAGTCAACATCGTTATGTAGAAAAAATCAAATCACATAGTAGTGCATGATGAGCATGTAATACTGTCACCTTGATATCTTATCAAAGCAAGGTTCTCCCCAATTGTCGGCACACAAGGGATTGGTCTAGAAACTCTCCCTAAAGTCAACATACAAGTTAGTTGTACCTAAATCTCTAATCAAGGGCCCTGCTAATCAAATACAAACAAATATTGTTGCTTAATAGGCTTCTAAATTCTAATTCAATCAATTTTTGGAAATACTTCAAACGGTAGATAGAAAACGGAAAACGACACGAGTGATTGTACGTATCTGGAGTTTACTTTAAAATCTCATATCGATGATAGAGGGAGTCGGAGAGATTTCATGTTCAATTAAATACAACCGAGTTCGAGCGAAAAAATGTGGGATGACAATGATACATGGAACCACCTTATGCCATTGTTCTGTAAAACTGCCTAAACAAAACCAATATGTAGAGCAAGTATTGTTTGAGTGGATATTTATTGATGGGCTTGGTGAGAGTGAAGGCCCAAAGAACACAAAAAGCAAATGGAGGATTGCGCTCGGACAAGGCAACAATATTTGTGGATGGGTAAATAAGTGAAGTGACACTCAGAAGGGCAGCTCACCCCAGCAAAAAGTCATTTTCGAGGGTATGGATGGGTAAATAAGTGGTGACTCACCACGTTCCGGAGGACATCATCAAAAGGCAAAACTTGTACAGTCAGGTTAAAATGTCTATAAAAGCAGCAAAAGACCCCAGAGACAAAGACACCCAACCATTCAATCAAAAGGCATCCCACTTTGCTTTCAAACAAGCAAGAAAGCAGAAAACTTTAGTTTGTCCAGACTTTGTTCTTTTAGTCATAGATTCACCATAGAAAGCCATCTTTTGTTAAGTTTTAGAACCTCTGCTACTTTTCCCAGCGTTGTAGTATCAAATCCCTTTTTGTAAACTCGTTTTACCTTTCATTCCCCAAAGATTACAACCCTTGTAAAACACAAAAAGAAGTGGCTGCAAGAGAATGAACCTTGCCTGACAAAGTTATAATCTTGCCCGAGTCTCTTTTGTTTGTACTTATGTAAAGTAGATATGTTGTTTAATGCATCTTTGTTTGTGTTGTAAACCATTTTCAACTGCTTTTCAAAGTTCATTTGTGATTAATCTAGCTAAACTAGTTAACCTTGCTTCTTTAGTGTTAACTGTAATCAAAGAAATAGTTGGGAAGGGCCCTGAACTTCCTTTATCGGGTCATATAATATCATGAGTAAAAGTCCTTGTTTACAAGGCAAGAAAAAGAACCTTATTACAGACTTAACCCATCTGTAACAATCCAGTAAGATCAATAAGTCTAAGTAACCTGTGACACAAGTAATCAACCTAGTTAAAAACCAAAAAAGAACAATATGTTATACAAAGGTAACAATGGCACGCTCAGATCTATATTAGTTTTGATTGAGAGCCTCAAAGCCTAACAAAGGCCCTACAAAGGCACCATTCAAACTAATAGCAAACTCATATTGCAGCGCACCAAGCAGCAAACCTTGCCCGACGGGCAAGGCCCCGGAGAGCTGTGCGAGGGACGAATCTAGCCCAAACAAGTACAAGTAATTCCCTTCCCCTAAATAGGAGTTTTCAGGAATGAGGGGTGCGTTACCTGCCGATTCGAAAAAATTCTCATTGCAGCCAGAAGCGGGGGCGATTGCAGGCTGCCGATGCCGAGGCTTAGATTGCATTCAATCCGGCAAGCTCACGCAACTTCTCGCAGAGTATGAAGGTAATTGTAGTTTGTGGACCCAGTCTTGCAAAAGTTGCAAGGCTCCTGAAAAGTTTAACACCTTATTACTAATGTAGGCAGGCACTCAGACAGACGTTTTCTCTGTAGTTACACGACAAATTCAAACTACGCACCGCTGATTCTATTGAATCCAAAGACTATAATATCGGAAAGTTTGAAGGTGTATACGAAAAGCATGAGTATTCGGGCTTGAAAGGAAACTCACCCTTTGTAAAGACCCCTGGGACCTTCTGTAAGCATAACCTGAAACAACACACCATAGCACATCAAATAAGATATACGCAAGGAAATAATTTCTGGGACGCCAAGAGTCACTGTAGACCATATAGACTCTACAACGAACCAACGCAAATTAAAACAGGACCAAGTTATCATGCTCAATTACAGCTGCCGACTGTTAAGGTCGTGAAAGCTTTTCCAAAGGCAAATCAAATGTTAACCTGACAACCTATTCAAATTTAATGTGTTTATAAACCGTGTTCTAGAAAAGAAATCCAAATACACCAAGAAAAAACACCATTAAACTGTAGCGGAAATGAAAAGACTATGTAATCTATACCTGGTATGCGCAATGAATTCCATTTTTATAGTTTCCTGCCTTTTTAGATTCCTGTTGCAACATGAGACGGGTTTTTACCATGTCCACGGGTGCAGTTACGAGGGTACTCACCAAGCCTGCAGCTGTGCTTGAGCTTCACAAGGTGCATAATATAGTTAGTTTTGATCGATGTACTGTCACCAAGTTGATTTACTTCAGTTGAAGAAATGAAAGACCTGAGATAGATAAGAACATTGGCAACAGTGTCTTACATGAGATGAAGATGGAATCCTTCTTCGAGTGATGTCAACCTAATCAGTGTCTGCATTCAAAAAAAAGTCGGGACAAAATTTGAAGTCAGACAGATTTAAAGAAAAATGAGACGAATGCTTTCCTATTGCCAATCAAACATTAATGATTTAGAAACAAATGGAAATTACTTAGAACTTGACCCGCTTGGTTTCGTCATATGTTGCTAGTTGTGATGCAGTCAACGTAGCAGCTCTAGCCATAGCAGGGCCAACCCCCTTCCAAAGAGCTTTCACTCCCTCTTCAGTAACAATTCTACGCAGTTCTCCCGTTGGACTCAAGTTTGGATTCATCTGTAACCGCACCTAATGAAAGGAAGCAAATGAAATGATGTTGAAGTCAAGTCTCAAGAAATAGAAAGCAAAAAGTTCAACAAGGCCCTGCATGATGGCATTACCTTCAAAACCTCAACTGGATTCGTCAATGCAGTTGCAATTGCACCGGCAAATCCTCCAGACCCAATCTTAGCAAAAAGATTGGAGGATCCAAAAGCCCAATTGCAGGCATACTTTGAAGGTTCATACAAGCCTAAACGGAGACCCCCATAAAGAAGAGACCTTGTCAATGCCGGTGTCAATCCCAGATACAAAAATCTCGGCCCTTCCTTTTTAAAAGTATGGATAAATAACCGTCCCTGCACATCAAACCTTTATCACGATCCGCGCTGATAAATTGGATCAAGATATGCACCCACGAAAAGAGGTGGGAAAAATACCATTCCAGTGAGAGGACCTTTCTGCCCAACAAGTTGCATTTGCAGCCTAACTTTGAGAACATCTGCATCCCACCAGTGGAGATAAATAAAATCTTTGAATCCCTCAAAATTTCTCTTAACCTACAATCTACAGCCTCTATTCATCATGCCGAGAAGTTTTTGAGCGTGACTATCATAGAGATGTATCTATTTAGTCACATTGTACCTAGGTCCATAAGATATTAACCATGTCATCCATTCCATATAACACGTGAATTAGTAACAGCACGGGTCAATATGGCAGTCACACTAAAAAACTTCTCCGATTCTAAATCGGATCCATTGCCAAATCTTAATACCATAATCTCTATCAAACTCGGAACACTGAGAAATCATGCATAACTATATAACCCGTGAATTAGTAACAAAACGGGTCAATGTGGCCGCCAAACTATAAAATTTCTCCGATTCTACGTCTGATCCATTGCCAAATCTTAATACCATAATCTCTATCAAACTCGGAACAATGAGAAATTGTGCATAACCATATAACACGTGAATTGGTAACAAAACGGGTCAATGTGGCCGCCAAACTATAAAATTTCTCAGATTCTACATCTGATGCATTGCCAAATCTTAATACCATAATCTCTATCAAACTCGGAACAATGAGAAATCGTGCATAACTATATATGCATAACTATATAACACGTGAATTAGTAACAAAACGGGGTCAATGTGGCCGCCAAACTATAAAGTTTATCCGATTCGACATCTGATCCATTGCCAAATCTTAATACCATAATCTCTATCAAATTCGGAACAATGAGAAATCGTGCATAACTATATAACATGTGAATTAGTAACAAACAGGGTCAATGTGGCCGCCAAACTATAAAATTTCTCCGATTCTACATCTGATGCATTGCCAAATCTTAATACCATAATCTCTATCAAAATCAAAACAACGATAAATCGATGTAGAACCAACCAAACCGGAGTTTGAACAACCCATGAATCAAACCAAATAAACAACAAAATGTTTAATATTCTGCTACAACATAAGCTGAAAAGGTGAAAAATTTACAGAGGCAAACAAAACAAACATGTTGGAAGCTGCAAAAAGGTGAAAAAAGTAAACTTTTTGGGTTCGATAAATTACCTAGAGGATGAGTTACTGCGGTGGCCGCCGCAACGGAAAGTCCACTGGTGCCGAAATGATGGACAACCTCGGACGGCGACACCGCCGCCCAACTCTGCTTCTCGTTCTTCACCTTCATCTTCTCCGAATGTTTCAATCACAAAACATAACAAAAAAATACAAAAAACCAAGCGAAATTTCTTTATTTGGGAACTCCGAGGATTCTGAAATGTTTGGGATCCGAGGAAATTGAAGCTTTTAACTAAAAACCTTCAATTATTTTGACTGTTTGGCTTTCATTTTCATGAAACGCATTCTGTGTTTTTCTTTCCATAAATTTTCTCGGGAACCAAACAGAAAATTAAGGTACGAAGTAACGGAACCTGAAAGCCAGAGTTTTAGGGAGCGGATTTTGCCGTCCAAATCCGACTTTCGAGGTATGGCTTGCGGTTTGCCTCTGTCGTAATCGGAAAGACTTGTAGGATGTGGAAACGACGAGTCGTTTCAGTATTTTTGTTCAATGTTTACTATAAAGTGCTTTTAAAATGACTTTGAAGTGCTTGTGAAAGAAGCACAAGTTATCTGCTTCTTTCCGAAAGAACTTTAAGTGTTTTTTCAATGTTTACTTGCATTTTTACTAAGAATTGATTCTGAAAACATTTTCTCCAAAAACGCTTTCAATTATTATAAAAACACTTTCCAATAGGTTCTAATTCGTAATAAGGAATTTGATTTAAGAGTAAAAATTTGAGGACTCAAATTATAATAAGTACATCTATTTTTTTTTACTAACAGAAAAATGAGTTTCACGCACTATTATTAATTCTCACACATCCCTATTCATTTTGTATCGTCAAATCAAACAAAAACAACAAATAAAATTAAACAAAAATATGTTTAATATTTTTGTAATTTAATATACTTTAAAATACGACTTTATGCTACTCAGTACTACAATCTGGTGATATTCTTATTCACTTGAAAGTGAAGGATCTTAAGTTTAAATTTCGTAGATGGTGAAGTCGATACAAGTCCATTAAGTTAGGCCCAAATGCCCACCAAGCTCAGAACCTTCAATTCATTACTCTCTCAGCAGCACTGGCGGGTAGCCAGAACCTTCTTCTTTCTTCAAGTCCCCTAGGGTTTTTGCATTACTCCAGTTTCAGTAAATCCCCAATTCCCGAACCCTAATTCCAGCGATTCAGAGCAATGCCAAGGTATCAACTCTTTCTCGTTCATTCAATATCACACTTACGCGATTCGTATCCCAATTTCATGAAATTTTTAATCGATTTCTTGTTCCAATTTTTCAGGTATTACTGTGATTACTGCGATACTTATTTGACCCACGATTCGGTAAACTCTCTCTGCCCTCATTTTTCAGTTTTCGGATTGCGTTTTCGATTATTTTCTTATATCTGTTAGAGATTTCGATTTTGCTTGATAATTTTTTTGATTAATTTCAAGAGTTAATCACATTGAGAAGAAAAAAATTGGGATTTTTATATCGGGTTAAACTCGCCACCGTAAATTAGTGGAATCGTGATCATCTTGGTTGCTGACAAGTTTTTGTTTTTCCAATTTTTTCAGCCTTCAGTGAGAAAGCAACACAATGCTGGTTATAAACACAAGGTATTATTGGCTTATTTTGTGTTGTTACCGTAAGTTACCGTTTCTTTCCATTTTGCTGATTTTATGCGTGAATTCAGGCGAATGTGCGGGAGTACTATCAGCAATTTGAGCAGGAACAAACCCAAAGTTTGATTGACCAAAGGATCAAAGAGCACCTTGGCAATTCTGCAGCTTATGGTGGTCAGCCTTACGGGAATATTGGTGCAGCTTACAATCAGCATCTAATGTCTCAGCCCCGTCTTCCTGGCATGCCACAAATGATGGCTCCAGGGATTAGGCCTCCTGTTTTGCCAAGACCTCCTGTACTCAGTGCTCCAGGTAATCTGGAATGTTTACAGTAAAATCTTTATTTTTCATTGGCATTCCACAGTAGTGATGTTTCTGTGATTTATTAGTGCACGTATTTTGCATTTCGACGTATAGAGTTTTTCGCTGCTTGACCAAACCGATGTTTGCATTATTGTTCTGGAATTTTTCTTTCCGGGTGTGTGGTATATGTAATTCTGTTCCTTTCAACTTGATGTTTTGCTAATAATGCTACCTACTTTTTACGAAACTACTGTTACTAGAAGGCAGGGAAAACAGAATGCGTATTTCTTGCTTGGTTAAGTATTGTCCTTTAGTCTTCTGCATAACGTGATCTTTTTTCGATCTTTTCCTATGCGATCATTTGGCATCCCTTTTTTTCCATGGCTATGGACGTTGGCAATGGTGTGTTACCCCGTTATGCAGCTATATTCTAGATCCAATTGCTGCTGTATTGTATTGGTTATTATTTTCCAGTCAGACACACAGCGATATACCATTGGCAGCAGAATCTTACTATCTAATACTAATGATATATAAAAAAATTTCTTGGTGGTGGCAGGTTACGGCTCTGCTCCACACATGATCCCAATGATGGCTCCACCTGGTGCTCCCAGCATGCCTGGTCAATTAAATGCTCTCATGAGGCCTCCTCCTGCTTTAAATCCTCCACCAGCAGTTCCTGGCAGCGCAGCACCAAATGCTTCTAATGGTGCCCCTCCTATGGCTGCACCTCCGATGTATCAACCCAATCCAACTGCACCAACGAGTGGAGGCTATGAAAGTTTCAATCCGAATACTCAACCTCCTGATTCTAGTCAGTAATGTGTCAAATTGGTATGTGGTATTTCTTTACTTAAAAACATCTTTCGTCAATATGTTAGGATTTTAACTATTACTAGCAAGTGTGCAAAGTTCGTGTTGTGTACATCATGTTTTAACAAAAATGCGGTTCAAAATTATGGGAGTACATGCGTATTGGCAAGAATTCGGCTTAGAAATTATTATTTTTCCCTCTGTGGACCTATGGTTCTTATGCTTGCACAAGTACTAAAAGAAGCCTATAGACTGGATAAACCGATTGTAATTGTAGCACAAAAGAAAGTTTTTACTTCTTTTTAAGTTCACTGCCAAACCGAAAGCAGAAGTCTTTTTTTTTTAAGTTCCATGGCGTTTCTCATCACTGGAAATCATTACTAAACCCGGAAAATGCCTCGTGTTGCAGCACCTTCGTCGGAGAAGTCTTCTGCCATGGTTCGGTCTAATGGGACTTTCATCATGTGATGCAAACCAGGAGCTATGAAAAGTTGAGATTGTGCAATTTAACATTTTTGTAGACCCCTTGTATGATTGTATCCTCTATTTGAAGTTGCACATCTTATTTGGACTGCTTGTATTTACAGGAGCAATTTGTCGAAAATGTGCAGTCAGAGACCGATTTAAAACGTGTGGTTCTTACCCGTGTTGTTTTAAGATGGTATGCTGTTGGCATTTGAACATTCTTTTACCCCCAGTCCCTTCTACTCCCAAAACTTGTAACTGTTCTAAAAATCCGACGCTAGGCGGCTGACCATCGTCCCAATTAATACCTAGGCGTTTGAAAATTAAAAAAAGATGCCTAGACCTGCTGAGGCTCCCTCCTAGATCGCCTAGCCGCATAGGCACCAGGCCCCAACCCGCCATATAATGGATTTACTCAAAATCCGCCTAGTCTGTCTAGGAGCCCGTCGAGACCCGCCTAGCCACATAGGCATCAGGCCCCAACCCACCATCCGACTAGAGCCTAACGTCTTTTAGAACATTTAGAACATTCGCATGGTTCTTTACCAAGTTGAATCGTTTACAAAAGAAAACAACGGTGAAGTATCGATTCCAGGCCTAAATTCTGTTCAAAACAAGGATTACCAAAGAACTGGAGGCTAATCACAAGCTACCGTTCAAAATGCCACTGAAATCTAAGAAATGTTCCAAAATGTACACCAGTTTAAACCAGAGCCGGCGCGATTCAGCGGCTTCACTACGAAGGGATTCATAATCTGGAAAAGTTCTGAACAAAAACTGCAAAAACAACGATAATTACATGACTTTACAGAGTTTTCTTCACTACACGGAAGGGCCTAAGGCCGGTGGACAACTCCTCTAACTTCAGTTGTGAAGAGCCGATGTCTGCAAAGCAGAGTATTAGAGAAACAAGAACTTGTTAGCCAGATTACCCACAAAATAGGCATCGCCTAATCGTAATTACAAGTTACTTACAATCTGCTAAGTAATAATCTTCGAAATTAATTCCGTGGATAACTTCAAACCATGAATATTACATTCATGTGTTACTATTACTCACCTCTTGTATTCCAGTCTCTGGATAACTATACCATTTAGCAGAAGTTCTGAACTGTAAGCTGCTGCCCCTGCGAGGCATGATAGTTACAAATGGTCTAAGTTACTAACCAAGACGTACAAATGAATGGAATGCTAGTACCTTGCTCAAGAAAAGGCAGGCAGACCGCACGGTCTTCTTCGCAAGAAAGAATCAAAACGTCCTTGAAATTCTTTTTATTCTTTGCTGCAGACATCTGAACCTTCTCCACTGGCTGAGGAACATCTTGTATTATTAAAAGTTCACTCAAGGGATACTAACTATTAAACTACGTATGTAACGACAATGCAGATACCTGGCCTTGAACTGCCTTCACCAAGCTAATCATCATTTCTTTATTGGGTTTTATGTTTGGTGTGATGAAGACTTTTCGACCCTGCTACTTAAGCACAATCATATAGGAACACCCCAATAACATGGATGAAAGAAAAACAGTTATCAGTTTAAATGAACAAAAGCGCATGCATTACCTTTAGAAGTGGACACCGTTTCGCGCAATCCAGTGAAACAAGCATGCTAAAGCCTATTTCCTTTTCCTTTTTGGCATCCCTCAGAATGTAGCTTTTCTCACTAATCAAACAGTTTGCTTGCCCGCAACTCTCAAGCCACAAATGAGTTACCACTGGTTTACCAAGAGCAATGAATTCCAACATGTTCCTTGTTCGTGCAAATTGATCTGCCACAAAGTGTGTTGCATCATTAGAACATGATGCAACAGATAGGCCCAGTCGTGCGATGTCCTTTTATGAAAAAAAGAGGTAACGTTAGATGTGGATCATCTAGCTGTCTCAAAATCATACAAACTCAGTATCTACCTTTTTCTGTTGCTTAATGATAGCATCATCCAAGTGCTGGCTAAACAGAACTCGAACATATGCCATGTTTCTTCGCCTTCTTAAGTCTTTCCATGCGTAATCTGGTGTTGATTCAGGGACACCTAGTCCAATAAGCTCTTTCAAAAGGGACGATTTGGGCAAGTTTTTGTTGTATGTCTTTCTGTGATGACCATCAGACACATGTTTGGATGATCCCACGTTTATGCCAGCGGTAGAGTTAGATTGAGCAGTATATTCTGAACCAGATGACACTGCTGAGGTATGGCTTTTTACGTCTACCCGTGATGTAGGATCTCTGGTATTTAGCTTCCTGGATTGTAACGCTAGCAAGGATCTGTCAGAATCTTTATCCAATGAGTGTATTTTTCCCTTTATATTGTTGTTGCTTTCTGGCCTTTCATCAAAACGGGAAGTTCTGTCCTTTCCATCAACCATTGGAAATGAAGTGCAGAGGAAAGTAGCTAGGCGAGAATTTCTTTGGGCATTGAGACGTGTTCTTTTCCCTTTTGGATGGCTCCATGATTCTAAGTTCAAAGTACTGGTTGTTCTGTTTTTATCTCGCTCAGACGAAACACAAGATTTGGAAGAGTTTTCTTTGGGGCTGATACTCTTCTTTCTCTTGTATGTAATAATATCCTCCTTCGTAACTTTATTCATGCTTTCTACTCGCTTGTTAAATCCGCCCTCACTCCCACTGATTATTTCAGATGGATGAGCATTTAAACGTCTCTTCCTTCTTCTGTATTTAATAATACCGTCCCCTGTAACATCATTCACCCTTTCTCCTGGATTCTTAGGTTCATCCCCAGTCCCTACTGACCTACCTCCAGTAGCTCTCTCTACCTTTCGATGCTTGGTACGCTTAGGAGATTGTCTACAAAAATTTCCATTGGCGGCAGCAAAATTACTACAATGTTCAGAAAAGAATCTGCTTCTTTTCCCTTTTGTTTGTGCTGCCAAATGAGGGTCTAACTCCCAACTCGAAGATTGCTTTTGATATGAAGCAGCTACTCTCCTTACTGTTCTAGTTGAACGCTTTCTTTGCTTTGCATTTTTGTTAATGCCTCCTATATCAGGAACATCACTCATTCGAAGAGGAAGTTCCAAAAGCGCTTTATTCTCTGGAGCACCTCGTGAAACATCTGCTGTCTTCTCCATACCTTGATAAGCATCAGCAAAATTGCAGTCGGGAAGGTCCCCATATGCTAAGGCCTCCATAGCTTCAGCAGCAATTTGAGTGTTAAAACCAACATCAAACATGTCAACCATATCTGTTCTTACGTCACTAGCTTCCTCCTGCAGTCCTGTTGATTTCGCATCCAAATGTTGTTCCGACTTATTGTCAGATTCATTTCCAATCATCCCTTCCGATTCTGTTCTTTCCTTATGGAGGCCCTGAGTTATTTTCTTCTCTTTGCTCTTACCGCCCAAGCTGATACATTTTTTGTCACCACCACCATGCCTGACTTTCTGATTCTGTACAACGGATCTCTGCTTGCACTCTCGAAAATCAGAAGACGAATTGATCTTCTTGTTAATGAGATCAACACCCCAACGCTCCTCAGGAAGATCAACCCATTCAAAGGCCTTTTCTATTTCAACTTGAGACTTCATCCTAGCCAACCTTTGAAACCCCTTTGTGTTTGAGACAGGAGGGGATTTCTCCCTAACCGGTTTCTTGTGATCATCAATTTCCGGAGAGCCACCCAAAACGTCGTTCAACGACACAAAAAGGTCCACAAAACCAAGAGCATTGGCTTGGGCTGACTCCCCAGGTTCCTGAGAGTCAATATAATTTAACCTCGCAATTGGCGGAGATCCTTCATCCTTTTCCCCTTCCGTCGTACCAAAATTAATTGGAGAAACTTGTCCTTCAAAGCATTCAAAGAAAAGTGCTTTTCTCAATATCACTTCCTTACAGATTTATTAAACAGACAATCGACATAAAATCACTTTCTCACGCATTCCACATAAAATACACACACAAAGTATTCAAAGAAAAGTGCTTTTTTCTTAAAATCAATTCTTCAAAGATACATCAAACACACGTTCCACATAAAATCACGATTCCACATAAAATACAAATACACAAAGTATTCCAACAAAAGTGCTTTCTCAAAATCACTTCCTCACAGATTCATTAATCACACATTCCACATAACACATGAACAAAAACACAACACAGAAAAAGAAGAAAAGAACACTCTGAAATCTAACCTGTAGCGAATTGCTCGCGATGAGGACCGAGCTTTTGATCCAACAACACATTGGATTTAACACTCACTATTCTGCTTCCATTCACTTCATCGTCCTCACTGTCTAGCACAACCTCTTCCTCGTACTCATGTACACCAGTCCTAGTCTTTTCGGAAAAATCCGAAAAATCGACCAACTGGGTTTCCTCCATCGAAAGGCTGTCAGGCACAAAAGCATCTTCAAGCGGCACGGTGTCCTGAAATTGTAGCTGCTGCTGCTGATGTTCATCAACTTCATCAACACCCTTGAGTTCATATCCTAATCAGAACCCAACAGAAACTCTAATCAACAATTTACAAACTCTAATTAACAATAATTACAGATGGGTTTGCAAGAAATGAATCAAAAAACAGACGAAAAGTGAAGAAATTGATATGAAGATGAGCAGTGATTACCTGATGGGTGAGACAGAAGATCCAAACTCTGGGTCCCGGTGTGAGAAACAGCCATAGCCCAAGAGGGGTTGTAGACTCTGTGAAGGAAAGAACAAATCACTCTTTCATCACTGAGATGGCTGTTTTAGCAGAGAAATTGAAATGGAAAATTTTAATTCTTTTTGGTCAAATCAAAAACCCTAATGTGGTTGGAATCCGGAAGGTTTTAATTGGAGGGAAAACTCAAAACAGGAATAAAAGTCGAGTGAGCGGAACAACGATCGATATATAAAGTGTCATAATATAATTTGTTGAATTTTTTCTATTAAGTTTTTAATTAACTGTATTATTATATTACATATATTAGATCGTATTCTCGATACATTAAAAATTTCTTCAAAATAACAAATTGGTAGATCAAAGTTTGATATTTTAAATTATTCTAGTCTAGCAATTAATTTACGAAATTTTAATAAGAGATTTCAAGTTTGACTTTTATGTATAGCGAGTTTCGATACGTAAAGATAACTGATAATGCTTAATTTTGATTTTTATACAAAAATTTATTTCAATCCACAATAAGAAGAACGTTTACTTCAAACTCGAGTGAATGAGACAACTGATAGAGATTCATTATGAACTTCTATGTACGAAGCCAAGACCAAGAGATTCGGACAATTCAATATCAATCCTATGATTTTTATTAGTCAATCTCACTAACTTACTTCATAAAAATCCATAAACTTGACGCCCGATATCTTTTTCTCTCCTTTTCGAACATTCGTAATCTTTCAGTCTGCCAACTTCGACACAAAAATTCGAAATGGATCTCATTCATGAGACAAACACACCGCCAGTGGTATGTTTGCCTGGGTGGTAGATTTTAGC
Source organism: Malus fusca (assembly GCA_035220775.1). Taxonomy (NCBI): domain Eukaryota; kingdom Viridiplantae; phylum Streptophyta; class Magnoliopsida; order Rosales; family Rosaceae; genus Malus; species Malus fusca. The sequence continues at coordinate 39,922,693 of CM069069.1, forward strand.
AAAGGGTTTTGGAGGGAAATATCTCCAGATTCGGTTAAAAAAGTTAAATTGACAACCAATAGCCAGTGGGCATTTGGTCTAGTGGTATGATTCTCGCTTAGGGTGCGAGAGGTCCCGAGTTCAATTCTCGGAATGCCCCTTTTGTTCCCTTTTTAATGTCTTTTTAGCTGAATCAAAAGGACAAATATACCCCCGCCAGCCAAGAGTTCTTGCTGAACTGGGATACTTTTTTGAGTTTATCCTTTTAACTTCATCTACATTTTTCATATATTTCTACAGGTTCTTTGTGAATATATATATATATGTGCGTATATGTGTGTATATATATATATATATACGTACGTATATGCACACACACACAAAAGGGTAGGAATCAAATGGATTGAAGAGATTGTTGGAGATGTACGGGTAAGTTTACTTTTTCCCCACGTTTCGTTATTGTTTCATCTTTCTTTACGTTATGGTTCTCTAATTTGCGATGGGATATATGAACCGTGAGTCAAACTCAAGACCACGAGTGCAAGAACAATGATATCTAGCACTTGATAACAAAACGTGTGTATAATTAAAGCGTGTCTCTCTTTTGAATCATTGTTTTTTTCATATTTGTTATTACGAATCAACATATGAGAGTGTTTTCAACAAAGTTATTAGCAGCATATGTACCTTGAATTTGATATTGTTACTATCTTTTATATATGTATTTATAGGCAGTTTCATCTCGTTGAGTCCTATATGACATACATGCTAGCTTGGACCCTTGAGAGCCTTTATATCATCCCGTTTTCCACATGGAATTTCGTAGTTTCTCCATTTTTTGCTATAGTGTAACGAAATTCCCCCTAAAAAAAGGCTCATGTGAGTGGTATATGATATGTATATACTATTACTATGAACGGAAACACCAAACCAATCAAGAAAATTGCAGAAATATTCCTTCTTTTAGAAGTACTTGACTATGTATACAGTACGTTGGTTGCTACATTTCCTGTGAATAGTAACATATAGTGTTTATGCATGTTGTTTGTTGATTAGCCAATTTAGCCTTGATTTATTGTTTTTTTGTTGATTAGCCAATTTAGCCTTGATTTATTGTTTTATGTGGCTTCTACTAGGCAAACATATTTGCCAGTTCTTTGGAAAAATGTAAAAGGAAATGCAAATTATGCAAAGTTCGCAATGGTCCGATCTTCCTCCTTGTTGGAAGTTCAAATCAAATACAGTGGCGAAATTGATGGAACACTTTTCAGAAATTGGTGGAACACACTTTCAGCCAGCATGTTGTTTTTTTAACAGCTATACTTATTTTTTATTTGATAGCCTTTTGTGTGTGTCTAAAGTAGCCGAAAATGTTAAAGGGTGTGAAGACTTTTGTACACCTTTTCTTTTTTGTTTTGCATGCTTTATGTTGTCTTGTAAAATCTCTATAATAGAGATAGGTTTGTGTCCGTGTAATAAGATCATCAGAATCCCATTTCCATTTCAGCTTGTAAGCAATTGAGTTTGTAAACTCTTATTAAATATATCAAAGTGTTTTGCTTGTTTGCCGTGCAGTTTGTCCAACACAGAAGCTTGCTTCTTCATTTACTTCTTTCTTTCTTTGTGCAATTTTATTGAGAATGATAGTGAAAGGTGTGATAGAGTTAGAAAACTTATCACCCACATATTTTGGTATTGAATTAGTAAACTTCGAATACCAACACTCCTGAACTCGTGTCAAACATAGCGGAGCGTCTAGTCCGATCGAGCTTTTGAAATTCCGCAGTGTCTGCAAGGATTGGAATTCTGCTTCTTCTACAGCTTCAGTTCAGATTGAATCTAAACCAGACTTTAAACCCTGGTTTCTATTATACTGGGAGGAAGAGGATCATAAAAAATCTTTCGGCAAATGCCAATTGGTAACCGAAACCGGTCAAAAATTCACCATGAGGGAGACTTCCAGAACTGGATGGAGCAACTTGCCTGGCATCGAACCAAGGATGGCTTTTAGTATTCAAACAAGGTTCTTCAATGTTCTTCTTTCGGCCCTTCTCAAGAACAAAAATAAACCTTCCGAAAAGCCCTCATATCTCGAAACTCTCTGATCATGTTGCAGCATTTTCATGTCCCCCAATTTGCCAAGATTGTACTGTTTGTGTCATGAACCATGTCGTTAACAATGTACTGAAGCTGAACGCACTTAGCCGCGGGGCCAGCGAGTGGATCGAGTACAGCTTCACATGTTCAGGAATAAGTACACTAAAATGTGCAGCTTACCAGACTCACCAACAAAAATTATATTTCATCAACCATACAGATGGGCTGCTCATTGTTGATGCTAGTAAAATCAGGGTAGACCCCGAATCTTGTCGCTATGCAAAATCCGTTCCTGCAAAGCCTACGAAACCCAAGTCGGAAAATTTTTTGCCGGACAATAACTATTTCAAAAAAACTGACATGAAGAAGAAGCTAGGGTTTGCAGAAGATGAGGATGTTTCATTTTCTATTTGCGGGACTCAGAGGCAGTCAGATGGCATGAACAATTTTGTCCACAGCGAGACCATTAGTGATCGTAAACATGATCGAGAGTCGAAGACCCGTCAGTTCAAAGGGGTATGGATCTACCCAAAGTTCTACCAAACCTCTCCAAGTGATCAGACTTGGTAATATTTATCAATTACTAGATCAAATCAATTCAGATATTGGTTTTTGGGTCTTGCTTATTTTTTTGTTGGTGAACTTGGTTTTGCTACTTTTACCGACATAATTGTAGCCGTTGCTAGAACACTTTTCTTCTTTTAGTACTGTTTAACATTCTTCCTAATCAAAATAAGCACTCAATGGCACGGAGAGTGTTGTTTATAACAAGATGAATTATTTTTCGAGCGATGATGACGCGGAAGAATGGACAAAATGTGACTTCAAAGGGGTATATGGATCTACCCTAGACTCTACCAAACCTCGGCCAAAAGATCTGACTTGGTAAAAATTTGATCAGTACTTCATCCATCAATCATGGAATCGAATGCTAGCTTCTCACCATTGTTCTTACCATTGTTGTGCTTCAGTTTACCAGAAAGTGTTAGTAGTTTCCAAGACAAAGTTGGGTGCTTTGACAACTTAACCTCACCAATTAAATCTGTCCCCCTTTAATGAGTAATTTCATCGCGACTGTCACATTGTGACTTGCGGTTCTACATCAGAAATCCATGACATATCAATAATGTCGTGAATTCATATTATAATACATATGCTACGAATTCAAAGATTGGCTACCTCCATGACAGATTAGTGGATAGAGATGGAGGAGGAGAAGGATGAAAAAACCATAAACCTTTGCAGGAGAAAACTTCTAATTAAATTCGAAGGAAATAAATGCGAAACTATGTAAAAGTAGCGGAATTAACAAAACAACCCTAAAACTAATAAAAACGTTGTTTTGAACCCTAAACAACTCCGAACGCCTCTAAACTGCACGCATCATACGTCAAAGCAACTTCTTTAATCCTACGTCAGTGAGTTATTCCTAAAATATGTTGATACATTTGGGTTCAACTCTAATTCTCTATTTATCCATTTAAGCAAGCTATATTAGTTATTTAATTATTTACTTTTACAGTTCAAGAAGGATATGAAAAGCTGCAGTGAACTACTGAAATTAGAACTCTCGAGTTGTGGTTATAAAATGGTATAGTAATACTCTTGTGCCAGTAACAACCCTTCGATTGACGTTGTTGTTTTTCTGGAAGGGCTTCTTCATCCTAAATCCCAGAGGTATGAATATTGTTATACATTGTTCGATCCCTTTTCTCTCTGGTCTTTGCATAGATAAAATCAATCCAGAATCTACGGACAGAAACAAGGAGAGTAGATATAAGGGTATATTTCGGGTGTGTATAAATTATTTCTTATCTTTGAATTGAGAGAAATTGAACACCATGTACTATTACAATAATTCGGGTTCAACGAAACTCTTGACATTCTTGAATTTTGATGATGTCTTTTATGTTTTACGTGTTTTTTCTTGGTGAAATTAGGTATATGCTATGAATCATTAATCCAAAAACCAATTAATTATGAATACTTACAGATAAAGAAAGTGCCTTATTCGCTTTAATCTGTGTAATTCTTTTTCACATGCTCCTTGTTGTGTTTGGTCTGTCATTTGCCATGTTCCTTAAATTTAACATAAGTAGTTGGGGCCCTTGACAGTAGCAGCCATATATACGCAATGAGCAACTGTGCCAAAAGGTACGAAGGCCAATGGTCCGATCTTCCCCCTGAACTTGTCTCGGACATAGCAGACCGTCTAGGCACCGACGAGCTTCAAAGTTTTCGCACTGTCTGCAAGGCTTGGAATTCAGCTTCTTACACAGCCGTAGCCAAAGTCGAACCTGCACCGGATATTAAACCCTGGTTTTTACTCTATGGGATCACGAACAATGAGCTTAACAAAGATTCTGATCTTCAAAGCCAGTTATTGGTAAAAAAAAATGGTCAAAAGTACCCGATTTGTCTTCCGCAACTTGATGGAATGACAACTTGCCTTGCCTCGAACCAAGGATGGCTTCTTTTGTTCCAACCAGGAGGTTCAATGTTCTTTTATCGACCCTTCGTTCCAATGAAAATAGACCTCCCGAAATTCCCAGCCTCAGAGCTCTCTGATCATGTTGCTGCATTTTCGTCTCCCCCAACTTCCCAAGATTGCATGGTTTGCGTCATGAGCCGGAAGAGTGATGGAGAATTTGAGCTGAATGTGCTTCACCGTGGAACCAATGAATGGACACAACACAAGTATGATCGTCCCATTGATACAATCAAATGCGCTGCTTATCGCAACGGAGAATTCTATTTTCTAGACAGTAAGAGTGGTTATATCACGTTTGCTAAAGACTTGAGCTGGAATCGTGATTATTTAGTTGAAGTTAGCAATGAAGTGATTGAATGCAGGCCATCGCCGGATTATTTTTATACCGAGGACAGTTATTTTCAGACGAAGGACATGAAGAAGAAGCTGGGGTTGGCAGATGATGTCTCGATATCTACGTGTGGGACACTAAAGCAGTATCATGGCCTTCCCCAGTTTGTTTTCAATGAGACTATTTCCAGTAATCGTGTTCAAGAACCCGAAAGCCGGCAATTCAAAGGGGTATGGATCTACCCGAAAATGTTCTATCAAACCTCTCTCAAAGATGAGATATGGTAATGCTGTGTATGCTAGACATTTTTTACGGCCCTCGTAAAGTAGGAAGCCTTGTTGGCTTTAGGTCGCCCTTACTATACCGGTCTGACTTTCATACTGATTTTCTTCTGTTTTGTGGGGAACTTAATTTACTTGTCGAAAGAAGCCTTTTAAAAACTTGAATTGCTTTTTGGGTTTTATTTTTTTGTAGGCGAAGTTCAATTTAATTTGTTAATTATGCTACATTTTGAGTTTACAAAGGTGACGATGAAGTCCGATATGATTCAGTTGTTGAAAATCGACATACTATTTCGTATACACGAATGCCGAATCGTAACCAAGGAATTCAGTTGGAATACAGTTTCAGTCAAAACCCAAAACAACTTATGGCAAAAACTTCATCATTCCATGTCATCCTGTGTATAGGTTTTTCCTTCGTGATTGACATACTTTAAGGTATTAAAATTGTATGTGCTTTTGGTTTGAATTGTTTGTATGATAATTTATTATAAATTGATGAGGTGGTGAGCTTGAGACTCTTATATGGGCCGTGTAAACCAGTTGCATCGTATCGACAATAAAACCTCATGAATTTAATGGTGGGTAACGTTCAAAGAGACAAAAAATATATACCGAAACAAAGATAAAATTTAAGTACCAAAAATAAAGATCACACATTACAAGAGAAGTAAAACAATAGTCTCATTCAATATCACAAAGCTCACAGAGAACATAATTAATTAGTTTTGAATCTAGAACGTGTTTTACCACAGTAGCGTAAAACAATCATGTCTATACACCCTGATACATGTTTGCTTTCCACGGACCCCCTCCCCCTAACAACTAACAATTTAACCCATTAACGCTATTGTGTGGGGGAGTATGAGGATGACGTTTATTCCATACTTGTTGCGCAGCAAGAAATGTGGATGAGGACGAAGGTCATGAAGGGTAATGTCTTAACAATCAGTCTAGAAATTGTTGGCTATGAAATATTTGCATGTGTCATCAAACTTCAACTTGCTTATGACAGTGCAACCTCGCTTAAATTCGAACTTATTTACGATACTACCACTGCGCCAAAAACTTCAACTTATATACAAAATTGTCACCGCCCATTGTCCGTATAATTAAAGAAAGTTAGGTGTCTTTGGATTAAAAACAAAAAAGTTTATGAAGCCCTTTTGTATTAGTTTTCTAGAGAAAATAAGAAATAAAAATCATACCTTCCAATCTTATAGGCTTTCTTATAATCTGGAAAGAGAAAATAGGATTTGGTGTAATTTCTTGGTAGCAATTGATTATTAAAAAGGGAGTTTTTAACGAAAAGTCTGTGGTACGGTTCACTTTAACGAAAAATCATATTTTTACACTAAAAAGTCAAACCTAGTACTATTCACTTTACCCTTTATTTTGTCATTTTCGTTAAAACTCAAAAATTTTAAGCTCTTTTCATTAGTTTTCTTTTCATTAATTTTCCATAAGAAATGACACTTTCACCGACTACTTTGTCATGTCCATCATCACCATTTCAATAATAAAAACTTAAAAATAGTAATGTTTATTAATAAGTTGGTCGTTGAAAAGTTTATGGCAATTCATATAAAATCACTACAATTTTGCAAAAGTATCAATTAATTTATTTCTTATTCAAAAAGGTATACATTAAAAGTCTAGGAAATCTTAACGAGTTTATAATAATAGATAGAAGTGTACCAAAATCTGGTCAAAATCTCTCACTTTAAAACTCAACAAAAATCCATAGACATCATATGCACCGCACCCACCTTAGAGAAACTGTTGAAGATGTGACAAAATCATATGCAAAATTCTGTACCAAAAACAAAGAAACAAAATGCATGTGTCACATGCACGTGTAACGAAGTCATTGGACCACACGTCCACATGTGCACCAATATATTAAGAATGCTTTATTTTTCTTGAGTCTTCCTTCCTTACCTTCTTCCTACTTGTCGGTCCAACCCCAACCAAAAGCATATAAAATCAACCGCTGGCCAAGATTTGAAGGGTAGAAATTCACTCAAAAGGTGCAAGTCGAACCAGTTGAGCTCAAATATCAGAAACCCCATCTTTGTCCTTCAAGTATGCTCAAGGTTGCATTCAGGTAAGCTTCTCCTTCCTTGTTTTTTTTCTTTATAATTCGAGCGATATTCTAATTAATCAGATCTAATAGTAAAGAATTCGAATTTAAGTGCAGAAAAAATGTCACCATTTCAAGAGCTCTTTTGGCTTCTCCGAGCTTCAATATGAGATTTTCATCTCATGCTGGGAGGTAGGCAAAATCGAATAGGTATTCGGGTGAATAGTTCAAATTCCCGAATACCCTTTTTTCGATTTCCATTACATTTCTCATCTGCTTGCCCTTTTGTTGATTTGTTTTCATGTGTGACAAAGCAGGCTTGTAGGCAAGGTGGCACTGATTACCGGAGCAGCAAGCGGCATAGGTAAGGCAACCGCATCGAAATTCATCAGCAATGGCGCCAAAGTTGTCATTGCCGATATCCAACAGGACCTCGGCCAGCTTACGGCGAAGGAGCTCGGTCCAAACGCGACGTTCATTGCCTGTGATGTTACGAAAGAGTCCGACATCTCCAACGCCGTTGATTTCACCATCTCCGAACATAGCCAGCTTGACATTATGTACAGCAATGCTGGGGTACCCTGCTACACACCCCCGAGCATGGTGGATCTCGACCTAGCAGCATTCGACCGTGTCATGAGCATTAACGTGCGTGGAGTCGTGGCAGGAATGAAGCACGCATCGCGCGTGATGATCCCGCGTAAAACTGGCTCCATTCTTTGCACAGCCAGCGTGACGGGACTGATGGGAGGACTAGCACAGCACACATATTCCGTCTCCAAGTCTGCTGTCATTGGCATTGTGAAGTCCGTGGCTTCAGAGCTATGCAGGCATGGAATCCGAGTCAACAGCATATCGCCATTTGCGATTCCAACCCCGTTTGTGATCGAGGAACTGACTCAAATTTTCCCGGGGGTTGATAGACAACGGCTGATGGAAATAACGCACAGTGCAGGAGTCTTGGCCGGCGCAAAATGCGAACCCAACGACGTTGCCAACGCTGCACTTTACCTAGCTTCAGATGAGGCTAAATATGTTAGTGGCCATAATTTGGTTGTTGATGGAGGTTTTACATCTTTCAAGAATTTGGAATTTCCTGCACCAGATCAGGTGCATTAAGCATTCATTCATTCTCACTACTTATTTGCAAAGTGATGTAGAACAAATAGCAAGTGGATTGAAGAGGAGATGGACAGACGGAACGGGAATTTTCATATTTGGCGTCCATGTTCCAATTTTGGCTCATGGTACTTTTCTGGAAAGAAAACGACGTTGCGGTTTAAACTCACTGCTATGCTGTAACGTACATGGAATTTCGCCATCCGAGACTGTTTAGACTCCCAAAACTGCATTTTAAAATCTGTATTAAAAATCGAACTTTTCATTTGTCATCCAATTAATGTCGTCCTTGAGTTATTCCAAGGTGTTGTAATCATTTTATTTAAGCCATTGGCTGGCTCCTGTTGTAATCATCTATCAATTATTAATCAAACAACCGTTTGAGATTTCTCTCAAAATCTAGTGGACTTCAGAGCTCGTTCTTAGGGCTTACGTTGGTATCTCTCATTAGCTTCATGCTGAGTGACAAAGGATATGGGTTATTTTCTTCCTCTGTTTCTGTTGGATTTTGTCTGGTGAGAAAACGGTTGGTGGCTGTAAACTTTGTAAAGTTTTGATCCTTTTGGATTAGGGTCGGCCTGTGGGTACTACGATGTGGGGGGGCCCAAACTAGGCCCAATATAAACGAGGATCCTGCTATATTATGAACACGTACTCAATACGAACATTTGAAATGTCATAACTTTGAAAAAAAATTAGTCAAAATAGTCTGTGAGATTGACATAACTCTATACTTTGATCATTGACAATAAAATTGATTGAAGTGGCTTCTGAATTTATCTAACGTAACTCATTAAGGTGCTTCCATAAAAAAATGTCAATGCCCTCATTAAATTGTCACGTGAACGATCGCCTAACCACATTTTTGTCAAGCCAACCCCTCCACTTAGCGAGGATATTGAAAGATATTTCATGGAAATATCAAAATGATTTACGGTGGACAAACTCAAAGACCACTTCTATCAATTTTCACCGTCAGTGAACAAAGTGAGGATTTGTGTCAATCTCAAGAACCTTTTTTACTAAAAACTTATGCAAATTCTAGAGTCCAGCAGTCGGATCACGTGACTGTGCGACACTTCGAAGGTCTATTACAACATCTAATGAGTATTATATCGTCTGATTTGCTTAATACACCATCTAATAGGTCACTTGTAGGCGTTGGTACTTCATACGTTCTAGCAACTTAAAAAAATAACAATCGTCCAACGGTAAAATCTTAGGCTCCCTGTCTCACAAAACACTAGCATTCTTCAAACAACAAACAACGATATTTTTATGCTTTTGGTTTAACTTAAACAATATGCATACTGAATCTGCATTGCTACCCTTGAACTGCAAATTGTCACGGTTGCATTGGCATACGTACCGCAAAGCGCACATCGGTGTTTCAATTAGACATGTTTGCCGGTACCATGTGTTCGCTGTCTTGCGCGCAATCTCATTTGAGCAGATAAACACATGTGACCTCTTAGCGAATCCTTAGACGGATACTGCATTTAGGGAGCCTGGATTCAGATTGTCGATTTCATTTTTTGGACAGATGAACAATCGCTGCGCCATGGACAGGAATTCGCTGCATATGTAGCGTGATTACCAAGTTAGTAACAGATCAGATGGTAAAGCACAACAGATATCGAAAACCTTTAAGTCACAGCATAAGTTCTAGTTCTTAACTGCCACGGGTAATCTCCTACCAGCATCCTGTCTCCGACGTCATCCATGTAGGTTACCTGCCATCCACTGCTTCCACCGATCAGGCTTCCTTTGAAATCGAACATCTGGTCAAGCTCACGAATGAGTTCATTGTAACCATCAAAGCGCGTGAGATCAATCGATCTTCCAACAGGAGCTCCGTGTTTGAGCACCTGAAAGAGCGTCAAAATCTTGTCAAGATTAGCTAGCCTTCAGCAACCAATCCACCCTATGCGGATGCTTGCTTGTTAAGTAAACATACAAATACATCTTAAGTTCAATTAGCACATTCCTCAACTTGTTCGGAAAGGCAACTCAGAAGACGTTTTATGCATAATGTACCTTTATGCAACTCCTGTTACTGACAGAGCAACATTTCCTGCATTGTTTCTCTGAACGAACACCAGAGACACTCTTCGATGTCTCTGACCGCTGGATTGTTTCAGAAACACTTGAATGATATATTGGAGCAGTAGAACAAGGACTATAAAGTTCAATCGAATTGGCAACTTGGGGTGAAGGAAGCTCCGGGTAACTAGTAACTATCTTGACTCCAAAAAGCATTGTGGTCTTGGGTTGGACAAGTGGCGATTGAGTCTCACTCCTCAGTTCGAAGGTTCTCAATTTCTGGGACCCCGAGGACCAAATATTCGGAACTGACATGCTTCTTTTACACGTGCCACTGTCAAAGACTCCGAAACCAAACCTTGGTGGCCATTGGTTAGTAAGGCTTGGAGCTTTTGGACTGCCAGGACATTGATAAAATGAGTCGTTCATTGGAACGTTGAGATTGTTTTCCAATCCCAACTGTGTGTAGTCCCAGTCAGGATTTGGGGGTGGAATGAACTGTAATAGCTGTTTTGGTGTACCCGGTTCATGAGCAGGTGGATCACTAGTTTCTTGACCTTGAAAGACCTTTTTTTTTCTTGGACTTGTGGACTCAACTGAAATCAGCAATGAGCCTAATAAGAGAAAAAGAGAGATAAGTTGAAGAATCCTGAGCTAAATTCCATTAAAACTGAGTTGAAGAATGAAGCGTTTATGAAATCTAGGCAAACTTTCCGCGAGGAGATATATAAGAGTTACTGACCGTTCCTGGCCAAGCTAGAAATCCCGGGTGATGGCAAATCAGGTAAACGTGCCCTCTTGTTAGGTTTGAGAGGTACGATATTCCAAGGAGAGAGCCTTTCAGAATGGAAGCAGGTATCTGATTCGGTATCCAATCGCACCTGGAAGGACACATAAAAAAATGGAACAATTAGAAACAGATGCTAAGAGAATTATTTATGAGATTGAAATGGTCAGAAAACGGAACTTGGGTACCTTCAGACACCTCCATTCTGAATTGGGCCACCTCAAATAATCGTTGTCCTCGATATCTATAATAGTTCCTTCCAACCTGTTTCATACAATAACATGTTCGGTCTAAAGATCGCAGCTGTTTAAAGGGGGGCAAAAGTAGATATATAATCAACAATGTCTAGTGTAACTTTTATCCATCCATTCTTGCATTCGCAAGTCATGGCTTGATCACCTCTTCTTCTGATCTGCACATTCTTCACCTTGGGAATACATCCTGAATCTCATTCCAATGGAATAGTCAATTTCGGCTGATTTCATGTATCGATCATAAGGAATTATGAATGCAGCAGGACTTGTCCTGCAGACACATAAACAGATTCATGCTTAAAACATAAGAAAATGTGTATAGTAGTACCCAATGACACTTTTACACATTCAAACTAAAAGTTATTAGCTCATGGGATCAAATAGCTTACCATGGACGGTAGTAAACAGTAAACATGGTACCAGTAGAAATGGCATGGAAAGCGCTGGCGAGTATGCCATGTTGCATGCTGTGGCCAGAAATGAGAGAAGCCGATGCAGTATCTTGTGTTTTGGTCGCACGGCATATGCCAACACGCAGTTCTCCATTTTCTCCTCTGCGAAGTAAGAATAACTTAGAGAGAGAGAGAGAGAGGGAGGGAGGGAGGGAGGGAGAGAGACAGAGAGCATACCTGGCAAAGATACATGCATCCCCAGAAACAAGTCTTTTTGCAGTCACAAACGTAGTCCAACCACTAGTAAGCAAGTGCCTCTTTGGCTGACCTACATTACGGGGAATGCATCATAAGTTTAAGATTAGCCTTATCTGATGAATCCAGTTGAGAAAGTTAAACGAAAAACACGCATGAGTAGCAAACCATAAAGGTGATTACATGAGCAGAAACTCGTTTGCAGTTGGATTATTTTGCATAATGTATTGCACAGAATCAGCCGCCAACCATGGAAATTGCATTCTTTTTCGCCTTGGCGCAATGAGGAATTTTTAAATTTTCTAAAACTATGAAAAAACAAGTACTAATAATGACACTTAAGTTGGTTTCACAGATGAATGTTCAAGAGCGTCTGAATTTAAAGATACCTCGAAATATATGGCGAAAGCTCCATTCATTTCCCTGCAAGTCCTTTGCTACCAAATCTTGTACTGGTGGCTGCTGAGACATGTCCTGCAAAACATTTGTAACATCTAAATGACCTAGCTTCTTAACCACATTATTTGATATAAATATTATGAGGTAGAAATGAGTGGAAAGGGTGATGAACTGATGCAAGACTGCCGATGACACTTGCATAATCCAAAGTAATAGAAACAATAGACGCCTAATTCAAATTTATTTAGGCATTTATCCAATTGATTACTTAGTGTGTATCATATATTTTCCACGGGTGTTATTTCGATGGAAAGACAAGGATACCAACCAGAGCTGGAAGGCATTCTTCAGCTTGTCGCTTCGGAACAGAGAATCCACCATGTGAGCTTGTGTCTGACGGGGTAAGTGTCTTGCTAAAGGATAGTGTACTGGTTCGCCGAGGCAAGGGTGGAGTATTTTCTTCCTCTGCACTTAGCTGGTCTTGCTGCAAGGTGCCAAAGCAGTACACTTATGTTGATATTATATCCAAAATGTCATAGGAAGTTCCAAAGCGGATAAACAACGTAAATTTCCAATGAGGCCGTAAAAATGTCATCTGAGCACTCATCAGCGAACCTCGGTCACAGGAAGTAAGGTGATTTGAGCATACACTTCGTCTGTGTGAACTTCAGCCTACTCCGACAACAACCAAATTCAGATCAATCGCGAGCCGTTGAATTTTCAATTGCACATTTTGTTACACATCAAGAGAGAACTAATTTACCTTGAGTTGAACACATACAACATTGCAGAGGATCTTGGGAGGCAAATTGTATCTTGGCATTTCCATTTTACCGTCTTGGTTTGCATATGCCTCAACCTGTTATAGATCAACAAGCAAACATGTCATCTATTTGAAACTCCTCACACGAAAAATCGAAGGGATCAACTGAAGTTCATAATCCGTGACGTATTTTAATGTTCATGCCCTCATTCTCAATGGACCATCAAAACAGTAAGAAAGAAAGTTACGTACGCTAGAGATGACACTATAACATTATACTTGTACTATAATGACATTCCCGTTGCGTGAATGTTTTTCACTATGAAGCATGGATACGGATACGGATACATCAATACGACACAACATGACACGACGATACGAAAAATCTCTAAAAATTAAGATACGATACGTTATGGATACGGCAAATAAAAATGTATATAGCAACAAAACTATACATTTTAAAACATAATTCATCATTCAAAATTCAAGTACATTTGAGTTGTTAGAGAAGAAAAGTTCGAAATCTAATCCTCTTTATACAGTAGAAGAAGAAGTGTGAGAGTCGTGTTCATGATTTTAATTATAGGGAAGCTCTTTGTATTCATCACATTTCAATTATAGATATCTTCTATTAATTTTCTCCTCCTCATTACCTTTTTTTTGAAAGTGTAAATATATCCTAAAAGCCGGATACGTGTATCTTAAATGTAGGATACGTGTATCCATTATGTCAAATATGTGTCCATCAATTAGGATACGTGTCGGATGAGTATTCGAGAGTATCAGGCAAGTATCGTATCCGATCAAGTGTCGAATACGAGCTACGGGACCAAACAGAAGTATCCGTGCATTAGAGGTTTTTCACAATTTACTAGGGAAAAACAGACCAGGGGACAATGGAGCTGCCACAAAAGAAAAAGTAGTAAGGGGATCAGGGGTGAGGAAGAGAACCTGTTCCATATGACCTTGAAGAAAGTAGAAAACCTTCTCGCCGGGGCGGGGAACGTAAACATTCGCCCCGGCGCACGCATACCATAGGTGTGTGTACAAATCATCTTTCTCACCTAACAGCAAAATTCAAATCACATTCTGGTTTCAACAGAAAAATTATAACAACACAAAAACAAAATATTAAAAAAAAAATTGGGGAAAAACTCAAACCATGAGAACCCTATTTTTGATATCTCTGAAAAATCAAAACCCCATTGAAGATTTTGCGGTTTTGATTCAAATTTTAATAATTAAAAAATAGAGTTATAAAAAAAAAACCATATTTTATGCTAAAAACTGAAAAAAAAATCATCAAAACTTAATATTGGTCACAAATGGAAATAAAATTAAAATTAGTAACTAACAAAAATTATTAAAATTAATTTCAAAAAAAAATTATTAAAATTAGAAATTAAAAATCTAAAACTAAAACAGTACAAATTAAGCAAGAGGACACCGGTTCAGCTCTACACACCTTGGTTGTTGTTAGCTGCCGGCAAGGCGGCAGAGTCGGTACATCCGCTGCTTTCTCCAGCATTCACGGTGGCGGTCGGCGGTGGTCCTTCCACACTAGCGGTTCTCGGTGCCATATCTATTTATCAATTTTTTCTCTCCGCCGTCTGTAAAATAGGAAAAGTTGCAGAAGGAAAAACGCAGAAAAATAGAAAAAAATGGTGAGAAATTAGTAGGAGGAGCTAGAGCGGAAGAGGACAAATAGGCGTTGAGAATCGGGTGTACCCGCGTCCACCGTAAAGTGACCTGCTTCCTTTAACGGCCTCTCTCTCTCTCCTCTCTCTCTCTCTCTCTCGGATCACACTTTCTCTTCCTCCACTGCTATATCACACTTCACACACCACCACACACCCCGGTCGTTTCACGCCGCTTCTCTCTCTCTCCTCTCTATCTCTCTCTACAAAAACGCCGACGGCGTGAGAGAGGCGTTGATCTTTCGGTTTGTTGTAACGTTTAATGGAAGCAGCAAGAGAGGAGAGAGAAAAGCTTTCTACTTTCTCTCTCTAATGCCTGTGTGATTCGGTACACCTGCACCTGCCAGGCCCTTTTTGCTCCTCCCACTCTCTCTCTCTCTCTCTCTCTCTCTCTCCCCCTCCTCACTCTCTCTATCTATCTACACACACTCTCTCTCTCCTCACAGTTCTACACTCCACGAATCGTTCTCTGTCCGAGCTGTGCTGGCTGGGCGATATTTGCTAATTTGAGCCGATGAGTCCGATGCGCTCTTTTTGCATGCTCTCTAATCTCTCATGCATCTCTCTCTCCGTCGCCTTTTCCCGCTTGCGTGTCGCAGTCCTGGACTTAATTGTTTTGTCCTTTACTTGCTTAATTAGTTGGTTAATCAGTTAATTAATTAATTAATTAAATATTGTGTTTTGTTTTTGGTCATGGAGATCAAGCGTCGGTTAATCATGGGAATTTGGCGTAATAGACCGGCTGCTTGGTTTCAATGTGTCATATGTTCCCTTTGTTAATTGTTGGCTTGTAATTAGCATAATACAAGAAGTGGCTAACATGTTTGCATAATACGAGAGATTTTTTCAATATGTTCGAAACACGAGAAATATTTCAACTGTATCAGGAATACGATCCGGTACATCAAATGTTATAATATAAAATAGTTAGACTCACAATCTGAAAAATATGTCCGGGAACATGAGACGGTACTCCGCATGTTATTATGGAAGGACACATAAAAAAAAACTTTCATCTAATTATATCATAATATGTGGAGTACCAGCTCGTGTTCCATGAGAGATGTTTCAATGTGCCTAGAATATGACCGATACATCAAATATCATAATATAAGTGATTAGAATCAGATAGATAAACAATCGTGATGCTAAATGTCAAACGGTTATATAATTTATAATTTATGATTTGATTGGTTTATTTTGCATGAATGAACATTTAGATATGGTACGAATTTGGATATGTACGAATTTGGATATGTACGAATTTGGATATGATACCAATTTTGGAAATGAACATTTGAGATGATCTTGATGGTACGAATTTTGTTGTGGCGGACGGTCCAACAAGTGCAAATTTTAAAACATAGTTGCATTCGGCCTAGGTAGGTTCTCGTATAGATTCTAGGTAGGTTCTCGTATAGATTCTAGGTAGGTTCCCGTATAAGGAAAAGGATCTTCGCTGGATTATTTTCCTGGGGATTATGTGATTCTGATCGTCCATCGTACATCGTGCGGTCGGTTTTCGTTAGGTACTATTTATATTTAATTTTAAATTTTAAATTTTAAAATGATTTCTAACCGCACGATGTACAATGGACGGTCCGGATCACAGGATCCCTAGAATCCCAGGAAAAGGATTTGGCGATGATCCTTTTCCCCTGTATAGATTCTAGGTAGTTTCATGAGATTACATCTTTATAAACTAACATGAGAAATGTTAATGAGACTCTTTTAAAGTATGACTTTCCGCCAAGGCGCCACCTTATGTTTTTGCACAAAGTTTTATAATGTTGACATATGAATTGTGTAAAAAAAACATGAGGTGGCGGAGAGTCCATATAAAGTCGCACTTTTGAGAGTCTCCTTAGCATTTATCAACTCACCTTTAGACTTAAAAGTTAATTAAGGTGTCTAAGACATGATCAATTGGTCTAACAATACAAATATGGTAACAACATTGAACGCGCGATACATGTTTATGATGAGCAATGGCGCGGTTATGGGGATGTACAATAGGTGTCTTTGCACAACTCTCAATCTTAAAGGCCCTTAAAAGATGATATCATCTACATAAATACCAACTTAGTTTATGACAACAAAAAAAACTTCATCTTTGAGAACTTTTCTAGGTTCTGCATGTGAATAAGAGAAATCACTTTAATTTATGTTTCTAGTTTGGTTCAGTCGGCTTTACACTAAATATTTTTTGTGATTTTTGTTGATTTGAACTATAACTCAAGTAATAATACTTCATTTAGATCCCTTATTAATACAACTATAGACATATAAATTAGCTTTGTAGCAAGAGTTTTAATACAAGGGCTCATTTACTATCTTTCACACATAATCCTAAAATCTCAAAGTCGACCCTGAATATGAGTTTGAGAAACTTTTGTTAAGTTGTAGTTCATTATTACTATATTTATGATAAGGGTAATGATAAGGAGACTAAATGCGTAGACTAAATTTTATAAACTAAATAACATCCTCTAATATATTTCATTATATTCGTTACTGCATACTTATTATTAGACAATGTATGCATTTTCTTAATCAATAGAGTAGTACATAAACATTTGTATCACATTTGTACTCAAGGTCTAAAATATCGATATTATCCCAATATTTCCATCGAAATTTCCGTGTTTTTGGACTATCGATATTTCCGATATCATCGATATTTTAGACCTTGATAGGAACTCTATGTGGTACTAAGTCACTTATGTATCTTACCATGCAATGTATAAAGTGTAAAATATTGTACTAATTCATTATATATAAATGATTATGGTTTGTTTAAACTTCTTTCATTAATTACTACATATTTTCTACACTCACAATGTTTGTCAGCTCGCTATATAATCAACTTAAATCAGTTAAATCCATCATGCAATGCATTTCCTTCCAATTTTTTGTGATAAACTAATAGATAATTGCCTAAATAAACATCCTGCAAAGTTTCAATAAAAATTTCCAAGTTTTTCTTACAATTTCCATGGTTTTTATTCAATTTTTATCGATATCGATAATATCCCGATATTTCTATCGAAATTTCCGTGTTTTTGGATTACCGATATTTCCGATATCATCGATATTTTAGACCTTACTTAAAAGTGTATCACCAAACATTAAATATTCAACAAAAACGAAATTTAAATGTTATTACAACAACAAAAAGCCTTATTGCACTAAGTGATCCGGCTGTATGAATTCTAATATGTCATTGCGCCCGATTTTGCGCCAAGATTTTTATGAGCTCCAAGTCTTCCTAGATCTTCTTCTATACTTTTTGCCCTGAACATCTGTCTCATAATCGCATCTTCTAACCAGAGTATTTTTAGGTCTTCGGTTCACATGTCCAATGTCACATCCCAGCCCGGGGCGGATCACTTCCCGGGCCCGCTCCACCACTGTAGCACGATATTGTCCGCTTTGGGCCCTACCACGCCCTTACGGTTTTGTTTCTGGGAACTCACAAGCAACTTCCTAGTGGGTCACCCATCTTGGGAGTGTTCTGGCCTCCTTCTCGCTTAACTTCGAAGTTCCTATGGAACCCGAAGCCAGTGAGCTCCCAAAAGGCCTCGTGCTAGGTAGGGATGAGAATATACATTTAAGGATCACTCCCCTGAGTGATGTGGGATGTTACAATTCACCCCCCTTAGGGGCCCGACATCCTTGTCGACACACCACGACCAATGTTAGGCTCTGATACCAATTTGTCACATCCCGGCCTAGGGCGGATCACTTCCCGGGCCCGCTCCACCACTGTAGCACGATATTGTCCGCTTTGGGCCCTAACCACGCCCTCACGGTTTTGTTTTTGGGAACTCACGAGCAACTTCCCAGTGGGTCACCTATCCTGGGAGTGTTATGGCCTCTTTCTCGCTTAACTTCGAAGTTCCTACGGAACCCGAAGCCAGTGAGCTCCCAAAAGGCCTCGTGCTAGGTAGGGATGAAAATATACATTTAAGGATCACTCCCCTGGACGATGTGGGATGTTACATCCAAACCACCTTAATCGAATTTTTTTTTTATCTTATCTCCAATTGCAACCACTCATACTTTACCTCAATTTCCTCGTTCTTAATCTCGTTCTTTATCGTGCGCCCATACATCCAACGAAACATTTTCATTTCTACTACACTCATCTTTTGGAATGAGAATCCTCTCCGGATCCTTTAATCGTATCCGTTCATCGTACATCGTGCGACCAGTTTTCATTAGGTACTATTTGTATTTAATTTTAAATAATAATTTTAAAATAATTTTTTATCGCACGATGTAAGATGAATGGACACGATTAGAGGATCCTTGAGATCCTCACAAAGGATTCTCATTCCATATTTAAAAAGGAAAATTAATGAAAATGGCTTGAAAACTTTGAGTTTTAATTAAAATGACAAAAATGTGTTGTAAGTGATAGTACCAGAAGTGACTTTTAGAGTAAAAATATCATTTTCGTTAAAAATGAACATTATCGGAAGTGTTTCGTTAAAACTTCATATTTTAAATGTGTTGATGTTTGACCTCTCATTTGGGTTTCCAAAATTTTATTTTCAAAAAAAGAAAAAGAAAAAAAGAAACATGAATTATCAAGGCTAAGGAAGGTTAACGGAGGAGTGTTTAACAGATGAGAAATATAAATATTTGAGGCACGTGGAAAATGACGGGAAGAGACATGAGCAATTAACGCGGTGATAGGGACGCGTCCTCCAAGCATGCGGGGCATTAATGGAAAAGTCTGCTCCATTACATCGTTAACCGTCCACGTCTGCATCGTCTCAAATTTCAATTACCGGCCGGTGGCCCCACCGACCACCTGCAGATGAACCAGACCCGACAACACCAGGCAGTTCAGCACTAGACACGTGCGTAATGTCCATTTACTTATCAATTGGGCTATTGCGAGACGCAACCCGATAGCCTAGAAAATAACGCATCCCATTACTTAGTTATTATGCGTTTAGCGCTAAAAATCCATCTCTTGGTTTTTAAACAGAAGCTAATAAATGCAAAGCAAGAGGATGGGACTTAGGCCAGGGTGGGCATACGAGTGGCATCGTCATCTTCAATGTGTCAAAACAGCTCCCTGATAAGGAAGATTTCGATTCACGCATTGATGAAGAGTGTAATGAGTTGCGATACTTGGTGTGAACTTACCATCAATTCTCTAAACGCAAGTTTCGTCCGAAGCTATTAGGTTGAGGGCATGTTTGCTTGGGCGTCACACAACCTTATGCGTCCCCTCGCTATGTCATTTGGGAATGTAGGGGGGAAATGGTGGCCTTACGCGTGCTTCGGCTCACGGATGGCGTAGATGCCAAGTCATGGGCGTCGAACACCATGAAGCTGGCGAAATCAAACTGCGTAACAATAATTTGGTTCAGTTCGGTGTTTACTTTCAATGTGAATTAAAACCAGATCAAATCCGTAAATGGCAGTTGGTTTGACCAAAATTTATATGTGAAACTAACCTAAACCGGACCGTACCAACCCCAGGAGAGGGCATCGTAACGACTCAAAATATTTTCGGATCCAATTTGAAAACCCAAGTAACCACAAACTCAAGCCCATTTGTATTAGTAGGACCAAAAAAACCCAAATATAAACGGGCCGGCAGTCTCCCAATTCAAACCCGTAGGCGCCAAAATTACCCACGCCCGAAAAAGTCCAATTATTTACGGATAAGGAAACGCAACTTCGTCTTCCAAAAACCTTCCTTTCAGCGGCGAGCTCCGAGCTTCCATTTTTCAAATGGCCGTTGCGGTCGGCAACTGCTGCTTCTCTGCGCTCACCTCCGCCGTTAAAATCCGCTCCTCCGTCTCCGTCCAACCCTTCTTCGCCACGTGGCTCTGTTCCGGCAGCTACCAGTGCCAAGCTTTTAAGCCCGTCAGCCAGAGCAGGAGAGAACGAGCTTCCAGTTCGAGAAAAGGCTCGCCGTCGTCGCCTCCGTCGTCCGCTGATAAATATCAACCGGAGGTAAAAACCTAACCTTTATACGGCCCCGTTTGCGCGGTTATTTTTGGTAATTAAGTAGTTTGTGATTGTGTTGGGTTTGGGAAATGCAGGGAGAAGGCGTTCCCAATAAGTTTAGCGGAAATGGCAGAGGGAAGAAGGGGCAATCTCAATCGGTGGCGTACAGAGGGTTCGGAGCGCAACGAAAAGAGCGGAAGGAGTCTGTAGTTAATCAGAAAGAGCAGCAGGTTTGATGATTGTTGCACTGAATTCGTTTTGTGATGATTCAATTTCGGGTTTGGAAAAATGCTCAGTGTTTGAATTTGAAATTCTGTTGATTTTCGATTCAGGTTGAACCGAAAAGTCTCCAGGATGCCGATTTTCTCAATGCCGTTGTTAAGGTAAATTTTGTTTACCCTTTTTCCAGATTAATTTGCAATGCATTATGTCTTCTGAGTAGTATTGAAGCCGAAAATTGTATCTTTGAGAATGTTTACAGGGTATAGTTTGTGCATAAGTTCATGTTTGGAGTAACATATCCGTATATCGAGCTTTGTGATGCACGTTAGGTCGCTTAGACGCTGAGCTTTTCCAATTACTGATGACTATCTTCTCTTCAGTGTGTAAATTATTTTGAGCTTGGGATGTTGGTTCTTATAGAAGCTCGGGAATGAAATATCTCTTGTTTTGTCAAACAAAATATTTGCTATCCGTTGTTGTCCTGGTGATCTATGGGAGTTTGGTGTTTATCAATCCTATCACTTTAATATCAAAGTCTACAGATTCGGTTGGTCGCTAACAATTATTTGGTTAGGTTTACTGCACCCATACTGCGCCTGACTACTCCCTTCCTTGGCAAAAACAAAGACAATATACAAGTACAGGCAGGCAAGTTTTGAAATCTTATCTTGTTAACCCATTTCACTAGCCTGTGTGCAAGTTTAACGGACTTATAATCTGAATCTTTCGATGCAGTGCTTTTATGATTGGTGACGGGAAACTCTTGACAAATGCCCACTGTGTTGAGCATTATACTCAGGTAATTTTCATCCTTAATAGTGAATGATTAGTAAAAAAGGGTACATTAGTATCATTTACTTAGCAGTTTAGAAATGCAAAATTATTAAAAATTTACCTGGTCAGTGAATATGTTTGCCTTTCTAAGCGCACTTGTCGGGCACATGTCAACTTTGGATTCAGTCGGCATACACATTTTGTCTACCTTGCGTTTTATGTGTTTTACATTGAGGGTTTGGGGTCTCATTAGCACGGTCATAACTTTTTCTATAATACGTACTGATTTATTGTTACTGTTTTCATCATCATCATGTTTTTATTTTCCTTACAAATGCAGGTCAAAGTGAAGAGAAGAGGGGATGATACCAAATATGTGGCTAAGGTATTTCACCCTCAGAAAATTAATGATATCTTGGAGATAAATATGATGTTGCAGCTTAATAGTAGTGGGGATTATGATTTAGCTTTACTAGTGACTTAATTTGCAGGTTTTGGCCAGAGGTGTTGATTGTGATATAGCCTTACTTTCAGTAGAAAGTGAGGAATTCTGGAAAGGAGCAGAACCACTCCAATTGGGAAGCTTGCCACATCTTCAGGTATTACTCCTGTCTCTTGGAGATAGTGAGTTATTCTGTATTATTCAATGCTATCTACAATTTGGTTATATGCACTTGTAATAGCCCTTGCATCATCTGGAAGGTAAATTATCGTCAGGATATCATATCTGGTTAGTGTAGATACTAGCATGAATAGAGGACCTTTCTGAGACTTGGGTTAGTTTAGATGTGTTAGTTGAGATACTAATTGTGGAGCATAGAGGGTGTGACTGCAAACATTGTGTGAAAGTTAATTAACTTCTGTCACATAATTTCAGGATTTCAGAAGGCACGTGCATCCCCTCTATCCAAACTTTTTATTGAAACTATTAATATGACAAGAAAAACTGACCACCCGCATGTCGAAATCTAGATTTAAATTTTCAAGTGATGTTACAGTATCTAAAAGAAGTCACTCCTTATGGTACACCCTCAAAATAATGTCAGCCTTTTCAGTTCTGAAACTGCAGAAGTTGAGGTTGTTATACGAAGGTTTAGATTTCTACATTTCGGAATTTTCTACAGTTCTGTTATGAGATCATTTTGGTTCGTTCCTTTTGAAGTGTTCTATCTGTGGCTTTTATATGGACAGGAATCAGTGACTGTTGTAGGATATCCCCTTGGAGGAGATACCATTTCAGTAACTAAGGGGGTTGTATCACGTATAGAGGTTGGTTTTCCCTACCTGAATGTAATTGTTTGATTTGTTGCTTGTTGTTGATAGATATGGCTCTGATATTCAGTTGATATCCTTAAAAGATAAATATTCCATCCTATCTAAGCTGTGCTACACAAATATGCGGGATCGAGTTCTTACAATTTAATAACTATATCCTCAGGTTACATCATATGCTCATGGGTCATCTGATTTGCTGGGCATTCAGATTGATGCAGCAATAAATCCTGGTCAGTCTATAACTCAAATTTACAAGTATAACAGTCTCTTCTTCTGAAAGTTATTAAGGTGCCTCAAGATTACCATCCTTCCTTATATGACATTATTCCTATCTTTTTCATAGCTATTGCTTATACTTTGCTAGATTGTAGGTAATAGTGGTGGCCCTGCATTCAATGATCAAGGGGAGTGCATTGGTGTGGCATTTCAGGTAAATTTGTTGGCTTGCTGTCAAAGTTTGTTTATCCCTGCGTACTTGGTCTTAGATTTCTTAGCTGGATAGGCAATACCATGACATGAAAACTTTTATTTTATGATTTTAAGAGACAATTACTTTAGGTCTACAGATCTGAGGAGGCCGAGAATATTGGATATGTCATTCCTACTACAGTTGTGTCTCATTTTTTGGATGACTATAAGAGGAACGGGAAGTACACAGGTAATAAAGTCTTACCAGCTTTCGTCTGTGTGAAGGGAAATTAGTTGATGCATGTGGTATATGAACTTTGGGTTGTATATGACTTCGACTTGTGCTGAATTTTTGGTACACACTGCTCATCAATGCTCTTCCAAAGTATCAAGAAAGTAGAATTATAAATATTCCATCATATTGTATATAGGAAATTTAGATTCATGTGTTAGAAGTTTGCCGACTTTCACAGTGTCCCTTCATCCTTGAACCATGGTTCTAGTAACTTGTTTTGGTTACCTTGTAATAGGGGTCTTTTCAAAGGATTAGGTCGTGCTTCCATTTTTCTTTCCTGTCATCTTGTAAATGTCATGTTTTCTGTAAATATTATCTTCTTATGCGTGCACACATGCCTCTATCCATATATGAATATATGTTATACTTACATGTTGTGTATTTTTCTTGCACTGTGACTAAGAGCCAAGTGTTACGTAACCAAAGCAATTGATCTGAATACCTGTTGAACTTGTCTGTCTAATACCTGCTGCTTTCTTTGGTGGCCTGTTAGTATTACTGCTATATTTTCAATTAATTTCACGTTTACGCTTCTTATTATGATTGAAGCTTGACCCTGCCAACTTATTGTGGACTTATCCCAATAATTTGGCTTTGACTTTCAGGTTTCCCTTGCCTTGGTGTATTGTTGCAGAAGTTGGAGAATCCAGCATTAAAGGCGTGCCTGAAAGTAGAGTCTATTGAGGTATGTCTCTTTGTCTGGTCAAGTGTTTCTTGGATCCATTGGTGTAACCGTGTCAGTAAAAATATGTATAATATGCGCAAAGCTTTCATCAACTAAAATTATTTCTTGCAATAAGAATCAGAGATGGATTGGCAGTGAAAATGTTTTCAAATAATCTTGTGAGCAAGGGAATTGCAAAGGCTTTCAGTCAAAGGCACATGAGGAAAGCATGCAGGATTTTACTCGTGTAGAAACTAGAATATACTATCAGGCCACGTTTCAACACATTATTATAACGATGGCTTAGTAGCTATTGATTTTTCTTAGGCTTGTCCTCATCACATCTGGTTTGTGCAGGGTGTACTGGTCCGAAGAGTTGAACCCACTTCTGATGCACATAATGTATTAAAGGAGGTATGTTGGCTATTTGAATTCTTGAATGATTGCTGTAGCTGTTTGTAACTCTACTTGTTAAACATTCAACAATGGAATGGTTAAGCAACTTTTTGGTGCTTCTAAGCTACAGCTTGTGTTACCATTAGGTGTCAGCAATATCATATTTTCACATGTCTTCAAGATAAACGATGAAACGGGAGCGGAAATATGATGTGAGAAACTATTAGAACCAGAAATAAAGTAACAACAATCGCATGTGTTGGATGGGAAATGTTCTTAAGCTAGTTTTGAGGAGTCAAAAGCTAATGATGTATGAGAAGTTGGAGTTAACATAGCCATATTTGCTACTACTAGAGTCTGTCGTTTCACTATAAATTTATTGGAATTTAAAGCACATTGAACAACTTTGAATCTTTTATTTGTTACGAACTTTGATGGTTCCTGTGTTTTTTCAGGGGGACGTCATTGTAAGCTTTGATGATGTTCATGTAGGGTGTGAAGGAACAGTACCCTTTCGATCAAATGAGCGCATTGCATTCCGCTACCTCATTAGCCAAAAGTAAATCCCTGGTTCTTTTACAAGAAATTCAGTTAAACACTGCATTTGTTTTTACTTTCTGATTGTTTCAGTAATTGCGTTCATGTTACAATTTGTTCAAATATGGGTTAACAATGCTCCTATACAGATTTGCAGGCGACGTTGCAGATATTGGTATTATTAGAGCTGGAGAATATATGAAAGTTAAAGCAGTTTTGCACCCACGAGTGCATTTGGTAAGTAGAAATTCGGAGCTTTTTGCGATGCCATAGAGTAATTATCATCAGTCCCATAATTTATTTAAATATCTTGATACTGATTATTTCGAGTTCTTTGTGTTCCGATAAGGTTCCCTTTCATATTGACGGAGGTCAGCCTTCTTACTTAATAATTGCCGGTTTGGTGTTTACCCCCCTCTCAGAACCACTGATAGAGTAAGTCGTGCTCGTTACTGTCACTGAGAAACATGTGGAATTATCATTTTACTAATAACTCTTGTGCTAATTACAAACTTACCATTTCTTATGTTTCTTTCTGCAGTGAGGAGTGTGAAGACTCTATAGGGGTAAGTTTCCACACGCTCTTAAGCACAAAATTCACGTTTAGCTATTTCCTTTTCGTTTGCTAACCAGTATGCCGCTTTGGGTTTGAAAATTGATTAGTTTTTGGTTTCTTTTCTGGTCAGCTTAAACTCTTGGCGAAGGCGCGCTACTCTTTGGCTAGATTCAAAGGGGAACAGATTGTAATCCTATCACAGGTTAGTCGCGTAGATTTTCCTTGAACAATGTGCGTCAATGTGGAGTTTGTGTTGTCGTTTCTCTGTATGTTATTGGAATTTTTGTTCTCATGTCCTTCGAGTCGATAGGTCTTAGCAAACGAAGTAAACATTGGGTACGAAGACATGAGCAATCAGCAGGCAAGTTATCTATTTGTACTATACAACTTTTACATCTCTCCGCCAACGCTGCCCAAACTAACAGAAGAAATTGATCTCAGGTTTTGAAGTTAAACGGAACTCAAATAAGGAACATTCATCATTTGGCCTACCTCGTAGATTGTAAGTCGTAATGTCCCTTCAAATACTTCCTCTTCACTCTATTGCCCCACTCCAGTGCTCACGGTTTTTCTGTGCTCTCAATCAGCATGCAAGGACAAGTACTTAGTCTTCGAGTTTGAAGACAACTACATAACCGTTTTGGAAAGGGAAGCAGCTCTTGCTGCATCATCCTGCATTCTCAAAGACTATGGGATTCCATCCGAAAGATCTTCCGATCTGTCGGAGCCCTACGTGGATTCGCTTGGGGACAACCAAGCAGTTGATCAGGATATTGGCGACAGTCCAGTTTCAAATTTGGAAATCGGGTTCGATGGAATTATTTGGGCTTAAATTATCATTGCTTACATCTTGGAGAAGTAGAAGCCATCAGTAGAAAACTAGAAAGACGGTGGTTATGATTCGCTGGCCAACGACTATTTATCGATTGGCTTCTGCCGCGGAGGCGCAGCCGTTACAAGGTGTTCGTTTTTGTAATTTCTTAGCAAGTGTGACATTTTTGATAATATGCATCCATAAGTTGTTGCTTCAGTCAGAGTGGCAAATATTTCTTGTAATTGAATTATTCACTGTAATAAAGATAATGAAATGCCATTTATTATATACTTTGAAATTCAATTCAATCAAAAAATGATGTCTCAGTATAAATATTGTGATGCTGGTTTTTCAGCATTATATTAGTATGGTGCAAAGTAAGGTAAGGCTGCGGATGATAGACGTTTCTCCCCACCTCCCAAAACGAGAAGCCTCCAGAAGGAAAAAAAAAAAGAAAAAAGGGAAAATGAAAAACAGGATGTTGAGAGTGGGATTTGAACCCACGCCCTTTCGGACCAGAACCTTAATCTGGCGCCTTAGACCAACTCGGCCATCTCAACATTTGATGCAAGGCTTCTGAATATATATATATATATTTATATTGTTGCTTTTGAGATCTTTACGACATTGTTTGATCAAATTTTTTTTTAGTATGACAGTTATATTACCACATGGTGTCACTAATTTGCATGTATTAAATAAGTAGTCTATGTGTTTGATATGTCATGAACTTACAGTATAATATTAATAGTTAAGTTCATGTAAAAGTCAGACTGCCTATGGACATTGGACCCTATGTCATTTTATGTTTTTGGCAAATGTTTTATAATGTTAGACGGGAATTGACGTTTAACTACAAGGTGTTAGAGAGTCCCACTTTTAAGAAAATACCCTTTAGCATTTCTCATATAACGAATTCATAGACCTAGAGGTAAATGCAAAATGATGTAAAAATAATAATTTAATAACTCATATTACCTATTGAGAGTTAGTTGTATATATTTTATTCAAATCGTGTAACATATATGCCGTATTTGAAATTATCACTGGTACCACAACGTACAGGTATTAATCGAACAACAAAAGGAAGCTGCACTTTCAAAAAGGCAGATATTTTTGCTCACCATTTTCAAGTGACGGTGATGTTCATTATCCTATTTATCACCGTTAGATGAGTTTAAATTTTGAAATCTCTGTAGTGGACAACATCAATCTTAAAATTTAAATTCATCCAAAAATAACAAATAAGATTCGAGGGCTATGAGCAAAAATCACCCTTTTAAAAAGGGAGAAAACAAAGAGAAACCACATGATCTGCTAAGCTGTCTGTCAATATGTTTCCAAAATACCACAGCCCATCAGTCTACTTTCTACACACATGCTCACTCTTTCTTCATCATCAATAAACCAATTATTATATCTAATATTCTACCTGCTACCGGGATCAAAACATGCTTAATGGTCAGAAAAGCAGATCCATGATCAGAATATTATACACAACAAACCCAGAGACTTCGACCCACAACAACAATTGGAATGGAATCAGAATCACAATCGGTCATCATTGTTTGATCATTAGCTGACTCCTTAGTAAGAAATCGAAGTTTGACACGCGAAACTTTTCTTTTTGTGGTTTGTAACAACTAATTTCCGTTCATGCATCACAGTGTAACATACAAGTAAGCATCAGTGATATATAGGTGTTTGTGTCGGATTGCAAAAGGGATAGAGGTGTTTTGGACACGTGAATCAAAGATTTGCAGATGCTCCGGTTAGAAGATCCGACTATGAGAAGGAAGGTCAAGGCAAAAGAGATAGATGAAGATTTATGAAGATTTGGAAAGAGACTTTAAGAAATGATATAGAGTAGTTGGAGCTAACAAAAGACTTAGTGCAAAACTAAACGTAGTGGCGGTTTAAGATTCATACAACCGACCCACTTAGTGAGATAAAACTTGATTATTATTATAATAAGTAACTTTCGTTTATGTGTCAGACTGTAATATACAAGTAAATATAAATGATACGTATATGTGTTCGGATTGCAATTTGCAATATTCGAAAAACCAATAAACAAAGAGTATGAACTTGCTCGTTTGTAGTCCTCACAAGTTACCAACGTAGCATGCAACTATGAAAACTGTCATTTAGTTACTGCTGCAAAGTCTACGTGACAAGGTTTAATGGCAAAAAAGATGGACACCTCATCCTCATGCTGTACAGAGAAAATAAAAAATAAAGCTTGTCCCTTAGCAAAACATACAGATCTGTAATACCAAAGCCAGCTTCCAATTATATTTGGCACTTTGTGTTCTGTCCCCACTGTGTAATTATTATATAACACTGGAGTATAATCACATGGTATATATAATCAGTTTACATGTTATAATCTGAGCGGATTTTGATGTTACATTCTAAAATTGGAAAATATCAACCTTATAATTCAAAGAGAAACTTGGGTACGGTGCTCTCACAAGGAAACGAATTTTACTGTATTTTTATATCTCATGTAAATAAAATTCATAATGCACGCGATATCACTCTTTGTGAAAATAAATAACCAACTAATTAATCAGTTACCCAACTAATAAGTTGATTGTTCTTTTACCACTTAAGACGTTGATTGGTTATACAATGTAACTTTGTTCCATTATCACACAATAATATTTCTATCCCCCCCACCACTCTCTCACTACACCCTTTTAAGCCTTACACTCTCCTCAACTCCTTTACTCTTTCTTTCCATCCTCTCTCTCTCTCATCCCCAAAACACACACATTTATTGAAGCTCCATACTACTCTTGTGAACTTGATCAATCATACATTCATTAATGGCTTCCTTTTGGTCATCATTCTTGGCAATCTTCATACTTTTCATGGCTTCTCACTCCTCACTAGCCTTACAATCCCAACCAGAAACACAGTTTTCAAGCATATCAGCCGCACCTGCATTTCTTCCAGGTGCTCCTCTCTCTTCCTCTCCAACCCTATCTCCTGATATTTCTCCATTGTTTCCATCTCCTGGTGGTGTGCCTCTCTCTCCCTCTGAGTCTTCTCTCCCCACCATCCCATCGAGCCAGAGTCCGCCGGACCCGGACGTCGATGTTGCTCCTGATCAACCAGACCTGGCTCTTGCTCCATCAGGCTCTCTCCCAGTTTCCCATGCAGTTTCTGTCACTTCATCTCTGCGTATAAATGTAATGTTCTTTCTTGGCTTGCTGGTTTGGTCTGGTGTGTAAGTGTAATGCAGATTTTTGTGATGATTGCGGAGGAAAACAAAAAAAAGGAGAAATGGTGGTGGGGAAATTCAATTATTGTAACTAGTGGTTTACACTTTATGTTTGTAAACTTTGTTTTTTTTTTTTAGTTTAATAGTTATTTAGTGTGATGTTTGGTAAATGCAGGTTGGTGGAATTGTTAATTTCATATGGATTGTGATTAGGATAATATTGTATCCAAAAGAGTGTTTGAAAAATAAAAGTTGTAATTTTTGTCATGTATTCTCATGATTCATGTCATTCTCGGAGAGTTTTTTAGTGTGCTCGGAACACGAGCGCATACATCATGTGTCATTAAACAAGTGAAGAGATACATAAAAGAACTTCATTCCACTTGTATAATAACATATGACGTACCATCTTGTATTCCGGGTACATTGAAATCTCTCCATTCTCTGCCCTTTTACCTCCCTCCCAAAGCATAATTACTTTCCAAATCGTATTGTTAATTATCGCTCTTAAGCAGCACTATCACTGAGAAAAATGATTTCCTCACGCCTCTTTTTTTTTCTTATGCACATTTTATTATTTAAATCTCTTAATTTTCTTTTATTTATTTAATTTAAATGACAAAAATAAAGACGAGTAGAAAAGAAGGAGAACGGATCCTCTCCGAAGCTAAGCAACCGGATCCTCCTCATCAAACAATCTCAGCCGCTGATTGATGTGCAAGTCAATCAGGATCGTCGGTTGTGTGGTGGGCCAGAAAAATGAATTAATAGAAACCGTTGAATTCAATTTATTCGGCACAGATTGTTTTATGAGGAGGCTCCGGCTGCTTAGCTTCGGAGAGGATCCGTTCTCGAAAAGAAGTGTGGAAAAATCAATTCCCTAATCATTGCGGTAAATATTCCCTAATCATTGCATTAAATAGTCTCGTTATACTGAATGTTGTCAAAGATATGTTGATAGCCTCGATATTGCATAAAGAAAGTGTCAATATGTTATTTATATTGTCGGTATTGTCGATCTACTACAGTAAGTAGTGCTATTTGGGAAAAGAGAGATGCTAAAAAAATTCTTTCAGAGTGAGATTCTTGATAAACTCTTTGTCACCTCAAAGTTTAACGTCAATATATTATAAAACAGCGTGTTAAATAAATGATGTAGGAGATAGTCCATGGAGAGTTCGGCTTTTAAGTCCCCTTAACATTTCTTTGGGAAAAATTACTACCGTAATAGTGATATTTGAGAGTTCTTCCATAAATAATGACAATAATTCAGTTACAGGCAATGAAATTAACACAAGAACACCACAAGAATGTAAGAACTAATACAAAGAAAACACTTAAGAGAGTTCCTAATTGGATTAAATTAGAGGGGAAAGGCCCCATCATATAGACACATCTACCTAAACTGTGTACTACAAATTATACAAACTGCAAACATGTAAACACACAACATCTAGAGTGCAACAATTGTTCCATGAGACCTTGGAGACCTGTTAAACAGCTTCCTCAAAAACGTCCCGGTGAACCTGTTGAACTCGAAGGGACTCGAATTATTCGGTGATTCTCCGGCAGGACTCGAATTATTTGGCGATTCTCTGGCGAAACACTTCTTTCTCAGCTCCACATTCTCCTCTTTGAGCCAATCCACGGCTAAACTCAGCTGTCTTATGACCTCTCTCTTCTCTTCATCTTTCTGCTTCAGTTCATCCTTCTGAGTTCTGTTCTCTTCCTCGAGCCTTGCTATTGCTTCCCTCAATTTCCTAACCTCGTCTTCGCTAAACATGCTCAATGCGTTCTCTTTTGTTTCTTCATCAACTCGGGGTTCATCCTCTGGTTCAGGATCATCAACTTCAGAATCGGAATACTCTTTGAGCGAATCCACAGCTGAACTCAACTGTCTTATGGCCTCTCTCTTTTCTTCATCTTTCTGCTTCAGTTCATCTTTCTGAGTTCTGTTCTCTTCCTCGAGCCTCGCTATTGCTTCCTTCAATTTCCTCACCTCGTCTTCGCTAATCCTGCTCAATGCATTCTCTTTTGTTTCTTCATCAACTCGGGGTTCATCCTCCGGTTCAGGATCATCAACGTCAGACTCGGAATACTCCTCCTCAGGTTCATCGCAGCAGGTTTCGGAGTGGCTATCGAAGCTCAAATCCACCACACTCATCGCCTTCTCAGACTGGCATTTCGTTGAAGAGAATGGAGACCCTAACGTTGTCAGCAGACGTGTTCCCGTATCAGACTTCACTTGATCATACCGCTCAGCCAACGAACGGTGAATGCGGTAAAATTCTTCCACCATGCTGATCAGCTGCGGCCGCTTCTTGTAATACATCTCTGCACGTTGAGCAAATGAATCTGCATCTTCCTGAATCAGTTTTAGCATGGCATCCGTCTTGTGCTCTAGCTCTGCCATTGAAAAAAAAATAAACATCCATCAATTTTCTCCTAAAGAAAACATCATCTGGTGAAGTGAATAGTTCACATGAACAAATTGGTAAATGATACAATTTCACTTAGAATTATGTGGGTACGTTGATAGATTTACATTAGGTGCCGCATATGTGTGTTAGGTTAGTTAGTTAAGACGGTGTTCCCTCTCTTGTAACCGAGTTTGGACCTTCTCTCCCCTTAAACTAGGATAGTTTAAGATACAACATATGGCTCATTTGGAGTGTTTTTAAAATGACTGAAAGCGTTTTTGGTGAAAATGTTTTTGGAATTAATCCTTGGTAAAAAGGCAAGTGAATTATGAAAAAGCACTTGACTTACGGAACCCAAAACATTTTTTTTAAAAGCATTTTTAGTTATTTTAAAAACACTACCAAACAGGTTATGTTAAAAAAAAAATTGGAAGATGTTTATGTGCCTAATAAGGTTCTTTTGGAAGTAACTAGATTCAAGTGAGTCCAAAACATGATGAGGCCACAAACATAACCACAGCACATAAAGTCTACAGAGAAATATCAATCCTGAAAGGCAAATAGAAAAAACAGAAGTCAACAATTTTCTGTGGAGCACAGTAACAGCACTGAGGACCACAATTAGAATCCACTACTGCACTGTATCTAATCATCAAAACCCTGACTTTACATATGACCTAAGAACTAGAGCCACATGATGATAAGATATTTACCGAAAGAAAAAAAAAGAAAAAGATGATAAGATATAGTACATCCTCCAGGGTTAATTTCCCCACCCTTATCTCATCTAGTTCCTCCTAGTCAACCAATCCATCATTTGTAAATGGGGTACCCCTCCACCCTGGAGCAATTTTTTTGTTGTCACCGTTACGTGACGCTATTAATTTCAGTGTTTCTAGTTCCTAGTCTACGATTTTGTCATGTGTAGGATCCCTCCACCCCTAGAGCAATTTTTTTGTTGTCACCGTTACGTGACGTTATTAATTTCAGTGTTTCTAGTTCCCAGTCTACGATTCTGTCATGTGTAGGATCCCTCCACCCGAGAGACTTTCCTGCGCCTGTTTCATACACCTCTCTTCCTAGTTCGGGTCACGGTGTAAGAAACTAGAGCGGTTACATTATTCTGTATGAAATCAGAATGTTTGCCAATGGCAGAGTTTATCTAACAAAACCTAGTTTGAGGTTAAACAACTTGTCGATAAGTTCAAAAAATAATAGTTGACTAAAGGAGATATCATAAACATAGGTCGGCACACAAGTTGTTTGATCCAAGAAACACAAAAAATAAAGAGTTAAAAGACATAAAATTAAGGGACAAAACAAAATTGCAAAAGTCACCTTTTGGATTCAGATGCACAAGGGTGGTGCTATTTACGCACCCATTTTTAACTCCCATTCATTCCCTGTTAATTTTTGTTCTTTGATATTCTTCAATTCATTCGATTCGATAACCAGAAATTGAGAAATGTGCATGTGAGGTAAAAAGGAGTCTATGGATACCACCATCATGTGCACTTTCAATTTCTTTTATTTTATTTTTTTAATTGGGAAAGGAGTAAACAATTTCAATAAGCTGGTCCATGAATCTTAGCATCAAATTTCTCAAATTGGTAGCAGAAATGAAGGAGAACAAACCCACATGTTTTGTTTTGAAAAAACCCCAATTGGGTAATCAATTTCCAATCTCACCAACCATTTTTCCCAACTTTCCTCACTCAAATCTCACAAAAAGTTTCAAACTTTATAGGGTCCCCCCACTTCCCCACCTCAATTATTATAAAACTAACCAATCAGAATTTCAAATTCGAGGAGTTTAGAACTGTGTCAACGGTCACAAATAGTACAGTAACATCTAAAAGAACCCCCAAATCTCGATCTAGAAAAAGGAAAAAGGAAAAGTAGGGATAAAAATTGGTACCAGAGAGAGTGGTTTGAAGCCATGGGGAGCGTTTGGAGATGCTGTGACTGTCGTACAACCACCAGTGTGTCGTCTGCTGCTTCGTCATTTCTTCCCACTTTTCTCACCTTCAAATTCAAAACCTTGCACACTCAGTTTTCACAACTAGCGGTATCTTAATCCAATCACGCATTAACACATCTTAACTTGTCTGCTTAGCTGAAGACGATTGATTTATAATACCATCACAGTTAAAAGAGAGTTCTTTGAGTTCACCGAAAACCCCAGTAACCAAAAAAACGAAATTTTAATTCGAAAAATTAAAACTTTAACTAACCCATTAACTCAAACAACAGCAGAAACAAAATTTGAAAAAATAAACCCAACTCAAAACATGAAAATCAAACTCAGATAGTGAAATATCACCTTCAAATTCAAAACTTTGCACACTCAGTTTTCACAACTAGCATACACCGAATATTATGTAACGGTATCTTAAGCTAATCACGCATAAACATGGTCTTAATTTATCCGCTTAGCTGAGGTCGATTGATTTGTAATACCGCCAAAGTTAAAAGACTGTTCTTTGAGTTCATCCCCAAACCCCCCAAATAACCAAAATGTGAAATTTTAATTCGACAAATATAAAAAAAACAAAAATTAAAACTTTAACCAACCCATTAACTCAAACAACGGCAGAAACAAAATTTGATAAAAAAAAAACCAACTCAAAACATGAAAAATCAAACTCAGACTGTGAAATAGTACCTGTGTTTCTGGTTAAATTTCCAGGGAGCTCCTCTCTCTCTCCTCTCTCTCTCCTCTCTCTCTCTCTCCTCTCTCAAA
Source organism: Malus fusca (assembly GCA_035220775.1). Taxonomy (NCBI): domain Eukaryota; kingdom Viridiplantae; phylum Streptophyta; class Magnoliopsida; order Rosales; family Rosaceae; genus Malus; species Malus fusca. The sequence goes on from CM069069.1 coordinate 39,957,970, forward strand.
TGTGGGCGCGGTGGAGAAGATGGGGATGCAGTTCGAATTTAAATACAACTTCCTCGACCTTCGAAATTATTTGTCACCATATACTCCTCGGATTTTCTTCCTAACCAATCCCGTTCGGACACGCACGTGACATGCATGCCCCTTGGTTTTTGGTCTTATCCGGGGAAAATCACAAGATTTCATACCCTAAAAGGCGGACACAAATTTAATATCTTCTCGCAATTACGAAATTGCCGACCTTTTGTCTTTTTCTTTCAATGATATGCAAGGGCATTTTGGGAATTTGAGTGTATCAAGGGTGGGGGAGCGTGGTGTGGGCCCCAACAGCAGCAGATGAACATGAATGTAACGGTCCTCAGTATGAGAATCCACCATGGTTACATATACTTCTTTATTTGCTACATTTCTATATTTATCGGAGTAGGATTTTTTTTCCTTTAAAATTTTCTTTTCTTATATTCATTTATTTTAAACGGTTACAATTAAGTCACGTTAATATTTTTGTGTTGACTTTTTTAAAGAGAGAGAAAGACAGAGGAAAGTGTGATAGAAGATGAGAGAATTGGTTTAGATTCTACGAGAACAAGAAAATTTGTTTTATCACTAGTTGTATGAGTGTGGTTTGAAGAAAGGTTTTGGAAGAAAAAATAGTAGGTTCCCTTTTGTGATTGTACGTCTCACGCGATATGTGATAAAAGATATAAACACATAATTGTGTATAACCAATACATCTGAGAATTCTTTTTACAGAAATGGTTACTTTTAAAATGTATGTTAGTTGTTCAATAAATGGAAGCCAACCATAGCACAATGAACATACATCATGGATGAAGCGAGCCCATCGAGACATTCGTCTTGATTTTTAAGTTCGATTCCCAAACAGCTCTAAAAAGGTCGGCTCTTTAGGCTTAAGCCATGGTTTTAACCGTTGCATGAGTTGTGAGGTAATTTGTGTGATTAGGGTTTCATCATCTTTTCTTTTTGTGTATATTAATTAACTTCAAAGTTGCTTAAGAATGCTGAGTTTGAGAGGGATTGATTCATCTCCTCGTAAAGGAAAAGATGGAAAAACAAAACATGGATGAACAGTACAATTGTCCTTGACACATGCATGAGTTTACTTCATGAGTTTTTTGTTTCTTCAAATTAGGTCCTAATTATTAGCCAATAATGGTGTACTACAAGGGAATGTCAACTTTGCACATGAATCCACAGTTTGGGAACCAAATATTTGACCAAAAGATAAGTCCAAACTTAGGGAAAAAAAAGGCCAAACTTTTGGTTGTCTTCCTTATATAAGAGATCTCCAAGATTAATATTTAGATATCAAACAGTCATACAAGAATATGGTTTGTATTATTTTATATATACATTTGGAGATTCTTGATACTTTTCTTTTGTATTTTGATTACAGGAGCAGTAATATCTACAATGATGGGAAAATAGCGAAATGATGAAGTTTTTTGAGTAATTTTAATTAAGGTGGATTCTGAAGACATTGTGTCAAAATATCGTCCTTAGATTTGACACCGTTTGATCATGGCGATTAAAAATTAAGTGTATTGTACTAGATAAAATTGACATTTCAGGATTATTTGACCAATAAATTATTGAAGATGCCTTTTCTTGGAAAACCCTCCTTCTACAACTTTGAAAATGACGTCCTAAGCTTTCCAATGATTTCTCGAAAGAGATCATCTCTAGATCTCTTCCACCAAGATCACCGGATCAAGTGATTCAGACCTTTGAAATTTCATCCGACAACTAAAAATTATTATAGCTTTTAAGAGGTTAAAACAGATGGGCCGTTGGATGAAATTTCAAAAGCTCAAATCACTTGATCCGGTGACCTTACTGGAAGGGATCCGGAGATGATCTCTTTCCTTCTCATATGACCGATTTTATGCAGATTTGGTCAGTAAAGGAAATAATCTTTGCAGATTTGACTATTTTATTGTTTACAAAAACTATCTTTAAGTTTTGACGATTGAATAAGACTATTTTTTACTGGTTATTCAAGTAGCTTGTTCTTAAGAAAATTCAAACAAGGAAAAAAAAATTCCTAACATTGAAATTGCATGCCAAAATTGTTCATCAACTCTATGAGATCAAGAACAAACATGATGACCCTCTTAAGTTTTCCAAAGAACTCAGAGAGAACTGATAACTTTGTAGCACGTAATTTATTTTCAACGAAAAGAGAGATAGACATGCATGATCATCATCTAAGCTTGAGCTAATTAATGATCAAGACCACTTGGCACAATCCTCAGGAACAAACTTGAGCAGCGCATTGTTAAGGTCATATATAAATCTGTAATTTGTTTGCTGCAATGATCCAACTAGAGTACGAACTGTATCTTCCATCATCGCCAAACACAAAATACTGCTCCCATCTCGATCCTCCAGCTTTATGAACGCGCCGTCTTTCAACTCAAGGTCAGCACCCTCAAAGTGAAATGTAACAGCAGGGAGGGGAACGATCGGCGGCGCCCATCTATAACAAAGCTCGAACGCGGGATTAATGGGGCCAAGATGCCTAACATAGTTTGGATATCTCATATAAAACATTTCCAGGAACTTTACCAATGCCTTATAAGCTGGGGTGATGAGATAAGTAACTGAACTGCCATTGTCCATAAGGCAGCCTCCTTGATAACCCCCGGATCGTAGAGCAAACACCGATGGATCGATCAGGAGCTTCTGTCCATTCACACTTATGGCTTTCAAGTTCACGTAGTAATAGGGTATCTCTGGAATGAGGACTAAACTCGTGACGCGTAGGCCGCTGGATGGTTCGGGTATGTCTCCGCCAAATCTGAGATATGTTTGAATCTCTCGGTTGTGTGATAGGCAGAAGGAGAATTTTCCTTGAATAAGATGGGATATTTGCAATGGAAAGGAAGAAGGAGAGTATCCCAATCCCATAAATCCGGCTACCTTGAAGTCTTCCTGGCTGCCAAAGCCTACGTTCCTTGCGTCATGTGCACAACCAAACACTATGTCTTCAATAGGCAGGGGCCGCCCTTTGTTTGACAAAAAAGTGAAAGTTTCTTCTGCAACGAGCGAACAATCGTCATGTTACATGTCACATTAGTTGTCGAAAACTAAATCTCATGAACGACAACTGTTTAATTAAATAAATAACAAGTAGGAAAAAAGTGAGAGTAGTCATGCCTGCAAGAATGGCAGTAATATGGGTGCCGCCCATGTAACCTGTGGCTTCGGAGCAGTAATCGCCAATACACAGGTTTGGTGTGCAAAAGCGGTGTTTGTTGCAAGGGAGAGGCTTATAAGATTGGGATTGGCCGTTAGGGAAAGGGGGTTCCCTGGTTTTAAAGCATCTCGGAGGCTTCTGCTTTTCGCAATCCGCACAGAGTACCCAGGTGAGGGTGCTCCCAGTGTCCATGTACAAGTAGTATGATTTGAATGGTCTCTGCGGGAACTTCGCGTCTGGGAAAGTGCCAAGGCCTACTGCTACAATGTAAGAGGCGATAGGGTAATATTCGACTTGCGGACGAATAAACTCATCATCAAGATGGTTCTTTGCAGTTTGTGACATGTTATTGCTTAGGGTTAGGGCTGATGCAATGGTAGCATCGATGTGCCGCATTCGCATATCCGATCGCTGTAAGAGCCGTTGCATTTCTTCTTGGAAGGAAATGTTGCCGGGGTAAAGAGGCGATGCTGGTGAAAAGATGTGCATGAGTTCGACGCTAAAGCCATTTGGTTTGGAAGATACAGCAATGGCAGCACCCCACAGTAGTGACAGCAGCAAGAACAAACTAGTTGACAGTTTGTAAACTAAAGCCAGTACTGCCATGATCTGCTAGACGAAGGTTGCTCTTGCTGCTTCAAATGCAGTGTGCCTTGGAATTGGATCGAAGGTTGCTCTTGCTGCTTTATATAGTTTATAGTATATGAAATATTTGGCATGAAATTATTATTTATTTGATGAATTTAATTTACATTTTTATGAAAAAAATTGAATTGTGAATGAGGCAAACGTTGAACCGTTGATGCATGAATATTGCATATCGTATTTGTGGGAATACTAGTGGCTTTGAATTTTTATTTAGTCGTTACAATTATTAGCCAATCTCATATTTATTTCGAATTTTCAGTTACATATTTATTTCGGATTTTCAAGGTGATTTATGTTTGTTTTAGTATTGGGAATTGCTAGCGGGACAAATGACCACTTTTTAAAGTTTTTTACACAACTTTTGACACACGTTTTTGTGTCCATTTCATTGTGTATTTCAATGATCCGAATCGACTAATTTTTTGGTTTTGTTTTGCAAGGATGATATATGAATGATGTTCTAAAAGATAGACGATTCAGATCGTTAAAATACATTATAGAGTAGCCCAAAAAAACATGTGTCAAAATTTATGTAAAAAAAAATAGTACCACGACTCTGCTCTCATAGATATAATATAGATATATATTGTAAATATTGTTGATACAATATTCATAATATGTATAAACCGTTTATATGTTCAAAATATTGTTGATAATGGTAATAGATATTGTCAATGGGTTAACCAACACTAATGAAGATTCTAAATGTCCTAAACTTCAGCTATATAGTGTGTACTTCAATGCAAAATTGATGTGTATATGATTTCCATCCTAGTTAGGCCTTGATGTAATATTTCATAAATGGGATGAATTTGTGCAATTTGTTTTTCTTTCTTTTATTTTTAATTTGTTGGTCAAGGTACAATTGGATGCCACTTAACCTTCAATTTGCAAAGCAAATGTGAGTTAAGCTAGTTTGGTCAAAAGTTCTAATTCAATTTGTCACTAATGCAAATGTTAACTTTCAATTCATTCCAACAAAAAAACATTATATATTAGGCAACGACAGTTTGTCTTCCTTTTGCACCCAAGTTCGAACTTCTCTCTTAGTAAATTATACTAGTTTAGATTATCGTAATGAAAAAAAAAAACTCTTCAATTTATAGCTTAAAAGTTGAAATATTAAACAGTATAAAGATTAAAGTTGTAATGACTTCTTTGAGATGAAAAGAGAGAAAACCAAAGAGGCTTTCACTTCAAGGCAAATGTATTGGGTCAGAAGGACAGTGTTGTAAAATTAAGCCCTTAACCCAAGTAAGGCCCAAAGGTAGGACTTGGTTTTCTTGCCTTGGACCCTTAACTAGGTTTGGCAATTTCTTGCAAAAATAACGGATTTCGGATTTACCTGCTAACGAGTCTAATTGTCTGATTGTTATCGGTTAAACCATTAAGAACCCGTTACATGTCTAGTTGTAATAAGGTTATCTGTTAAGAACACGATAAGATATCGTTTGCCAGGTCTAAACATTAGGTACAACTAGTTAACCTGATACAAAACGACGCAACCCTTGACTAATCAAGTCATTACTAGGTCACCTGTTAAGAACCTGTTAAAATACTGGATTTAACACGACACGACCCGACCCATTAAAATAACGAATATAACACGAAAACGACACAAACACCGACAAACACAACTCGTTTGCCAGGCCTACCCTTAACCCAAGTGAGCCCTATCCAGGATTCACGGGATAGGAATACAGAGAATGGTGTCCCATCTCTTCTTTGAACCTGTTATACAAACTCCCACAAAAACAGAAAGAGAGGAGTCCATCATATTCTAGGTCAAAGGAAACAGATGTTTAAGCCATAATTTAACCCGAAAGACTTAGCAAGAACACGAAAAAGCTTACTCGAAAAAGAAAACAAATAAAAAGAAGGAAAAAAGAAAAATGTTTTGATTTAAGTACAAAACTACTACAAACTACTGCGAGTCCAAGCATTATGACTGTAGATTGCAACCTGCTTGCCGATCATTCGCAAGCAATCTTGGTGTCGAAGCTGCTAAGGCAAATGGCAAATGCCTGGAAGGCTGAGATTGGATACCGATAATCCATGGTGAATACATCCTTACCCACTTTTCCAAACTGAAGGATGACATTTTCATGCTCCTGGCCCGCAGCAACTCCATTTTCCGGAGAAGCAACCAGCTGAAAGTTTTTTACTGAGGCAACTGTTACTCGTCCATTGAAATTGAGACACCAGCACTGGAGTTGTTCGTGCCACCTAGGGGCCTTGTTTCTCAATACTAGCACGCCTTCATTCTCACCAGACTCTAGTGGAGATGAGAAATTCTCCGTGCGGGTTGATGTTGATCTGGAAAATGGGATGGATGGAAAACTATCCAGGCTGCCATGCAGAAATTCAGTCTGTGTAGGTGCCATGCCTCCTGGCTTAACAGCACGGGCAGGGATGGAATCCATTACACACTGCATTCTCCTCGGACCTCTGATATTGACAGTATTTACATAAAATGTTACTCACATAAAAACCCCCAAAGAAAAAGGAAAGTTATGTAAAATAATAATCTTAACGCTTTTGGTAAATTGTCTTCAACGTTAATTTCATTTGACGACAAGACCAGTCAGTTTCAAATAGAAGTTTCTCATACCTGGAGCCCAGGACATTCAACTCATAAGCAATATGGGCTACAGGATAGTTGCCAACAGGAACTCTGGGGGAGACTTTATTCACAAGCCTGGTTGAACGACATTTAGTGACTTTGGCTCCACTATTGGTAGGTTGCGCATCATAGATTGTGAATTTAGTGCCCAGAAAATTTGATCTGTTAAAGGAAAATGGGACGATCAACTTAGGTCTAAAAGATGATCAAGAAATAGTCATGTTACAGGCCTGATGAACATACCTGAGCTTTCCAACAAAGGCACTGTTCCCTTTTGACACATCTTCAGAATTCAACGAGATGGTGTAGTCTGTGCAGGTTGGGCGTCTACATTTTTTTGCCGCAAGAAGAAACTTCCCATCATCAGTTGAGGCTGGCAAGTACAAAAGCTAAAACAATTAATATTTACATCCGAAAAGAAGACTTTGGAAAACCTAATCTTGTTTTCTATGTTTTAGCAAGTAAATTGCTACTGCCCCACTTAATGAAACCCGAAATCAAATAATTAACAACCTTTACAATGAGCATCATAGAAAACCAAATAAAACAAAAACTTGACAAGCACAATCACACAGGCCAGAACATTCAGTAATTACCTTGACTTAAACCCAGAAAAAGATAATATGTCTGGTTGCTACGACTCCGCTTTATATAACACTGCAGAAGGGAGTTCCTTGGACCAGGCTGCAAAATGCAAACCAAGACTTCAACTGTTATTTCAATGGAGAAGCGGCAGATAAGATAACAACAAGATTGTCGAGTAATAAGCAATTGATCAAGGAAAAAGCTTTATGAAAAACCTTAAAAAGAAGATATGCCAAATTTGAAGAATCACATCAATCACAAGAATGTTTTAGTCTTTGGAATACTTTCAAATCAGTCGAAAATGTTACACATTTTAACACTCGAGCCAGTCCATTGCAGCTTATCCTATATATTAAAACTTTTCATTTGGTCCTCCAAATTATTGAGATCACAAAAACGTGAGCGTTATAACCATTACCAAGTGAAATACTCATACTCAGGTGTCCATCATGATTCATGAATATGCATGTCAAAATTTGCCAGCTAGCATTGTCACGTATGGTATAAGGATATTTTACTTACTCTGAAAAATCAATTCTATGTTACACCAAGAAGCATACCAAGGTAAAATATATACATTATGAAGCACAATTGGAAAACAACAAGAATCTTTGTTAGGCCGGATATGGGCCAGTCTCACAAACCTGCTTCAAAGAGATTGGGAATGTCAGCTTGCCCGAAACTTCTGGGGATTTCACAATCTCTTTCATGATTTCTCTCCAATTCCTGCAAACACCAGCGCAGCAGACCACATTTTTCCTCGGAGGCCATGTATCATCAGACGCCTCTATTCTCATCAACACGTCCCTCAAAAGCTCCGGCGGCATGTTTGCCCAACAACTCTGCTTCAAAGCATCAATCCTGAAGGAGGTATCCTGAACCACCCGCTGAGACCTCGATCTCATTCCAAATTTAACATCAAAGCTTTTCCTTGAAATGCTCCCCAACTCACCTTTCATATCTTGAATCATACTCTTAAAAGACATGGCTGCGTCCTTTACTCTTGCCTTTGCAAAACTCAAAAACCGCAAAACTTTCTACAAATCCTCCAACCTCTCCAGGTTATCCCACATTCATCACAAAAAACACGAACTTCACCCCGAAATACAAATTACTCAAGCATAAGAAACAAAACCCATAAGCCTAAACTGCCAAAGTCCTATACTTTCAGTCAAAGCGGCCAATCATTAACAATTCAATACAAAATATCTTCTCTCCAATACCTCCAATGATATATCAATCAGTATAATTCACCAAAAAATGTTACATCCACACTCCATCAATCATCCCAAGTTCTTATCTTCAGCCACTGATACACTGTTTATAGATCTAGAGAACCAGATTCAACCGACACACACACACACACACACACACACACACACACACATATATATATATATATATCACTGACAAATCCAATAACTGAAAAGAACCAGTACAGATCAACTACAACAAACCGCCAAATCGAATCAAAATTTGATATTTTCCCACAGATCTTTCTTTTCAACAGTTACAAAGTCACCCCAAAAGAAACTGAAAGCCTAACACTTCTGATAACCCATTAAAGCTTCACACTTTCACAGAGATTGAGCCAGACAAACCTCAGCAACCAGCTTACCAGGACCAGATTTTTGTCAGGGACCGAAACCCATTGCGAGATAGGTGTGAATTTGGGCGCTGGAGGGTGTAAATTAGGGTTTGGTGATCAGTGTTCTTGTGCCTGGGTGAGTGCTGTCGCTGAGAGACCACAGTGATGGCAGATAGTGGGTTCTGTTACCAATACACTCCCTCCTTATCCATATACTTTCTGTTGTCCGAATCGAATTTGGTTCCGGGTTTGGATAGTCATATATGGATTTGAATAATGCGTTTGGATAGTCCGAATGGGTTTTGGTTTTCACTAGTTTATCCCCGATCCAACAATGGATTGAAGATCAAATGGCATGTGAACAAAATTGACATGATAATGGAATGGAGAGTGGTACATGCAAAAGTCCCCTCTTTGAACTTTGAACACATTCGCGTTTGGTTTTAAATGGTTTAGATTCATTTCGATCGTTAAAATGTTTTGAATGCTTAATGGCACAAAAGTATTGTCGTAATATGAGTAGATACTGATGTACTCTTACTAATTTGGTTTTGGAAATTCGACCGTTGCAAGGTTTTAAATGCTTAATGGCACACATATTTTGTCGTACAATAAGTAGATATTGACAAATTCACTATTTTGTTTATTTGAATTGGACCATTGAAAAGTTTTCAGCGTTTAATGAAGCACAAGTATTGTCGCTACAGTAAGTAGATATTGACATTTCACTATATTATTTATGTGATTCGACCATTTGATAGGTTATGAGTGCTTAATAATAGCGTACAAGTATTAACTATGATATAAGCCGACCTATCATAGAATTTTTTTAAACAAAAAAGAAATAGCAATATTACTTTGTACTATGGTCTTTCAAGTTTGTATTTTTTCTCAATCGTATTACTCTCTCTCTCTCTCTCTCTCTCTCTCTAACTTTTGACTTAACTCTTTTAAGATAGTGTATTCAATTATAATTTTAATGAATTATATTGGTATGAATTTTAATCAGAACTGATTACATATATAGGATCATTGATATTTTGTACATAATGTTTTTTTTCGTTTTTGTCAAACGATAGATTTGTTATATTAGGTTGTAGATTAGACAGTCGACGAGGTTCGAACCTACGCCGTGATTGAAAGGTAACACTATTCTCCCACTGTGATAGAGGGCCACTTGCCAAAACATAATTACCACAACATCGTAACCCAAAAGATAATACAACGAAATATTGCACATAATTTATTGTGATGCATGTTTATCCTGCTCTAATGCTTTTGTAGGTGAAATAAAGGACGGAGCTAGAAATTTATTGATTAAAATCCCTCCTTGTATTCACGTTGTTGATATATAACCTATCAAAACATATAAAAATATTTGATAAAACCAAGACAACTTTTAGCCAAAGAATGAAGTTCTTGAATTTGAAAACTAAGAATAAACAATATTATGCCACTTAGTGGTTTGGGAAACTCGGAGAAAAACATAATTAAGCAATTTAATTAGTCAAGAAATGACTAAGAATGTTAGACTACGTCAATAATACCGCACTAGCAGAAAACATATGTCTATTCATTATAGTGCAAGTTATATTCGTTGATCCCCTTTCTCTTTAACCACTAATAACTTAACCCATTAACGTTATCGTTTATAAAAAACACAAAAAAAATAGGAATAGGATATAAAAAATAGATTTGGGAAAACGACAACAAGAAGGGTGAGTTTTTAATTAATTAATTTGTTTCCTTTTTCTTAATGGTCTTCACGGATTTGGATCATCTCCTGAGCAGATGGTCTGAATCCTCATGACACAATAATACGGATCGTTGGATTTTGATTTAACGACTACAAATAAAGAATCTTTTTAAAATTTATAATAATTGTAACCGTTAGATTCTGTTATTGGGTCAGAATGATTCGGACATGCACATGAAAGGATCCAAATCCTACAAATACAGGGTTAAGAGTTGTTGTTGTTCTTGAAAACAACAACAACGACTAAAAAAAAACTTTGTTGACCAATAAAAACCGAGTTAAAAGCATGTAAACCGGCAGTTGTTGTCAGTTGCCCAATTGGCGGGGAATATTTTACTTTCCCCATCGCGTGGATTGCACAACACGGTTTGATCCTCGGTCCCACTTTAATCCAACGGTCCGTAATCTCCTGCTGCACCTTACCCGCCTGCCGCACCCTATAAATGCTACTCTCTCTCCTTTCTTTCGCGGTCTTTCGCTTCAAGGTCTCCTTCTCTCTCTAAAAACTCTGTATTCCCTCCTTCGCCTTCACTCTCTCTCCACAACTCTTTGACTCCTTCTCTCTCTAAAACTTCACCTTCTCCGGTTACATCCCCACTCGAATCCTCTCTCCTTCTGCTGCGGGTTCCTTCTGCTGCGGGTTGCGATCACAGGTGAGCGATGTTATTTTCTGAGTTCTGTTTGGTTTCCGAGAAAGTGGAAGAAAATTTGAAAAGAAGGTTTTATTACTCAGGAAGAAAAGAATGCTTTCGTTTTGACGTCTTAAAGCCTTATGCTTTACTTGAAAGTCGAACTTAATCTTCGACTCAAATTAGTGAATTTATTTGTTCTCCGTGTTTGAATTTCATTAATTTTTTGTTAACGTTTGGTTAAAATCTTCATTAGTGTATGTATATGATCGAATGTGCGATTTTAGTTTTTAATTTTTTGTCGCAGGGAGGTTTTGGTAGGATTTCGTTTAGATTTCGGGACCCGATGGGGGTCTCTGCTGTGGTGAGATTGGGGGTGAGATCGGCCGCCAGTGAAGCTTCCGTAAATTCGATCACTTTGTTCGTGGTGCTCCTATGTTTATGCATTTTGATCGGTCATCTTCTGGAGAAGAGTCGATGGATGACCGAATCAGTAACTGCGCTTCTCATCGTAAGTTTCCTCGAATTTTATGCTTTAGAATTAAAACCTGTTTCGGATTGCTTCTCGAAGGCGTTAATCCAAAAGTTCTTTCTAATTAGGTTTGCTAGAAAAACTAAAAGTACTTCTGGAAAAGCACTTGGATTTTTAACAAGAATTTGAATGTGTTTCTAGTCTAGCAGAAGCGCTTATGAGCAAAAGTTCTTTTACAGAAAAAAAAAACAGTCCCGAAGGGTCCCTTAGAATTGTTATTGAAATTTGTGGATGATTGTTGATCGCAGGGTCTTTGTACTGGAATTGTTATTCTACTAAATACCGAAGGCAAAAGCTCACACATCTTAGTGTTTAATGAAGATCTCTTCTTTATATATCTTCTGCCGCCCATTATATTTAATGCCGGGTAAGCCATGTATTTCGTTTCTATTTCATATCTATGCCTTCTCATTGTGATCCATGTGTGCGCGCGCGCGCGCACGTGTGTCTGTGTTTGGGCGTGCGCGCGCGCTTGTTTGTAATGCTTTTTCTGTGACCAGAGTTCATACATATCTTTCCTGGTTTCATTCTTTTCCCATATATACCAGATTTCAGGTGAAAAAGAAGAGGTTTTTTCAGAACTTCATGACAATCACGTTGTTGGGTGCTGTCGGAAGTTTGGTATCATTCGTCATTATATCGCTAGGTTAGTTAGATATCCTAGCATGCCATGATATGGCTGATATTAAAAGATAAACGCACAAAGGCTATGGTTTATAATGTTTGCAACTTTCATGATCTTGATGCAGGTTCAATGCAGTTGTTCAAAAAATTGGACATTGGTTTCCTCGAGATGGGGGATTATCTTGGTAATCTCTTCGTTACTTTCTCATATTAATCTACATAAACTTCTATTCGGTTTGCGCTCCTATTTGTTTTTGTGTTTGAAAAATTCATCGTTTTGTTTGCCATTTGTATACTCTTATTTTTTGTTTGACTTCTGTAGCACTTGGAGCAATCTTCTCGGCTACTGATTCAGTTTGCACCCTGCAAGTGCTTGATCAAGACGAGACACCTTTGCTCTACAGTCTAGTTTTTGGAGAAGGTGTTGTAAATGATGCCACGTCTGTGGCACTTTTCAACGCAATCCAGAAATTTGATCTCTCTCACATCAACTCAACAATTGCCATGGAGTTTAGCGGCAGTTTCTTAGCTCTCTTGTTCGCAAGCATGGTGCTTGGTGTAGCAGTGAGTCTCTCTCTCTCTCTCTCTCTCTCTCTCTCTCTCTCTCTATGAAGAGCGCACATGTAAATCTCCGTTTCATGAAACGTAACTTAAAATCAATTTCCATGCATGATATCAACTTGCAGGTTGGATTGCTTAGTGCATACATCATAAAGAAGTTGTACCTTGGCAGGCACTCGACTGATCGAGAAGTTGCTCTTATGATTCTAATGGCTTATTTGTCATACATGGTGGCAGAAGTAAGATTTCGATTTAACCTCTTGGACTGAAAGCTCCATCTAGTTTAGTTTCAGATATTTGTTTCTTGTTCAGTTGTGAGTCCGTGACACACGTTTGCACCCTGTTAACGATGCTGACCAATTTTGTTCATCTTCCAGCTATTCAACCTAAGTGGCATTCTTACCGTTTTCTTTTGCGGGCTTGTTATGTCACACTATACCTGGCATAATGTAACTGAAAGTTCAAGAGTTACAACCAAGTAAGCCAACTTTGATAGTTTGCCATAGCAGCGAAACTTGGTTTTCTTTTTTCTCATACAAATGCACACATCTATATGTATATAAATATACAGAACTTGGACAAAGATGTCCTGTGTCTGTTTCTCACATGCTATTTCCGCAACTGCAGGCATGCTTTTGCAACGTTCTCGTTTGTTTCTGAGATCTTCATCTTTCTATATGTTGGTATGGATGCCTTGGACATTGAGAAGTGGAAATTCGTAAAAGAGAGGTAACACCTATACAAGCACATCATATAATTTATAAAACGTTACTCGTTACAACAGACATGCGTTTCTCTTTTGTCCAAATCGAGCTTAATTATTTCTTTTTTTCTTTTACAGCCCCGGGACATCAATTGGAGTCAGTTCGATATTACTTGGCCTGGTTCTGGTTGGAAGAGCGGCTTTTGTATTTCCTCTATGTTTCTTATCAAACTTAACCAGGAGATCACAGACTGACAAAATCGGGTTTAAGCAACAGGTTAGCTATTTTCCTTATCTGTTACTTCAAAAAGTTTCAGCCTCTTGAATTTCTTAGCGACTGACTCGTTGACATAAAACAGGTGACGGTATGGTGGGCAGGACTCATGCGTGGTGCTGTATCTGTGGCTCTTGCCTATAACTGGGTAAGGATAAGATCAAAATTATTGTGTTCCTTAGTTTTTGTTTACTGCCACCCGGTATTCTATTTGGTTTATACAGATTGTAATTTGATTGCACTCTACGTGAAGTACGAGCACTTGTTATTCATCTGCAGTTGTGTTTTAATGTAACGAAGTTCGTATTATGCTGTGCTTTTTCAGTTTACAATGTCAGGGCATACTCAACAGCGTGGAAACGCAGTCATGATCACTAGTACGATCACAGTAGTTCTCTTCACTAATGTGGTATGTTACTTTTATCACTGAACTTTTTCTCAGTTCATATGATTAACTATTTTCTCATGAGTTCATTCGTTAATTCCAAATCGGTCTTTGGCCATTGTAGGTATGCGGATTATTGACTAAGCCTCTCGTAAGGCTCTTGTTACCGCAACAGAAACAGTTTGATAGCATTTTGATGTCCTCCGAGTCAGAGTTGTCTCTGGCTATGCCGCTCCTCCTCGCTAACGGGGAAGATTCAAAGTCAAGTATGTCTAGTGATAACATGCCCCGTCCATCCACCCTGCGCATGTTCTTGACGACACCAACTCGTTCTGTCCATTACTATTGGAGAAAGTTTGATGATGGTTACATGCGTCCTGTCTTTGGCGGTAGAGGGTTCGTTCCTTATGCTCCTGGTTCACCCAATGAAAACATGCATCAATCGCTCCTCGGCGAGCAGATAATCGTTGAGTAATATTTGTAACTCGGGGATTGATTGTTCGTTGGGTTACTTTGGTGTAAATGGTCAAAATTATAATTTATAGGCAGTTCTTCCTGAGCCTCATTAGTCTTACAAACTCGATAACGTGCCCCGAAACGTCAATGTTTTTGGTGTATAGACTACAACTCATTGTCCAAGTTCCGATAGCATTCCGGTCCGCCGGCAAGCCCCGGCTCAGTCGTCGAAGGGATAATGTAATTATGTTCTTTTTTTTCCCCTGTTCTAGGCGCAATTCGTGGGCAAGCGCTCGTTCTGTCCATTACTATTGGAGAATGTTTGATGATGGCTTCAGGAGTCCTATCTAATACGCATCAATCTCTACTTGGGGAGGAAATAATCGTAGAGTAATTACTCTTTATTTTGTTTTTATCGTTAAAACTCAAAGTTTTCAAGCTTTTTTTATTAGTTTTTCTTAATATTATTTATAACTTGTAGGCACTAGGCAGTGCTAGATCCCTCTGAGCCTCATCGATCAGAAGAAGTACAGTGCTTCGTAAAATGACACTTCTAACAACGTTCGATAGATATAACACTAAACCTACTTGATAGCACTTGAATTTTCAGAAAAAATTGTGTGCTTGTAGCGAAATGCTTACGAGCATAAGCGCTTTCTACATAAGCATCTTCAACAAGACATTGAACGCATTTCTATGATCTCGTAATTCCTTTGACATAAAGGTTGGTAGATTTTGTAGCATGGTTGCTCAATCAATACATCATCAATTTGGAAGAAATTAAAGAACAAGATTATTTAAAGTAATAGTTTAATAAAATGATTCAGAATTCACAATCTGTACCATGGTCACTGAATCAAATAACACACTTCATAAGATAAATAGTGTTGTGGTAAAACAAATTGGCATCACAAGATTCAGAAGGGAGGAGGGGGTCCTCCGGGAGGACCAAATCCACCACGAGGACCGCCGCCGAAGCATTCCTGCAGCAAACAACAGCAGCACAAGCAGTAGAAGCTGCAATATTCCAATTTTCCACCAACAATGAGAACAAGAATACACTTCAGATTCAATTCTGAAGTTCGAATATTTAAAGGGTAGCGATTTTAACACTCGTCTTTTATGCATTCGCAAGTAGAGTTTGGGATGCTAATTGAGAAGTGTGAAAATCGCTGAAACGATAAACTTTGCAAGCAGTATAAAGAATAACAAATCATATAAACATCAAACTGGTGCATAAGAATAATGATCAGAAACAAAAATGCAATAGAGGTGTGTTTAGAAATCATAATTACCAAGAAGATATCATGCTGCATAACCCATCAGCAAACCCTCCAAAAAAGCCAGGTCCTCCCATGAAGCCAGGACCCCAAGGGCCTCCCGGGCCAGGGCCCCAGCCACCAGGTCCTCCAGGCCCAGGGCCGCCCCATCCGCCAGGTCCTCCAGGCCCAGGGCCTCCCCATCCACCTCCTCCCGGACCGCCACCACCTGGGCCTCCCCAGCCACCTCCACCACCCGGTCCTCCTCCTCCACCACCCGGTCCTCCTCCTCCACCAGGTCCTCCAGGCCCCATAGCTAACTCTTTATCTCACAATTGCACCGCCGCAGCCACCACCTGATCAAGGTAACAAAGTAAGAGTGCAAAGATGTAGCTAATCCTGATGGAGAATAGAATACCAAAGCTAACTAAACAAGTTTTTCAGCTGACTATATTTCAACAAAATCAACGTGGGAAGTGGGAAATGGGGAACGGATGCAGGTAGGCAGGCGGTTTGAGAGCTTACTTACCCTCGAAGTCAAAGCAAATTCGAAGTTCATGTGCACACACTTCTAACAACTCTTACAGCCAAACCTGCAAGTCAAACCACACAATCTTTCTACCTAACATTCTAACTTAAATCACTGCTCTATACTTACAACTTACAATCAAGTCATTCGAGTCGATAGAGCCAATTGTAATCGTGTCTAGTTTATGGACGTGTCATGCGGACCTGTCAAGCAATTTAAACAAATGTCAATCCACAGGTCCATAAACTAAACACTATTAGATAGCACCATCAGGCTTCCTTAGTGAATACTAGCGCAATCTCCGATGCTGAAGTCAGTTAGAGACATAGATTCGATACAAGCCCCATACGGATCATAATCTGGATATCCTCCATCCATCCCCGGCCAAAATGAATTAGGAGTATCCTATCGTTGTCGACGTTGTGTTACCAATAAATATGTTACTAACACCAATGAAAAGGGTGAATTCGCATCGTCCGCCCATTGAAACATAAGCATAATGAAATCAACACATTGACCTGATTGCAAGAAATTTGAACCTCTTGACACTTTAAGTAACAAACCACAAACAACTCTTTAAACAACTGATACTTTTGGCCACACAGAATTAGTGGGATTGATCATTCCCCGCCTTTGAGATCACTGCAGTTCTTGGATGAGGTGAAATTATTTAAGCATGAAGGTCACTTACTGTTACTAATTGACGTGTTAGTTACAACAACAAAAATGTCAAACTCGCATCTAATCCACGTTACTTACAACAATGAAAAGAGTGAACTCGCGTCATGCGCGATTTGGAAGCTCCATTTAAGTTGAACCATAGAACAAAGAAATTAGAATCCGAACACTGAAACCCAATCACGATGAAATCAATTCAACATATTGGGATCATTGCAACAAAATTTGAACTATTAGACACTTAATAGTAACAAACTATAAAATCTCACATGGTCACAACTTACATACAATTGAGACACACGAGGCTTGAAATATCGTTATATTAGTGTAATACAGTGTCCTCGTCCTATGTTTCCTTCTTTCTCTCACCCTTAGCCAGGAGGCACATCAGTTTGGGTATAATTCATGCTAGATTTGGACTCTACAAAGTCGTTTTAAGATTAAAAAAATGTTCAGTGATTTACGTGTTTTATTGAAACATCATGGAGTTTAAACTCTTCAACCAGAAGAATAAAGTTGAATTATTTTCTTGCAATTTCCCGGAAACCAAACAGTCCATTAAGATTTGATAAAACAGAGTTTAAAAGTAAGAGAAGGAAAAAGGGGGCCTCAGATTAGCATATTGGCACATTCCTCATCCCAACGAACGACCATGTGTAGGAAGTATGAATCCACACACATGCGCATAAACGTCGTCGTTGCTTGTGGCCTTCATGCTTCTCATCATCGGCAACGATCTAGTGATTGATCCAAAAATCTACTTCTGAAACCCTAATCGAACAAAACCGACGACATTATTATGAACAAAAATAAAAGATTGGATCTTTCGAAAATTCAGAACACGCTGAAATCGAAAACACAGTGAGTGAACTCCGATTAGGGTTTTGGTTCATCTTACACTGTCGTGGTAGAAGCTTTGGTGGTGTGTATATACATATACACATATACATTTGGGGATAATTAATTAGAGATTCTCTATGATGTCCATGTGTCACATCTACACACTAACGAAAAGTTTAACATATCATAACGGTAAGGACGAAATTGATTGAAAGTCAAAACATGAAGGATGAAATAAGCATCTGCAATACATAAACGAAGAGTATTGCTAGAAATTATACCTAAGATAAGAGAAGTCAAACTCTTTTACAGCTCTGGAGAAGGAGTAGCAAGTTGGAGACTCCCACCATTTGTGATAACAACCGAAAAAAATATCATTAAACTAAGAGCTAGTTGGTTCGTTTCTTTAACTCTCGAATTTGGTTGATTTTTTGTCTCTATACTCCCGAAAACTACGAAGCACGACATGATGTTATAAGTTCACCTAAATTTTAAGATAGTACTTGAATTTATACTTAAACAGGTGAACCTTAAATTGCTATAACGGAAGTGGATTTGTTCATTACGTTATTATGTCACGTAGTGATATGACCACGCACAAAAAATTATCGACAAGAAAAAGGATGCAAGTCTACAAGCTTGATCTAATTTTCTTTTTGAGTTGCAATTTTTTTGTTTAGTTTTCAAGAGTTTTAGGGCTCAAAACTGAGTCAGTTACGCTCTATGATTCATACAGTCGACCTTATTTAGTGAAATAAAATTTTGTTGTTGTAGTAGTATTCAAAAGCTTTAGAAAGCATCAATGTTGATTAAGATCCCCATGTATGATATGGGCTATGGGGCCAAGATATGTGAGGGTTGTGGAGATGGGCCTTCATATATGAATGCGAGGCCTTACCCCAATAGGGCACATAAAGAAGAACAAACCCAAAAATGTCACAAATCAAAGCTTTGATATAAAGTATCCTCTGGAAAGAGAAAGGATTAGTGGTCCACTCCACTCTTTGGTTGGACCATTTAATTAAATATTAAAAGGTACGTTCGTTAGCTTAATAAATTGAACTAGATCCATCAGTTCATAAATTGGTTAGGTTTTTAATTTGAGGATTTAAGATTTAGGACCACGACAGCTAGCAAGTTATTTTCAGCCAACCAAAAAGTGCACTTGGTCCATGACATAAACTTCTCGAAACCTACAGATGGAATTGATAATTCAAAAGTCATGGCAACATATCAACATATGTGGTCCAGTGATTAGAGACGAATATTTGAAGTCATATTTTACAAGATACATTATGAGTTTTGGTTTCTAACGCTGGTGAATCACATGATTGTGATCAGGTGAATACTTAAATAACTGTGTGAGTCTTATTAGCTTCCAGAAATATGAACTACCGTGGTGAAACTATTAGCTGGTCCATTAAAAAAAAAAAAAAAAATCATCACAAACATCTTTGGTGTGAGGTTTCACCTACTAGAACCTAAAATTACTAAAATAAAAAGAAATAAAAAAACTTTCATGCACCATTTTCGTGATGTTGCCTTTTTTTGTGTAGTATAATTAGTTGGACATTATTTAGCTTCTTATATGTTAAGGAATTATTTCTTTTACACAATGGCGTGTTATATTTGACCATACAAATGTAATAAGCAAAACCATTAATTCACTTTGATTATATTATAAACAATTCATATTGATTTGGAGACCATTAGTCATCATATGAATCAAAACAAATTGAAGAAAAATAAATAGTTCCGATTATGACATATGTAGAGCGAAATGATGTATGTCATCATGTAAAGATAAATAACTCTTTACATATAGGAGCTAAGTATCGTTCTACTTAGTTTATGTCCTAATTAAGAGGGTGTGGCTAGTTGGCTACAATTTCCCCTTTATTATTATTATTATTATTTTGTAGTGGTAGTTAGATTTTAACATTCCAATATCAAGGAAGGGCTCCAGATCGAGAAAGGGATCCTCTCCGGGTCCCTTTTTCCTAATCCATTAAATCAAGGAATCCGTGCCATTGAAATTTGATCAAACGACTGAAGTTATTATAATTTTTAAAGTAACCCATTGTTTATAGCTGTTAGATCAAATTTCAATGTTCAGATTCTTTAATTTGATGAATTAGGAAGAAATGATCCGGAAATGATCTCTTTCCCCAATATCGTTGTTCATTTTGAGATACTCAATGTTCCGTTGCATTGTAGAAAAAAAATTATAAGGGGTAATTAAAACAAGATTTGCACAAGGCAATATCTCTTGACTATTGGCTAATGATTTGAACTTGGAAGTCTAAACCATCAGCTCAAGCGTGCTGTGGGTGCCGAATCTTAGTTTGTCATCTTGCACAGACAAACGCAGCAGAGAAAGTTTCTAGGAAGGCTGCTCTGCTGAGATGGAAAACATGGTGCCGCTACTTTTTGGTAAGATCAAACATCTTCGAATTCGGATCATTTCCGAATCTCTACGTTTAGAGTTGACGGACTAGAAAATTCGGATGACTCGATTTAATTTCTACGATCCTTCTTAGTCTAATCCTCTATCCTACTTTACACAAAGTCAAACTTTTGAACAATCTGTATTTTTTTTTTCTCTTTTGAAGAATCCAAATTTTCTGATCCGTCAACACTTAACACAGAGATCGCAAAAAAGATCTTAATTCAACATCACCCTACATATATTAAGCAACTTTATTGCAATATATATTTATATTTACCGTCTCCCTACATATGATTCATTGTGCATGTCAACTTAAGCTATCTAAGATTTTACCATACAATTGGATTTTGTGCATTTCTTGTCTCCTTACTAATTGATACAGGTTTATAATTAGGAAGCGATTTTTGTATATCATTTTTCACTTTTTGTATATTTTCTCATATATGATCATTTAATTTTTAGGAAAACTAACGAAAAGTTCAAAAAAAAAAAATTAGTTTTAAAGAAAAATAACAAATAAAGGTGTTGTGAATAGTACCAGAGAAATGTAAAAATGTGATTTTTCGTTAAAAGTGAAAAGTACCGAAAATGTTTTGTTAAAACTCTCATCCTGTTTTTATCCAACCATAAATGAACATGTGTCAAATTTGTGTTTATAATTTCAATTATTTAAACACGTGTTCATCTTTAATTAAGCAGAAACCGAAGTTGCTGCTGAATTTGAAACAATCAAGTAGTATTCGAAAAAAAATGTGTGCACTAAAGCGAAACTACTTGCACGTAAACTAGAGATTGCCGTGACCTTTCGTCCCAAATTCTATAAATTAGCTTCGGTACTGTAATCGTTTATTTCCAAGTACTTCGTCAAAATCATGTTTTTGATTGACGTGTATGTATGTAGTTATTGTCAAGTAAAGTTGGGAGACTCTTCTTAGATAGGGCTTATCCATTGTGTTATTGAAGGCTTGTCATTCTAGACTTGAATTCTCACAATCACCCTTGAATAAACTATATTATTTACACGAAGAAGACGGGATGAGCTTAGCTTTACAATAGGCTAGTACTAATGTGGTTCAAATTCACCTTTGGTACCTAAGACCTCTCACTTACAAGTGAAGAGGAATACCACTAGACCATAGTATTAAATGGCAATCACCCCTGAATTATGTCGTGGAAAACACTCAATAGCCGATGCAGTTAAGATATGCTTAGTTTACCAGTAAATCCAGTCTTTTGCAATGGTCGGGTGAAAAACGTCAGCAATGAGTACGTATTAGACAATGATTTTGTTTGTAATTAGCTACATTTCACTTGCAATTTATAATTTGACACATTTTCAAATCATCTTGCATAGTACAAACACGGAACAACACTTTGAAAAAAAAAAGAAAAAAAAAGCCCTGCTAAACTCAATTGTAAATGCACTCGACTAAAGTTTGGAAGTTTTATTGTTCTTTCTGTAATTTGATTTTTGAATTATTACATAAATTAAGTATATAAAAAAACTCGTTTAAAATTTTAATTAACTTATACAGACGTGCCAAAATCTTAATTAACAAATCAAGAGTTAGTATTTTTCCATAGAAAGGGATGGCAGTTGACAACGACAAATTGATCATCTTTGTTTAAGATAATCTCGAACCCACATTTTAATCGTGTATTACATAAACACGTACGAAAATAGGTTAAATGATACCCACTACGCCACGTGGCAGCACGCATGGTAAGGCCGAAAAATTAGGTAAAATTCAAGTTTTTTTTTTATTTTTTATCAAAAGCCTACTCCATAGTACGTAACTGTGAAAAAGAGTAATAGAAAATAAAGAAAAAGAAGATAACACGTTTCCCTCAAATGATAAGAGCAATGGACCTAAACCTAAACCACAGTCAACCATTTAAGTTAACAAGAGAAAACATCGTTCGCCACTTAATAATACGGTTTAA
The DNA here is from genome assembly GCA_035220775.1 of Malus fusca. NCBI lineage: Eukaryota > Viridiplantae > Streptophyta > Magnoliopsida > Rosales > Rosaceae > Malus > Malus fusca. Next base: position 39,980,250 of record CM069069.1, read on the forward strand.
TAGTATTTTTTATTATTTGTAAGTAGAAGTCTTATATTCGATTTTCGCAAAAAGTGAAGTTAAACTATATTATTATGGCTGACCCAGTGTGAGACTCAGTCTACTCCTCCATCCATTTTATGTAAATATTATAGTTTGTTAAAAACAAAAGAGAGAAAAAGCAAGCCAATCAGATGTCGCCACCTACGTACTAATACACGTGGAAAAGCTGAGAGGAGAGGAGAGGAGAGGATTAGAGGGTAACTAGTCCGGTGTTAATTGTAAGTCGGGAACTAATTTGCCTCATATCTCGTGTCAAGCGTTTATTAGAGAAGTAATTCATTTTGATCTCCTGAGCTAAGGGTGATCATCCTTAGTAAGCTCATTGGGTCGTTCAAATTTTATCCAACGGTTACAATTATTATAAATTTTAGAGGAGTCATCTGTTTGTAGCCGTTGAATAACATTTGAACAGCCTGATGGGTTTACTCAAGAAGATCCTCACCTTTAGCTCAAGAGAAGATCCTGATCCTTGAACACCAACTGTTAGCGTTTATTGGACAAATAATGCTACTAAGACTATTTTCAGTAACAAGAAGATAATAACTTGCAACATGACGTTAAGTCGATATCATGTAACTATGTAAGAGAATCTCACGTTGCATAAACAGATAAACTCAAAAACCGTCACTTTTGCAAAGCTTCCTTGTGAGTTCTTTCTTGCGTCAAAACTCAAAACCATGCAGAGACGGTAGAAAGATACAAAAGTTACAGAGAGAGAGAGAGAGAGAGAGAGTCACTGACGTTTTGATTGGACAGTGCAGGTCGGGCACACTAGGGCAGGCAGACTTTTGTCACCCTCTACTCTCTCTAAACCCAGAAAGAGCTCTTTGTTTTGTTTTCATAAGGGACCCAAAATAGAATTAACTTGATTTTTCATGATAAAAGTTGGTTTTTTAGCGACTTACGAAATTTTGTGCTTATAACAGGGATTATTTATATTAAAATTTATTTTTGTAAATAATCAGTTTAAATATAATCGTTTAATTTAATTAATTATAGCAAATAGATAAACGGTTTATATACTTTTAATCCGAATGAACATTTGTTTTTATACTGTTTGAAAACTAAATTATCTCATTTTTATTGATTTTTTCCACAGAAGATCTTTAAAGAGTGATTAAAGTACAAATGATTTTAATTATAAATACAAAATTTCGTAAATCGATAACGAGGCATCTTGAGGAGGGACTCCTCTTCATCCATTGAGAAGCCAAGTTAATTTCCCACAATTATTGGGCTTCTGTGCTTGGGTGCTTCTGTGTTGCGTCTGCTGTGCCGTAACTAGGCATTTGCTTTTTGGGTTACCTTACAAGTGTAGGTTATATTACCACTAATGAAATTCATGGGGTCAGAGAGACTACACTATATATGGTACACTTTGTAGTATGAGGAAAATATTTTCATTTGATAATGCACTAAATGGTGGAAGCTTATGAACTGCTTTCAAATTTGGAGAGTGGGACTAAGGAGGCACTACTTCCAGCTAACTTTCATGGCCATATTTGCATATATGCTATTAGAAAGCTTTATCCTCTAGTTATATGGCAGCTTCAAATTAATTATATATGCCTTTTTATCTAAATGGCAAACTAACCTTTTCAAAGTTGTATAATCATCTCCCGTCCTGGCGTTTTTGTGCAATAAACCCCTCCGGGCGAAGACCAGTGGTAGGTGGTCCCGTTGAGCTCTCGGAGAAGGGTGGCCTAGTGTGTAAGGATATTAATGAATCACGGCGAACCCTCAGACAAGAAAGTTTTATAAAACTCTTAAGGCTCCTGAATTTGGAGTTTCCCACTTTCATGCAATTCACATCTATAGGGTTTAACAAGTAATCAATATTTCACAACCAATGGTGTAGTACTCTTTATAGTAGCGGTCCTTATATGTCATTTTAACAATCGAAAGATCGTGAATCGGAAAGTGAGGACTTGGAGAGAATAGAAATTTGTCTGAGTTCAACTATTCACGGTCATTTTTTGAAAATATATTTTTTGTGTGAGGTGAAACCAGAATACAAGAATCGGTGAGGAGCCAACTCCCGATTAGAACCCGAATGTGTTCTTCAATCTTGGGTATGAGCAAGACGAAACTAATGATGTGGGCGGCTTCTTTTGCCTGGTTTGTAGATTTAGGATTTAATGGGCAGCAGATTTTGCATCTTTTTTTTTTTTTTTTTTTTTTGTAGAGAATCTATCTGCGTATTTTATGCCAATAGTTGAAGGCTACAAGAACACAATCATCATTTGAAACTATTGGCATCCATATTTTTGGACACATTTTAGCAGCCTTGATTTGTTCGCATTAATTTAGAAGTTTTTCTGTTTTATTTGTTTGTATTATTTGATCCACAATATGGAGTACAACTTTTTAAAATTATGAAAAATGCACACATTCTCAGTTTCTAAAAAAAAAGATATAAATAATGTGTGACTCATATAATTTGTAACTATTTATATATGTTTATGGACGAAAAGAAGTCAAAAATAATAATAATTTTAATACTCACTGATTTAGTGCGGGAGCCATATCCCGATTCGAAAGATGACAAAGTCATAAAATGAAGTAATCAAAGTAAAAGAGCGCATGTGAGTGGATTAAACGTTTGTTACAAATAAGGGAATTTTAACGAAAAGTTCCTGGTACTGTTCACTTTAACGAAAAACCACATTTTTACACTAACAAGTTAATTATGGTACTATTTATTTTATCTTTATCATTAAAACTTAAATTTTTCATACCATTTTCATTAATTTTCCATACAAATAAACAATGACAAATCATAAGTCTGAGTACAACATAAAGTAACAGCCACCACCCGCCATCTAAACGGAGAAATGGACACATCTACCTTTATTATTTTTCAAAATGTAGTCAACAAAAGTTTGCTTCATTTTCTATTTGGTGGCCAATAGCTAGCCACCGATCTAGCTAGATGCTTGAGTTTTCAGCTACCGAAGGCACACTTAGGAGATCAATCATATAAGGCATACTGTTTAGACTTTTGGGTGGTAATTGCATGCATGTACAAGTAATTGTATATGAAATATTAGAGTGAGAGAGAGAGGTAGCTTTTGCTTTAGCTAATTAAAAAGTACTCATCTCTAGTTACTAATTAATAAGAAATGCTAATACACAAAGGTGATTAATTAACAAATCGAACTTAGGGTTTCCATCAAGTGAAGGGTAATATATATGATATGAATCGGTATCAGTTGATGGGAACAAGATATCATTGAAATAATGGCACATGAAATGATGGCCTTGGGTAATATTCTTGCCATTAATTACCTAGTAGTGTTTCCTTAAATTTCATTAAGGATTGCTCTTGAGTCTTGACACATCTCATCATTTGCAAGTTAGTGTTTAATTACTTTTGCAAGTTGGTGTTACATTTTTCAAATCATATCCCAAAGTTAAAAGTGAAGCGTCAAAGTTTACGGTTAAGGGGTTTTTTTTTATCAATAAAAGTGAAAGATCAGTGCGACCTTCAAATATCTCGGATTCCAAATATTGTAAATTGGAACATCAGAAAAATGTTGAAATAGTGCATTATTGTTAGATTAATTTCATTGTTTTATCCAGGGTTGTGCTATCTACACGTTCTTTCTATCATTTACACATACTTGGTTAATTCTTATCATTTAATCTCTTTAATTCATTTGATGTGACGATAAAAAAATAATTTCTTGTGCTAGGTTAATTTTGCCACCGAGGGAAAGGAAAAAACAGTAGAACAATACTAAGAGGAGATAAAAATCTGTGACCCATGTGACAATAATAAAGTTGATAGTGATACAAAAAAATAAAAAATAAAATAGTGCGTAGCTATAGATAGGGACCTACCATTATACATGTAAGCTAAGGGCCTGCATTTTTATATACCCCTTTGATCATAGAGAACTTGATTGGAAATGCTAATAGTTCGGACTCTCGATGGAAATATTGAAAACCCTACTCGACCCTACTTGCTACAAGAAAATATAAAAGTTTCATATATATGAACCATATGTACAATACCCTTTTGTCGTGAATATTTGAATAAGACGAAATGCTCAATGAAAATCTTTACTTAGAGTAACACAGTTAGGATCAATAGACTGATCAATTGAATGTATTTTACTAATTTCGGCGATCTTTCACTTGATCTTAGACAATCTAGCATGCATATTATATGTCAATCAACAATTTAAATTATATCGTAAAACTTGTTTGATTCACTTCGTTAGTTTGATAACGTAACATGTTAGACTATCTGATGCAATAATAACCTTCTAAACCTATAATGTATAAACAAAAGAATGACCGTTGTTGCAAGAAAATGCACAAGCTTCATATATGAACAACATCTATACATAATATACTTCTCGATCTTGAATATCTAAATAGGACATATTGCTATGTAAATATTTTTTTTTCACAGTAACACAATTAGAATTAATAATTCGATCAATCGGAATGTGTATTATCTTTATGTAGACGATTTTTCACCTAACCTTCGATAATTTAACATGCATATTATTTATCAACCAACATTTAAACTATATCATTAACCTCGATTGATGCTCATTGGCTAGGACAATTCAAAAATATAACATGTTAAGCTATCTAATAACAATGACTTGTATGTAGCTTTATGTGCCAGCATGCATATTTTTGCTCGGCTGTCACAAATTTTGGTTTGATCATACGAGTACTGCCACTGGAGAAATTTTTAGTTGTGACGGGAACACAAGTGGTATACCACATGTTTTAATAAGAGTAGTGGGAAATTTAATTTTTGAAGTCATTAACTTTTTAGCACTCATATCTCATCATTTGTATAGTGACACATGATATACCACATCGTGTACCTGTCACACTGAAAAATCTCTCCAGCCACTGCCTCTGCATTAAATGTTCTTGTCTAATTAATCATCGACATCGGACGGCAACTTCATTTGTGGGTGTAAACAAAAAATAATACATCGTAACCTTAGTAGGTAAAGATAATAAAAAAAATACATATATATATATATATATATATATATTTTTTTTAAATATATATATTTAAAGGGATTAGTTGATGTTTTTGCTACAACAATTTATTCTACTAGAAGTTTGGAAGACTCACAGAGGTATTTCAGTATTTTTTTAATCACCATTGTGTGATTCACCAATGTTAGAATTTACACCTCAAATATGTTGTGTGGAATACGACTATACGAGTCTGAATTTCATTTCAAAGTCACTAGATCACGAGAGATTTTCAGTGTGACCGTCACACGATGTGGTACACCACATGTCGTTATATAAATGGTGGGATATGTGTGTTAAAAAGTTAATAACTTAAAAAATAAAAAATTTCACTACTTACATAAAAACACGTGGTATATCACCCGTGTTCCCGTCACAACTAAAAATTCCTCCTAGATCACCTAATGGTGGTTCAGAAAAATATACTATCAACCAATGGAGATATTTTTCAGTGTAACCGTCACACGAGGTGGTACATCACGTGTCCCTATATAAATGATGGATTATGTGTATTAAAAGGTTAATAACTTAAAAATTAAAATTTTCCACTATTTGCATAAAAACAAGTGGTACATCATCCGTATTCCCTTCACTACTAAAAATTTCTCCAACCAATGAGACCGAAACATTAAAACTAAATCATAAGATTGGAATATTATAATTCTACATCTGCACCGAAGAAGGTGTAGAGTTGATCTTTTTTTTTTTTTGAGGAATCCTAGAATTGGTCTTATAGAAACTATTTGAAACGGTGGAGGTTCAGTGGTTAGAGACGAATTTCAAGTCAGTAATCCACACGGCACGTCTTAAACTCAACTTCTAGTTCTGGTGAATTACGTTATAGTTGTCAGAGAAAAACTGAAATTCCTTTATGAGTCTTCCCATCCTTCAAAAAAAAGCATACCATGATGAAGAGACCAACTAAACTTATTTTTATTTTTTTCAAATATCAAATTTATGTAATATAATTTGAATAAAATATCAAACATTAACATGATCGTGGAATGAGTGGGCAAAAATATATGCAGCTGAGTACATTCGAGAAGAGGAGAGATTATCGGAGAACCATGCGTGGGGTTATTAATTAATTCCTTGATTTTATAACTAATTATTTATTTTTTAATATCTTAATCACGATTTTTCACCAATGAAAATCAACTTTACGTGCAGGCCAGCTCACCATTAAACTATTGGATTAAAAAAAAAATTAACTGATTAAGACCTAAGTTTCTGAGCAAATTTTCAAAATATACATTTTTTCGAAACGCTTTTTTCCCTTTTTTAATAAGATAATTTTGAATAAAGACGAGCTCGAACAAAGGGCTGAGATCTTCTCTTGTCAAGCACCAATTCTGGGCCGTCGATTTTAAAGGAAATATTTTCGCTCATCGTTTTCAAATGACGGTGATGCTTACTATCATATTTATCTTAAGTGGTGATAATGCTCATTAATCTATTTATCATCATTAGATAAATTTAAATTTAGAGATATGTTAAGTAAACACACCCAAATCTCAAAATTTAAACTCATCTAATAATAATAAATAGAATGATGAGTATTAGCACCACTTGAAGATATTACAATTTTTTGCACGACTCATTAGCTCGAGACAAAAATAACAAGTTTCAGGTCGGCAGTTAAAGAGCCAGATTGTTATTAAGTCACCGTTAATTGAATCAGATCATTATCAGGTCACTCGTTAACTAGTCTGTTCATTATCAGAGCACCTATTAACATCTTATAACATATCGTTTATAAGATCTAGACATTAAGCATGACAATTTATTGCATGATTTGTAGCATGATACGAAACGACACGATATGTTAAAGAATCAGGTCATTATTTGGTCACTTATTAAAAACCCATTAAGATAATAGATTTGATACGATACAATCTGATAAAATAACTTGTACGACACGAACACAACAACACACAACTCGTTTATCAGATTTTTACTAAGGACAGTGAACTAAAATACACCCGATTTTAATGGCTGGTTTGGTATTGTTGTGCTTTGAAAAAAAAAATTGCTTCAGCTGTGCTGTGAGAATAAGCTCATTTTTGCTGTTTCACGTTTTTAGTTTTTTTTTTCACCTAAAACTGTGAAAATAAGCTTTTTTTAAGTGTTTACTAAATATCTTTTTTAGCTCAATTTTTTTATATTTATTTTTTATAAAATCACATCAGTACCAAACTAGTACTAAGTTCGACGTTAAAAGGGACACGTCTCGTTGAGTTCACGCCGAGGCAGTGGATCCAAATAATACCATGTCCTTTTTATACTGACAATGGTACCCCTCATATACGTGGGAACGAATGTAATTGGGGGGCATTCCAAAGCGGGCAATTTCGTACAGTCAGAATTTTTGTGAGAAGGCCCATGTAAAAGTACGTACGCGGCCCTGGGTGAACCTGTAGGGGCGCTTACCGTTTATGGGTAAAAAAGTAAATTACCTAGATGCTTTTATGGGTGAGTAATGTAATGTTACTCATTTATGGGTATATATTACCATCGGACAGTACACTGGGAAAAGGCCACATCGTATGGTCTTGATTAAGATGCAACGTGCAGTTGCTTGTTGTACATTTGAACAAATGTTCTGCCCATCATTGACCATTTTATTGGTTGGATAATAAGTAAGGATATTATTAGCATTATTATTTTACGTGAAGGTATTCTTAAAAGCAAATGAGTTTTTGGTGTTTTGCTCTAACGACGGATTCAGGATTTAAATCTTGGAGTTCAGTGTTAAATGTTTGAGATTTTTAAATATAAATAGAGCGCGAAACGCGCAAAAAAGAGATTCAGTTATTCATTGAGATTGTTTTGTCAAGTACTTAGTGAGCTTGTTGTCGTCAGCCAAATTATATTGTGCATATGCCAATATCTCTCATATACTGGAGTAATCTGATGAGTGATCTATTTAGTGTTGTCGACGCAATTGTCGAGTATTATTAGCATAGATTACATCAAACACTTGATCAGCACAAAATTGATTCTTACCAAACATTCAGAGGTCCTCAGAAGACCTTCACATGTATATTTTCCGAACTCCGAGTGGTCCTGGGATCACCTTAGCCCCAATATACATCCGCCCATTTTATGCACCAGTACATGAGATTACCAATTTACTTATATTATAACACGTGAATTTATTTAACTTAATATATCAATCATCTTGTTCACCTCTATCACAACACGTAAATAAGTAATTCCATGTGATAATCGTATGACTATTAAACAGTTGACGGCGAATGATGTATTTTTGAACTTTCAACAGCATGTCTCGTCTATAATCTCCGGAAGAAAGAAAAACCCAAATTTTGTCTCTCTTTTCAACTATAGTTCACATAAAAATCCAATTAAGAAATCAAAGTAGGTCAAGACGTGTACCAAAAATTGAAAAAGATGGCTTATAATCCATCTAATCTTTGCATGCAAAACAAAGTTTGGTGCTATATGCTTCCATTAACACAACTCCATATATTGGTTTTGCATGACGGTTCCTACTTCCCATTGAAGATTAATTTGGGTAGGTTTTAAAATATCTTAGGACTCGTTAATTTGGTAGAGCGCTTGATTATCCAACTGAACAACTTGTTATATTACAGAAAAAAAGGAAAATCAGTTATGAAGATGTAGGACGACTAATGTGGTTGGTGTGCTAGACCCATTTTTTCTTTTTAAGATAGCGCACATCATCTCCACATAATTGTATAAAATCGATGTCGGGAAATAGGTACATAATAATATTACACGATACACGTATCTTTACCTCATCGGATAATTGTAAATCTGTAACTAAAAAAAAGGTACATGGCCCCTACTAGAATGAAATAATAACAAATTATTGGACGACCATCACCACACTTCACTTCAACCCCATTTCATCTAGTCCTGGATAATTACTTACGGTGTTACCGATTGGTTAAGAGTAGTATTCGTACTTGTACATTATATGTTATAAGAGTTCGATTCCACCATTTCATTGCTCCTTGTATAAGAAAAAGAGATAATAGGATCGAACCCTGGTATGTATTACATAATACGTTGACAAACGTATCAGTTTTGTAGTTCTAAATAGTCATGCAACGACCGGTTGCATAACTTGCATTACAAATTAGTGGCGTTCTCCACTTAAAAGTTAGACGTGATGGATACATAACAAAGACTGATCTATTATATAATTCAACCCAATTCATTCCCTCGAATACCGTTAGGCTTAAACATATTTCTACTACAATCCAATATCACATGATGTGACGTGTGATGAATTCAATAAACAACAAACGAAATAAATTCAGTTTGACAAAAAGCGAAACCGTTAATTAACGTGGGTTTCATACAATATTTGTCACATTTTGAAAACCACATGCATACATGTTCAATCAACATATAAACGAGATAAAATTATTAATTAACGTGACGTTTACACGATTTATAGGAATTGTGCCCTATTTCCACAGATAATATGCACTTCAAAATCTTCGTTTGCTTTGAGACACCCCCCGGGCTCCACCCCCTGTGCGTACACCCGTTTTCTGCGGCTGCCCTTGGTCGCCCAGCGGATAAGACCACCCCACCGCCACCGCGCAATCCAACGGCTCTCAACTCCCACCCCACAAGTATTGTCATCTCAACCGTTAACCAGCATCAGTCGCACAGAACCCCACCACTAAATTTAACCCCGGTTAAAATCTAACCTCACTCCAGCTCAACATAAAATCCTTATCCTCTTTCTTTTTTTCTCTCTCTCACTACTTCTCTCTCTCTTTCTCTCTCTCTACTTTCTCTCTCCTCTGCAACTCTGCAACGAATAAGCTCGTTAATGGAGTCTCAGATCTAATCTAAACGACGTAGCTTCACTCCCCCTGCTTCGTCTCTCCTTCTCTGTTTCGCTGTTTCTCCAGCTGCTTCGAATCCAGATAAGTCGGAAGAGCGACGTCGTTCATACAGACGGACCAGATTGAGCTGAAGGAAATGCCGAAAATGGCGAACTCGTTTCCCGAGGAGGTGCTGGAGCACGTGTTCTCATTCATACAGACGTACCAGGACCGGAACTCGATCTCGACGGTGTGCAAGTCGTGGTACGAGATCGAACGGTGGTGCAGGCGGCGGATTTTCATCGGGAACTGCTACGCCGTCAGCCCTAGGATGGTGATCAGGCGGTTCCCGGACATTAGATCCATCGAGCTCAAGGGAAAGCCTCACTTCGCCGACTTCAATCTGGTCCCCGACGGCTGGGGTGGGTACTTGTACCCCTGGATCGCCGCCATGGCCAGCGCCTACCCTTGTCTCGAAGAGATCAAGCTCAAGAGGATGGTCGTCACCGACGAGACCTTGGAGCTGATTGCCAAGTCCTTCAAGAATTTCAAGCTCCTCGTGCTTTCGTCCTGTGAGGGGTTCAGTACTGACGGGCTCGCCGCCATTGCTGCCAATTGCAGGTTTCTCGCTTTGCTTCTGTATCTTTGCTTTGCACTGTGTTTGGGAAATGAAATATTGAGCTTTGCTTGTTCTGTGTTACTTTAGCTGTCAATTTGGGGTTCGATTAGTTTCTATGTTACTTATTTTGTTTATTTGAACAATTTGTGGGTTCCTTTTGGTTGCTGAGGATGATTTAAGAGTTCAAAAGCATTAAAGTTTGAATCTTTCGAGTTTTGATAGCGAAACGAATGAGATTTCTTCACTCTACTCTTACAGCACGAGCACATGAACTGGGATTGCTCAAATAGTAGAACACCCATGATTCAAAAATGCTCAATTTCTTGCCCTGGATTTTGTATTTGAACATTTTTGCTCTGTGAGGAGTGTTAAGTCTGTAAATGTGTGTAAAGAGATCTGATTTGGTGGGTTTTGAGCTGCACATTGTTGCCTTTATTGGTGGTTTGCAGGATTTGATTTCCCAGTTTTGGGTTGTCCCAGTTGGTTACCATACTTGGATCTGAATTATTTATTTTCTGCTTTTGTTCTGATAGATCTGAGTGGGGGCTTCTTGTTATGTGAATGGTTGAGGTGCAAAATCTAGTCAAGATCAATTGGGTTACTTTTTACTTTCTTGTTATCTGGGCTGCTTTGTTTGATATGGAGTACCGTGGATGTGAGGTTGTTTTCAAAATTTTGGATGGTAGTTCTTTGGATGGTGTGTGGATTACTTTTGTTTTCTTACCAGATTCCATTTTTCTTTGCTACTCGAAGATTCTTTTGATCTAGTTTCTCATTTTTTCGCTTTTGCTTTTGGGAGATTACTCGTAGCAGTGATGTTTTTTACTTGTAAGAATGCTGGGTTTGGAAAGTGAACTTTTGTGTGGTGGTGATGGTTCAGTGAAAAATAGAAAACTTACTTTTCTTGTAAACTTTAGTCTGTGGAAAAGTAGAACAAATTTAGAAGTCTAGTCGCCGTCATTTGATGAGTTGCTAATTATTATCGGTAATCTAGTTTCGTTTTATTCAATTGCTTAATTTAGTAAATTTTTCTTCATTTTTTTTGGGCTTAAATTGTGAGATATATCTACCTTGTCTTATGGATGCACTCTTTCGCTTTTTGCTGATGTAGGAATCTGCGGGAGCTGGACTTGCATGAGAGTGATGTGGAGGACCTGAGTGGGCATTGGCTCAGCCATTTTCCTGATACTTACACATCACTTGTTTCCCTCAACATTGCTTGCCTAGGGTCTGAGTTGAGTTTCTCTGCCCTGGAGCGCCTGGTGGGTAGGTGTCCCAACCTGAGGAGTCTCCGGCTCAATCGTTCTGTGCCTCTTGACAGGCTAGCCAATCTACTTCGCCAGGCACCTAGGCTGACTGAGTTAGGCACAGGGGCCTACTCGGCTGAGTTGCGGCCTGATATCTTCGCAATCCTATCAGGTGCCTTCTCAAGATGCAAGGAACTCAAGAGCCTATCTGGATTTTGGGATGTGGTACCACCGTATCTTACGGCTATTTATTCTATCTGCCCTGGGCTAACATCACTAAATTTGAGTTATTCCAATATTCAAAGCCCGGATCTTGTAAAGCTTGTTAGCGAATGCCCGAATCTGCAGCGCCTCTGGGTATGTCCTTTTTTATGTAATGTTTTCAGTCTCCTGTCAGTTTAATTAAATTTTAATTTTTCTTAGGGTTAAAGGTTTGGATGCTTACAGATACAAATATGTTCTCATTGTAATTCGGATTTGTAGCTAATTAAGGACATGACTACAGGTATTGGATTACATTGAAGATGTTGGCCTTAATGCCCTGGCGGAATCTTGCAAGGATCTACGAGAGTTGAGGGTGTTCCCTTCAGATCCATATGTGGTGGAACCAAATGTTTCCTTGACAGAGCAGGGCCTCATATCTGTCTCTGAGGGCTGTCCAAAGCTCCACTCAGTTCTGTACTTCTGCCGGCAAATGTCCAATGATGCATTAATCACCATTGCTAGGAATCAGCCGAACTTTACATGTTTTCGTCTTTGTATAATTGAGCCCAAAATTCCCGACTACCTGACCCTTCAGCCTCTTGATGTGGGTTTTGGGGCCATTGTTGAGAACTGCAAGAATCTCCGGCGCTTGTCCATCTCTGGTCTACTAACTGATCGAGTGTTTGATTATATCGGAACTTATGGTAAAAATTTGGAGATGCTGTCTGTAGCCTTTGCCGGAGATAGTGACTTGGGGCTTCATCATATATTGTCTGGGTGCGATAATCTTCGTAAGCTGGAGATCAGGGACTGTCCTTTTGGTGACAAGGCTCTTTTGGCCAATGCTGCAAAGCTGGAGACAATGCGATCCCTTTGGATGTCTTCTTGCTCAGTGAGTTATGGAGCATGTAAGCTGCTAGGCCAGAAGTTGCCGAGGCTTAATGTGGAAGTCATTGATGAGAGGGGACATCCAGAATCCAGGCCGGAGAACTCTCCCGTTGAGAAGCTCTACATCTATAGGTCGGTTGCAGGGCCTAGGTTTGACATGCCTGGCTTTGTATGGACCATGGGTAAAGATTCGACATTGAGGATTACTTGAATGTTGACATGGACGAATCCCCACGATTCAAACCTTTTGGATGTACCGGATGGGTGGCGGCAGGTACACGCTTAATATATGGTACTTAAATTGTTTCGCATTTAATTTCATTGGTACGGTAGCTTAATATAGATGCAGCTCTGATTGGAACGTGAGGCTGCGGGGGTTAGGGAGGAGAGGTATACAGAGGCTCGAGAGCTCGATCGCCATCATTTTACCATTGGCTGAGCTATATGGGATACCAGTTAGCGATTAATAAAGATTCAAAACTCGAAACTCCTGTTGTTGTAATGTATTGAACTGAACAGAGATGCATTTTTTTCTTCGATTCGGCGTAGCCACCATTTGTATGCTAGCAGATGCAGACTTGTGCCTATGTTTTTATGCATTTTGTTATGTGGCTCTTTATTTTTCAACAGGAAGTAATTGCCTTGCGGACACAAATGTATCATTGTTAGCCTTCTCAGCAAATAAAGCTTCATATTTTTGCGCATTACCTTTTTCCATCCATTGTACTGTTTGTAATGTTGATGCGTCTTTGTTTCTTTTATTGGAGCTCATCTTTGATGGGAGAAATAAATTTCAGGAGCCGTCTCTTGTCAATTGAGATACTGTCACAGTAGCATTTCGAATTTAGGTAAGATTGGTAGCAACAACGCTTTCGTCACGTCGTTCATAGGGAACATTTCAAGAAAGTATAAACCTAGTATGTGCTCTTGCAAAGGTTTATTTAGTCACTGTAATGATATGTCAAATGGATTGTTAAGTGATGTCTCTGGTGTAAGTGTAAACTTGGAAGATTGTTCAAACACGAGATGTTGTGACGGTATGTCAAACCAATCGACAGAGTGAAAACCCTAATGTTGGTAAAGCTTCTCTTGTGTAAATATGGCAAAAAGAGAGGAAAGGGAGTCGGGTAAGAAAAAGCAAGCTCCTTTGGTAAATGGTCTCTTCGGCCTGCTCTCTGGTTAATCTTATTGGGTAGGGAGGAGAGAGAGAGGAGAGAGAAAGGGGGGGGGGAGACAGAGAGACTTGACTGTAGAGCCATGTGATAGATTCGGTGACATTGGATGGCGTCCACAACTTTTTGCTTCTTTCACGCGCTCTCTCTCTCTCCTCTCTTTCCATTGAACATCAGAATCTCAGATAGCCCTCCCTGCCTGGCCACACTAATTAATCTCAATTGCTAAAAAAAAAGAAAAAATTGCGGTTTGACCTCCTGAACCATCATTTTAGTTGAAATCGATCATTTAATTTTTTTTTTAAAGGAAATTAACCTCTTGAACTATTTAAAATCAGTCAATTAACCCTCTGCCGTTAGATCGCATAATTAATTTCGTCAAATTTAAGGGCAAATTAGTCATTTCATATCGATTGTTACTTGTCAGCTATAACTGTCAATAAAATTTTGACACATGGACACAGAAAAATTCAAAAACATACAGCATAATGAGAAAACATAAAAAAACCAAACGTTTACATAACATACCATCTCACATTGTCATTACACATTATTTTGTTTTCAAATTTCATAAGTTCATTGGTGGTTATAGTTGACAAGTAAGAATTGATGAAGGAAACACTAATTTTCCTTTGAATTTGAAAAAATAGTGGATGGAATCTACCGACAAGGAGTTAATTAACTGATTTCAAATAGTTTAGGGCGTAAATTTACCAACAAAATAGTTTGGGGGGTCAATTTCAACTGGAGTAATAGTTTAAGGGGTCAAATGGTAATTTACCCTAAAAAAACAAAACAAAATTTCTAAACATAATATAATAATATGATAATCTAACAAGAGAGATAGAGAGAGAGAGAGAGAGAGAGAGAGAGAGAGAGAGAGAGAGAGAGAGAGAGAGAGAGACCACATATATAATAAAAAGTTGCGATTGTCTCCGAATCTTTGTGTTTAGAACGTCTGGATTAAAAAATTTAGGTTGTTTAAAGACTTCGTTTTCTGTGAAGTAGACTAATGGGATGAGCTATGAAAAATGCATGGTTTAAATTGAGCCGTCCAAATTTCCGAATCTGCATGTCCTGGACACAGAAATCTGGAGAGGTTCTTTACCTCATAATACATAGTAGAGATGATAAGGTCATATGGATTGAAAACAACATAACACAGACACCCTCAACCCCACCACATACTGAAGACTGACTTAAAGTTTTAAAAGAACAAAACGAAGCCAGAACACAAAACAAAAGAATAAAAACAATAAGGTCAAAGTTTTGATTGTTTATGTATAATTTGGAGGAAGTTTCAGCGTTTGTGGTTTAAATTGTCGGAATCTAAGTTCTTAATCGGCACAATATTTTACTGTGTGGTCCTCACTTAGCAAAATGACAGACCATAGAAGAGAGATTTGGAGTGGTGTATGCTTACAAAGTAGGGTTCTTTGATCGTGTTTTATTTCATAGTTTAATTTGATGCTTAGGTAAATTTCTATGTGTAGGTTGTTTCACTAGATGTTTTGACGTCAACAAGGAGTTCTGAGTGTTTTCTCGAGATCGGGACATGACAATTTTAGTGAAGTTAACAAATTGTTATAGTTTATGGATCACTTGTCTTTTTTTTAAAATTTTTATTACCAAAATTACTTAGATTAACATGTGCGTGAGATGTAATGGTAGTTTAGTCTTTTTAGAAGTTTACAAATTTCACTCACATACCTCTCAATTCATATTTCTTACGAAAATTGACTAACTCAAGTCATTATCCTTGAATTACATGATTTATAAACAATAAAAATTTAAGTCCCTACTACGGTGACTAAAGTGAAACTTCATAGAACAAAATCATAATTTGTCAAAAAAAAAGAAAAAAAGAACGAAAAAAAAGAAGAAGAAGTTCGTGAACGACTGAGATCATGAGATGAGAGTTGAGATCCCTACTGAATTTCTGTGTCCTAAGTTGACGAATTCAAAAATTCAGATTGTTCAAGAGAAATCTGGGCCGTTCAAAGGCTTAATTTATGTGAAGTGGCCCAAGTGACACAGTAAAATATGCTAATATAGACCACATAATTTAAATTATGCTAATATGATCCGATTTTTAAAATCCCACGGTTCCTAACACATAAATCCGAAAATAACCTCATTTCATGAGATGAGTGAGTGAATGTGGGGCAATCAAAGTTTTGGCAGACACTTTTATTGGATTATGATGGCCACACGTTTGAGGGTATTGATTGAAGATCATCATTTTTATTCCCCTCCTTTTTATTTTTTTACCACGATTCTTTTGGTGATTTCGTCACTCTCTGACCTTATGATTTTACTGTTTCACCCCCAATCAACCCTACCTATCATGATATTATCCATCGAAGTAAGCGTTGGTTGTATCATGATGTAAAGCAGTAAAATGCCCTCAGTTAAAGTTGCAATGCTTCAGGCTTTCAGTATGTGGCTTGGCCCCATTGATTTTAAAGTTTGTACCCAAATTATTTACTGCACCTGCAATCCACAACTCAGATCCTTTGCTGCCCAAAACATAGGATTTGGATCCTCTCCGAGGCAACTGGTCGGGATCCTCCTGATCAGTGTTCGTGGACCGTTGGATTTTTATCCAACGACTACAATTATTATAACTTTTAGAGAGCCCCCTGTTTGTAACCGTTGGATAAAAATTTAACTGTTCACGAACATTAGTCAGGAGGATCCCGACCAGTTGTCTCGGAGAGGATCCAAATCCCAAAACATAAATCAAGTGAGTGACGTGGAAAGGTCAAAAAAAAAAAAAAAAAAAAAGGGATGAAAGTGAATATTGTGGAATCCAAGTATGCTAAAGTTTTGGATTCGGATCAGGTCGCATTGGGATAAAACAGTTTAGGTTTTGACCCGTTTCACTTGCCAACAATAATCCATAATGGTATTCATCTTCACTTGTAATTGAGATGTCTTAAGTTTGATTCTGGTGAAAGACGAATTTAAACCACTTTATTATGTTTAGCTTAGTGTGAAGCTTAGCCCACTTCTCCACTCCCTTAGCGTAGATACTATCGTTTGTTCAAAAAAAAAAAACATTAAAATTTCAGATTCGGATTAGGTCACTTCGGGGTAAAATAGTTTGGGTTTTGGCCAGTTGGGTTCTAGCAGGCTCATTTCACTAGCCAATATAGCTACATCCGCGTCTACATCAATATTCTATTTTAAACTAATCAAGTTGGGGGAGACGATGATCCGTACTCAAGCGCATAGGAAGAAGCACACCCACTCTAGCCAACATCTGCGTCTCCCAGCTCATCACATTGTAAAGCAAAACTTTATGAAGATTAAGGTATGGGCTTCGAATTGATTGCTCGAAACTTGGACTTTGTATTCCAATTGACCAAAAAAACTTGGCCTTTGTAGTATAGCCCAAAAGTTTTGGACTCTCAAGTAAAACGTTAAACGGGTTACCAGCTTCATTTGTGTACCCTGTTTAGAATGTATTTAGATTAGAAAATCATGCTTAAACTTTCTTGTTGCACGAGATATATGAGGATTGTTCTTGAGTAATTTAGTTATATTATTCCTGGAAATTTCAGAAACTCAAAATTTGTGGATGCAGTCTCATCAGTTTCCAGTTTCTACTTGGGTTTTGTTGTTGGTAGGATTAGGATGAGTCTTTGCATGGTGAAAATGACACGAAAATATGTTCAATAAAATTTGAAAATTGATCAAATATTGTGAATTAACATAAGTTCACGGCTTTGAAAATAGGTTTTATATTAATTTAGTAAAAATTGAAAATTGATAAAATATCATGAGGTAATATAAGTTCACGACAATGTTAAAAATCTCGCTTATAATTCATCACATATAGGTGAATGAAGGAAAATGTTATATGTTATATCAAACCTATAGGCTTGCTATAATCTTGGCCGTCCATTTACAAACATTAAAACTAAGAAACGAAGCTTTCAAAATGGATAAAACAGCTTTTTCTTCATGAACATGGCTGCAAAGCTAATATAAAAGTATCAATCCACACAAAACACCTTTGCAGCCATGTTTATGAAGAAAAGGTTGTTTGATCCATTTTGATAGCTTCGTTTCTTAGTTTTAATGTTTGGAATGCGAAAAGGATTCAAAGTTGGAATTCATTGCAAACTTGAATTGAAGGAGATTGAATTGAAAGAGATATTAGAGAGGGCAAAAATGAAGGTGCGTGAATTATAGCCCAATATCCACCCTATTTATGGCCATTTGAAGCTAAAGATAATAAGTGCCACGCAAATAATAATCTTATCTAAAATTCGCACAACCAATTACATCTCAACATGTGGCACTCGAAATCCTATTCGAAAAATTATTAAGATTACATATCGACAAGAAATCTGGAGAGTTACTCACATATCGACACGTGACACTCGAAATCCTATCCGAAAAATTATTGAGATTACATATCGACAAGAAATCTGGAGAGTTACTCAAATATCGACACGTGGCACTCGAAATCCTATCCGAAAAATGATTGAGAATACATAACGACAAGAAATATGGAGAGTTCCTCACTTTAGCGACACGTGTCACTCGAAATCATATCTGAAAAATTATTATGATTACATCTTGAAAAATTATTTGAGGTAGTTTAATTTAAGTAACCATATTAATTCAACTAAAATAATAAATTATTTGAGTTTCCGAAATTTCCAGGAATAATATAACTAAATTTTTCAAGAACAATCCTCATATATCTTGCGCAACAAGAAATTTTAAGCATGATTTTCTAATCTAAATACATTCTAAACAGGGTACACAAATGAAGCTGGTAACCCGTTTAACGTTTTCCTTGGAGAACATGTTTTGTATGGATATATCGAGGAAATTCAACTTTGGCAAAACACAATGAGGGGAAGCTCTAGCATTGCAAGTTTGCAAACCAGCAGCGAGCCTCCGAAACGAACAACTTCTCTCATACAGTTAAACTCATGTTCATCTGCAAACCACCTCCGAAGCGCTCTCTAATTGCTGCGCATCACACTCACTGAAATCTTCTCAGTCGAACATTTTGGCACAGGCTCGGTTCATTTCCGAGTGCTTGTGTGTGTGACAAGATGACAGAGATGGTGTTCTGCTCGGTATATGGTTGGTTCAGTCGTAACATATCATCTAAACGGGTTTGATTCTGGTTGTAAGCTAGATGAGTTTTTAATACTGAGTAAATAAACAATACTTAAGCGTTTAAACGTTCATAGAAAATGATGAAAAAAACTATCACAACAACATGTAGAGAACCGATTCACTACCCTCACGGTATCAAAACTGTTTTTTCATTGCTCGAGTAGTAATTCAATCAGCAACACTACAATTATGATTATCCAAATATCAAAACAAGTTCGAAAACTTACGCAAACTATGCTTGCTTCGAAGAACCTTGAATAGTCTCCAAAAGATGCTGAATTCTGTACTTCATAACAGGCTGACCTTTATGCGTTTTCTTAAGCATCTTCTCCCTAGAAGACTTCCTTCGTGCTTCCGCCTTTTCTCGTCCTTCCTTCTTTGCCTGAATAATCGCCTCCCTCTCCATTCTCTCCTTCTGTTCAACTTCATGTTTCATCTCATACATTTTCATTATACTTCGAGCACCGAACTTCTTTTTCTTCTTGTCATTCTTACTCATCTTACTACCACCTCCAGTTTCGTTCTCCTTTTCACTACTATCTCCAGCTCCATTCTCCATTTTACTACCACATTCAGTCTCATTCTCCTTCTTACTAACATATCCCGTTTCGCTCTCCTTTTTACCATCTTCGGTTTCCATCTCCTCCTGTACACCGAAACAATACACAACTTGAGACTTCAATCTCCAAATAATGTTTTCACAACAAGATTTCAATTGGGTTTTCTTAACACACAATCCCTGTCCCTAATTTCAAATAAAATCCAACAAAACATAAGCCAAAGAAATCAAACCCCGAAGCGGCTTATCGCCAACGGAGGATTGCTCTGCTGTTGCTTCAGAGACTTCTTATACTTGTTCACATACTTGGAATTCTTGTAGAACTCCTTCTGCTTCTCTGATACAATAAACAGAACCAACCCAATTCATTAAAATCACAATAAATCATACCCACCAAGCAAAAAGTAAATAAAAATTAAAAGAAGATGATATAAACAGGAAAAATATTGATACAGAAACAAATAAAAAAATAGAAAAAAAAAAATAAAGACAAATCGAAATGAAATCAAAGGAGAGGGCTTTTTCATACTAATCAAAGCTGGGTTGAAGTAGCTGCTGTTCGATTTGGCATTCGCGAAGGCCTCGAGCGAAAGGCCTTGACCACCCATCCTCCTCATGTTCTTCTTCTTCTTCATGCTATTCGATCTCGAGCCGCTGAATTTCTCTCCGTTTCCTTCGTGTTTTGGGTGTTGATTCTTCATTGTTGAGCGGAATTAGGGAAGTATTGAGAAATGGGTAAAGGAATTGGGGAGGAAAGAGGACGAATTGGAAACCCTAATTTGCAGATTAGGGGTAAGTAAAGCGTGCTCTAGTGCAAGTGCAAGGGAGAGACTTGCAGAGGATTTGCCCAGGCAACACAAATTTAGGCACAAATTTATTTGTAAGCCGCTGGATTTGCATCGACGGCTATGATTTGTTGGTCCGGAAGAAAGGGATATGCAGAGAATCTCCAACAATATTAGTTAAATTTCGATTAGAGAATTGTTACTGACACTCCTAAAATCTCATTTTGGATTCAAAAAATTTCTATAATTAGAAAGAAAAAGTGTAGAATGAGATATTTGGGAGTGCTAATAACGGTTCATTTTTATTATTGTAGCTAGCCAACTGACCCAACAATACTAGCTATTTTATAGTTTTTAATGTTTAGCAAAAATTTAACTTTCTTTTCCCTCCTAGCTAATCTTGTTAGTTACTATTTACGGAGTTAAGATAGCTAGTCATTTAGCTAGTCTGTTGGAGCTTGGTTTTTCTACATTTTTTTTTTGTTTAAGTCGCCAGAAAGCCTCATTAGCTAGGTTGTTGAAGATGCTCAATAGAGGATTTGATCTCATGTGCATAGGGAGCACATCCGCTCAACCCCTTGGGTACATCCACGGATTCTTGAGCATGTTGCTATGCTCGTATTTTCCCTTTTAAACCCTTTATAATGTTGGGCAAAAAATAGATGGAAGTTCTAATAGAGTTAGCGAAAAATATCATTGCTCTACATTTATAACAACTTCATGAACAAATATTCACAAATTTTTAGTTTAGAGACCAAATCTCCAATTGTACCAAAGTTCCTTTACTCCAATACTCTCAACAATATAAAGAATGATTTGGATGCATGGGCTCTCCCAGCGGAACTTTCAAATTTGAAAAGTATTTGTTAATTAGATTATGAAAGATGTTAACATTTTATCATCATTTTTTTTATTGGAGCAATATGTTTCGTAAGGGTACGTGTCTGCCTACTTAGTAGATTAAGTTGACAGCATTTGTTAACTAGATTAGGTTTATCGCTACATTTGTGATCAGATTAGGTTTTCTCCATTCTATTTGCTGTATGCAATTATTTTGGTACGAAAGGGCCACATGGTAGAACAAACCAATAATAGTATTGTCAAAGAAAAAGAGAGAGAAGATAGAAAAATTAATTAATGGGGAACTGGCTAGCTAGAACTAGAAGAACAGCAGCTGTTCCAATTTGCAATATCCATAGTGGCCTTAAGGATATCAAAACCCTAATGGCAGTTCTAAATGTATTCATTTGGATCATTAGGTATTTCATCCTCTCTAAGTCATCACACAACTGATTCATTTGGTTCTGTAGTTGCATCTTCAACCTTGCTTGTCATGCTCTCCAACCGAGCATCTTCGACCTTGCTTGTCATGCTTTCCGACCGAGCATCTTCAACCTTGCTTGTCATGCTCTCCGAGCAAACATCTTCAACCTTGCTGTCATTTGTGTCTTCTTCTTTCAACTGATTGTCATTTTCGGCAACCCCATTTTCATTTGGTATCTCTTTGAGAATATATTGGGGTAAGACGGCTTTCTTTGAGTTCTTGAACACTAGGTAGATGATCATCTGCGCAATCCCGAACCCGAACCCTAGGATGTTTGGTGCCTAAACATGGAAGAAAAAACGCAAAAGAGTTTTAAAACAGTGGGGCAGTATTATTATAGTGCAACATCACATATGTTACTTGGAGGTCAAGGAGCTGAGAATTCGTACCGCTATGAATAAATCTCTTAGTAGAAGGCCATAGAAGAACCAAATTACAGCGCATAGAGTTAAACAGAACGACAAAGGGAAGGACATGTATACCACACTCCTTGTTTTAATAACTAGCCTCTGAAAATGGTAAAAGGAGATGATAAATTAGGTGAATTGATCCGTATATATTAACAATAAAAATACTTGGCTTAGTGTGAATAAATTCTCTTACCATTATACTAAGAGGAGCAGCAAATACACATACAGAAAACACAACGTTAGTCCACCCAACTATTTTAATCCTCAGATAAGGATCTGTGATTAAGGAAGTAGCAAATAAGATCACACCATAAGCCCCCACATTGAAAAGGGTAAGTAGCTTAGCCGTATAAATCTGCAAAACCAGAACAAAATTGTATGCGAGTAAATAAAAGCTGAACGCGAAATGTTTTATAGGTACGCCAAATTGGATCGCACCTAACCCTACAAGATAGACCGTATTATAATTATGTACCCTGATTTTTGCTGGTGCATAAATCATGTAGATTACAAGATAACTTGTTTCGATGACGCAGGCGATGGAATTGATGGTGATGAGCATGAAAGCATGTCCCTTGAGGAAGGCATAGTAGAGCATCAACATGGCGCTAAACAGTGCCACTGCATAAGGTATAGATTGGAATCCCTCTGTTGATTTTTTCTTGAAAATCCTATAAAATGTTGGCCTAAAAAAAAAGGAAAAAGAAAGTTAGATAACAATTACAGATGATACATGAAAATCCCATATGCATAAATGAGAGAGAGAGAGAGAGAGAGAGAGAGAGAGAGAGAGATTACAGTGGAGCTAGTAGCACCATGAGGGACACAATGTTACCTGTAGAAATGAAAAAAGAAAAAAGAAAATCGAGAGAACTTAGAATTGAAACCAAGTCGAAGACGAAATAGAAAAAAGATTCAGATTAACTGGGGAAGTTTGGGAAGGGGAGATAGAAAAATTAGAAACTAATAAGCTAGGGGCTAGGGTTAGTAGCCAGGGCTACCTAGAATGCCAAAAACTGAGGCCAAGCGAGGAGCATCAGGGGCTGCCATTCTTGGCTTGATGAAGCTCTTTAATGACTGAGAGAGTTTTGAGGCCGAGGGCTCTCCAAAAACTCAAACACTCAGAGCTTGCTATAACTCTTGCATAGCATGCGTTTATATACAAGAGAGTAGAAGGGTAAAGGAAAAGGTAAAGAAGAAGAAAAAAGAAACCGACTTGATGAGTTAAGTTAGCTAACTGTTGGAATTTGGGAGCTAGCTGTGAACACACTGTATTTGTGTGGTTTGATTGGGTGTCTTGTGGTTTTGGGCAAGGAATTAGTGAGCTTGGAAAGCTCCATCGTTAATTGGGAAATTAAGCTCATAGCTGGCTAGCTAATTACTAGACGTACTAATTAATCTTCGAGAACATAAATGCTAAGGAGACTCTTTTAAAAGTGAGACTCTCCATGAAATCTTTGTTACCTCACAGTTTAACGTCAATTATCATGCCAATATTATAAAACATTGTACAAAAAATATGAGGTGACAGAGATTTAGAGTTCAATAAATTTGGAGTTTAATATTTTGTTATTGGCCTCAGTTTCGTGGAGCTTGAGCCATGAGGTTTCGTGAAGCAAACAGTTGAGCGTTGAGCAACAACAAAACCAAAAGGGTTTACATTGGATACCTGATAGGCCACTAGCAGTTACGTTTCAAGGCCTTTATGCAAAATGTATTGTTATATGTATTCATTGTATTGTATATATGCCGTGTGTTGTAGATCACTACATAACTTTTGCTTGCCAATTGTCAGTTGGAGTACGCTTAGCTTTTGTATTCTTACATGAACAAGAGGTCGTTTTGTCAACTCAATATACTAGCGTATGATACCAAATTAAAGCAGTTTATTATGTGTATGCTCCTGTCACATCCTGGTTTGGCCCCCACCACATCCCAAGCTCGACTTCACCGTAACACGATATTGTCCGCTTTGGGTCCCGACTACGCCCTCACGGTTTTGTTTCTGGGAACTCACAAGAGAACTTCCCAGTGGGTCACCCATCATGGGATTGCTCTCGCGCGAATGGAACTCCGAAGCCAGTGAGCTCCCAAAAAGCCTCATGCTAGGTAGAGATGAGAATATACATATAAGGCTTACATGATCCACTCCCCTGGGCGATGTGGGATGTTACAATCCACCTCCCTTAGGGGCCCGACGTTCTCGTCGGCACAATTCCGGCCATGGATTGGCTCTGATACCAAATTGTCACATCCCGGCCCGGGCCCCCACCACATCCCTGGCTCGACTCCATCGTAGCACGATATTGTCCGCTTTGGGCCTCGACTACGCCCTCACGGTTTTGTTTCTGGGAACTCACAAGAGAACTTCCCAGTGGGTCACCCATCATGGGATTGCTCTCGCTTGAACTTGCTTAACTTCGGAGTTCCTACGGAACCCGAAGCCAGTGAGCTCCCAAAAGGCCTCATGCTGGGTAGAGATGAGAATATACATATAAGGCTTATACGATCCACTCCCCTAGGCGATGTGGGATGTTACAACTCCAATTCACTGACATAATAAATATCCATTTTACACGTCTTGATTGTAGTTTTGGTGTGACAGCAACATTGCTACATGATTTTATAAGTTATTAATACTATATCATAGTTTTTTTTTTCCTTTTTTTGAGTACAATACTATATCATAGTTGCAAAATGAGAGATGCTGACTTACGCTAGAGATACTACTGTCAAGATTTCCTCCATTGTCACATAATAACACCATGGTAACATCCTTGTGCCATGGAAGCTTCTTTTATTAATCTTGCTATAGTGAAATAAGTATTTTTCTTTAATAAAATATCAACCATGTCGTCTATTCATGTCAAAACAAGCAATTGAATAACAGTAACGTATTGGTTGCGAACTATCACACTATTAATCTATCATACAATGAAATCCAAAACTTTGATATTATTGTCGTGTGTGCTACTTTTTTTAACGCATCATGTGAGAAGTTGGCAACTTATTTAACCCAATAATGTGAGTATTGCCATATGCCAGTTAAGATTTTATCTGCAAAAGCGATATCTTTAATCTTTAATAGTGCTTATAATGGAATGGCAACTTTAATTAGGTAATTAAATTTCCACATTGAAAAGAGAGAATTTGTGGCTTGATTTAATATTGACCCTTCAAATGTTGAAAAACCAGCACAATTTCTTGAATTGTGTTATGCGCAGCGTAGTGCATGCCAGATACGACTTTGCAACGTTTGCTAATTACTCTGTTTATTTGTTTTTATTTTCACATAAACCTTTTTTAGCAGCCATGCAATGCATGTCGACTTAACTTGTTAGGTTTCTTTCTTGTTCAGATAAGGGCTTACTTTATATTTCATTCATAATTCTTATACTGCTATATAAGTTCAGACAACGTTTAAAACTATTTCAATTTTAGTTTTTGGTTTTACAGAATCCTCGGAAAAATAAAGAAAAAAGACGATGTGAGAGATAATAAATGAACAAAGAAAAGCACACAAAATAAGAACCAAAACCTATTTTCAGTTGTGTTTTCACTATCAAGATTTGTTTTCATTCTTCATCCCTTGTTTTCTCTATATTTTTGTTTTCAAAACGAAGTAAATATCAAACGAGCCCAATGATAAGTTTTCATAATCATATATAACCATATAAATATATGCATGTATGTGGGTATTTAACTTATACCAATACACTTCTCTTACACTTTTCCTTTTTTGGTTGGTCTTTCTGGATTTTCTTTGTAATCTAGTGCATCCGCAGTGGCCCTGAAACAAACTATAAATACAACAGAAGGGGCCTCTTCCAGCGTAGAGGTTAGAAAGTGTACGTCTTTCTGTTTGTCATGTTTTTAATTTGTTAGAAAATGCAGTCTTTTAGAACTATCGTGTGTCACTACAAAAAAAATGAGCATTGCACACAATTAATTATCTGTGCCCTTTGAGGCCAAAAAGCACCAACAATTGTGCCCACCATAGACCAATAGCAACAGTGCAACTACAATCTTTGAGTCTGTGCCCTCTATGGGCGTCACCATTTCTTATAGGACACAATATCGCTATTTGTGCTCAAAGAGTTCAACACAAATAACAGCCTTTTTGTGTCTTAATTCTGACAACCATGTCAGAATGTCGGGTGACAGAATCATATGCGCACAATTTTCAAATCGTGCCCAATAGGTTCTATTTTTTAAAAAAAATATTCATGTATAAAACTTGAATTTTTTTTAAAATCAACAAATCCCACAATATACACGTATTTCAGTTATTTACAACAAATCCCACGTAATTTACAACCAAGCCCTTCTTCAGAATCCTATCCTTCCCCACTGCACTGCAACTGTTGGACCCAAGTTCTTCGTGCAATGAAGCTCACTTAACCACATTCCCTTCTTGCTTAAACTTTAGAGAGTCCCACAACTTTTTCTGAATTGAAAAGAAATCGTAGTTGAATAAGAATCTTAGTAAAAAGCATAGATTAAGAAATATTTATACCTTACAAATAGCATCCATTTCATCAAAGATTATCGCATGCAAACCACTCTGGTCTCCGAGGGAATTAAGGACATAATGAGATTAGAAATTATTGAAAAACCAGCCTCAATGCACTTGACATGTATATATTTCCCTTACTGCGAGCCCTTTGATCATTCTCAGCATCAGCAAACAGATTTCTAACATTTTTCTCAGTTTCACCAACTTGCTCAAATCTTCAGGGCCATTAACAATCTAGCACAGTTCACAAAAACATAAATCTCATCAATCACCAATGCAGATAATAACTAACTTATCCAAGGATAAGTTGCATATCCAAAATCATTCAGACATGCTCAAATAGCTTTGTTACAATAACGTACTAGCATCAAAATGATGTGTTAAATCATGATTCGACATGGTTCAATGTTTACAGCCGGCATAATTTAATCGATTCATTACCTAAGCCTGTTATGAAAAATAAGAATACAAGATTGTGATTGTGAGTATCTAGTTCTTAATTTTATCTTAGTTTCATGTGTCATCAATTGGTAAGTCTTATTTGAAATTACTGCTGAAACATAGAAAAGTAATCATTCAAATTAACAGAACAAACCTTAGTCTTAAGAGATTAAATAATTAAAGAAAAAGGTGGATCAAACTCCAAATCTTTGGTTCTTTCTTGTTCAACATCTTTCCAATTTGACAAGCCAAGAGAGTTTTTAAAGTACCAGGTGGACCAGCATACCCTTTACATGCTTGATCCCTTATCTGGAAGATCAAAGTCTTTCCAGTAATGAGTGTGGTATAAAGTTATACCAAAAAGAAATCAGCGCAACTAGAAGAATCAGTTATCTTACTTATTTGTTTAAGTGAGGAGGGAAAACATGGGATGCAAAAGCTCTTCGAAATATATCTGCAAACTCAGCAACTAAGCCACCAATTCCAAGTGTTTGAAGATTAAACTCCTTGTGCCTGACAATGTTGCTACTTGTAGCTTCATGCTGATTTACAATCTAACGAATACAGTTCAGAATATCAAATTTCAATACATTATTTGGTATTGTATACCATCTAAAATAATACTGAAAATGGCCATCATATCATGACTCTGATATATGTAGCTAAATAATTGATCAAAGGAGCAAGTGCAAAAAATAAATTAAGAAACAATTGAAGAGATATGATATCTACACCCTTAGCAAGAGAAAGGCCAATAATTTCCAAGAGAAAGAGAGATATTACCTAACACCGACATCATCGACACTGCCGATAGCCATATCGGTAGAAAGACCAGCAAGGCCACAAATATTGTGGAATCCCAAAAAATTACAATAAATTTGAGAAATTAAACAAAAAAAAGGAAAACTTGTTTGTGAATTAGGAAAAATATAAAACAACTACCTCCTTATGGCATTGATATGAGGAACAGTGAAGACGATGGTGCTTCCTCATAATCTTAGATCCGATCTCAGACTTCACCGACTCGACGAGTTTGAACTCCTGCAGCTTCTTCAACTCCATCTGAAGCTTGTCTTGCTCTTGGCCCTTTGTTTGGAGCTCTTCCTTCTTGATCTTCAAGATCTCCTCCTTCTTAAGGAGCTTCTCGGTTTCTCCTTCTAAAGCCTCGTTGCCTGAAGCTTCTCTTGCATTTTTTCAAGTTCTTTCTCAAACGACAGACAGTTGGGATCTGAGCGTGAGATGCAACGAGACGGAGAGACATATCGATTGAGATCGAGAGAGATGCGGAAGCGTTGGTGTTTCTCAAATCTGATGCACGGGTGTTTTTCCAAGAAAAAAACGAAAGAAAATCTCAGATCTGAGAGAAGTGAGAAAGGTAGAGAGATGCATATAGATTTTGTTTGATTGAGAAAGAGAGAATTTGGGTAGAGAGAGACAGAGGGAGGGGTTAAAGGGAGAGAGAGGGAAGTGAGGTGTGGCGTCTGGGTGGGGTAAAGGAGGAAAATGGGGTGTGGGTGGGTTAACTGAGACTGAGACTGAGACAGAGAAAGTGGGGTATATGTGGGCCATAAGTACTTGGAAAATAATAAAAAATAAATAATTGTGCCTTTAGAAGTAAAATGTTGGCACAAATGATAATTTGAGTCCATTATTTTTATAATTATGTCTTGAAAAAATATTTGTGCCAAATTTGTAGAAGAATGGGCACATTAATTAGTGCCTTTATACAAAGGAAACAAATACAATTTTTTTGTGTGTAAAATTGGTTAGTTACCCACAAAATAATTAATTGTGTCCTCAATTTTGTATCCATAGACCATTTTTCTTGTAGTGTGCGTATAACTGTATATCATCTATATATTATCTTATATATATATTAATATACTCTGCAAAGTCTAATTAAAACTATATAGGATTTTAACTTCGTAAATAAATTCCTATTATTTTGATATGGTTGAAACAATTACTATATAACGAGGAAATAACCTTTTTGTTGTATAAATTTCAATTTTCTTGCGTTTTCTATCCTACGGCGAGGAAATTGCTTTCACTGGCGCCTTGAAGGCTTTTAAGAACGAAAAGCTTCACCAGCGTCGGCACTGTAGACTTTTCCTGAGGGTGCTACAACGAGAATCTTGTGAGGAGCTCCATCTTCTTGGTAAAAACATTCCGCGAACGAAATGAGGACTTCAAGTGACGAAACAATTCCTCCCTAAACATCTATTTTTTGGTAGTGTACGAAGAATCAAGTTATTGTATATCTTTCTCGCCTAATCGATCTCCACTTAGAAAAAAAAAAAATTACTCAAGAAAGCAATTAACTATTTTTTCTTAGAAGATAAGAAGTTTACTTGCAAGTAATATATTGGTACGAGTAAGAGACCATAAAAAGAACGAAAAGTTTCTTCTGAGTAAATTAAACCCGACAAATATGAGGAAGCTGGAAAATACCTACAAGGCTTAATCTTCTATTTCTCTAAGCAATATGTGATTAATAACTATGTCATGAATCATACCAGAGTGGGAAAAGGAAACAGAAAACCCTCTTGCTCAAGGTTATAGCTAGGATTTATATTGGGTATGCGGGCTAATTTATTTTCCTTGTAGTATGGAACGAAATTTTCCTGGTTCGAAATTTGGACCTTGATTTCTTTCGTTTCACGAGTCTCTTTTATGGAGTGAAATTTTAAGTGTTAACGGTAGGCTAGATTTTTGTTTTGTGCAACATTAGACTTAATATTCCATAATACATATTTTTTCTAACACTAAAATCATCTTTTCACTTTGGTATGTACTAGAGACGTACATGGTTCGTCATTTGCCTCATTGCACATACATCCATTCCGCTATATATATATATATATATGTATGTATGCTATATATATATATATATGTATGTATGTGTGTGTGTGTAGGAAGCCTTTAAGGAAATGGATCCCCAATTTTTTTTATAAAAATAGGGATTAGTTGTGGGGTCCACACTACATCGAACTTTAACGATCCGAACCGTCTATTTTTCAAGTTGTACCTCATAGATCATCTTTGCAAAATATTAGCCAAATTAGAAATATTTAAGACATCTAATTGGGTTCAAAGAAATAAACGAATACTTTGTTATATAAGAAACAATGAAATTTGACCTTGATAATTAAATAGGCAAATGGTTTCGGATTGAATTGAATTTTTGTAAGGATGATCTATGAATCGAGACTTACAAAATATATGGTTTGGATCGTTGAAATTCGATGTGGAGTGGGCCCCACACCTAATCTCCATTAAAAAAAAATTGGGGATCCCTTTGTATAAAGGTGTGTGTGGGGGTTAAGATTTGGGATACATGCTTTTAAAAGGCTACTTTGTAATGTATTTTAATGATATGAAGCATTTATATTTTGGCACATCATTCATAGATCATCCTTGAAAACAAATAGACAAATTCAAAACATTAAGACATTCATTTGTAATAAAGAAAATGGTCGAATACGGTTCTGCAAAAAAACATTAAGTTTAATCCAATGGTCATATGGTTTTGAATTTGGGTGATTTTTGGTAAACATGATCCTTGAGGAAAGACAAAAAAGATAGATGGTTGAATCGTTGAAATACATTATAGAGTGGGTTCCACATAAAAGTGTGTCACAAGCGAGTATCCCTGATAAGAAAATTTAAGCAAGGCAAAACTGCTCTTGTGGAAAAAAACATTTTTCCATATAAAGCGTCTTACCAACCAATATACATGTAACTCAAAACCAGTATTGCAATACATGCATCTTTTCAAAGACATGCATGCATCATCTGTAATTCCAGAAAAGGAAAAACTATGCAGGGTACTTAATTGCTATGCTAATATGGAAAAGTACGTTATATTTCTTTATTTGACAAACCCTAATAAGGAAATTTAAGCAATTAAAGGAAAAAACTGTTCATATGGAGAAGTATATAATTTTTCCTTAAAAAAAAGTTTTAAGAAACCTAACAAATATGCAGCCTACCAACCATGGCTATTAAATATTCGCATACTATTTAAGCAGCTTTGGAGTTGCAGAAAAAATATATTAAGCCTTCTACCAAGTTCTCCCTAATCAAAATCCCATGACGCAGATAATGAAAGCAGTTCGTGATGTTGTTTGCATCTTCCTATCTACTAGCTTCTTGCTGTTCTCAGTTTGGGGTGGCTCTAGTACTACTACTACTGCTGAAGCCAAACCCTATGGCTTGACCATGGGACTCATACACATTCATTCACCAGCATCACCTCTCTATCCTGGCAATATTTCTTATACGGAAAAAATTCAGAGACTCGTAAACCAATCCGCTGCCCGAGCTCAACACCTCGATTTTACCATTTCATCGGCCCTCAACACATATATTAATACAAATCAAACGATGACCAACGATTTGATCCGTCCGAAGCTCCAATTTCAGCTTATTGCAACTTACATTATACAAGTTGGCCTTGGCACTTTCGATGCGGCTTTTCCTGCGGATCCATTCAAATCGTTCTACTTGTACATCGACACCGGGAGCAGCCTCTTATGGAATCTCTGTGAGGATTGTCAAAAGCCTCCAAACAAATGCTTTCATACCAAGGCACCCCCTTACCCTAACAGCCAGTCGAAATCTTATAAGCCTCTCCCTTGCGGTCGGCATCCCCTTTGCAAACCAGGCCAATGCGTCGGGGATTTCTGCTCCCAAGACATTACGTACCTGAGCAGCTCCGCCATCCGTACCATTCTCGCAGGCATGATAATCTTCTCGCAATATTAATTTTTTATTACGTTCTTCTTTTTATACAAATAACATGTTGGGACCTCGGTGCAAGAGTGATTGTCTACTTTTAACGATTTAAGATACAAACCCTTTTACAGAGTAAGCTATTTAGACACACAAAGCTAACCCGGTTGATGACATTCTCTAATAGAGGTCAATTTGTGTGTTTGAATGAATATTATTTCTAATTTGAATCCTCTATAGACCTTAGTGTCCGGAGCTTAAGGACTAGGAAATACGGGCCCTTGGTTTGTGTGAAAAAGAAATCGGAGCCCTTGGTTTGTGTGAGGTGGTCAGTGGAATGAGTTAATGGAGACTATCGGATTCAATTTGAGTGATCCGCATTGCCTAGTCCTTGGGCTCCGGAAAATGAGATTTGAAGAGGATCTCTGTCCATTATTTTTTACATAAAATTCTTTTAGAGTATCTATTAACAAATATGCCATTTTTGTGTGTCTAAAAGAGCATTACTGATTCTTATATGTATAAATATTTTTCCATTTTCCGACCTAAGATTTTGCTTGATTGGTTGCTTGCAGGAGAAACTTTCCATTTTTTGTCAACCAGCGGGCAGACGGAGCCCATTGAAGGCATAGTGTTCGGCTGTGCATATGATGCAAAAAACACACAATATGATTGGGAGGTTTCGGGAGTTTTGGGTTTGGGATATACTCCCAATTCGTTTCCAGTCCAAATTTCCCATCTTATTCAAGGAGCATTTTCATTCTGCCTCTGTCGTGATTTGCACACTACAACGTATCTCCGATTTGGTGCGGACATCCCCCAACCGCCACTAGGCAGCGGCAGTGTCACGCCATTAGTCCTCCTTCAAGACATACCCTATTACTGATAAACCAAATATTCAGTTCAAACTACCTGAGTATAAGCCATGTGCTGCTGACATATAATCCATGTGCTGCTGACATGGTGAAAGGACTATTCTAAATGAAACCCATGAAGTCCTGTCGAAGATGGGCAGAAGAATATTGCATGATCTCACATTATTTATTGCATGCGTGTACTATTGTTTATGGCATGCGGGTGTATGTAAAACTGTATAAAAACCATACTGCAATGATGTAGATTGCAAGAAAGCTAAACCATACTCCTTGATGAGTTTATGCAGTTCACAGTTTTCGAACCCTAGCTTAAACTCTTTCATGGTATCAAAGAGCTAAAGTCTAGCGACAATAATTTTTTTTTTCTTCCCCGTTCTCCCATGGCTTCTCAATCTTCCTCTCCCATTCCCCTTCCTAATGTCTCCAATTTTCTCACAATCAAACTTGATCGTACCAACTACCCTCTCTGGCAAGCCCAAATGCTACCTCTCATCCGCAGTCGAAATCTGGTTTCCTTTGTTGATGGAACTAGTAAGTGTCCCCCAGCATTGTTGACAGATAAGGATGGAAACATCACTGACAAAGTCAACCCTGATTTCGACACTTGGATACAACAGGATGCAACTGTTATGTCATGGATCAACTCCTCCGTCCATCCTACCGTGCTTGCTGCTTTAATTGGGAAAACCAGCTCCCACTCTGCCTGGACAACACTACGTGATCGTTATGCTTCTCAGTCCACCGGTCGCCTTCTCCAGCTTCGTAGTGAGTTGATGAATACTCACCGAGGTGATTCTTCCATTTCTGAATTTTTGGATAAAATTAATTGTCTCGCAGATACCCTCTCTCTCTCTGGTGCTCCTGTTTCCGACTCCGACATCGTTGCCATCATCCTCAACAACGTTGGTCCGGCCTATGAAAGTACCGTTGCTTCCGCTCAAGCCCGTGATGAGGTTATTACCTACAGTGCTTTGGAAGCCCTCCTCCTTGGCGCTGAAAGACGACAGCAAATACATTCCGCGTTTGGTACTGACAGTGGGCTCACTGTCCTTGCCGCCGTTCGCAATGGCCACCGCGCACCTGCATCTTCTCGAGGACGAGGATCCTCTACTGGCTTCCGTGGTCGTAGTAACTTCAATACTGGTCGCGGCTCTACCAATCGCCACTACAGCTCCTCCAACTCTCACCAAGTATCCCACTCCCGCCCACATGATGGGATTCTTGGCACCTCTCCTTCCCAAGGTACTTTTACTACAAGCCGGATTCAATGCCAAATATGTAATCGTTATGGTCATTCTGCGATTGACTGCTTCAACCGCCTAAATATGTCTTATGAGGGACGTGTCCCTGCACCACGTCTTCAAGCCTTTGCTGCTCGTGCTCCTCCTGCTTCTGCAACAGCACCTGCCATACAGGAATGGCTGTTTGACTCCGGGGCCAATGCTCACATCACCAATAATCCTGCTACTATTGCGCATCCTCATCCTTATACTGGTATGGACCAAGTCAATGGAGTTGTTGGTGGCACAGGTTTGCAAATTTCACACATAGGCAACACTTCCATTCGTACACCTACCTCTACTTTCACATTACCTAATACACTACTATGCCCTAATGCATCAACCAATATTATTTCTATCCATCGTTTTACTACCGATAATAACTGTTCTCTAACCTTATATCCCAACTCATACTGTGTTCAGGAACTTCACACGGGGAGGATGCTTTTACAAGGCCCGAGTAGGAAAGGATTCTACCCTTTTTCTGGTGTTTCATCTTCCATTAAAGGCGTGTCTGCATTTTTAGGAACTAGAGTGTCCAATTCAATTTGGCACTCTAGGTTAGGTCATCCATCTTCTCATATTGTGCAAAGTTTGGTTTCTAGGAACAAATTGCCTATTAAGGGCGTTGTAACTAGTGAGTTATGTCACTCATGTCCCATGGGCAAGAGTCACAAGTTACCTTTTCCATTGTCTGTCTCTAGGTCTTCATCTCATTTACAATTGGTTCATTCCGATGTATGGACTTCACCTTCTTTTTCTATCAATGGTTTTAAATATTATGTCGTATTTATTGATGATTTTTCTCGCTACTCTTGGCTATATCCCTTAAAATTAAAATCTGATGTTTTTCTCACTTTTGTGTCCTTTAAGAAACTGGTTGAAAACATGTTCCACACTACAATTAAATCCTTTCAAACTGATGGAGGAGGGGAGTACGTAAACAACAAATTCAAAATTTTTTTGACTCAACATGGCATTCTACATCGTTTTACATGTCCACATCATCCTGAACAAAATGGAATTTCCGAACGTAAACACCGTCATATCGTTGAAACTGGTCTCACTCTTCTTGCTCATTCCTCCTTACCAACTTCTTTTTGGGATGATGCTTTCCATACAGCAAACTATTTGATCAATCGTTTACCCACTAAAGTTCTCCATGATGAGTCTCCCTTTCAAAAACTGTTTCAAAAATCTCCTCAATATGATTTTCTTAAAGTTTTTGGGTGTGCATGTTTTCCATTTCTTCGTCCTTATAATACTAACAAGCTGCAATTTCGCTCCAAACGTTGCATTTTCTTAGGTTATTCATTAAATCAACAAGGTTATAGGTGTTTAGATACGTCCACAGGTCGCATTTTTTTGTCACGCCATGTCTTATTTGATGAAACCAATTTTCCATACAAAGAATCCATTTCTACAACGTCCTCATCCTCCCAATCGTCTATGGTACTGAACATTGACCCCTCTTCTTTCCATTATCCCTCTAGGAACCCCATTTTCCCACCTGTACCACCAAACCCGCATCCGTCCAACTTATTCCCCATATTATCTCACCCACCTAACCCTAGTCCTATTCCCTGCCCTTTACCACCACATCCGCACCATCACATGCATCCCACTATACCATCCCCCCAACCTAACCCTATTTCCTCTAATTTCCCACCAAATCCGCACCTCCCTGCCCCTTCTTCCATTCCATCCCCTACGACTGCAGTGGGTGTTGCTCCTGTCTCACCTTCCTCTCAAATACAAATTCCACCTGTTCACTCCATGGTTACACGCTCAAAGGATGGCATTCAGAAGCCAAACCCCAAGTATGCTCTTGTTTCTGATGTGACTAATGAACTTGTTGAGCCCTCTTGTTTTACACAGGCAAATAAGTCTCCCGAATGGCGTATGGCAATGGCAGAAGAGTTCAATGCTCTACAAAGCACAGGAACGTGGTCCCTAGTTCCTTCTCATCCCTCCATGAATGTCCTACCAAATAAATGGGTCTACCGTATTAAACGGAAATCTGACGGTTCCATTGAAAGATTTAAAGCACGTCTTGTTGCCAATGGTTTCCATCAACAAGAAGGGCTTGATTACAGTGAGACGTTTAGTCCCGTCGTCACTCATGCTACCATCAGGATCATTCTCTCCGTGGCTCTTCATTTTAACTGGCCAATTCGCCAACTTGACGTCAAAAAATGCGTTCCTTCATGGCTCTTTAAATGAAGAAGTCTACATGCGCCAACCTTCTGGTTTTGTCGATCCGCAGTTTCCGTCACATGTATGCCGTCTTCGCCGGTCCTTATACGGCTTAAAACAGGCTCCACGTGCCTGGTTTCAGTGCTTCTCTCACCATCTGGAGGAGCTCGGCTTTCAAGCCTCCATGGCAGATTCTTCGCTGTTCATTTTCTGCAATGGAACTAATGTCATTTACTTGCTCATTTACGTTGATGACATCCTCGTCACCGGTAATAATCCAGCTCACATCTCCACCTTGATTCATCAATTGGGTCGAAAATTCTCCATGAAGGACCTTGGTCCCTTGCATTATTTTTTGGGAATGGAAATTACGAGAACGCCAACGGCCATGTACTTAACACAGTCAAAATATATCCTGGACCTCCTCAAACGAACTCAGATGGCTGACGCCAAACCCTTGTCTACTCCAGCCCTCCCTGGCCGCAAGCTTAGTTTGTATGAGGGCGAGCCCTTGGCGGATGGAACAACCTTTCGAAGTATTGTTGGGGCTCTCCAATATCTCTTATTCACACGTCCGGACATTGCTTTCGCTGTGAATCAAGTCTGCCAGTATATGCATTCGCCCACCACTACACATTGGGTTGCCGTCAAACACATTCTTCGCTATTTGAAAGCCACTCATGATCGCGGTCTCGTTTATAAACCCGGTTTTTTGTCCCTCACAGCATTTGCCGATGCTGACTACGCTGGTGACCCTGATGATCGTCGCTCCACTGGTGGTCATTGCATATTTCTAGGGGATAACCTGGTCTCCTGGAGTTCTAAAAAGCAGCGCGGCGTGTCTCGCTCAAGTACGGAGGTCGAGTATCGCCAAATGGCCTACACAGCTGCCACCTTATCTTGGTTCAGACACATTTTTTGTGATCTTCGTCTTCCCCTCACTCCACCAAAATTGTGGTGTGACAATATCAGTGCACTGACAGTGGCTTCCAATCCTGTTTATCAGGCTCGTATGCGTCATGTGGAAGTTGATTATCATTATGTTCGAGAGAAAGTCACTAGAAATGAACTTGTTGTGGGATATGTTTCATCTACTGACCAACTCGCCGATCTCTTAACAAAGGGCTTGTCCACCGCACGGTTCAGTTATCTTCTTTCCAAGCTTCCTGTTCGTCCGCGCCCACTCAGCTTGCGGGGGCGTGATAAACCAAATATTCAGTTCAAACTACCTGAGTATAAGCCATGTGCTGCTGACATATAATCCATGTGCTGCTGACATGGTGAAAGGACTATTCTAAATGAAACCCATGAAGTCCTGTCGAAGATGGGCAGAAGAATATTGCATGATCTCACATTATTTATTGCATGCGTGTACTATTGTTTATGGCATGCGGGTGTATGTAAAACTGTATAAAAACCATACTGCAATGATGTAGATTGCAAGAAAGCTAAACCATACTCCTTGATGAGTTTATGCAGTTCACAGTTTTCGAACCCTAGCTTAAACTCTTTCAATTACTACGTCAATTTGCAGGGCATAAGCGTGGATGAACAAAGGCTTCAAATCGATCCATCGGTGTTTGCTATACGCAAGCAGTGTCAAGAAGGTGGCTGTGTTATGGACAATGGCAGTACATTTACTTCTCTCATTAGGCCTGCTTATGATGCAGTGATTGCGTTCTTGGAGAATTATTTTTCGAAGATTCATGACTTCGTCAGGGCTCCCAGTCCTTCTGACCTTAAGCTCGACTTGTGCTATAAATGGTCGCCGCCGCCACCTTTGGGGTTCGAGGACCTGCCTCCTATCACCTTTCACTTTGAAAATAATGCTAACCTTGAGATCGCACACGAGGACGGATTTATTGAGTTGGACGGTGATACGCCCGGGAATGAGGTTATGTGTTTGGCGATCATGCCGAATGATGTTCGTACTATTATAGGATCGTTGCAGCAAGCGAATTACAGATTCATATATGACCTTAATGGGAGGCAACTAAAATTTAACCCTGAGGATTGTGATAAGAATTCTTGATCGAGCTATCGAGCTTGATTAAAATGCAGTCTCTTCATCTTCTGTTTACCTTTTGGTTCAATAGTAATAATAATAATTAGACAATCTTCGTTGATCTATTTCATTATCTTTAAATGGTTGTGATTTGAATTTTAAAGAAAGGGAGAAAAGAAAAGGGGAAAAGATAGAAATTAAATTAAAGAAGATCCAGGAGCTAACCAATTAAGTTTACTTTATACTGTAAAGATTTTCATATTAATTATAAGCATATTGCTACATCTATATATCGACAATTCACACACCAAATTGAGGTGCAACAACCACCCAAAAGATAGAAGCCATGGCCAAAGCAATAAGCCTTCTCTTCATTTTATGTGCAAGCCTGTTCCTATTGATCAGTAGTACTACTCTTGTACTTGGAAACAAACCCAATGGCTTCACCATGAGGCTGATCCACCGTGACTCGCCCGACTCACCCTTCTACCCGGGCAACCTTACCCGTGCTCAAACCGTTGACCTACTTGTTCGTCGAACCAAAGCTCGCGCGTACTACCTTTCTACCGTTCGTTCTTCCAAAAGTATCAGCTATGACACCATAAGTCCCCAACAATTTCGCCCAAAAGCCGAGTTTGAGCTTCATGGTTTGCTTGGATCCTTCCTGGTTGAGGTAAGCATTGGCAACATCGCAACTAGGACCCCAAAATACATACCATACTTCTTATCCTTTGATACCGGCAATGATCTTGTATGGACACAATGTGAAGATTGTGCAAAACAGGGCCACAAATGCTTCAACCAGACTCAACCCATCTTCCCAAACAGTCAGTCCTCTACTTTCAAGCCAATCCTCAGCGGTCGTAATCCTGTCACATTCCGAAAAGCGTATGGTCAAGGGTTATTAGCGAGTGGAATTATGGGACAGGAAACCTTCACTTTTGCTTCAACTTCTGGTTCTACAGAAGCTGCAAATGGTATAACTTTTGGCTGTGGAAACGACCAGCCCGTATGGCAGGAGTAGTGGGTGCATCTTGGGGTGAAAATTCCCTAATAAGCCAATTACGTTCCCGTGGATTGAGTGGTAATTTTTCATACTGCATGCCGCAGTTTGGCGAAGCCGGTCAAGCTCCCCCCTCGACATTCTTGCGTTTCGGGGATGACATTCCTCTAAAACCAGGCATGTTCACAACAAGTTTGGTGCGTTATCCGGGGGGCGGTTACTATTACGTGAACTTGATCGACCTAAGCCTTGACAACAAACGACTTCGTATACCCCCAGATGTTTTCGCTCACAGGGCAGCAGGCACCAGCGGAACCATCATAGACTCAGGCGGTGACATATCGCTACTTAACAATGCTGCTTTCAACGCACTGAAAACAGCCTTAACAAACTACTTTCTTCAAAAGGGTTACGACTACCATGTGATTGCAGGTCAGCATAACCTTGAGCAGTGCTATTCGAGACCTGCCTCCGCGGGCTATCTCCAACTTCCTACACTCACCTTTGTTTTCAGTGATGGTTCGGGTCTTCAAGTTCCTGCTCGCAATGTGTTTATACTAGACGGGGACGCCAGAACCAAATACTTTTGCCTGGCAATGCACCGGAGCCCAGACCAAAGTTGTCTCATAGGAGCCTTCCAACAAAGAAATCAGCGTATCATATACGACACCACAAACGGGAAGCTACATTTTGGCACAGAACTTTGTCATATATCTAGGTGAGTTGAGTGTCTCATGCATGACACCATCATGTTAATCGTTTTTAATGGAATAATATGCATTTACTTATCACCAAAACAACAACCAAGCAAAATATACCATCAAACATATTATCTCTTACTTACAAGCGAACATAATACCAGTAGACCGTAGTATATTAAATGACGTAGAAGATATCTCTTGAATTAGAACTTTTCCTACAATGTCTAAAGTTTTAGTTAATAGCTAAGATAGTATGAGATCTTCATTTCAAGCTATATATACTTTCTTTCAAAAAGAAAATTGATCCTTTGATTCTGTTTTAATACAACTAAATGCTTGTGGATTTGGACTTTAAAGAAAGGGAGAAAAGAAGGGGAAAAACATTTTTCTAGATAATTAATTAAATTGACTTTTAACCTCTAAAGATATTTAGTATTTTACCTAAAAATAAAAAATTCCAAACAAACTTATTTAACATAATTTTTTTGGCTTTTTATATTAGCACCCCACAAAATGTTGAATGCACCCCAATTAAAATTTAATATTAAATGATTTATTTACCCTACTATGCAATGACAATTTTGACCTTATTAGGTAAAAAAAATATTCTAAATACATCCCAAATCACTTTTAACGTATTATTTATTTTCTTTAACTATCAAAATCCCTCTGACCCTCCATTGTTGAACAAAACCCTAACCAATGAAACTACAAACATGTTGATTGAGAAAAATTATTTTTGACAAATGAAACACGAAATCGATGTTTTGGAAGCTTCACATGAGGTAAGACTTCATATTTTTTTATTGTTTTAGTGATTTTGACGACATTGATAATTATTTAATCTTGATTTTGCTACGTTATTCAAGCTTCTATATTCATATTCATCTTTTAGGGATCATTGGGATTACATAAAGAATTAAATACCTAATTACCATCAAATATTAAAAACAGACGACATGAGTTTTAATGGTGGAATTGAAAACAACCCACATATGCTTTAAATCCCAGGCAACATTTTTTGTCAAAATTCCAGTCGGCATTTTTTGTCCAAATTACGAGCTTTATAAGATTTGAGAAATGTGGGGTGTATAGAAAATATGGGGTGCATGTAGAAAATGTAAGGTGTATATTGAGAATATGAGGTGTGAGGGTATTATGGGGAAGTATATGAGATGTATTAAGATAATTTTTCATTGAAAAAGTAAATGTGGGGTGTATTAAGTATGTGTGGTTTATTCAACAATTTGTGGGGTGTTAATATAATAAGCCATTTTTTTTTTAATTTTAAAAAGAAGATCTCAGTTAACAGTATTTATCCTTCATTTTTTATGAGTTTTATCTTTCATTTTAAAAAACCATATTTCAAACTACCTAATTTAATGTTGTGTGCACCGAATTTGTACACTAAATGATATGTCACAAATTAAATTTGTACTTTAATCTAAAGGGGTGTGATATCCACACACCTCATTTTACTTCTTACACACCTTTTTAATTTTCGACCGTCGGATCAGATGAATTAAAGAAGATCAACGGACAAAAATTATCAAGGGGTGTGTGAGAAGTAAAATGGGGTGTGTGGATAGCACACCCCTAATCTAAATTGGAAATTGACTAATAATTGTAATAAAAATCTATAAAGTATAGAATGTGCCACATCATTTAGTGCATAAATATTATAAATGTAGCATCACCTTTTAAACTAGTTCTTCATTTATTTATCTCGCTTTCTCTCCATCGATTACCAATAGTTCAACTAAACCCTACATCCCTAACTTTGGTACTTCAAAAATCGTATAACGATTCTCTAGATGTGAGTTAAGTTTATTGACTAGGGCAATGTGCTCATCCTTTTGCATTCATATTTGAATCCCTTTAGGCATTTTGCTAGATGTATAACTCCGTCTATGTAAGTTTATCTTACGTTGTCGGTATCAAGTTCGAATAAAAGAGGAGGAGGAGGAAGGTGTTAGGTGGTTGGCATGCGGACTCCATTTTCACGTCAATCCTTACGATTTTGCTAGATGAATTAATCAAACAAACAACCCCATAAATAGAAGCCGACTGATCATATAATAAGTGGCATGGCCAAACCAATAAGCCTTACATTTTACGTGCAATCTTGTTTTTTGAGTACGACTACTCTACTCTTGTACTTGGGAATAAAAGCAAAGGCTTTACCGTGAGGCTGATCCACCGTGACTCCGCTGACCCGCCCTTCTACCCCGGCAACCTCACCCATGCTCAAACCATCAAACTACTCGTCATCAAACCAAAGCTCGCGTTACTTTGTACAATTGGTTCTTCCAAAAGACGACATATCAGCAATAGTACCGTGAATCCAAAACTTTTTCGCCTGAAGACCGAATTTCAGATTCATGGTGTGATGATGGGCACGTTCCTTATTGATGTAGGCATAGGCAACTTCCCTACTAGAACCCCATAATTCATCTCAGCACAACATCACATGGATCTCCTTATCTAGCTAACGTGGGACATTCCAGCACCAGACACCCACCACTGCGTCTTATTGTCCTCACTTATCTTTACTTAGGTTTGCAAGTTGTGTTTGTCAATGGTGACGCTTCAACTTTGGATTTTATGTCATTTTGGTATTTATTCTTCTACTTTTTCAAAACCAACATATCCATAAATTTCAAAGCAAATGCGCAAGATTAGGCGCACTGTCCCGACCCACTAGCATAACCGACGTCTTTGAAGTTACATAACTTGAACATGAGATGCTTTGTACATTTTCGATCACTGCAAAAGGAGGAGCCTAATACAAGTACAAGATATTACATTTTTCAGAAACTAGCAAACAAAGGATAGAAACTACAACATCAAAACCTAAACATAAGATTAATAATAAACAATCCTTTTTTTTTTTTTGGACAAGCTAAGTTACTTTTCCATTAAACAAAAAGACTAATACAAAGAAAAGAGAGCCCAAAAGGCATCCCACAACCTAAATACAAGCCTATCAAGAAAAAGTAAATACAACACAAATCCCAAAAGACATAATTAAAAAACAACAGAAACCCTAAAATTAAAGAGGAAACCAGTAGTCACCACCGAATCTGACACGCCACCATCGGAAGGCCACCACCACAAAAAAAGGAACAAAATAGAGCAACATGATCAACGGAAAATGGGGATGAGCGAGCCACCAGCGCAGTGAGCGCTCCCATAATCCTACCAAATAGTGCAAAAAACACTTTAACAACCATCCAAAACCCAAGCACGTCACCGAGGAGAAGCACCCAGGGTCTGGTAGCAGTGGTTGGTAGTTGTGGACACTCAATGGAAGGAAGCATCGGAGCAAGAGAGGTGTCTAAAGGTTCCGATATGAAACAAGCTCAAGAAATTGAGACAAAACTGAAGAAAATTGAGACAAAGCTCAAAGAAAGCCAAAAGGAAAACAGAAATAAAGCATCGCAGGAGAAAACCAGAGGAGGGAAAGCTTGACAGGGGAAGGGGGGGGGGGACTTGAGGGTGTGGGTAACGGGTTGGGTTGCGGCAAGAGGGAAAAGGGAGGAGGGGGGAGGAGGAGGACTTGAGGGCGTGGGTAACGGGCTAGAGAGGAGAAAAAAAAGGGGTAGCAGCAAGAGAAAGCCGGCTGACTCCAACCAAAGGAAGGAGTCGGCGGCGAAGGCTGGGATTTTGAGGGGTTTCCTACGAGAGAGAAAAGCTGGAGCGGCTAGGGTTGACCATAATAATAAACAATCCTTAATCACTATAATAGCATCTTAATTTTCTCAGGACTGCATAACAGTTGTTTTGTCGACTCTTGCAAAATGTTCTAACTTTCTAATCCGAGCCAATCTCAGTACAAACTTTTTTCATCTATTCCTCATCTGATTTGAATGTCAAAGCTGTTTGAAGACGAAGGCAATGCGTGAGTAGGAGGAAAGAGAAGTCTTAGTCTAAATGTCACATTTTCTTGCCATTCTTTCAGCGGTCCATCTTCGCAAAACGTCCTTTAATTCTCGTCCTACTTTCTGCTCGAACCTTCCGCGATTCATATCTGATGTGCTTCTCATACCTGGTTTTTGTTTCCAAGCAACATAAATGTCAATTACCAAGGTTCAAAGATGGTGGTCAGAAATGGAGGTGCATAAATAATTGAGTTAAGGTTATAGTTACACCACAACCACCACTAGATGGAAATAATGTATAGACAAGCCAACCATTGATGAAAGAACCTCATAACTTCCCCCAATTCTGAACTTTTCCATCAATCAATCAATCAAAACGTCGGATCATCCCCCACAAAAGGTTCAACAAGTCTTCAAATACAAAAAGGAAAGGCCTCCATTACTAAATATAAATTTTGGAATTTCAAGTACAACGTGATATTTGTGAGTTGCCCAAACATCGTGTTGGTTCTAAATTCTTTTTCTTTCTGATACAACGATATTCTGCTGGAGTGGGGGACCGTAGTGTTGGTGGCTGTTGGAACTTTTAGTTGTCAATATGAAGTGAGCACAAAACTTTACAAAATGCTTTAACCAACTCTAGAATCTAACTGGATAAACACTTTGAGTTTCGACGATATTCTACTCTAAAGGAGAGAAATAGTACTAGACTGTCGTGTTAGTACCTATTAGTTCCAAACTTTTAGTTGTAAATATGAAGTGAGCACAAAAAAGATGTAAAATCTAAATCTTTCTTTACTGCAATCAAACATATCCCAAAACTTGACGAACAACTCTAGAATCTAACCGAGTGAAGTATAAATTTCAGAATCTCGTTGGCTAAAAACAATTTTCGCGATCGTCTAAAGGCAATTTCTAACCAAGAAGAGATACTTGCGGGAAAAGGGGACGATGTACCTCCTTGATTTCTTCTTCTCCTTGTACCGCGAGAGAGCGGTCTCTCTGTTTTGACAATGTGGAACAACTTTTGGAAAAGCTGAAGAGGCTCCAGAGTTCATTTCCCGTCCATGACCCTCATTAGAA
This sequence comes from Malus fusca, assembly GCA_035220775.1. Classification (NCBI taxonomy): domain Eukaryota; kingdom Viridiplantae; phylum Streptophyta; class Magnoliopsida; order Rosales; family Rosaceae; genus Malus; species Malus fusca. Next base: position 40,025,199 of record CM069069.1, read on the forward strand.
CGACTTCCACTGCCATCGTTGTACGAATGTTTGTCAGGAACTACACAGCAGTCCTGAAGGTAGCTCCTTAGCAATGTTTTCGGGCACGAATCTTGATTTTCTGCCTTGCCGCAATCATTATACTGCGATTCACGGGCCTGCATGAAAGGAATACAATTAACTATTTTTCAACTGCAAACTAAAAGTACAACAGAATATAATAGGCTCACACCCCATAAGCAGGAAACGCAGTTGGCTCTGCATCATGTTCAAAACCTGTGAAGAAACGTCCTGGTTGCACATTTTGTTCGGACGCGAGGGATTGGAATCCCTTAGGGGATTTAACATCCACATCTTCACTAAACAAGTTGGGTTCCGACTTGACAAGCACACGAAGCTGATGAAGTATCTCTTCCTTGTGCTGGCCGCAAGCAGCATTGCGATTCTGGTTCAACAACAATATCCTGAACCATGTCAAAATTGCAGCAACGGATATATGGTTTCAATAGTCATACACCAACAAGAAATCCTAGTTCTAAAGGTATAGAAGAATTAATAAAAATTGTTAAAAATACGCAGATGTGGATTAGGCCAGTTGGTTTAAGTAGTGCGCCGAGTTGAATCCCTTTTTTCTTAGAATAGAGTAGCTTAGAATATCGTCTTTCTCGAAAACAAAAACAAAGGAAAAGGAGGTTAAAATTCAGACCTTAGGCAGAGGAGGAACTCCCATGGCCTGAAATTTGTAAGCCGGATTGTTAACAATCAAATCATCAAGACTAACAACAGAGGGAGTATCCCAAACTGGTAAGTCGGAAAACCCTTCTTCCAAATCTGAAAACCCATCAACCCCACATCCCCAAAACCCACTACCTCCGCCACCGCCTCCGCCGCCGCCGCCGCCAACACCCTCATCACTCAAAAGCAGAGCTTTTTTATCCATATTCTCAAACCCAACAACAGCAAGCAGCTCACTCAAACAAGGACACCCAGAAAAGCCCTCCAGCGGCCTCCTATCGTGCACCGCCGTCGCAGCCGACGACGACGTATGATTATGGCTTTCCCAGTCACAGTTCTGGCACAGAACAGAGCCCTCCGTCGTGCAAAAAATGGAGGCAGGGGATTTATCACATACGTCGCAGAGCAGCGAGCGAGTGTGCTTTGTGAAAAGCTGATTGGCCGAGTGGACCTCGCGGTCGCAGGAGAAGCAGAGCTTGGCTGAGTCGGCTCTGCAGTACAGCAGCGCCATTGAAGTCCCACAGTAATCACAGACGCGCTTCTGGGCCGCTTCAGATTCTTCATTTCTCGTCCCTCCATTCATTGCTCCCTCTGTAAATTATTCTGGCTTCTCGGTTTTCAGATTTCTGTATAAATCTCTCTGTTTTTTGTGTTCTTCCCTTTTATATGAATTTTCTTCTTCTTATTTTCTCTAAATTTTGAGAAGTTACCGTTACTTGGTGAAGAAGAAGGAATATTAAATAAGGTTGTTGATTTGTGGCTGCTTAAGTGAAATTTCAACTTTGGTTAGCACTTAGCAGTTGCAGTAATTATGACTGGTTTTTTCTCAGAAAAAGAGTTGGATTTGAAAGTTGCTAGTTGGAGATATTTTTTGGAGATATGTTTTTTAGTGTGCCGGAGGATATGGAGTATCATAATATAATTGTTTTAATTTTTTTTTCTTCAAGTTTCCAGCCGATAGTATTATTTATGTATTGAGCCTTGTTTACGATATACTAAAAAAATATACGACAGTTTGATACTTGATAGCAGACGATGCAGGTAAAAGGTAAACTTTTGGGGATGAGGATCCCCTCCAGATCATTTTTATGAAGATTCTAGGGATACTCACATGTTAACCGTTCATTGTATATGTACGATTAGTTTTCTTTAGTTACTATTTGTATTTAATTTTAAATAATAAAATTCAAATAATTTCTGATCGTATGATATACGATAAATGATTAAGATGTGAGGATGCGTATGATCATCATAATTTGGATCCGGAAGAATCCAAATCCAACTTTTGGGGGTGACGTCTCTCTTATTCATGTGGACTGTGATTGAGTCACTGTCCCATCGACGGTCTATAGTTTTGAAAAAGTTCAAAAAGAACAAATAAAAAATTGAACTAAAATCATAAAATAGTGAGTACATATCTCTCTCTCGTTTGAGTTGTAGTCCCTGTAGATAAAAAAATTTGGATGATTTGAAATATTCGGTACTTTGGATGTTTTAACTGTTAAATTTTAATTTTTTTAATTTTTCACTTTCATTTTTGTAGTTTGTTTTATTGTATATTCCTTCTTGTAGTTTCGTTTTCAGTTCAATTTGTCAACTAAAGTTCATTTTTCTTTCAATATTTGCACATTTCCCCATTTGAACACTCATATTGGAAGAAATTTTGGTTTGTTTGACGAAATAGAATGACGGTATTAACAAAATGAAGCTACAAAAATAAAAATGCAATAGAGCAAACTATAAGGGCAAAAGTGAACATATGTATTAAAAATATATATTATAATGTTAATGAGTTAAGAATTGTTTCACATGTCAAACAATTTTCGTCATCACTTGAAAAGTTGCATAAGTGTTCTATCTGACTTCTCAATTTAAAAAAAAATAAATAAATAAAGACGAAGTGGTTAAATAGTCAATAGAATTCTATCATAAAAAAGGTTATAAAATTCCTTTGAACTCTACAAAAGTTTAGCAAACTCTCAAAAATCTGTAAAGTCTATCATTAAAAAGTTCGTGAATTTTATAGAGTTTTTAAAAGTCAATAGAAATCTACGAAATCTACAAAATTCTACCATGTTAAAAAAAAAGATAATGCTAAAGAGACTAAATTTGGAGATTAAATTTACAAACTAAAGGATGTGTCACTAATAGTAATGAGTACGTTTATCAACGTTTAAATAATAAACCAATTATCAATTTCCATGTCATTTAATTTTTAAAATTTAATCTACAAAGTTAGTCTCTCTAGCATTACTCAATAAAAAAAACTCTGCAAAACTCTAAATAAATTTGAATACAAAACACCCCGTAGGTGATGTAATGAATGATATCATGAATCAAAAGATATGATCTCAATATTTGATTAACAAACATTATACTCTATATACATAATTTCTTGATATTATGATGTGTTGTTGATATCACGTCTCTACAAAATGGTCGACATATCATAAAGTTGAAGATTCACACACGCAGTCCACAACGTGGATCATCAATATTCACTCCTCAACTCGCTAACAAGGTCGGTCCAATTCATTAGCTTATGGGGTGTGTGGGGGGGTAATTCTCCGTACCTTGTCGCCCAAGTCCTTAAGCCACCGGCGCGTGAGGATGAATTTTTCGGTCTAACTGTCACACTACTATATGGTGTTACCAATTAATTCAATAGTCGGGGTAAGATAAAGCAATAAATTGAGTTGTTCGACATTAAAAATTACCATGCGGAATGGGAGTTGTAATTCATTCTACTTCTCGAGGTATAATGACAGACATCATCTTGTAATATCAGGTGAGGAATGGCGGTCGAAATTCACGAACCAAATGTGACAAACTTCTATCTTCTCTCATACAGGTTAAAGTTTACACAGCAAAAGGCAAAGAGATTTCACGAGGCAGGCATGACAAACTGCTCACAGGCAATTACAGTAAAGACATTTCACGAAAAATTATCTCAGCTCAGGCCAAATCAATGATTTGGATGAACCGATGAAACCTAGTCAATTACTGCAGCTGTGGATTCTTTCATGCGCTTGGCGTACAAGTGGCACAGGCACAAGAGGACTGTTCTAGTCAAAACCGACGAAAGCATAGCCAAAAGAGTCTAACCTGAACTGCATAGCCTTCGGATATTCGCTAACTTTTCTAATTAACAGAACGTCGTTGATGATTTACAGGTTATCGATTACTCTGGTGTTGTATGAATTGCAGTTGATGCACTTGTGCCAAAAAATTCCGGAAGGTGGCATGGCTAGTTGTGTTGCAATCGTTGCAAAAAATGGATAACTGGAAAATAGCAATAGCAGTGAAAACTTTTTACATTCAATTTGTTCACAAAACTGGTTTAGTGTAGATATATACGCTTACACTCGAGTATAAAAATTCACATGAAAAATATAAAAGCGATTGCAAGTTGACAATTTCTGTATATTTCGAACTAGGAACAATAGAGTAATAGTAGAGCTATGGAGATGAAACAGTGCACGTAAAATCCATTTCTTCTAGCCAAAAAATGATCTGTTATTAGCATGCAATGATCGAAGACCCTTATCAATGAAAACCAATTACAAGGCATGTAGATGCACAAGGTCTGTATACTATGGCTAAGTTAACTGAAAGACAGAACGCCGAGCCTAATATATAGCGTGGACATGTAACTAAGCAGGACATTACAGTGATTGGTTGCCTGCATGAAGCCTTTAACTGAAAGACGAACCACCAATTTTGATAATCAAAATTCAACGACAACAATGGTTCGGCTTGAAATAAGGACAAGATACAAAAAACAGAAATCAGCAAAAGGCAGATAATGATCAGTCGGCTAAACTACAAATTCCACTCTCGTTGCAATGAAGCTAATAATCTTACATCGTCATCGAAGAACTTGCAAATGTCGCAATAATACTCCACCATGTTGACAACGCAGTTGGAACAAAGCTAAGCAACCTGGAAATAGATTACAATGCAAGCAAAACAAACCTCACTTGATAGGTTCAAAACCATTCAAATACACGATACAAACAGCGAAAATCAAACCTGTTGTTCGGTGTTGCAAACGGAGCATACAACCAACAACATGAATTGCGAAACCCAAATCATGTTTTCCATCGAAACCAACAATAATCAACACTAGGATTATATAAAACACTGAGAGCATGAACAAATATATGTGCGGCAAAAGTGACCAATCACAAATTGACATGTGGCCAAACAATTAAAGAATTCAAAACTTGAACCCAACATCACTCCAAACAAATAGACAAGTGTCTATTTTTAATTGGGTTTTCAGCAGGACTTGCTACTCTTCTTTTAGCAGCTAAGCATTATTCTTTGTTTAGTGACTTATAAGTCTGAAGAATAAGACATCGAAACAGTTGGGAATTGGACCCATTCCTAATTCATGCACGCCCAATACTATTTTTAGCAGGTAAAATGCCCATATTGGCTATAGTGGATACGCTTCCAATGGATCCGAGTTTGAATTTCATTTCCGCACTCTAAATTAGTTTAGAGTATAGTACTACTGGTACCAAAAGAAAAGTTGGAAACATGAGGTAACGGAATGGGTATGGTAACCTCTTTTTTATTGCATTTTTTGTTTTTCTGGTAATTGAATTACGGATTATTATGTGAAATCCATATGTATTAGTAAACACATGAAAAGTTAGAAGGCGACAAAATTTTACTACTAGTATGCTAGTAAATGGAGAGAATTCAAAGAATTAGAATAATTTCAACACTCTTGAAAATAAGTAAACAGATTATTACGGTAAATCTCATATATGTAACTAACTTTTAGGCGTGCTTGAAACAACGTCACCTAATGTTACTATTCCAAGTCAAAGCACATAAAAAATTACCACACGATGACACGTGAAATGGTAACGAGTGTTTGACTCGAACCGAGCAATAACAATCCGAGCAATAACTTTAGGTAACAAAGGAAACTTTAACTGCATCATCAAATATGAAGGAAAAAATTACAAAAAATTGAGAAAACCGAACGCGATCAGTCCGCTGAAATCGAAGCTGCAGAGAGCCTGCTTCCCAGATTAAAGGAGGGTGCAGGAGCATGAATTCATCTTTTGCATATCTTTCTGTTTTTTTCCTGCACAAAACTCATCCCATATAGAAATTAGGCACCGATCATCCTCCATGAACACGCAGGAAATTTCAGAGACCCAAATATTTCCTAACTAACAATACAAGATCTGAAGATCAGACGTACTTCAACGTTTTTACGAACAAAAATGCAACGTAAATCTGCATTTGAGATGAAACAACTTAATTCAAAGGAGGGTTCATACAAATTAACCTGTCCTTTTGTTTTTGGGTACAAGAGGCTGTACTACTGCATGCATGATCACAGCCTCACCGGTCTGGTTACCGGCGGTTATTCTGGAATCAGCAAGTGTCTTGCTATTCTCTAAAACTTTGCCACCATGTATGATTTTTACTTCGTCTACTGACTTCGGTGTTACTGTTTTTGCTGCAGTGATCGAAACATGTGTACATACAGTAAGCGTAGCTAAATTTTGTATAAACGTATCTATTCATCGCATGATCAGGTCATCAAAATCCAATTTTTAGCAGATGAAGTTCATCAAAATCCAACCTTTAGCAAATCAAGTTCATCAAAATCCAATCTTTAGCAAATCAAGTTCATCAAAATCCAACCTTTAGCAAATCAAGTTGTCAAAATCCAATCTTTAGCAAATAATGTTCATCAAAATCCAATCTTTTACAAATCAAGTTCATCAAAATCCAATTTCAGCCAATCATTCATCAAATTCCAATGTTCAGCAAATCAAATTCATCAAATTCCAATTTCATTGAGCAAAGAAGAATCAAATTAGAGAGAGAGGGTGTGTGGCAAATTTCTTACCTTGAGGCCACTCAGCAAGTAGCCTTTTCTTAAGAGATGATACTGTCATAGATGGTGCATAAGTATTGATTCCTATATCTGTCCCGTCGTAAATCCGGAACTTGAGTGCTATATGCTCCCCTCTTTGCCCCATCGCATATGCTCCCCTTCTCCTTCGTTCTTCTCCAAACTCAAAACCCCAAACCGACAACTTCCTCCACTCGTAAAATTCAGCCTCCCCCAATCCACCTGAAGAAAACAGAGCAAATTGTGATTTCAAATCCCTTTTTCGAAAAAGATTATTCAATACTACAAAAGAAATAGAATTGCTCATAATCTTTAACAAATAGGACTCAAGAATGCCTAGCGTAAACGAAAATTCAGACTCCCCCAATTCCTTTTCCGAGGACTATTTATGACGTAGCATTGTATTTCAACGATCCAAACAGTCCATCTTTTTAACTCAAGACTTCAGACTCCCCCCAATTGCTTTTCCAAGGACTGCAATTATATTTCAACGATCTAAACAGTTTATCTTTTTAACTCACGACTCAAAGAATGCATAGTGTATACGAAAAGTCAGATTCCCCAATTCCTTAATTGGGACCATTTATGACCTCCACTCACTCAACATTGTGTTTCAACGATCCAAATTGTCTATTTTTCAATTCAAGACTCAACAATGCATAGTATTCTAAACGAAAACCAAAATTTTGTGGAGAAAACGCGATTCTTACCTCTGTGAATTCAGCAAATGACGATCGATTCTTTGAAAGAACTGGAAAAATCTGTACATCCGAATCAAGGGCTTGGGGACCAATCCAACCAAGTAAGAACCTCATATGATCCAAGTGCTTCAATTGCTCGATCGAATCAATATCTCTGCACACGATGATATAATGCCGAATCTATCCATCACTTAAATATTCATAAAATTCGCAACACAAGTTCCGAAATGCAATCCGACTATAAAAAAATTAAAAGAAAATGTGCGATCCGTGCCGTGATCTTTTACCCAATAAATCCTGGCATGCAAATCTGTTTAATTAATTGCGAATAAAATATATAAAATTCCAAGCAGAAATCTCCATTACAGTGATTGTCGAAATTATCAAGCACGAGAATAAAGTTTTCACATTCGTAGGATCAAGATTGTTGTAATAACAGCAAATTAAAGATCCGAGAAATCTCACATTTTCCGTCGTAATCGTTCATTTTCTCGGCAACCAAACACGAGGTAAGAGAATCAATTCTGGAACGAAAAGAATGAAACTGTAAACGATTTCTAGCTGTGATCTGCAGATAGGACAGCCTCGAATGACTAATATACCCCTCTTTTGGTCTTAAGGATAGTGACGTGTCGTGTCGTGATTGGTTAGGAGGAGGTCCTTTGGTTTGAGAAATGGTCTAATATACGAGTTCGTTACTGTTAGTTACTTCAGATTACTTTAACCGGGCAACGCTCGTGTGGGGTAGTGCTCAGGGTAGCTCATATGGACCACACCAATATGATTTTGCTAAGTATTTATGTGGCTTGTCACTCGTTGTTCTTAATTTTTTAAGAAAATTCATAAACAAAATCGTTATTATGTTAATTTTAGTGTTGAGGCAATTGTCGTCTATAGTATTATAACACATAAATTAGTCATTGCCACATTAAAATTGTTTTAACAATAGAGGCCTATTCTTTTTGACAATTTCTTCTATCAAACCTTGAGGCATCTGGTCCAAAGTGTTTCTTCAGACAAAATTAATTGGAGATCGATGGATGGAGACATCTAAGATATTTTTTAAGTAGCAAGATCTCTCTCCAACACCGAATCCTCCCAACACATTCTCTCATGCATGACGTCAATTTTTACATGAGAGAGCATATATACGTGATCGTTGAACCTGATATCCCTACTTTGATAGGATATTAGAATCCGACTATTGGCTTGACCCTGTGTGCAAGTCATGAGAAAGACTTATATGGAACGATTCACCACCACCGTTTACTTTCCAAAAAAAATAATGACATGTGTAATGTTTTTAACACATAACATTGTATTATTTAATTAGGCCAAGTGCAAACCCGTTTCATGTAAGTTGCTCTTACAAGTCGCCCCAGCCCGGTACTTTCCTGGTTTAGGCTTATAAACCCTAATGTACTAAAATAACATATTTTAGCGGTGACAGCTTAGGGGTATTCAACTGATTCGAAACCCTAAAACAACCGACCATAAATGCAACCAGTTTTGAATTGGATTCTGCAGGCCATGGCTGCAAACCGTAGATACAGTTGCATCACCAAAGTCCAGGTGCGGCAAAATCATGCCTGCCCTAATTTCCACTTGCTTCCAATTAAAAACAATAATACCGTTTTCTTTTGGATTTTCCAGATTAAGATTGACGGTGATTGATCATCAAAAGGCAACAATGAATCTTTGTTCTAGAGTGATTTTCTGGGGCAGCCACCACTCGGCACTCACTCAAATGATTTTACTGTCATGTGCTTGTCTCACTCCATTGGGGAATCTTCACGGAGTACTTTATTCCGGTATAATTTTTCGTTCAATTTCTCTACATATATGCATATTGATCCTAGGAGTTTAAATTGTTAGAGATGTCTAGGGCTAGGACCATTGCAACTGGGAGTCTAACCTGCAAAATGACATAGAGAGGGGGGACCATTCACTCCACAAATTAGGTGCTTGTAGCTGTCTTTGTATTTAACATATATATGCATTAAGCCTCATCCCCACCGCCGATATGCCATAGTGCATGTGAATCCTAATTAATAACCCTAATACTAAAACTCTAAACCCCTAGTATTATGTCGGGAAATCAAAACCTTGCATAATAGTTTAAAGTACATCTGATCTCCAGCTCCATTCACTTTCAACTGAGTTAGATGCTCACATTCTAATATGGTATACTAGAGAATACTATTCACTTGTTGAGCCCGATGCTCTCATGTCCTCATTGTCACGCGATATCTTAGAGCTCTCCACCCATCAATTAGTTTTGGGCTAGATGCTCCCAAATATCTTATTCATCGTTTGGCTATATGAATTACCATCATATTCTTCGTAAATTTTCTCTACACCTTCCAAGTTACTGGAATTCGAATGTCAGAATAGTACTAGTTGTATGTATAAGTTGCACTACTAATTGTCATAATTATTTTCTCTATGAGAAGGATATGTCTGAGACAGTGACTCCGAAAAGGAATATATATATATCTCAGAGATGCGAATGCTATCTTGCTCCCGCACTAATAATATGTGGAAACTGTTATTTCCATTACAAGAATGATATAGGTTGATGACACTGACTGCCAAACACAAGTCTATCGTTGGAGGGAAAGGAGCAAGAAGAGAATAAAATAAAAGGAACCGAAGTGGGTAAAAGTAAAGAATGTAATACCTTTCTTTATCTGTCATAAAGTTGAAGAATCTATGCTTAGAAAAATAGACCTCTTTTTCTTTTCTTTATACCCTTCCCATTTGAGGGAAGGCAAGATTGGATTGCAAAAGTCAGATTTTATTAATTTGTCTCCCTCTACAAGCTCTGAATTTTAGGCGATGTTCAGCAAGTTCAATTTATCTGCATTGATTCGATTTTTCTGTTGCATGCATCGATCTGTTCTTATAATGTTAAACAAAGTGTGTATTTCAGTTTGTTTATCACAAGTTCAGAAAAAAGAATCACATTTTACTTGAAATAAATTTGAAAGGTAATTAAAAGTCACTACTATACGGTATGAAAGCGAGTTAATTAATGTACTGTAGATATTATCAGAGAATTTTCGAGGTAGTATACTTTGTTCACAGGATATTCTATATGTAGGTTGACTGGAGGCAAAAATGGCAGAAGAAGAAAGAATATTTCTTAATCATGTTCAATAAACTAATTAGTTAGAGGTCAGTCACTTAATTTTGGTTTCAAGTTGTAGAAAGAGAGCTTTTCATTCTTTCTTTGTATTTTATTTCTGCAGTCTGCATTACTGCAATATTTAGACTAAATATAATTTTTCTTCTAACAGCACCGTATATATTCTAAATTGCTCTAATGGAGAAGAAGATTCAAATTTGGGTGCATGGGAGCGCTTTCACCGTACATAATGGTGTTTAAATAATGGTGCACCAAGACGTATAAAACTACTTCATTAAAAATAGGAAACAGATGGCTAGTTTACAAGCTATAGCTGATCAAATCTTACAGAATACAAGACACATGAAACACTGCATAAGTATTTTGAGGAAAAAACAAGAAAGCACTACATAGACTTTTTGAATACGAAGCTCACTACAGTACTAATTTGAACCAGTTTATTTATTTTTTTTCAACACGATATTTGAGTAGTTAATTAATTAAGACAAATTAAGTCTGCTGCTGGTAAGGTTTCAGCTGTGGGATCAGCTGGCCTTTTAGGTGGAGGGACATGACTTCGTTGGTCGATCCAATGAGGTTTCCACCTATGAACACTGCGGGCACAGGCGCAGTACACCCCAGCCTTGTAAGAGCCTTCTCCATTTCCCGGCCTTCGGGATCTTGGTCAATCTCATGAACCACAGGACTCACCCCAATCTCTTGGAATAGAATGTTGACTGCATAACAGAGGCAACATGAGCTCTTGCTAAAAATCACCACACCCTTCTCGGATGCCAACCTCATTACTTTGTCCATCTTGGAAAACTCTTTTGATCACGAATATCTTCCCAATATGGCTAACCTTTTCCTTGAATGGAAAAGTAAGTTAACGAAATATGGCAAAGTTTTACCTAAGACTGCTTGTTTACTTAAGAGTTGATCAAAACCATCAGATCGAATTCGGAATGAACTTGATCCAATGGTTGGATTGGGTTTTGGAATTAGAAGAGAATTAGATAGGCTAGCTAGAGAGAGAAGTGTTTGAAGGCTTAAGGTTGTTTGAATATTTGAGCTCTCATGCTGGACTATTTATAGGGATAGCAGTAGGTGTGGACTGCATGCTTCCTTTGAACAACAAGAACATTCAAAGGAACATGGTATTTACTTAGATGCCCTAATAGAAAAATGCTACTTTTTTATGATAAGGACTAGCATGTTCTATAACTGTTAGACTGAACAAGTTGCAGATGTTTTTGCGAGAGCAGTGTATATGTCTTTTGCACATGAGTGAAGTGAATTAATTAGTTTACTAGATATATTGAGTGGTGAAATTAGTATGTGACGTGGATGGCCTATTGACCATTTCTTTCCGGGTAGTGAAGATCCGGATCCCTTTCCACCTAGTCTGGGATCCCGGCCGTTCAAATTTGATCCAACGGCTACCGTTATTATCACTTTTAAAGAGGTTCCCTGTTTGTAGCCATTGGATCAAATTTGAACAGCCCCGATCCCGGACTAAGTGGATTAGGTGGAAAGGGATCGAGAGAGGATCCCTAACGCAAACAATGACCAAATGAATGCTCACTACTGTCTCTAGACACAACAAAAGTAGAGAAATTTTCTATAATGCAGCTGGTCAATTTATATCAGATTCTCTGCAATCACCTTCCCTTGAATCCTTGTGCAGAAAGATGGGAATGAGATAGATGGCCTTCGGTGCTGTGTGATTCTCTTCTGCTGCACCCACCAACTTGCCCGATTCCTTTTCGCACTTAAGGGCACGTAGGGGTCCGGCGGGCACGTGCGAGCTGAGACATTGTTCATACACATTCTGATATTGTTTTTTTCCAAACTTGCCATGCTCCACATGTATGTGGATAGGCATTATGATGACCACACGTTATAGAAACATCGCACAACTTCCCCTTCAGTAGAGATGAAGAGGATTAATTCCTCTTCTTGGAGGAAACCGTTAGAATATAATGAGAGATCAGATTATATATATCATTGAGTAAATAAATTGCTTATTCTGAAGGCCATAGTGGAGAACTTTTTGTTCAATTGGATTTGGAGGAATACGAGGCACAAAAGGTTCAGGGCATCTAATTATCATTGTCTTCTTTGATCCTTTAGCAGCTCGAGAGATTCTGCTGTGTAACCGAGATGAGAGATGTAGATAAAGGGAACATATCCTCGGTTGTATGGATGCATCTTGCGTAAAAGCGTCATGCACCTGGTGTGCCGAAAGTCAGTTGGCAGTAGTTAAAGCCAAGTGATATTGATGAAAGCTATAGCACATTTTATAATATATACATATATATATATGTGTGTATATATATAGTGGAAAAAGGATAGGCCCTAAGCTAGTGGATAAGTTATTAATATTGGGAAATTAACAATATTATTGATCAAATATTCAGAAATCTTGATGATGATAAAAAGTGATATACTATATAGCTTTGCATGGAACAATCTTCTTTGAACACTCACAAATATATGAAAAACGCTCTGCAGTTTATAGTTTCTTGAGTTTTATGCACTGATTCGGGTGCATATCACTTGCCGCCTAAGTCAACAACAAAATTTAGAATACATAGAAGGACTTACCAATTAAAGCTGCTATTCACACTATAAAATAGAAATAGTCATATTGCAATCCTTTTAATGAACAAAATTAAGGCTAAAGAAAGTTAAGGTTCCATTATAAAACCAATTGGCAGGAGTGCATAATGACTATATATTTTGTACTGAAAAAAAAAAAAAGTTCTCTTTCAAATTTTATGTAAGTCAATTGTCGAAGTTCGACCTATTATTGCTGATTTGGCAGATAGGGAAAATAATGCAGTATTCAATTACTTCTAAGGTGGTGCTATGCACACAGTATTTTTTTTACCTTAACACTCTTCTCAATTTATGATCATTGGATCAAATGAATTGAAGAGGATCAAAAGACATAAATCAACAAAGGTGTGTAGAAGATAAAAAAAGGTGTGTGGATAGCACCACCCAAACTTCTAATGGTCAATAATTAGTAGAAGATGCTTAGTTAGAGAAATTTTTCAAAATTCTCCAAGATACTTTTCATATTTTCATATGATCTGACTTCATTTCATATATATATAAATATAGAATGTTGTCGGGGAAGTTAAATTACATACAAAGTAGAAGAAGGTAAACTACACCTCAATACTCATTTTCGTTAAGCATGGTGATGGAATCGCGATTCTTTTCTGTGTTTACTACTAAAACTACAGAACATTAGCATAGCAAGCTTAAGCTTCCTGTGTGATAATATATAGCTACTAGGTAGCTAAAACCCTAGCTAGCTAGAACCAGATGGCTTGTGCATCTTTGAGCATTTGTTTTAGAGATCCATCGACATGGTAGGATATGATATCTTTCGAGGAGCCGACATATTTCCCGCCTATGAACACAGCAGGAAGAGCAGGGTTGCAGCCGAGGTTTCTCAGTGCCCACTCCATGTCCCTCCCATTGGTGTATCGGTCGAGCTCGTGAATCGCCGGGCTTGCTCCGAGCTCGTAGAAAAGCGTCTTCACGCTGTGGCATATGCAGCAGGAGCTCTTTGTGAAGATCACAGCAGCCTTCTCTGAAGCCAACTCTCTCACACTCTCCATCACTAAAAACAATAATTGGTTTCTTAGAGAACAAGTAATGCAGCTGAGTTACTGGAAATGATGAAAACCGTAAAGCAGGAAGATAATTATGATTTGTGGAGCTTGCGGATGGTGGACATTGAGGTTCATGTGCCTGGCTATTTATAAAGGATGTGGGGGAGAATTTGTTTAATTTAGATAAAAGGAGAAACAATTTAAGAACCAGAAAAATGGATAAGAAAGAGAAAGTAGCTTTAAAATATTTGGATTGGATAAGAAAAATGCCCCCTTTGTGATGATTTGCATTTGATGGTGACTCCGTTAAGATTTTAGACTGGTCATCGGATCACTTTTTATACCGATATTATCATCTAACTTGCATTTACTACATGCAAAGCTAAGCAGATATATGTGTTTTTCACAATAGACTCGATGTCAAAAAATATATATTAAAGTTGTCTATTTCGACTTGAAATTCTTGTATTCTTCAACCGCCGTACTATATATGCTATAAACAAATTGCATGCAGCATATTTTTATCACACAATAAATCATAATTCAGATCTATATCGTACGATGAAATAAGGTTTGAAACTTTGAATAAGAATCATATACACATGTGTATATTAAGTTATTATTCAACCCACAAACACACTTTCGGTCCTGGTTGATAGCATCAAGATATACTAATAAATGTTAATATTAGTAATCAATACATTACGTTCACTCATTTTTTGCAATATGTTTGGTCAATTTGTTAAAGTCAGATCTGGCTAGGACTTGGTTGCCCTAGCTAGCTAGATATTATATAGTATGGATTGGAGCAAGAGATTTTTCAGTGTACTAGGAAAACAGAGAGCGTACGCCACATGTTATTATTATACAAGTGGTGGAAAGTTCTTTTTTCAAGTGTTCCTCCAATTATACAATTACATGTGGTGTACTATCTCGTGTTCTGAGCACACCGAAAAATCTTTGATTGGAGGGGCGCCTTGACATTGAACATTAGTAAGGGATCGAACACTATAACTCAAATGATTAACCTGCGTCTGAATTTTTATGTTCGACTCCCCTGTTCCGATGTTGTTTCACTGTATGCATCAATTTGCTAGTTGTTAGGATTGCATTGCATTGCATGTTCTGTGCTTTGCTCTTTGTGAATATGGTAGCTAGCTACTAGCTAGAGTGATGTACGTGGCTGATGCGGAGAAAGATAGAGTTTATCCAATTAAATTCCACTTTGTTCATATGGTCCCTCCATGAAAATGCATGGAATATATAGGGATTGGGACTTTTAACAATATAGTTGACTTAATAATAACGAACCTACAGGACCGACCTTCAAAAGTTATGATCTATATATTTTTGGGTTTTACTAGTACTTTATACTGAGTACTAACTGATATGTGATAGTGTTTAATTTATTCGCATATATCTATAATTCAATAATGCATGCATGCATGTCGTTTATCACGTCCGTTAGTATCAGAAACTTGAGATTTTATTTTGAAAAACTATTAGTTGTTCATATATGATGTGTTATTGGATGAGCACGTTAGCAAATATTTAAGTTTAGTCAAGTTGGCTACAACAACGTGTTTTACTGATCACATTTAAATTCAAATATCTCTGCAGTTCAAAAGAAATACATAAAAGGAAATTTTATAACTTAGAGCTAAGGAATACTTAAAAGAAGAATATTTTATAATAAATTCAATGTAATAGTCATTTGATTTATAAAAAGTGATTAAAAAGAATTAAAAGGAATAAGCTACCTCATCCCAAAATTCCAAAAGAAAAAAGAATTTTATTCCAACAAGGCTGAACGTTGGGAAATGCATCTTCGTGATTGTTCAACATGATATTCTATATGCAGGAATAAGGCACATGTCATCACATCCCATCCAATACAAGAATAAAGCCATTAATTCATGATCACGATGATTCATGACATTGCAAGTTTGATTTTCTGCACTTATTTTATGTGTGGCGACTCTGTGGTCTATCATTGATTGACATGTGTTAATAAACTTAACTCTTCTTAATTTTATTGTTATAAACTTAAGACGTGTCAATTAATAATAGAAATCACAGAAAGGACACACACAAAATAAGTGCAAAAGCTTTTGATCTCGACATTAGCAATTCAACATTGTCCTCATCAGTCAACATACATGATGATAACAATGATCAATAATCAGGGTTCCATTTTCTCCTCCGTAACAAAAAATAATAATAATAAAAACTGTAAAATAGATGTTTATAGATGGCGAAATTTTCTGAACTCTCCAGGATACTTTTCGTATTATCTGACTTCATTTCATATATTTAAAATGTAGCCAGGAAAGTTACATACAAAGTAAAAGAAAAAAGGAAAATTAAACCTCAATACTCATTTTCTTTAAGTAATGGTATTGGGATTCTTTTCTGTGTATACTACTTGAGCTAATTAACAGGTCATAGCTTAAGCTTCATGTGTGATAATATAAGCTGCTAGCTAGCTAGAACCAGATGGCTTTTGCATCTTTGAGCATTTGTTTTAGAGATCCATCGACATGGTAGGATATGATATCTTTCGACGAGCCGACATATTTCCCACCTATGAACACAGCAGGGAGAGCAGGATTGCAGCCGAGGTTCCTCAATGCCCACTCCATGTCCCTCCCATTGGTGTACCGGTCGAGCTCATGAATCGCCGGGGTTGCTCCGAGCTCGTAGAAAAGCGTCTTCACGCTGTGGCATATGCAGCAGGAGCTCTTTGTGAAGATCACAGCGGCCTTCTCTGAAGCCAACTGTCTCACACTCTCCATTACTGAATAATAATTGGATTCTTAGAGAACAAGTAACGCAGCTGAAATACTGGAAATGATGAAAACTCTAAAGCAGAAAACTAAGTAAGATTTGTGAGGTTTGGCGATGGTGGACTTTGGGTTTCATCTGCCTGGCTATTTATAAAAGATATGGATAAGAAAGAGAAAGTAGCTTTAAGCAAATATGGAAATTTTATCCCAAAACCATCCACAATTTAAGGCATATTTAATTTGTCAACTCTCAAACATGGGATTCTTATATTCTTCAACTGACCCCTGCAACATGCTATTAAAATATAAACACACAAAAAAGTGCATGCAGATTGCAGCATATATAATCACACAGTAATCATAATTCAGATCTCCTGGAATGTCCGTACGATGAATAGGTCTGAAAAACTTAAGATAAGAATCATTGGCAAGTGTGTGTATATATTAACCCACCAACACTTTCGGTCCTCGTTGATATATAGCATCACTACTGCATCAGGATATACTAGAAAAATAATAGTATATATAAATATTGTAAATTAACTCTTCAGGGAAGAGGGAGACAACAAGAATGAACTTTATCAATTAAACACATTATTTTGGAAAAAAAGAATAATTAAACACAATATGTTCACAGGGAGCCCAGTTCTTTCTTTAAATTGTGCAACTATTTTCTAAAGTCAGTGTTTAGCTAGGAATTTGGGGCCCTATATAGCGAGATAATTTATATGGTGGAGTGCTAACAATTTTTGCACTAACCTTTTAATGTTGGGATGTGCTATCCATACACCTCATTTTACTTCATACACACCCTCTTAATTTGTGACTGTCAGATTGACTGAATTAAAGAAGATTAAATGACAAAAATTAACAAGGGATGTGTGAGAAGTAAAAAGAGATGTATGGATAGCTGTTTGGACCCAAATTTACACCATCGGCCCGTGCAATCAATGTTGTTGAGTGAGCATAACTTCCAACCGTCGAATAGAAAAATGAAGTTAATTTTGTTATTGTTAAAGGATAATAATATGGTTTTTATCATAATAATTATCTTTTAATATGGATTATTTGCATCTTCTTAAACCAGATAAATAGGATGCGAATTATATCTCAAGCAAGCAGTACAGTTCGAATTGATTTGGGATGTCTGACGACACTTGGAAACTAAAAATGAATTTGAAATTCATTTGATCAGGATGCATGCATGGATGGGTTTAAAGGTGATGGAATTATGATGATGTGATAAGCCTAGGATTTGATGGTCTTGGGTAATGATGAGATAAGAAACCTAGGTAGGCTAGGCCTTTTTTGCATGGTGATGGGTGTTGTCAGTTGAGTTTGGAGTGATAAGAATTGATGATGGGAGCACAATATGTATGCCGTGTGAAAGGGCACATCGAGATTTCAAAGGGACACCTGCTGTTCCTCTTGTAAAAGTCCACAGGTATAAGGAGACTAGGGAGATTTTTGCCGAAATATATTAAAGATAATATCAGTTATTGTTTTTGGGAGTATATTCGGATAAGATCTCTATTGGATTGACGATCAAGAGAGTTGCTATAAATACAGAGGCAGTGGCAACAGGAAAAGCCCCTCAAATTCAACACACAAACTGCTCTGCCGCAAACTCTTGCTCTACGCGAAACCTCTCAACAACCTTGAGATTTTTATTTTCTTTTTCCCGCCGACACATCTTCAGTTTGGATAAACAACATTGTGAAGGCAACCAGCGACATCTTCAGTTTGGATAAACAGCAATGGAACCGTAGAATCAGTCGATCAAGGAGCACCTTCAGTTTGGATAAACAGCACTGTTTCTCGGCCGACTGATTATCTATCCAAGTCTCGGTCAACAAGGATTTTTGAGTCCTTGTTGGTAGAGGTCATCTCATCAGCCTTTTCGGCGAAGTGAGGTGTTACAGGTTACTACATTCGGCACATTGAAAGCCGAATTTGATATTGAACTTTGCAGAACTAGCAGTCTTGTCTTCAGGCTCTAGAACTCGAAGGCCGAGACGTGTTCCTTCCTCAGCCGCAGTTGCAAGATCAAGAAGTCAGCAGCGTGCTTAACACAACAACAACACATTTTACTCTTCGGCTGAGCTCGACCGACAAGTTGGCATGCCCCGCACACAACTAAAAGACGTAGTTAGCTTATTAATTACTTGCCATGCGCGCCACGTAGGCTTGGTAGTTTTTAGGGTCAACATTTTGGCACGTCCAGTGGGACCAGTGCTAAAACTACGAAGTTCACATGATATATCTAAATCAAGCTTCATTGGACGAGATTTGTCGCCTATTAAAAGAGTAAGAAAAACTCCGTGAGAAATGGTGTACAATTCTTGAAAGGCTAGAGGCCAGGGGGCAATTTTTCGCTCCGGCCACAACCAACATTCGGCCTAAGAAGATTGTCAAGACGACCGAAGAATAACCTAGGCCATTTGTTTTTTCGATCGAGACATAGGAAATGATTCGTCAAAGGAATGCTCCAATGACGAACAAGGCCGAGACATAGGCCTAGCTGAAAAAACCACGCCAATTGATATGATTATTGGCGATATGGCCAATATGGAGAAATCCCGTTCGACTAAGTTGCTCGAGTTAAAAGTCGAAATTGATGAAATAATTATGCACTGGAAGCTTAATTTTTCAATACATTCGGCAACCGAAGATGTCGAATATTTTGCCAAGTTGAAATATTTGGAGATCATCTTTTATTCGGCTCAATGCAAAATCTGATTCGCTATGTTGGTTTTAAAAGATCTCGGCTTGGAATAAAACATCGTTGTCCTCCTCCTGATTATGATTTGGTCTCTTTTATCTTCTTTTGTTAAAAATAAAAATAAAGAATGAATAAGAATTTATTTTCTTAACCATTCGGCTGTTCAGCCGATGCTTAAGAAAATAAAAGGGGCACAAGTGATATAATCAACGGATCAGACTTAATCTTGCCGAGAATGAGTATATATAAAGGAGCAGCTTGATGAAAACTGATACTCGGTGAAGAAGAGAAATAAAATGAGGCTTTAAGCCCTCATGATTTGCTTCCAAGTTATGTCAGAATACCACTGGGAAGACAAAAGTTTTTTTAGGCCGAGCTCGGCCAACTCATCGAGATGTACTTTCCAAGTTATGTAACCAAATCTATGGACATAACTTTTTGAAATTGGGGGACATTGTGAGATGATGTGGCGTGAATCATCATTATATATATATGCCCACCAAGCATATATTCACCAAGGTACATTTGGTGGAGTTAAAAGTTAGAATTTGTTTGATTAAAATATTCACATACAAATATCAGTATATGAGCTTTATCAATTTGGCGATCTGCATCACCCAAGACATCAGGAGGATTCTATCATCGACCATATATTTCTTCGACTAACTTTGGTCATCAAGTCAGGGTGGTTGTGTTGGAAATGTGCCCTAAAGCCAATCATATGATGATACTTTACGGACATTTCACATGTTAAACTAATCTAGTTTACATATAAAAGGCAAACATTATTGTTTGAGACGTCTCATATAAATGTTATATGCTTAAACGATAAAGTCCAAGGAATATGTGATTGGGAGAATGCAATCTAATGAAGTTAGATTAATGAGACCATTCTTTCGTAGACACATCCTAAACGTTCCTGATCATAGGATTGCCAATTGGGCATTGACAGTCCGATAAGATCAGTACGTGCTATGTCTTCTCTCAGGGAGAGTGACTAGTCTCGAGTCATTGGTGTGTGTGACATCAAGACAAGTACGTAGGTGCTCAATAGAGAATGAGTCCACTGAACACGATCAACGAGGAGTTCTCATACTCATGTCACATGAGAACTCATAGTTGGGATAATGCAAATTAGTCCTTTGACCTGAGGCATCACAGTTGTCTTGTGGTTAAGTCCTTGATCTTTGATTATGTCAAAGTCACCCCATCGGGGTGTCCACGACATCATTGGGGTTAAGCCACTTAGTCATGGAGACAAGTGAATGTGCAACAAGGGATCTCTAACCTTCAAAATGGTTTGAGGGAGAATACTCTATGATATGATTAAAATCTCTGGCCAGAGTATGAATGAGATTTGGGAATGCGTTCCAAATCACATTCAAAGTAATCATATAAGCAAACGAATCACATTGGATAGTAGACATGAATAAATAAACTATCAAACCAAACAATGTGGTCAAGAGTATTAGATTAGAGAAAGACCGTATTGCATTTGTAATCCTAAACTGAATAGGTTCTCTACCTCTTCTGATTAGCTTGGGTAGCCATGATATGCTGCTAGGTGTCACTCATGGTTTGTGGAAGCCCTAAACGTGTGTAATCACTAAAGGGAGAATTGAAAGTAAGTTTCAATTCACAATTGATGTAAAATGGTTTTAATCGCCCACTGCCTCGCTAAAAGGAACCTAATGTATCGTACACCGTGTAAGGTGGAGATTGAAGAAACAAAGGAGATGAATAAGAATAATTAAATGGTTTAATTATTTATGGCAAGGATTAATTAATATGTTAATTAATCAAACGAATAAGTTCGTTAAAGACCTCGGGATAGTTTTGGACCTTAAGGCCCAATGGGCTTCGAACGTCAAAGCCCATTGACTTAAGTTGTATGACAACTTAATGAATAAAGATTCACAAAGGCCCAAAAGCCCAAATCCATTTAGTGTTGAATTAGGGTTTTTGGTTCTTTAGGTCATTTAAAGAAGTGACTATATAAAGAACTTTATAACCTAAAATTTATAAGTTGTTGATTTTAGAGAAAATTGGTGAGAACACAAAGCTTCAATTTCTCTCTAAGAGGCCAACCACCTTGGGGGATATTGTCTAGCAATTCTATTTCCTCAAGGTCACTCATTTCTTCTCCAATCCAACCTTGGTGTAGAATCTTTAGAGGTTCTCTATTTTGGGAACTTGGAGAATCTATTTCATTCAACCAAATCCATGGAGCTAAGAAGCAAGGAATGAAGGCCCTATCTCTTGGGTGATTATCCTTTGCATATGCAAAGAGGAATCTACAAAGGTAAATATTTCTCAACTAATAAATGTTGATTTAAAAGTTGAGTCAAGGTTCACCAATCTACTAGGCTTTGAATTTCATGGTTGATGTTTTGTTTTTGAATGCATGAAAGCATGATTCCGCCTTTAATTTGTTAATTGCATGCTATATGATGTTATTCAAATGAACATGTTTTTCACAAAATTTCCTTCAGGTTGGTCATCAAGTCAGAAAAGAATGTGATAAAGATATGCATGGCCAACAACATCATTTCAAGCCTTGGTTTTAACAAAGCCATTTATTGGCATTTGTTTGAAATTTCAAGTCAGACAACGTCATTTCAAGCCTTGGTTTTAACAAGGCCATTTGTTTGAAATTTTTAGCCCAAGTGCGAACATGTGTTTACGCTACAAGGACTTATTCAATGGGGTTCTGATTACCGAGAACTAATTTTCATTTTTCGAAGAAACGGAGAGTTCTTCGACTGTGCTGATTAAACGAAGACAATATTGGAATCGTTTTGGCTTGGTGTTTCTCAGCCCCACTTTCATTTTCTTTTGAATGAATGGAGCGGATAGCCGAATAACATATCAAACGGTTGAGAGCCAGGCACAAATGATTAATTTCCTTAATCATCGGCTTACGAGCAAAAGCTCAAGGAAATTGGGGGGCAATGTTTGGACTCAAATTTACACCATCGGCCCGTGCAATCAAGGTCGTTGAGTGAGCATAGCTTTCAATTGTCGGATAGAAAAATGAAGATAATTTTGTTATTGTTAAAGGATAATATTATGGTTTTTATCATAATAATTATCTTTTAATATGGATTATCTGCATCTTCTTAAACCAGATAAATAAGATGCGAATTATATCCCAAGCAAGCAGTACAGTTCGAATTGATTTGGGATGTTTGAAGACACTTGGAAACTAAAAATGAATTTGAAATTCATTTGATCAAGATGCATGCATGGATGGGTTTAAAGGTGATGGAATTATGATGATGTGATAAGCCTAGGATTTGATGGTCTTGGGTAATGATGAGATAAGAAACCTAGGTAGGCTAGGCCTTTTTTGCATGGTGATGGGTATTGTCAGATGAGTTTGGAGTGATAAGAATTGATGATGGGAGCACAGTATGCATGCCGTGTGAAATGGCACTTCGAGATTTCAAAGGGACACCTGTTGTTTCTCTTGTAAAAGTCCACATGCATAAGGAGACTAGGAAGATTTTTGCCGAAATATATTAAAGATAATATCAGTTATTGTTTTTGGGAGTATATTCGGATAAGATCCCTATTGGATTGGCGATCAAGAGACTTGCTATAAATACAGAGGCAGTGGCAACATGAAAAGTTCCTCCAATTCAACACACAAACTGTCCTGCGCAAACTCTTGCTCTACGCGAAACCTCTCAACAACCTTGAGATTTTTATTTTCTTTTTCCCACCGACACATCTTCAGTTTGGATAAACAGGCAATAAGCGACATCTTCAGTTTGGATAAACAACATTGGAGCTGTAGAATCAGCCGATCAAGGAGCACCTTTAGTTTGGATAAACAACACTGCTTCTCGACCGACTGATTATCTATCCAAGTCTCGGTCGACAAGGATTTTCGAGTCCTTGTTGGTAGGGGTCATCTCATCAGCCTTCTCGGCGAAATGAGGTGTTACAGGTTCCAAATTTGAAATTGAACTTCGCAGAACTAGCAGCCTTGTCTTTAGGCTCTAGAACCTGAAGGCCGAGATGTGTTCCTTCCTCGGCCGCAGTCGCAAGATCAAGAAGTCAGCAGCGCACTCAACGCAACATCAACACATTCTACTCCCCGATCGAGCTCGGTCGACGAGTTGGCACGCCCCGCACACAACCGAATGACGTAGTTAGCTTATTAATTACTTGCCATGTGCGCCACATAGGCTTGGTAGTTTTTAGGGTTAATAATAGCACACCCCTTTAATGTTTTTGGCTTAGGAATTAATGATGAAATATAGAAAAGATAATTTCAAAGGCGTTAAACGTCTTGTTTTGTAAAAAAATGACACGGTGAAAGGTGGAGTAGTATAAAAGATCTAAATGCAAAAGCTGCTATCATTCCTCTTTTCATATTTAGTATATTTTTCCGGACACCTTGACATTGTAATTTGTATATGTTGCTAAATTCTTCAACGAATGTGACAATGTCATGCATAAAGATAACCCTATATATATCATAGTAAACGAAAATGAGATCCGCCATTTTAATTCCTTATTGACTTATGAACCCAATTCTTGATTTTATTCATGTAGAATAGGGTCCACCTCTAAAGAATTCCTAAAACAATTCTCTTTTTTAATAAAGAAAAGTTTATGGGGAGATAGGTTACTATCACTAGCAGCATCATGGCATACTTACAATCTCAAGCCAGAAGTACTTACGCGTGACATCTAATTGTTAGGTGCCACCAATATGGATTTACGTAGGAACTAGTTCATAGATCGTGCATAAACAAGAACTTGGATTGGGTGTTAACCACAAG
Source organism: Malus fusca (assembly GCA_035220775.1). Taxonomy (NCBI): domain Eukaryota; kingdom Viridiplantae; phylum Streptophyta; class Magnoliopsida; order Rosales; family Rosaceae; genus Malus; species Malus fusca. The sequence goes on from CM069069.1 coordinate 40,049,558, forward strand.
CACGCCCTTACCAACTAAACGAACCATGTTGGCTCCCTAAAACAATACAATACATAAAGATATAATAAGAGACTTATAATTTAAGTGATTGATCTAAATTTGTTAAATCAATGATTAACCAAGGAATGTGTTGACTCCCCTTTCCCAGTATCACTCGATCAAGTACTAAAAAATGCTACTCTTACTACATAGTTGTACCATCATTTGTAGTATTTATCTAATATAGATGAGACCCATATGCTTTGACGGATCCTACCTCTATTAGAAAATAGTTCAAATAATGGTACAAATAAACGATAAGTGTAACCTCGTGTACTACATGCGTGCATCAAACTGCTTTCTGTTCGGATTGCATTGCATGTTGTGTGTTTGTTTCTTTTATGAATATGGTAGTGTTCATGTACGTGGCTGATGTGGAGAAAGATAAGGGTTTATCCAATTGAATTGTTCGATAAGGTCCTTCCATGAAATTCAATGAATATTTAGGGATAGGGACTTTTAACAGTTGTCGAATGAGAAACTAACTTACATGACCGACCTCCAAAAGTTATGATTTATGTTTGGTACTTATGCCTATTGTGGTGATATATGATAATGTTCAATTTATTCCTTTATATCTATAATCAATAATGCATGTGTATGTATGTCATTTGACATGTCATTTGGTACTTATACCTATTGTGGTGATATATGATAATGTCATTTTGTGTGTGTGTTTTTTTTTTCTTCTAATACAAGTAATAGTGAGAAGCGGGAAATCAAACTTGGAACCTTGATTTTGTTTTGACGGATCATTATTTCTCTGTTATGCAGAGGCGGAGCTATGAAAGAACCAGGATGGCAGTCCCAGGCTCATTCTAACTTTTTTCACGTAGAAAAATTTAGTATTATGCTGATAATTTGTAAGGTTTTTCTATAGGCATAGGCCATAATCCGACGTTTTTACTTTAATTTCTTTCATCGAGTTTGATTTGAGATTTGTGGCTTTTATGGAGTTCAGGTAATCTGCTGCTTGTGAGATTTGAAGAGGACTCTGGTCTAGGGATCAGTGGAAGGAGAGAGGAAGAAAGTCAAAGAGCTTGAGGTTTAAGTTTAAGGAAGAGGATAATGATGAGGACGACATCATACCGGATCCCAACGATGGTGGTCAGTTGGCCATCACACGACAAAATATTTTTTGTAAAATCAAATGAGTGTTTCGGATTAAGACTTTTGGGCTCCTTCTAAGCTAAAATCCTAACTTTGCCGTTATGTGTTAGTAAGTCAACTGCCCTGCCACTGCAATCTCATCCCAAAAACTCCAAGAGAGAAAGAGCTTTCATTTGAGGGCTGAAACATTACGTTAGGGAATAGATGCATCTTCGGGAGTGTTCTGCATGATCTTCTACATGCAAAGAATCCTGATATGAATTAAAATCCGAGAATATGACACGTATATCCTCCATAAACATATACTCATCCCACCCAATACAAGAATAAAGATAAATAAAGCTACATTCATGATCATGATGGATGACATTTGCAAATTTAGCACTGTCCTCGTCAATCAACATGCATGATGACACCACTGACAAAGGCATTTAGATTTATGATTGGATGATGACGCAGCAATGCTCTTTGCACTCCAATTAGAATACATATTTCTTAATTCGGATCTCATTAAAATATTGCTAGAAAAACCCTATATTGGCACCTTTCCTTTTGAAAATTTTATTTTCTAATACAAATTCTATGAATATTAGAAAATTTTGGGTAGGTAATTACGACCACGTTATTTGTAAAACATGATACGTTTTATATTCTAATACCACCAAACGTCACATTGGTCTTACCATATGTGTAAGATGCTCTAATAAAACAACCTAACCAAAATTTTTATCCTGAATAATAGATGAATGTTGGGCTTTTTTTTTCATAATTTAGTAGGTTATTCATTTTAATTCAATTATATGTATCAAATGAGCCCATTATGCTTTAGTTTATTGTTCATTTTTGCTCACCCCTCCTAATCCCAGGTAATCGTTAATCCCTCCCCCTTCACGATTGTGTCGCGTGTATAAAGAGTATATACTAACTATGGTTGGTGTTGGCCACTTAATACTATAGTCTAGTAGTATTCTTCTTCACTTGTAAATGAGAGGTTTTAGATTCGATTCTGGCCAAAGGTGAATTTGAACCAATTTATTGCTAGCCTATATTGTGAGGCTAAGCCCACCCCTCGCCCTTAGTTTAGATAATATCGTTTGTTAAAAAAACAAGAAAAAAAAAACTATGGTTGGTATTTAGACACGTGACACAATTATGAAACGATTACTTTGAGTTTTTTTTTTTGACAAACAACGATAAATTGGTATTTCATTAATCATATCAGAAACAATACATAGGTGCCAATTGGGTACAATACTCCAGTGACCAAGAAATGATTTGGAGGTGAATTTGCTCGAGCAAGACAACAATAATAAACCCCTAGATAGCAACCATATGTACTAGACTTCACACGCCCTCATACAAAGCTGTCACAGAACGATAGATATAACAACTTGTATCAGCAACTGCAAAGGATCACCGCCGAATAGCCAGGCCACATAAAGTCATCGTAGGTAGACGAGACCACATAACACATCACTCAAAGCGAAAACCATATTCAGCCAACGTTGTAGTGCGACCACAACACTCGCTAGGCGAGAACAACAGGACTAAACTAAGCTAAGCTAGACTAACTTTAAAAAAATTAAACCAAACTAAGCAAAACTACTCCAAGAAATGAACCACAAATCAGCACATTCCGATGGAAGGATTGGACAATTAAATCTAAGAAAGGCCATTGCAGATGGCCAGTCTCATCAGCAAGTCGAGCAAGGCAGCGGAGCTACACGTTGAGCCATAACAATGGAGATTACAGATCTGGAAAACCGCAAGCTGTGGGACAGCCAAAACAGGCGGCCCAGACAGAGAAACGTCGGATTAACCACCCAAGGCAGTGCAACTCCAACGAGCACGACAGGAGGCGGCGGAACCGCCAAAACATGCGGCCCAGACAGTGCAGAAGGCGGCGCATCAACAAAAAGAGTATATAACGATGCATCCACAGAGATGGGGGTTCCCCAACATCGGTAAAGGACGAGGGAAGTGGCTCCGACCCACCAAACAGCCCCAATCTAAACCCAAACCCTAATCTGGGAAGGAACCCGAAATCATGGAAACAACCGTGCGTAAAAAGGTGGGGAAGAAGAAAGGGGTGGGGGAAGCTAATGGAGGGTAGAAGGAGGCGCGGGGTAGAGGGTGGCACAGGGAGGGGAGATAGTGAAACGAGAAAAAAGAAACAAAAGCAAAAAGATTGGTAGAGGCTAAAGAGGGAGGGGGAGAGACTAGGAGGAGGGTGAGGAATGGCTGCCGCCGACTCCAAGCCAGAGCAAGGAGCCGGTGTTTAAGATTGCAGATCCTAGGGTTTGGTTTTGAGAGGGAGAATCACCAACTTGTGTGAAATGTAGTAAGACCAAATACTTATGATTACTTTGAGTTAAAAGAAGTGAGGAAAACGGTCTCTTTATTTTATCATAATAATATTTCTTTAACAAAAGAAAACAATAATCTATATATTATTATTTAGAAAACCTTTTTTGTCAACTCTTTTCTCTTTTTTTCCTATTTTACCCTCATTTTTTATACAAACTACACTATTACAAAAGGAGAATAAAATAGCAATTTTGTATTTTTCCTATTTTACCCTCTTTTTTATATTTATTTTTCTAATTTTACCCTCATTTTTTATACAAAATATTTACATAAGAATCACAAGACAATAATTATGTAATATTAAAAAAAATATGCACATATTAACAGAAATTGTTAATATCCTTTGTTATTTGTCCTTCTCAATTGGGGCTTTTGCGGAGAGTTGAGTGAAATAGGATTTAGACATAAGGGGTTAGGGCTTTTGCCGTGGCAAGCTTCAGAGGACTTAGCTTGCGATCGCCGTCGACGGCAAAGGAGGACTCTTGGGTAAGTTGATTTTGTTCTACCCATCAGCTAAATTAAATTTGGAATTTGAAGTTCATAGTCCTAGCATAATATTCAAGCTTCCAAACTGTTGATTCAAATTCTCAGAACCAAAAAACAGAGTCTGAATGTTGGGGTTTTTCTTTCAAAGATTCTTAATTTCAATTCTTAATGTTGAATTATCCCAATTGGGATTACTGTGTTTTATGATTGATTTGGTGTAGTTCCTTGTATAATTGGGGTTATTTTTTGTGATTTGATTTGGTGTAGGATTGAAATATCTCTTAGTTTCTGCTTTGATTTTAGATGTTGGGTCAGGCTAGGATTTAGTAAAGATTCTAACTTGACGATTTTCGTGATGGATGATGTTATTTTTTGTCGAAGTTGATTTCAGGGTTGTTTCAATGGAGGATGCACAAGAAGTATCTGATACAATGTCAGACAAAGCTTCTGAGAATACGCAGGAAACTCGCGATGAAATGCTTTCTAGGCACAGGTGATTTTCTCATTAAGTTTGCGTTATCGGTTTTTATCTTTTGAATTTCATATGATGTTGTGTTTGGCTGGTGTTCGCATTGGTGATGCAAGTAAGGTTAGTTATCTAAATCTGTAAGGTAATCGAACACGCTTTTGTGGGTCGTGTAATATGAAAACGTATCTTCAAGATATTTGAATTGATGAAACTTTGTTGATGATATTCGATTCGATCATGAAATGCATAGGGCGTTTTCATGTTCTCCCAAAAGTGGTTGAGAGTAAGAATGAGGATTTGTTGTAGGCTCATTAAGGCCATTTTGTTAACTTTCCTACGAATTATCCATGTCATTCCCCCTGTTCACGACATGTTTGTTTATACAGGAAAGAGATATCAAAACTTCAGGACAAGGAAACTGGAATGAAAAAGGCAGCTGCCAAAGGGAGCAAGGCTGAACAAAAAGCTAAGAAAAAGCAGGTGGAGGAAGAGATTACTCGGCTTTCTGCTAATCTCAAAGAAAAACAGGCTGCAGAACTTGCTTCCTTAGGCTATAGCGCTAGTAACGGAAATGAGAAGAGCAAACTCGACACTTTAGTGAAGGCCATAGCTGGTGTTTCTGTCACCAGTCAACCTGAACATGCAAAGCCCAGCAAGAGTTCAAAGAGGCGAGAAAAGAGGGCTCAGCAAGATGCAGCTAGGGAGCAAAGAATTCAAGAAGAGCAGAGCAACCTAGTAAGTGATCGAGTGATTGAGGATGAGAAACTAGAGAAAAAGCTCGAACCCTTTGGCTTGATCATTAAAGAAATAAAGCCCGATGGACATTGCCTCTACCGAGCTATCCAGGATCAGCTGGCCCACCTTTCAGGAGGTTCATCACCTTACACATACCAACAGCTTCGAGAAATGGTGGCTGCTTATATGAGGAAGCATGCATCTGATTTTCTGCCATTTTTCTTGTCGGAGAATCCAGCAGATGGAGATTCTGATGATTCACTTGCAGAGAGGTTTGAGAACTACTGTAAAGAAGTGCAGTCAACAGCAGCATGGGGAGGACAGCTAGAGCTTGGTGCTTTAACTCACTGCCTCAAAAAGCCTATCAAGATATACTCAGGATCCTTCCCAGATGTGGAGATGGGCAAGGAGTACAAATCCGATAGCGCGACTGGTTCTTCCGATTCGCGGATTATGTTGTCATACCATAAGCATGCATTTGGGCTTGGTGAGCACTATAATTCCGTAGTTCCAATATGATCAAATAGCTGCAACCGTGGATGCACACTTGCTCATCTGGTTTGTAATTTGTGGTGTGAACAAGCACGTTTTGCGCCCTGAATTAACTATCGATACTACAAAGACTGGTTATATTGAGATTGGTTTTTCTTTTTCTGAGGATGGTTTTTCTTTAGTTTACTAAATTTTAGGGATCAAATTTTGTGGCCTAATCTCGTTCAATTACTGCCTTAAATTTTAGAGAGTTTTAACGAAAAGTCTGCGATACTGTTTATTTTAACGAAAAATCACATTTTTACACTAAAAAGTCAATCCTGGTACTATTCACTTTACCCCTTATTTTGTCTTTATCGTTAAAACTCAAAGTTTTTCAAATCCTTTTTTATTAGTTTTCCTTAAATTTTATGGATCAAATTCTATTTTTAATTAAAAATAGAAAAACGATTTTATTTTAACTTAAAAACAAAAGTATGTAATTTAAAATTAAAAAATGCCCAATTGGTACACACGTAGGCGTGTAAAGGGATAGTATAAAAATAAACTTCACATTGTAATAAAGTAAAAAATTTAGGTCTTGTTTAAAAAAACTTGCCTCCACAAATAATAATTAGTAATTGTCAACAAAGACCTCCCTTAATACGAGGGAGCATTCTGCTCACCGTCATAAATTATGGTATATGCTCACCATACACCTAATCATCTGTTTTGTGTCATTTCACTAAAACTTGGTTAATTTTTTCCAAATTTTAAAAAGTAACATTTGTAAAAGAGCACGTGACAGATAATTAAGTGAATGGTGAGCATACACAATATGTAGTTATTGTCCTTTCTTTCTTTTTCAAGTTCATTGGTGCCATGGCGTCTTAGGGTTCGTTGATCAGATTCTCTGGCTCTCTTGGCTATAATGTGTTCTCGTTTTCCTCATATTTTTCGAGACGGCAATTAGGTTGTTGATTCCTTAGCTAATTATGGGGTTAATCATGTTGGCTTTCATTGGTTGGAACACATCCCATCTTTTGCGACTACAACTTATTCTAAGGATGTTTCAGGATTCCTTAGCTATCATTTTTCATGACTTTGTTGGCATAAATGTTTCTTCTGTCCTAATGTTTGCATCTTGGGAATTGACATGTTCCACTATTAATGTAATACTTTGTAACCATATACCCTTTAGCTTTCATGAAGGATAACTAAGTCAGCAAGTAATATTTGTAAGTACACCTCTATTAAGTAATAATCTCCTATTTTTACTATAGAGAGCTTTTAGTGTGTGTAGAAGTTTTCATAGAAAATCTAAATGCTTTCTAGAAAGCTCCAGAAAGTGCATCTTGAAGAAACACATAGCAAGTGCTTCATAAGATAACAATTCTATGATCCATACGCTTTTAAAGTTTTTGTCAAAAGTAGTTAGATGTGTTTTTTAGGGTAAATCGTCAAAATGGTCCCTGAGATTTGCATAACTCATCACTTTGGTCCTTGAGATTCCAAATCGATAAAAGTGGTCACTCAGATTGTCCACCATCCATCATTTTGGTCATTCTGTTAAAAACTCCGTTAAGTGTCCAGGAGCTCTTGGCCTGAAGTTTGGGCAATTTTCAAAGCTTCGTAACTCAATCGTTTCTTAACCAAATTCGACCCATAATATATCAAAATGAAGATAGGAAAGTGTAGAATAATATTATACCTATTTAAAAGCCCAATGGTTGCCGGAGATGGCCGGAAAATAGCCTCAAAGTTGACTAGTCCGAGTGAAAACTTGAAAACTCGCCGGAAACTGAGTAAACTTTAAACGTTCATAACTTCTTCAATACTCAACGAAATCAAGTGATTCAAAACGAAAATCATACTTCTCGACGAGACGAAGAGAATGATACCTTTTTTGACGGCTAACTCGTCGTGGTTTGGTCACGGCTCGAAAGTGGCTAACTCGAGACCAAGACAGCCACTTTCGAGCCGTTTTCCTACCAAACCACGGCGAGTTAGCCATAAAAAAAAAAGGTACCATTCTCTTTGTCTCATTGAGAAGTATGATTTTTGTTTTTGAATCACTTGATTTCGTTGAGTATTGAAGAAGTTATGAACGTTTAAAGTTTACCCAATTTCCGGCGAGTGTTCAAGTTTTCACTCGGACCAGTTAACTTTGAGGCTATTTTCCGGCAATCTCCGGCAACCATTGGGCTTCAAAATAGGTTTAATCTTATTCTACACTTTCCTATCTTCATTTTGATATATTATGGATCGAATTTGGTTAAGAAACGATTGAGTTACGAAGTTTTGAAAATTGCCCAAACTTCCGGCCAAGAGCTCCGGGACACTTAACGGAGCTTTTAACGGAATGACCAAAATGATGGATGGTGGACAATCTCAGGGACCACTTTTATCAATTTGAAATCTCAGAGACCAAAGTGATGAGTTATGCAAATCTCAGGGACCATTTTGACGATTTACCCATGTTTTTTATAGTCGTAAAACACTTTAGCTCTTAAAAAGCAATTCCAAACAACCCTTTATTTCTTTAAACCAATAAATTTTCTTGTATGTACAAGTACCATCTAGTTCGTGGTCGTATCAACCTCAAATCCCCTTCCTCCTGTTGTAAGTCAAAAGGAAAGGAAAAAAAAATTACTTTTAACCAAAAGAAAATTTTAATCGAAAATAATTTTTACACTCTCTTCCCCTACATGCACATTCTCTTTATTTTCAACCTTTAGATTGAAGTCAGCAGAAAGAAAAAAAAAATTTTTCCAAATCTACGCGTATAGCATATGCAAAGTTAAACGAACCAGGATCCTCGCCGGATCCATTCCCTAGGGATCCTAGGGATCCCACAATCTTGTCCGTTCATCGTATATCGTGCGGTCAGAAATTATTTAAAATTAGAATTTTAAAATTCAAATATGAATAGTACCTAACGAAAACTGACCGCACGATATAAAATGAACGGACAAGATTGCTGGATCCCTAGGATCCCTAGGGAAAGATCCGGCGAGGATCCTGGTTCAAGTTAAACCACACACCCACCTAACTCCTCAAAAGTCCAAACATCGATGCGAGAAGCCTTATATTGAAGATCATCCTTTTTTTGGATTAGTAAATGAATATCATCTTTATAAGAAAGTAGATCAAAGGAGCTGGAGGGATGGGAAATATCCTATGTGAGTCTAGTTTGATGGTGGAAGCGGAAGTGATGAGGGTGGTTTTGTTGGCTTGTATGGAGAAAGGCTTTGGGAAATAGATTCGAAGCTTATGGTGGACATGTTAAATGGAGTATTACAACCAGATGCCATCATTGAAGGTATTCTTTGGGACATTCAGCAGCTAAAGCAGCAGTTAAGTTCGGTTGAGTTTCCTTTCACTCCCCGTGCCTGTAATGGGGTTGTGCATCAGGTGGCGTCTTATGTCACGCGTGTGGGGGTTATCATATGTGGGATTGCTTTGAACCAGTGTGGTTGTTTAATTCTTTGGCTTCTGATGTAAATATTTCAATTCGTATATAATAATATTTGCTCTTTGACAAAAAAAAAAAAAAATATATATATATATATATATAGAGTAGATCGAGTTGCAACGGTAGAATACTACAAACAAGTAGCACTCTTTAATATTTATCTAACCCTTTGGGGATGCTAAAGAACCACCCACGCCCGCATTTGTTAAATTCCACATATTTCTAGCATAATAGGAGGCTCATTTAACAAGCTATGTATAGCTTTGAGTTATAGCCAACCCGAGAAAAAATTCTGACTCCGTCTCTACAAGCGAGGGTTTAGTTGTATATGTATATCATGTCTTTCAGAAGGGCCAAGGGAATATTTTCTGTCCACTTACATTTCCACACCCGATGATAGTACGTATCAGCTGATATCATGTTCGTGATGTGGGGAATTAATATATACCCCAAATCCTTTCTTGGGTTTTGTCAACCGTACCAAATTGGTGCAACTGCTTGCAGAAGTAATCCACATTCATCGAGATAGCTTTTGTGAAAGCAATCTCTTTAGGAACCTCATGCATGCTGATCAAACCGGCCAATTATTTATCACACGTTTTGTTGTAAAGAATAAGAAAAGTTGGCCGAAATGAGGATTTTAGTATTTTAATTGTTGAATTGATCAAAATCAAATAACGGCAAGTGGCGCTCTACTACAGTGGTGGAGAGGAATGTTGCTCTTACACCACCGTGTGAGTTCGAACCATGTCGGCTTCCTAATCTAGCTAACAAATCTATCGTTTGACAACAAAAAAATCAAAATCAAATAACGACGATGTATCAATCAAATAACGACGATGTATCAATCAAACTAACGACATTATTGATTAAATATTGATGACATCTCGACAAAATCTCAAAATTAATAATTTTAGCAATTGAAGTTTGTATTTATTCAGCCAATTTCCCATAGAAATAAACCATTTAAATGTTTGATAGGCTAGCAAAGTTCGATATGAAATGAAATAAGAGATATTTATTGATTTGGAATTTCTTCTTTTTTCCCCTTCCATTCTTTCTTGGATTTTCATGCTGCGAAGGGCCAAAGGGGCAAGATTAATTAATGAGTTGATGACCTTTAATCAGAATCTTACGTATCCAAATTTTTTCTTTTCTTGACTTTAAATATAAGCTTTTCGGTTCTCTTCATTGGTCGAATAGGACGCGAATCTTGTTATCTTACTCATTAGATAAACCCAACTTCTTTCTCCACTTAACTAGATATTCTTAAAAAACCCAATCTTATGATTTTCATTGGGAAATTTTATTTAGACCCATTTATCCTCTTTCTACTCCCAACTTATTACATTTTATTTTGAATTTCCAAATGTGCCCAATAATTCTCTTTCTACACCCAACAAGAACAAAAAGAAAATAATAATAATTTAGCAATAGGCAACTCCAGCCATCCTATCTCTTCAAACCTCAACCACCTAGTTTCTAACCTCTCCAACTCCCCACCGCCACCTCCCTTACCACCCACAACAATTTGGAAATTAGAACATTATTCCCAACAACCCCCGATTAAAAAACCCAAAAGAAACATGTCAATATTTTTTTTTCTTTTTTTTTTGGAAAAATTAATGGTATTATTAACATATGGTCCAACACAATTAGATTCAACACGTCAACAACTTCGGCATAATTCGGACATGTTAGAAGGACTACATGGAAGAGAGAGCTATTGTGTGGCCGGCGAAAGGTCGGGAAATGGACATTGATGGCTAAGATCTTGGGGGGTTTCATTGTGGGTGATAAGAAGATGGCGGTGGGGGGTTGGGGAGGGGTAGAAATTGGCGGTGGTTAGGGTTTGGAGTGATGGCATGGCCCGGGATTTCTATTGTTGGAATTTTATATTTTATATTTTTGTTCTTTTTCATTATGGGTGTCGAAAGAAAATTGTTGGGCAGATTCGGAATTTCAAGATTAAAAACTATAAGTTAGGTATAAAAAGAGAATAAATGGGTCTGAATAAAATTTTCCTTTTCATTTCACTTAATTATTAATTTTTTATATTAATTTTTGATACATGGAATATTCTACACTAAATTCATCAAAATTATAAAGAGAGATTCGAAGTTGAATAGAAAAGAAGAGCAGACTGTTTTAATCAATTGGCTAAGCTTAGGTCTGCTCACTTAATTATTAATTTAATTAGTGATAGGTATATGCAAAAGATGTTAATTAATGTCTGTCTATATTTTTTGTACGATAAGGGTAACTCAGAGATTTTATGCTGCTGTCACAATTTGCATGCAATATATATATGTTATGCAACTTGTTTATTCCATATCCTTCATCGCTAATTCGAAATAACAAGTTTCACCTCTACTTTTCAGAATGCTGGTCTGACACATGCATGAACAAATCCGTCTATAAGGAGTGATTCAACTCTTTATAAACATATATCATGTTACTTAACTTTTCGATGTGAAATTCACATTCTTAAGATTCAATCATGTCCTACACAAAACCAGTGCCCAGCTAGGGCTACCATCAAGTAACATGCATGCATAAGGGGTAATTTGGGAATCAGATTACAGTATCCTACTATCCCTAGCTAGCTAACTTTAAGCTTTTATTCTGTGAATAAAACTAAAATATCGCAAATCCTACCACACTGAATAATTAAACAGTATAAATAGACCTATAATGCACCTCAAGTTCCTCACCAAGAAAAAACTTCCAAGTACAATTTTAACACACATACACACATCAAGTAACCTCTAGCGATGGACACGGTGGCGAGATTGGTGGATGAGAAGCCATTGGTGATCTTCAGCAAGAGTTCTTGTTGCATGAGTCACTCTACAAAGTCATTCCTACGTGGGTTCGGAGCAAACCCTACAATTTACGAGCTGGATCAAATGCCTAACGGGCAGCAGGTCGAAAGGGCACTGCTGCAGCTCGGTTGTCGACCAAGTGTACCTGCTGTGTTCATAGGGCAGCAGTTCGTGGGTGGTAATAATACGGTCATGGGTCTCCATGTACAGAATCGGCTAGTCCCTCTGCTCATGAGAGCTAAAGCTATTTGGATTTGGAACGACCAGTAGTATATATGGACTTAATTAGAGTATTAAGAGATATCTACTGAACCCTTAACCCTAAACCACCGGCTCTATGAAGGTGCCGGTTCGATCTTTTTGTACTTTGATCTAGGTATATGAGTACTAAATGAGAACTTCTGTCACGTTTTTTATGAATACTGGATTTCATATACTTCTAGCTCTCTGTCTCCTTAATTTCGTCATTTTTGTCGAAATTTTAATTATGTATTGTATTTGAATACGAAATGTAGTGAGTTTGAAGAGGAACACTCTGTCTATCAAGGCAATCCACTGCAATATGACATTAAGCAACCCACCCACTTTATATCTCAACCTTAAGTTCCAGAAATACATTAATTGAGAATTCTTTAGATTTTGTTTTATGAACTATATATAGATCACTGACACCTTCTTATGAAATATAAACTCTAGATAATTAAGGTGAAAAATCTGGATACTCTTGTTAATGATGATTCGGATTACAACTCTTCTTAAGTTTGTACCTTTACCAGTAGCGAGCCACCGGCTATTTGGTCCCAAGACAAATCTGCACATACATGCATGGCAGTGAGAGAGTTTTGTGGTCCAACTTGCTAGCATGGTAATGTACGTATACGTTTGAGAATTAGATTCTGTGAGGTTTGAGCTCGGAAGATTTAAGCTACTTGTACAATGTGATAAAATTTGTATATTAGCCATATTGCGGTAGTATTTTGGATATTGTCACTCACGTATTATCATGTGAGAAATTTAAACCGTATGCCATGTGTATTTTATTTGAAATTCCCCTATAATGACTCTCTTATGAAATGCCGCCATAATTACATTCTTATTATGTAGAAGAGCAGGAGAAGGATTGTATGGAATGACCAAACAAGTCAAGGGCAGAACCAAATACAAGGCTACTCTGGGCTATAGCCTAGGTAGCTTTTGTGGGTACAAATCAATTATTCCCTATATTTCATTTATTTTTATATTCATTTCACTATTAGCCCATGCATCTTTTTTATTTATTTACTTCATTAACCAATACTATTTATTTCCTAAATAACAAAATTTATTTTACACTTCATATACTATCCATTTATGATTAATCGTGACAATACTTACTTACTTTAATAGTGCTTTTAATTCTTTTCAAAAGCAACTTGTTGCATGTTTCAATTTTTGAATTATTTTATGCATGATTTTTATCTATTTAAAAAAGTTTTACAATGTGTTAACCTTTTTCTATTTATTTATGTATATATTTGTCATATTAAAGGTTGATGAACATGAAATAATTGGACGAGCTTTGCTTATAAGATTAATGTATAGTCATTTTTTAAAAACCAACTTTTTTTTATAGTTCTTAGCTAGCCCACCGGCCAAAAAAATTATGGCTCCGCCCTTGAAACAAGTACACAATTATTGTAGCGTTTCAAATCGATAATGTGATGCTATATATGTATATATAAATTTTTCATTACATAACATTGTATTATTGCTCAAAATGCCACAATATCAGTGTACCCACTCCAGACAAGTCTCTTCCGCGGAGTTGATGATCCAATGACGATCATACTATGAATAAAAACGTGTTGCATGATAGGTCATAGCGATGCTCACATCCCGTGGAAATGACAAGAAAACATGGAATAGGGAATAGGGAACCACGTGATGACAAGGAAAAGAAGAAAAGAACAACTTATTAGAGCTTTACACGTAAAAAGATGCCATATCGGGAATTTTCTGACGTCGATAAACTTCATTTTGTGTAGGGTTTTAGCTGTGCTGCAAATAACGTTGATTCTCTCTGGTGGAATATTTAATTTTGAACCTAAACAAAATAGATGTATAATTTTGATATATAGGCTGTAAACTCGATCATAATGTTTTGTGATGCGACGAACCGTCCTTGCAATCTTTACATACATTCTTGTTTGATATATACAGTCACCAATTATCCAGAAAAAAAAATAAAAATAAAAAATTCAAACTTGTCGTCCTACCACAATATAGTTATTCTTGTGCATGCAAACTATTGAAATAAAAAAAACCACGTATATCATGAATTAAAAATGGAGCTAGGAGCTTATATAGTTATTTTCCTGTCGCAAATTTCTGAATAGGTCCAATAGTTGTCCACTATAAATCAGCATTAGTACTGTCTTTAATTTAATTACATGTGCAATTCAATAGGTGTGATGTTTTATACAAAAGTCGACATCAATGCAATTAGTAATGAAATGATTCAATATAAGAGAAAGGATAATGCTAGCTAGGTAGCCTAATTTTAAAACCAAACTACAAACAATGATGTGTCACCAGTTAAATATAACCACGTTAATTAACACTTAAGTAATAATCCAATCATCAATCACATCATTTGGCTTACAAAATTTAGTTTAAAAATTTAGCATTACCATAAGAGAAACTAGATTTATGATGTGAGGCATACTCTTCAACATCTTAAAATTAGAAAGCTTTTTGAAAAATCAAAAGAATATTATGAGATTTAAAGTAAGAATATATATGATTGTAAATTAATAAGCTCAGGTATCAGATTCATATATTATCAATCGTAACTGCAAAGTGCAAATAAATCTACAATAACAATGTCTTATTTCACTAAATGAGGTCGGTTGTTTGAATCATATAACGCTATTGCGCTCAATTTTACGCTAAGTCTTCCGTTAGCTCTAAATACTCTATAGCAAATGACTTGAAACCCTAATATCAGTTGCATGCATTATGCTCTTGAAACTCCCATATCAGAATAAAGATCAGACAAAATCAATTATGTTGATCATAATTCAATTGAACTTTAATTAATTTATCCGGAAAGCTATATACCTTCGAATGAGACGATATATACTAATTAATAAGTGGCATTTGCAATAAGAACGATCGTACGTCGAAGTTCTTTATTCAAATCTTGATTTAGTTTCTTTTGATTGGACTATTCTACAAAAGGTGCGTACAAAATTCTTAAAGGTTGTATTATCCCCTTAAGTTATCATTCTTTGTCGACTAGGTAACGACTCGAGTTTGATTATAGGGGTTAAAGATCCTTGTTTGACATCAATGCTCACTACCCAAAATAAAAAATAAATAAAAATTGCTACGGAGTAAGATTGGCTGTTATTAGGACTTCAGTAAAAGAGTATCATAGCATTGTCACACTTTTTTAACTTTTAGGCACCGTTTTTTCTTTTTAACTTTTTATTACCTTTAGCAATGGTTACGCTCACGCTTGGTCATTTGATTGTCAATTTTTGTGGGCATATATTGCAAAATGAGCTATGAGGTGATTTTCGAAATAAGCTATGAGGTTACAATGTTCTCA
Organism: Malus fusca; assembly: GCA_035220775.1. NCBI lineage: Eukaryota > Viridiplantae > Streptophyta > Magnoliopsida > Rosales > Rosaceae > Malus > Malus fusca. Next base: position 40,065,127 of record CM069069.1, read on the forward strand.
CATTGTACTATGATGTTGTATCAATTTACACATTTTGTCTCTTTGAACATATAAGCATTTATTGAATTGATGATTTTTTATTTTTTATTTTTGTCAAAGTGGTGTAAATGTAGCTTACATGTCGCCTATTTATAAGGGTCGCAAGCTCACCATGTCATCAATTTAATAAATTATCATACAATCAATTAGAGATTGAAGATACAAATTGAAGAAGTTGAAGTACCAACATAAAACTAATTGGCAATATGGAGAGTAATCCAACTTTTTATTAGTTGAAAGTTGTTACATATTCAACCACATGAATACAATAAAAATTTAAGTTTATGATGATTTCTATATCCAAATGTGACTAGCCAAATTATAGTGTTTAGCTATGTAAAAAGTGCACGAGTCCGTTGTAAAATATGTTTGAAAACATATAGGTTCTCAAGAAAATAGCAAGCTTGTAGTCATAACATTGGATGCCTAAATCGCAGGAATATTTTTGCTCATATTTAATGGTGATGCTCATCACTCTATTTAGCACTGTTAGATGAGTTTAAATATTAAGATTTGTGAAGTAGATAGACACACATCTCAAAATTTAAACTTATTTACCGATAATAAATAGAGTGATGAGTATTACCACAACTTGAGGAAGCGAGCAAATTGCACCCTAAATAGCTCATATTTAGGGGATTTGAATCCCATTCGGATTCAAATTGTTGGAATCCTATGATCCTCACATTATAGCCATTTATCATATATCATGGGATAAAAAATCATTTTGAATTTTATTATTTAAAATTGAACATAAATGGTACCTAACGAAAACGGATCGCATGATATACGATGAACAATCAAAATGTGAGAATCCTCACAAAGATGATCCAGAAAAGATCTTCATCCTATATTTAGTATCTCTTAAATTGATTACAAAAATAAAAAAATAAAAAATAAAAACACACATGTTAGTTTACTACTTTTCGATAAAGTGGGGTGTGGGTCCTTGAGGTATCTTCTCCTACTTGTACGGTAATCACGTGGATTAATTAAAAGAAGAAGGATTAACCTTATATCAAGAATATTTTGTCAACGAAAAAAATAAAGAGCATATCTTGTCCCTCACAAAATCTCTTTTACAATCGCTTTCGGTTTGCTTCGACTGAATGGATGGGAATCTTTTGCCCCTTCGGATAAACCCATCTTCTTTCTCCACCTCAGTAGAATATAGGGCAGATGCTCCAAAATAGATAGAGCAGAAAGATGGTGTTCTTTATTTCGATAGGATAATATTTGCATTTTCTTTATTGGGGGATAAGCTCATTCCCACTTACGAATATTGTATGCTAGCTGTAATTAATTTATAATTAGAGCCGTTCAATTTTTTAATATTGTTTTGAAGATCATCTCGATACAAATTATTTCAATCAGAGATCATTCAATCATTCAAATGTACTGACGGTGTAGGTACTAAGTAACATATTTATAATGAACCGTTCAATTTTTTGAACACGTTTGGATGATTAATCAATCTCTAATTCAAATGATTTTTTGTAAAAGTAATCTTCAAATGAAGATTAACAAATTAAACAATTCCAATCCTTAATTTTATTCGATCAAAATATATTATTCGTTAATAAAGAGATGTGTGCAGCCCTACATGGAGGGTGCAAGTATTATCCATTTTGATATATGTCCAAAAGTTTTATTACCATAAATTCCACTTTTTCTACCTGCTGGTGAATGTGAACATACTAATGCCCTTTGGGTCTCAATGACATCCTCCATTGAAAACCCTAGCTTTATTCAATAGTCTTAGAGCCCCTTGGGAATTCTTCTTCAAAAATCGCTTCTGCAGTTCTGCTCATAAGTTCCTATTAGAAGTGTTTTTATAATAAATCTGTTTGAAAAATCTATTAGAAATCTAAGTACTTCCTAGCTAGAAAAATACTTAGAAGTGCTTTTTTTAAAAACACTTGACTAAGAGTCTACAATAACACTTGAAGTGCTTCATTCTTCTTCTGGAAACACTTCCAAGAGTACTTTTATGACAAGTTGGCAAACGTGGCTACAACAAATTGTTCCAATCGAGTCTTAGTGTCTTTGTGACAAAAATACCACCCACTCTTCTTTCCAAATGAACAAATGCAACGATGGTGTCCCAAGTCTAAGTTTGTTCTTTACCACTTTTAATTTTCTTGGCAAAATGCGGCCAAAATTGTTTTTGGCTATCTGAAAATATTTTTAGCCATTTGAAACACTTTCAAATTGTCGTGCGTATTTCCGTACAGCAGAGGTTTTATAAAAGCTAAAAAAAGTTGTTATTACACAAGGACATTTCCAAAGGACAACAGTAGCTTGAAGAGAGCCGAAACGGGTCTTTATCAACTAATGATTCTATCTGCTCCATCTGTAAAGCATGCAATGCACTATAAATAGACCAATCGAGTGTTCTAAGTTCCTCACAGGAAGCTAGCAAGCTCGACTAAATCACTTCACAATCTTCACACCCCTCCCATTTCCATACCCGTTTAATCGTTTGTTTCCAGGCTCTGACTCGCAATGGACACGATAACAAGCATGGTGGCCCAAAAGCCGGTGGTGATCTTCAGCAAGAGCTCTTGTTGCATGAGCTACACCATCAAGTCACTCATATCGAGCTATGGGGCAAACCCAACAGTGTATGAGCTAGATGAAATGCCAAATGGGCAGGCTATTGAAAGTGCACTAGTTCAGCAGCTCAAGTGCCAACCGAGTGTGCCGGCCGTTTTCATAGGGCAACAGTTTGTAGGCGGAGCTGATCGGGTCATGAGCCTCCAAGTCAGAAACCAGCTTGTCCCAATGCTCATAAGGTCAAATGCTATTTGGGTTTGGACTACAACCTGAATGACATCCTCATATATCTATAACATAAGTTATACTCTAAAATCCAGACCTACACTACTTAACAAAGCTCAAATAACAGTTTTTCTATTCCCTCGTAGCATTTATCCCTTCGGTTGGTATCATGAACGGGAGTTGGTATGAGGTCAATGTATACTCTATCGAGCTAAGCTTTTTTCACCTTCTTTATCTTGTACTAGCACTACCCTTGACTTCTTCTTTGTCTGGGCAAGGCTGAAGTTAGTTCCTCTTGTTGAAGAGGATGAGCTTGTATGTTTTTAGTTCCTGTAATCTCCCTTTACTGTATGCATGTTTAACAAAAGCAGAGAGTGCTCATATGCTTAACCGCAATAGTTCTACAACTGCTCAGCATACATCCTCGACTAAGATTTACGCGAGTCACAAAAATATGAAAACTTATAATGCTGAACTTACCTCATGCTCAAAGGAAATCCATCGAAAATAGGACCTTAAGTTCTATAAGTCATGGTTAGGATGCCACGAATCGATCTTGCATTTTGCTTTACTTCATTCTGGTTCTGAAAAATATATTCACTAAAGGTCATTCCCCCATAAGCTGTAGCACATCTCAAAACTTCCTTCTTAGTCACAGTTATGGATAAAAATTCATTTCTGTAAAATAACATGCAAATGATAGGAATAAATACGATAAGATTTAGACAGATCATGAGCATTCGGTGGGGAACAAACAAATTCAGTTCTCAGAGATCATAACTACAACCAGCATATACATATGCAGACTTTTATTACCTTATCCATGTCAACATTACAGAGTGCCCATAATTTAACATCTGTGAAAGATGGGATGTATGGATACTTCACTAAGTTACTAACCGAGTAATTATTTAAACCAAACAAAATAACGCATTTCCTTCTTCATCAAAAAACATAACAAACGAAACTAGGAAAGAAATACATGCACTGCACATTGGTGACAGGTTCTAACTTCTCACAAAGAGCGAGAGGGTGAAGAAACTAAGAGAGCCTTCCTTCAAGTTTGGTGAAAAGCTCTGCTGAGGAAGAGAGAAGTTTATGTATTCAAAAAAGTTTGATTGTTCGATATCGATTACCCATGAAAAATGGCTTGAGCAGATCCTTCACTTCTGAATATAGTCATTTAAGAACGGATTTGTCTGCTCTAGGATTGCATTCCGTCACCCGTTTTCCACTGCTTTCTGAACCGTAGCATTTGCCTTGCGTGTCTCTTCAGCAGAGAACTTGTGTTCTATGACATAGTAAGAAAAAACCTCCCAAAATATAGAAAGAAAGACGTCAAGCACACAACTGACATTCAGCAGAAACATCACTCCCCTTCTCTCAGATACATAACTTTTAAGGCCATCACACGGCGAAGGACACAGTTTTCGTTAAATTCATGACCCCAACAGATGAAAAACCCCACAATTATAAAAAGGGAACTTTAACGAAAAGCTCACGGTACTGTTCATTTTAACGAAAAACCACATTTTTACACTAAAATGTCAAACTTTGTACTATTCATTTTACCCTTTATTTTATCATTATCGTTAAAACTCAAAGTTTTCCTGCAATTTTCATTAGTTTTCCTTTAAACAATCCTAAAGGTTTTAACGAAACCCTTCGAATTACCCTATCCTTACAAAGGGAGATTAAACGGGGAAAGCAGTTCCTTCACCACAGCAGCAAGCAATTTCAACTTGGGAACACGACACGATCAGTGTCAGGCCAGCGGGTTAATCTTAGATTAATCAGTTCACCCACTCTACGAAACATGACAGCAATACAAATACCGGAAAGCTGCAAATTTCTTTCTTTTACCATCCATATAAACATCCCAGCTTGAAACTCTTACTGAGAATTTTACAGCTGAAAGTAAATTAATTTTACCAAACAAATTCCCATATGCCCTAGATCAATCTAATAAATCTGGGATATACAGAAACTGAAACCAAACAAACAAATTTAAATTCAAAGCTTTAAACTTTAAAGGAAAGTTAGGGTTAATTAAACAAAAATCTAACTGCAGAACAACCAAGCAGGTTTAGAATCGAATCATCAGCAATTTTTTTGAAATCGTTCGAAAACCCTAAAATTGAAACGAAGGAACCTGAATAAACAGGTGTTGCAGGTTCCAGGGATGCTCACATCCTGCGAAAATGACAAGAAATCATGGAATTGGGATTAGGGAACCACGTGATTGTTGAATTGTAATCTTGTCTTGGCCCAAGACAATTGATCCGGCCCATGCACAAAGAAAGATTCATGCACATGCTAGAGAGTTCTAGCAAAGTTCAAGTTTGTGGAATGCATGCATAAATATCTAAGGCTTTTTGTACAAAAATCTAGAATCTTGTAAAATTGTGTGGTTGTTAAACATTAGCTAGAAAGTTCTAGCAATGCCAAAATTGGCAAACCTTGCCTATAAATAGGTGAGGTGCTAAGCTATGTGATGTAACAACCAAGAGAGCAAGTAGTGAGAAGTGAGAGTGCCAAGTGAGAAGTGAGAAGAAGCAACAAAGCTTCTAACAGTGTTTGAGTGTTTCCTCTTGTACTAGTTTGTGAGTGAATAAAAATTTTGTGTAATACGTTGAGTGTTCTTTCTTTCTATTGCCTATCAATTCCGATGCTTTACATTCTTCTTTGTGAGATAAACAACTCCAAAGTAGTGAAGTCTTTTTAAGCCCCAACAAAGTGGTATCAGAGCCAACGATATGGCAGCCTTCCAAGTTCCAGTACTCGACAACAACAACTTCGATAATTGGAGTATCAAAATGAAGACCCTTTTGGGAGCACATGATGTCTGGGAAGTCGTGGAGAAAAGCTACACTGAGCCAGAAGATGAAGCTACTTTGTGCCAACCCCAGAATGAGAGTTTGAAATATTCAAGAAAGAGAGACAAGAAGGCTCTCTACCTCATCTACCAAGCATTAGATGACAATGGCTTTGAGAATGTCTCGAGTGCAACATCTGCCAAGCAAGCATGGGAGAAGCTTCAAACCTCTTACAAAGGAGCCGAACAAGCGAAAAAGGTTCATCTTCAAGTATTAAGAGGTGAGTTCGAATCTCTACAAATGAAAGGGTCTGAATCAATCTCGGACTATTTCTCAAGAGTCTAGCCGTTTCTAATCAATTAAAAAGAAACGGTGAAAAGTTGGAAGATGTTAGAATTATGGAGAAGATATTACGCTCGTTGGACCGTAAATTTGAGCACATTGTCGTGACGATTGAAGAAACTAAAAACTTGGAAGAAATTAGTATAGAGCAATTAATCGGTTCGCTACAAGTATATGAAGAGAAACATAAGAAGAGGCAAGGGAATGATGAGCAGCTCCTCAAGACGCATGTTCAGCCAAAGAAGAAAAAAGGAAGCTTCGACAACGAAAGAAGCCAATATGAAAGAAGTCATGGCCGAGGCCGCAGACGTGGGCGTGGATATGGACATAGAAGTGGTTGGAACTTCAACAACCATAGCAACTACAAAAGAGGGGAAAGCTCAACAAAAGGTCATGGAAGATGACGCTCAAACTTGAGGTATGAAAAATCTCAAGTTCAATGCTACAATTGTCAAAAGTTTGGGCATTATGCTTGGGAATGTAGAGCTTCAAGCAACAGACCTGATGAGAAGGTCAATTATGTGAAAGAAGAGAAAGAAGATAATGGCATTGTGCTACTAGCATGCAAGAACAATGATGGAGACCAAGACTATACATGGTACGTTGACATCGGCGCCAGCAACCACATGTGCAGAAGAAAAATCATGTTCGTAGAGCTCAATGAATCGGTGAGTGGCAACGTTTCTTTTGGAGACAAATCCAAACTACCCGTAAAAGGAAAATGTAACATCCTTATTCCCTTGAAAAATGATAGTCACCAATTAATTTCAAATGTCTACTACGTGCCCAATATGAAAAGCAACATTTTGAGCTTGGGTCAACTCTTAAAAAAAGGTTACGATATTCATATGAAAAATTATAGTCTTTTTCTTAGAGATGACAAGGGAAGATTAATTGGCAAGGTAAAAATGTCAAAGAATAGGATGTTTCCCGTGAACATTCAAAACGATGTTGCAAAATGTCTCAAGATATGTTACAAAGACGTATCCTGGCTTTGGCATCTTCGTTTTGGGCATCTTAATTTTGAGGGATTGGAGTTATTGTCCAAGAAAGAGATGGTGAGAGGCTTACCGTGCATCAGTCGCCCTGATCAAGCTTGTGAAAGATGTTTACTTGGGAAACAGTTCAGGAAAAGCTTTCCAAATGAGTTGACCACAAGAGCCCAAAAGCCACTCGAACTGATTCACACTGATGTGTGCGGTCCAATAAAACCAAGCTATTTGGGTAAAAATAATTATTTCCTTCTCTTCATTGATGATTTTCAAGGAAAACCTGGCTGTATTTCTTAAAGCAGAAATCAGAGGTATTTGGAGCATTCAAGAAGTTCAAAGCCACCGTAGAAAAAGAAAGTGGTTGCAAGATCAAAGCCATGAGATCGATCGAGGAGGAGAATTCACTTCAAAGGAATTTCAAGAATTCTGTGAAGCTAATGGAATTTGTCGACCTTTGACAGTTCCAAGATCCCCTCAACAAAATGGTGGGGTTGAAAAAAAAAATCGAACCATCCTCGACATGGCTCGAAACATGCTCAAAAGTAAGAGATTGCCTAAGGAGTTGTGGGCAGAAGCTGTAGCATGTGCTGTTTACCTATCCAATCGGTCTCCAACAAGAAGTGTGGGGGGAAAGACTCCGTAAGAAGCATGGAGTGGAAGAAAACCAGGTAACTTTCATCTAAGAGTTTTTGGAAACATAGCCTATGTACATGTACCAGACGAAAGGAGAACCAAACTCGACGACAAATGTGAGAAGTTCATCTTCATCAGATATGATTCAAGTTCAAAAGGCTATATGTTGTATAATCCAAACAATGGGAAAACTGTGATCAGTCGAGACATGATGTTCGATGAAGAAGGAGAATGGGATTTGGCTCTCATGCAAGTGATCTCAACTTCTTTCCTTAGTTTGAAGAAGAGAATGAACAAGAAAGAGAGGTTCAACAAGAATCCACTACTCCACCTGCTTCACCAACATCAACCAATCATGGTAATTCACCAGCATCAGCATCGTCAAGTGGCAGCCTAAATGAAAGAGAAGTATCACGCACAAGAAGTATACGAGATCTCTATGAGGTAGCTGAAAGACTTCATAATCATACGATTTTCTGTCTCTTTGCTGATTGTGAACCAGTTGACTTCGAAGAAGCAGTGCAAGATACTAAGTGGAGGAAAGCAATGGATGAAGAAATTGAAGCAATCCAGAAGAATGATACATGGGAACTCGTTATTCTTCCGAAATGACACAAAGCCATCAGAGTCAAGTGGGTGTACAAGACAAAGAAAAATGCCAACGGAAATGTCAAAATATACAAGGCAAGATTAGTGGCAAAGGGCTATAGTCTAAGAGCCGGAATCAACTATGATGAGGTATTTGCACCCGTTGCTCGTTTGGAAATGATACGATTACTAATTTCTTTAGCAGCTCAAAATAAATGGAAGATTCAACAAATGGATGTGTCCATTTTCCTGAATGGAGTCCTTGAAAAAGAAGTTTACATTCAGTAACCATCAGGCTATGAAATCAAAGGGCATGAAGACAAAGTTCTGAAGCTGAAAAAAGCCCTCTATGGGTTAAAACAAGCGCCACGAGCATGGAATAGTCGCATCGACAAGTACTTTTAGGAGAACAACTTCATCAAGTGCCCTCATGAACATGCTCTCTATGTCAAAGTCAAAGATGAAGATATTTTGATTGTGTGCTTACATGTGGATGATTTAATCTTCACCAGAAGTAATCCAAGCATGTTTGAAGAGTTCAAGATAGTGATGACCAAAGAATTCGAGATGACCGACATTGGGCTGATGGCATACTACCTAGGCATTGAAGTCAAGCAGAACGAAGAAGGCATTTTCATCTCCCAAGAAAGCTACACAAAGGAGATACTGAAAAAGTTCAAAATGGACGACTACAAGCCCATAAGCACGCCAATTGAGTGTGGAGTCAAACTAAACAAGCATGACAAAGGAGAAAGGGTAGATCCAACATTTTTCAAAAGTCTAGTTGGAACCTTGCGCTACTTGACTTGCACAAGACCAGATATTCTCTATGCCGTTAGATTAGTCAGTCGCTACATGGAGAATCCCACAACTACACATTTGAAGACCACCAAAAGAATTATTCGATATCTTAAAGGTATTGTTAACTTTGGCTTGTTCTATTCAAGTTCTGATAACTACAAACTTGCTGGATATAGCGACAGTGATTGGGCAAGAGATTCCAATGATAGAAAAAGCACTAATGGATTTGTGTTCTTCATGGGAGACACTGCATTCACATGGATGTTGAAGAAGCAACCGATTGTCACTCTCTCTACTTGCGAAGCTGAATACGTAGCTGCTACCTCATGTGTCTGTCATGCAATCTGGCTGACAAGGAAAAGAAGAAAAGAACAACTTATTAGAGCTTTACACCGAACAAAGATGCCATATTGGGAATTTTCTGACATCGCTAAACTTTATTTTGTCTAGGGTTTTAGCTGTGCTGTAAATAACGTAGATTTTCTCAGTCTAAATATTTAATTTGGGTAGTGTTATTCACACACTTCTTTTTAACTTTCACATGCATTCGTGTAAATTTTTGTCCATTAATCTTTTATAATTCATTTTATTTGATGGCTAGAAAATGAGGAGTGTATGAAATGTAAAAACGGATGTGTAGATAGCATCAACTTTAGACAAAATAGATGTATAATGTTGACAGGCTGTGAACTCGATATTAATCTTTTGTGATGCCACGAACCGTCCTTGCATTGCAATCTTTTACATGTTCTTGTTAGATATATGTTATCCACTAAAATACAACCCCCCCCAATTATCCATAAAAGTATAATTTAAAATTGACGTCCTACCACAATAGTTATTCTTGTGCATGCAGACTATCGAAATAAAAAACCACTTATTATGAATTTAAAATAGAGCAAGGTGCTTATATAGTTTTCCTTCGTCAATTTCTGAATTGGTCCAACAGTTGTCAACTACTAATCAATTATTAGTGTTGAGAAATTTTTTAATATACTGAAAACAGAGTCTGGTATACTAAATATCATAATATAATTAAGTGGTTGGATATGTAGATCGATGTGCATGCAACATAAACGTACAAGTATATGCAAAAGTTGTGATTAGATTTGTTTTCATGAAAAACAATCACATCCAAAATATGAAATCAAAAGAATATTATGAGATTTAAAATAAGAATATATATGATTTGATCAGTTATAGTCACTGTAAATTAATAAGCTCAAGTATCAGGTTCATATATTATCAATCGTATCTACAGTGTGCAAACAAATTTACAACAATAACAAAGTCTTATCTTATTAAGTAGAGTTGTTTGTATGAATTTTAGAGTGTCATTACTGTCACGTCCCGGCCCGGGCCCCCACCACATTCCGGGCTCGACTCTGCCGTAGCACGATATTGTCCTCTTTGGACCCCGACCACGCCATCACGGTTTTGTTTCTGGGAACTCACACGAGAACTTCTCAGTGGGTCACCCATCATAGGATTGGTCTCGCGCGAACTCGCTTAACTTGAGTTCCGATGGAACCCGAAGTCAGTGAGCTCCCAAAAAGCATCGTGCTAGGTAGATATGAGAATATACATATAAGGCTTACATGATCCACTCCCCTGGGCGATGTGAGATGTTACAATCCACCCCTCTCAGGGGCCCGACGTCCTCGTCGGCACATTCCCGGCCAGGGATTGGCTATGATACCAAATTGTCACATCTCGACCCAAGCCCCCACCACATCCTGGGCTCGACTCCGCCGTAGCACAATATTGTCCGCTTTGGACCCCGATCACGCCCTCACGGTTTTGTTTATGGGAACTCACACGAGAACTTCCCAGTGGGTCATCCATCATGAGATTGCTCTCGCGCGAACTCACTTAAAAGGCCTCGTGCTAGGTAGAGATGGGAATATACATATAAGGCTTACAGGATCCACTCCCCCGGGCGATGTGGGATGTTACAACTAAGCTCAGAAATGAGTCGATATTATTCTATATTTTTACCTCAATCTTAGTTATAATTTATTTGTTATTTTAAACGCATTTGATAATTTGTTTTATATTTCAATTGCATGACATGTAAATCTACTTTGGGCAAAAAATAAAAATGGAGGAATTTTGGAGTAATTCCAATTGGAGTGGATTCGTGAGTCTTTCAAGATTTTACTTGGTTTAACACCGATTCTTTCGTTAGTTCCAAATACTCTATGTCAAATGGCTTAAAACCGTAGTATCAATTGCATGCACATGATTCTGTTAGCTCCAGATACTCTATGCGGCTTGAAACCCTAGTATCAGTTGCATGCACATGATTAGGGGGTGGGTTCGGTATGGTTACCATACCAATTACTGTACCAAACTTTTGGTTTGGCAAAATCTATTACCATTACCATACCAAACTTTAGGTATACTGAAATTCGGTATTGCCAAATAGTTCGGTTGGCATGGTATGGCAATGGTAATTGCCACTTTGTTTTGGGACAAAATCTGTTTTTTTTTTTTTTTAACCCAATTCAAGGGCAAAACTTCGTTTTTTGAACCTTTATCTCATACATTGTAGCCTAAATTCATCTATTATTCATCATTCACAATTCACACACACACAATAATTCAAATGATGCATCAAAATTCATGATGAAAATTAAGTTTACAATCCAAATAGAAGTTACGAACCAAAACAAATAGAAGTTAACAATCCAAATAAAAGTTAAAGTTTCAAACCAAATGAAAATTGGAACTAAACTTCAAAAAGTAAAATTCATTGATCAATTCTTCAAGCTTGAGATGTCGAAGCTTTTGGAGGAGGCATTGAACTCGTAAAAGATTGAACTTGTGCCATGCCTACATTACAAACAAAGAAAACATATTAGTAGCAAGAAGAATTAAAGTTGGAAACCATTTAATAACAAATTTACTAAAAAAATTAAAGCATATCTTACTTGTTTCCACTTCTTCCATTTCCTTGTAAAATTGAAGCATATCTTCTATTGGTTCCTTGTAGAATTTTACTTCATCTGCCTTAAGCTAATCACAAGTACACAATAGTGCCTCTACCATTTTAGGAGTCAATGATGTCCTAAAAGGATCCACAACCCTCCTCTCTAGGCTAAATGTGTCACATCCCGGCTCAGGCCCCCACCACATCCTAGGCTCGACTCCACCGTAGCACGATATTGTCCGCTTTGGGCCCCTACCACACCCTCACGGTTTTGTTTCTAGGAACTCAGATGAGAACTTCCTAGTGGGTCATCCATCTTGGGAATGCTCTCGCGCGAACTCGCTTAACTTCGAAGTTTCGATGGAACCCGAAGCCAGTGAGCTCCCAAAAAGCCTTGTGCTAGATAGAGATGAGAATATACATATAAGGCTTACATGATCCACTCCCCTGGGCGATGTGGGATGTTACAATTCACCCCTCTTAGGGGCCTGACGTCCTCGTCGGCACATTTCCGGCCAGGGATTGACTCTAATACCAAATTGTCACATCCCGGCCCGAGCCCCCACCACATCCCAGGCTCGACTCCACCGTAGCACGATATTGTTCGCTTTGGGCCCCTACCACACCCTCACGGTTTTGTTTCTGGAAATTCAGACGAGAACTTCCCAGTGGGTCACCCATCATGGGAATGCTCTCGCGCGAACTCGCTTAACTTCGGAGTTCCGATGGAACCCAAAGCCAGTGAACTCCCAAAAGGCCTCGTGCTAGGTAGAGATAGGAATATACATATAAGGCTTACAGGATCCACTCCTCTGGGCGATGTGGGATGTTACAAAATGCATTTTCATTAGCAACGATAGAAGTGAGGATTGCAAAGATATCATTGGCTATTTGTAAAAGAATTGGGAACTCTTTTGTGTTTGATTTCCACCAACTCAAGAGATCAAAGTCACCAACAACATTGCTAATATAAGTAGGGTTTTATTTTCGAATTAATGAAATATTATAAATATATATATATATAGGGAAGTGTTATTGACACTCCAAAAATCTCATTCTACACTTCTCACAAGTGTATTTTTCTTTCCAAATATAGAAAGTTTGGAGTGTAGAATGAGATTTTTGGAGTGCCAATAACAATTCCCTATATATATATATATATATATATATATATATATATATGTATGTATGTCATATAATTATATATTATATAATTTATAAATTATAAATTATATTGTATTTTTGATACGGTACGGTAATACCGTGGTAATGGCATCTATTACCAATACCGTACTATAAAATTTCTATACGGTGCAATACTATACCATTACAGATTGGCACAAAAAATTTGACACAGTCGGTATGGCACGGCAATTTGACAAAAAAATTCACCCCTACACATGATGCTCTTGAAACCCTTATATCAGAATAAAGATCAAACAAAATCAAATTCTATATTGACTGTCGATCATAATTCACTTTGAACTTTAATTAGTTCATCCGGAAAAGCTATACCTACGAATGCGACTGGCTAATATTACTAACTATACCATCTCTAAATGAGATGTTAAATTTTGAACATAAAATTTAAATTTGACAATTTATGTGGCACTTTGACATATTTTAACAATTCACTCTCCACACAATATGTCAAATTAAATTATTATTTTATTACATTATTTTCTTTCCTTAATTTCTGTTTTATATTTTTGTTTTCCTTCTGCTAGAATGTTAAAGAGAAATTCAGGACCAAAGCCCTCCTACAAGAAGAACCTCCATGTCGAGAAGCATGGTTTGCAACAACATGACATGAACTGCCTGGTTTCCTCCTCGCGGCACAAAGACAAACTTCACATCTTGCATCCTGGAAGCAAGCCCCCATATGTCCAAGACTAAGCAATCAATATCCGCACACTCTATTTCTCCGTTTAATATTTGTATGAACCTTAGAATCCGATTCCATTTCCACCCGAGTAAGCCCCTGATTCACCACCGCCAGCATCGCATCTCTGACAGCCGCAGCTTCTGCTGCATTCAAGCTCAAAAAATTCAAATTTCCCTTGCCCCCGGCCACCTGGAACAGCCCAGCAATCCCAGGAGCTTCGGATCCTCTGTTTTGCCTCTCCGGAGCTTCGGAAGCAATCCCATTAAAAAAATAAATAAAGAGGCAGGATATGAACAGATTGCACGTTCAACAATCAACATTAATTATAATTAAAAATTTAAATTAATAAAGAACATTTAATAATTAATTAAAAAATATTTGAAGTTGCTGTCAAATTTGACAGCAACATCCTTTGCTACTAATTTATGTCATATCATATAGGATCTGGTATTTCGGTTGAAAACAATTAATGATTGTCTTTTTTTACTGTTATGTCTTACGTGTATATTTGACATCTCTTTTGGAGATGCTTTTTGTGAGTACATTTGCAATAAGAACCGATCGTACGTGAAAGTTCTTCATTCAAATCTTGATTTAGTTTCTTTTGAGTGGACTATTCTACAAAAGGTACCTACAAAATTCTTAGCGGGTAGCTTGTATGTATTATACCCTTAAGTTATGATTCTTTATCGACTAGGTCATGACTCGAGTTTGATTGTAATGGGGGTCAAAGATCCTTGTTTGGCGCCAATGCTCACTACAAGAAAAAGGAACAATAGTTACAGAATAAGCATGATTGTTGCTAAATAATTATGGATAAAAGCGTGATAATAATAAAAAAGTATCACGGTATTAGCACACTTTTTTACTTTTAGGAATCTTTTTTTAACTTTTTATACCAATAGCTATACTAACGCTTGGCCACTTGATTGTCGGAATTTGTGGGCATAAATAGCGAAATGAGCTATATGTCAGTTGATTTTCAAAGTGAATTATGAGGTTTCAACGTTCTCACATTGCACTATGATATTTTGAAATTGTATTACACCTTTTGTCTTTTTGAATGTCTAATCATTGATTAAACTGATGAATTTTTTTGTCAAAATTGTGCAAATGTGGCTTGCGTATTAGTCCATATAAAGGTTTCAAGCTTACCATGTCAGCAATTTAATGAGTTATCATACAATCAATAAGATTGAAGATACAAATTGAGGAAGTTGAAGTTCTATCATAAAATCAATGGACAATATGAACAATAGCCCAACTATTTATTAGATGAAAGTTGTTCTATGTTCAACCACATAAATACAATAAAAATAAGGAAAATTAATGAAAAGAGCTTGAAAACTTTGAGTTTTAACAATAATGATAAAATAAACGGTAAAGTAAATAGTACCAGGATTGACTTTTTAGTGTAAAAATGTGGTTTTTCGTTAAAGTAAACAGTACCGGAAGCTTTTCGTTAAAGTTCTCTAAAAAAAATAAGATTATGATGAATTCGATAGCCAAATTATAGTGACTTAGCTATGTAACAATTGCATGTGTCCGTTGTAAAATATGTTTGTAACAAGAGTAATGCTAGGGAGATTAAATTTGTAGACAAAATTTGCAAAACTAAAGGATATGGAAGTTGATTATTGGTTTATTACTTAAGCGGTGATAAACGTGTTCATTCTTATTAGTGACACATCATTTAATTTGTAAATGTTGTCTTCAAATTTAATCTCACTAACATTACCCTTGTAACAATATCAGTTGATAAGAAATAGCAAGCTTTTAGTTATATTGGATGGCTAAATAGATCGTGTTTAGGAGAGATTTTTCAATGCCCCTGAAGTATACATATATAAGCCATATGTTATTATACGTGAAGTAAATTATATATGACGTATATTCTTTTGCTCTTATATTGAAAAATCCCTCTATGTTTAGCATCTCTTAAATTGAATAAAAAAACACATGTTAGTTTACCACTTGTCGATGAAGTGGGGTGTGGGTCCTTGAGGTATCTTCTCTTACTTGTACGGCAATCACGTGGATTAATTAGATAGTGAAGAATGTAGGGCAGATGCTCAAAAATAGATAAAAAAATTAAAAATTTAAACATGAGAATTTTCTGAAAATTATTTAATGGGCATCATATACAGATAAGATTCTCAATTAAATAATATTGTGTAACAATTTAAGGAGAAAGAAGGTGTTCTTTATTTCGATAGGATAATACTTGCATTTTTTTTGTGGGAATAACCTATTTTAATTGTAATTGTATAATTTTTTATTCTTCATGTGAAGATTATTTTATAAAAAATTATTTCAGTCGGATTATTTATTTAAATATATTGAGCAAATCGATAGTATAAGTACCAAGTAAGATTAATAAATTAAAAGTCAATTTGTTTAATACTGTCAAGACCGTCCATTTGTTTGATACGTTTGGATATTCAATTTAGATGATTTTTTGTGGGAGTGATTTTCAAATGAAGATTAATAAATTAAACAATTTCTAACGTTTATTTTATTCAGTCAAAGTATGTTATTCACAAATAAAAATATATGTGCATCCCCACATGGAGGATGCAAGTATTATCTATTTTGATATATGTCCAAAAGCTTATTACTATAAATTCCACTATTTCCACCCGCTGGTGAATGTGAATATGCCAATGCCCTCTGGGTCTACAGTGACATCCGCCAATGAAACCCTAGCTTTATTGGTGCCCCTTCGGATTTCTTCTTCAAAAATCGCTTCTTCTTGTAAGTGTTTCTGATAATAAATCTGCTTGACATATTAATTACAAATCAAAGTGTTTTCTACAAAACAAACACTTGAAAGTGCTTCCTAAAAAAGCACTTGACAAATAGTCCGTAGAAAATATTTTTATGACAAAGAAGCACATTAAACCCTTCTAGATTGCTCCTAAAGAAAATTTTAACTATTTGCTACAAAAACATTTGAAGTGTTACATGCTGCTTCTGGAAACACTTCCAAGAGTACTTTTATGACAAGTTGGCAAAAGTGGCTACAAAAGATTGTTCCAATCGAGTCTTAGTGTCTTTGTGACAAAAATACCACCCACTGTTCTTTCCAAATGAACAAATGCAACGATTGTGCCCCAAGTCTAAGTTTGTTCTTTACCACTTTTAATTTTCTTGGCAAAATGCGGCCAAAATTGTTTTTGGCTATCTGAAAATGCTTTTAGCCATTTGAAACACTTTCAAATTGTCGTTGTACGTATTTCCCTCGTAGGTTTTATAAAAGCTAAAAAAAGTTGTTATCACACAAGGACATCTCCAAAGGACAACAGTAGCTTGAAGAGAGCCGAAAGAGGTCTTTATCAACTAATTATTCTATCTGCTCCATCTGTAAAGCATGCAATGCACCATAAATAGACCAATCGAGTGTTCTAAGTTCCTCACAGGAAGCTAGCAAGCTCGACTAACTCACTTCACAATCTTCACAACCCTCACATTTCCATACCCCTTTAATCGTTTGTTTCCAGGCTCTGACTCGCAATGGACACGATAACAAGCATGGTGGCCGAAAAGCCGGTGGTGATCTTCAGCAAGAGCTCTTGTTGCATGAGCCACACCATCAAGTCACTCATATCGAGCTACGGGGCAAACCCAACAGTGTATGAGCTAGATGAAATGCCAAATGGGCAGGCTATTGAAAGTGCTCTAGTTCAGCAACTCAAGTGCCAACCAAGCGTGCCGGCTGTTTTCATAGGGAAACAGTTCGTCGGCGGAGCTGATCAGGTCATGAGCCTCCAAGTCAGAAACCAGCTTGCCCCAATGCTCATAAGGTCCAATGCTATTTGGGTTTGGAACAGAACCTGAAACATCCTCATATATCTATAACATAAGTTATACTCTAAAATCCAGATCTACACTACTTAACAAAGCTCAAATAACAGTTTTTCGATTCCCTCCTTGCATTTCTCCTTTCGGTTGGTATCACGAATGGAAGTCGGTGTCGATGTATACAAGCTTTTTTCACCTTCTTTATCTTGTACTAGTAGAAGTACTACCCTTGATTTCTTCTTTTTCTGGGCAAGGCTGAAGTTAGTTCCACTTGTTGAAGAGGATGAGCTTGTATGTTTTCAGTTCCTGTATTCTCCCTTAACTATATTATATGCATGTTTAATAAAACAGAGAGTAGTCTAGTCATATACTTTAACTGCAAAAGTTCTACAACTACTCAGCATATATCCTCGACTAAGATTTACGAATCATAAAAGTATGAAAACTTATAAATGCTGAACTTACCTCATGCTCAAAGGAAATCCATCGAAAATAGGACCTTAAGTTGTCTAATTCGTTAGGATGCCACGAATAGGTCTTGCATTTTGCTTTGCTTTATTCTGGTTCTGAAAAATATATTCACTAAAGTTGACATTCCCGCACAAGCTGTAGCACATATCAAAATATCCTTCTTGTTCACAATATATGGTTAAAAATCCATTTCCGTAAATTACCATGCAAAGGATAGGAATAAGTGTGATAAGAGTTACACGGATCATAAGCATTCGGTGAGGAACAAATACGTTGAGAGTTACACGGATCATGAGCATTCGGTGAGGAACAAACAAATTCAGTGTTCAGAGATCATAACTACAACCGGTGACACGCCCCAACGCAGATATCCAAATGACACCTGGATGACACGTGCTGGCCGACATCCAAGGATGACGAAAGTCATGAGTGTGTGAATTTGCAATGGTACGAGGGAATAAGCAATCCAAAAATTATGCAAGAAACAACATTCACAAAGAATATGCAACATAAAAAGGCAATAGTAACAGTAATCCAATTTAAACATGAAAGAAACATAGTATCCAACGTTCACAAATCTGAACCAAGATGTACGAATATGTCTAGAGCATACCTCAATTCAAAAGTGCTAGAGAAAGGTAAGGCATCAAGTAACAAATGATCATAAAAGGAAGCCATCCTCAAGTGGAGGGATGCGGTCACTAGTAGGGAAATGTCTCGATACTGGGGTTGTACTCCTCGTCACTATGTCCTAAAGGGGCGCAAAAACATAAAAGGTGAGTGGACCATAAGTTTATAATAATACTAATAATACGAAAACCTTTTTTTTTATGAACATACTAACCCCCTGTTTTGAAAACGTATATATAATACTACATATAGGTTTTTCCCAAAAACTCTAGCATGTCAAAATATTTGTATCAATAAAATCATCTCTACAAAAGGTACAGAAATGCCCAGAGGCAAAACTCAAGAATCTCATAACTCAAATCAATGGTATACTCAGCTAGGGGTATCATAGTGGCCTGAAGGCATAACCATCACCAAAGGTGAAGCTGTAAGACACTGGGTTACGCCAGTGAAGAAACCATGGTCCATCACCCGAAGGTAAAGCTGTACGACTCCGGGTTACGTTGGAGAAGAGGATATAACATATATATATATATATGTATATGCAGTGGGTCCATCACTCGAAGGTGAAGCTGTATAACTCTAGGTTACACCAGAGAAGAAATTGGGGGTCCATCACCCGAAGGTGAAGCTGTACAACTCCGGGTTACGCCGGAGAATAAACATATACATATAACATATCACACCGACACTAACCTCAAGCTAATGAAGCTAGGGGTATATCATCAATATCATCAACTGTGTCCTATGGCCATAGACGTCTACATACCCGATTGTGTGTATGTGTTGTATGATAACCCGTTAGATAAGCACCGAAAACATACCTCAAAACTCATATCCAATCACCGGAGCTCAAAAGCTCAAAAGCCTCAACACATAAATCCAGAGAATTTCAAATATGTAAATCCAAAGATTCATAACCCTTAGTAAAACGTCAATTCGATAAATCATTAATATTTCCTTAAAAGCAATTTAAATAATTCATAAATTCTCCTCAAATCATAATTATAGAAATCCGTAAAAAATATAATATAAAACATACTCAAATCATGAAATATGAAATGCATGCAAACCTAATATTTTATAAATTAAAAAAATGCAATTAAGAAGGGATCCACTCACAAGTATTCCATTACCGGAGAGTCACTCGAACTAGCGAGGATGGAGTCACTTCCCACCGATGCACCTAAACACATATAGATCCATTTAATAAAACTCTACTAAAACGGCCGAATTTGGGAAAACAGACAGCGGATTCGGATTCGACATGTCGAAAAACCTAATAAGGGACCTGGGTTTCCCCCACGCGCCGCCACGGGGCGCTGCCCGGAAGGCCACGCGCCACCACAAGGGTCGAGATGGGTCGCCGGAAAGTTCGTCGGTGTCGCCATGGACGGCGGCGGAGCACAGTACCTCCAACGGAGGCACATGTGCTCCACAGGCCGACCCAGGAGACTGGGACTGGGTACGAGTCGGGTCGGATTTGGGCTTGGATAACTGGATTGGGCCGGTTTTCATATCGGGTTTTGGGCCTGGGTTATTGGGTTAATGGGTCAAGTTATTGGTTTGGATCTGGCCCAAAGGTTTGGGTCGGATATTGGGCTGGGTTTTTGGTTCACAGGTCAGGTCGACCCGATTTCAGGCCGTGGGTTCGGGCAAAATCTGGGCAATACTTCCCGAGCTTCGTTCTAGCTCAATTCTACAGCATTTACAATGATTCAAAAGCCAAAATGAAGCTTGGCATGAGAGGAAGAGACTCATATCGTTTTGGAGTTGTGTCGTGGCCGAAGTTGCCCGAAAAATGGCTCGAAGGCCGTCGGACCTCGTCAGAAAATCTGGAAAAATTGTTCCCAAGTTGAGTCTGCGTCCAAAAACCACGAAAACTACTCAAAAATATCCTAAACCTACGCCTAACACAATCTATGGAGTTTCAAGGACATTTTAGACCTTACCTTGGTTGGAAAAACTCGAGATCTTGTCGGAGATCACAAGCATAATGTTTGTGCAGAGAGAAATAGTGAGATCGGATGGGTGTGAGGGAGAGAATGGAAGGTCCAAATGATGATGATGATGGTGTGTGGTCATTGTGGTTGTTGTCTATGTATGTATGTATGTGGGTGTGTGTGTGTGCTTACCGGAGAAGAAATATCTCCACTGGTGAAATTACCAAAATGCCTTTGTCGTTCAAAAATCGTAGAAGCTTCATTTTAGCTCCGAATTCGATTCTGTTCACTCCAGTGCGTCCGTATCGATGAGAGCTACGGAAATAAAATAAACGAAAAATTTTAACACTTCAACGGACGAAAGTCAACGAAGATCAACATTTCCGTCATTAGGGGTATTTTCGTAATTTTAACTAATTAAAATGAAATTTCGAAACGGGTCATTACAACCAGCATATACATATGCAGACTTTTATTACCTTATCAATGTCAACATGATGCTATTTCAAATTTTATGTTTTTTTCTATACACGTGTGCACAATTTAACATCTGCGGAAGATGGGATATATGGATACTTCGCTAACGAGTAATTATTTAAACTAAACCTGTTTGTGGTGAGAATTTTCGCTGGGGATGTCTCCTAACCGACGAGCACACAGCTCCCCGAGAGGTTGGCGCCGGTTGATGCTTTCTGTCGGGCTTCTGCTTCACTGGCAGGCTTATCGGGCAAGGCTTGTCGGGCAAAGCTGAAAGAGAATGACAGAGTTAACTTTGAAAGGTGCCTTCGTGGGGCCTTAAGTGTAGGCCTTGTGGCTCGCAATCAAGATTAACTTTTAAGTGCTCAGGCGTGCCACTGCCATCTTCAGCATGGCAGATGTAAAACAGATGTTAAGTTTTAGTTGTATATATACCCGATAGACTGTGTTAGTTATGATAGGTGCCTTTGTGGGGCCTTAAGTGTAGGCCTTGAGGCTTCCAGTCAATAACTAACTCAGTACTCGAACATATAATGTTCGTTTCATTGATTGCATGAGTCTTATAACCATTATACTTCTGATTACCCGAGCCCGAAGAGCAAAATGAATCCAAATAGGTGCCTTTGTAGGGCCTTACATATAGGCTTTGAGGCTTCCCATCAGAATTCCTTCTATACTCAAACGTCCTATGATAATCATAATATAATGGAAATAGAACTAAGAAATAGGTCGATTACTTGCGCCCCAAGTAACTTCGGACTTCTTGTTATCAAAGCTTGTCGTGGATGGGTTAAGTCCACATAAGGTTCTTTTTTATGCCTTGAGGCCAAAGACTTTTAAATGATCAATCTTACATGCCCGAGAGCTTAGAACTTAGATCTTATTTGAACTGTGAAGACATATTCAAATCGGATTCAAGCACTGAGAGAGTCTTTTAATAGTCATCTTACTAGAAATAACTTGGATACAACTTGAAGTATACAACATATTGCTAGGATAATGAATGAAAAGACAAAAACAAAGAGGGTCGGGCAAGGTTTAACCTTGTCGAGCAAAGCTGAACGTCTTGCAACTTCCTATCTTTGTGGTTTATCAAGGGGTTTGAGAGCTTTAAAAAAGGGGTAGGGAGATGGTTTTACATAAAGAAATCGATACTACAGCAGGTTCTTGACAAGGTAGCAAAGCTATTACAAAGGGTTTTTGGTGAGGGTTTATCCCGAGAGGGATGAAGGCTTGGGCTGACTACAGCTTCGTTTTGAAGGCAAATCTGGCTTTGAGCAGAGTTTGTGCTTGTATTTGTTTGTTTGATTGAGTGTGTTTATCTCTGATCTCTTTTCCTTCTTTTATAGACACTTCGGCTTGGCCTCATGTAGCAGTAACCTTGCCCGAATACAGCTTGAAGGGCACAGACTCATCAGCTTATTTACTTGTACTGCCACTGTAAAGTGCTTTTGGGCTGTTTTGCTGCATGGTCTACACCACTTGGTCTCTAAGTAGGTGAGCAAGTGGTTTCAAATGAGCTGCACCAAGTCGGAAAGGGCATTCTCTGCTTTCTGGGCTTCGGCCATCTCCCCTTCTAGGCTTCCCTTTGGGCCAACTCCTTCTTGAGCCCAAAGTTCAAGTTTTAATCCAAACAAAACCAGATAAAGCATTTCCTTAATCAAAAAACATAACAAACAAAACTAGGAAAAAGATAAATGCACTGCAAACAGGTGACAGGTTCTCACTTCTCGCAAACTGCGAAAGGGTGAAGAAACTAAGAGAGCCTTTCTTCAACATTGGTGAAAAGCTCTGCTGAGGAAGAGAGAACTTTTCTATCCAAAAAAGTTTGATTGCTCAATTACCCATGAAAAATGGCTTGAGCAGATCCTTCACTTCCGAATATAATCTTTCAGGAACGGATTTGTCTGCTTTAGGATTGCATTTCGTCGCCAGTTTTCCACTGCTCTCTGAACCGTAGCGTTTGCCTTGCGTATCTCCTCAGCAGAGAACTTGTGTTCTATGATCCCTAAAGGTCCAGGCTGCAGTACTTTCACCACAGTTTCCATCTCTCGCTCCAGCTGCCTAAGCAACAATAAACAGGAAATAATCCCAATTAAATGCAAATGAAAAATAAGATAACATAGTTAGAAAAAAACTCGCAAAATATAGAATGAAAGACGTCAAGCACACAACTGACATTCAGCAGAAACATCACTCCCTTCTCTCAGATACGTAACTTTTAAGGCCATCGGAACTAGTTTATAGCAAGAATTCAATACATATGGTGTCAGAGAAGAGTCAGAAGACACAAATTCAACCCCTACTATTACACACGGCAAAAGACACAGTTTTCGTTTAATTCATGACCCCAACAGATGAAAAACCCCACAATTAAAACAATCCTGAAGGTTTTAACGAAACCCTTCGAATTCCCCTGTCCTTACAAAGGGAGATTAGACGGGGAAAGCAGTTCCTTCACCACAGCAGCAAGCAATTTCAACTTGGGAACACGGCACGATCAGTGTCAGGCCAGCGGGTTAATCTTAGATTAATCAGTTCACCCCACTCTACAAAACATGACACCAATGCAGATACCGGAAAGCTGCAAATTTGTTTCTTTTACCATTCATATAACCATCCCAGCTTGAAACTCTTACTGGGAATTTTACAGCCGAAAGTAAATTAATTTTACCAAACAACTAAGGCCAATGAAAATTCCCATATGCCCTAGATCAATCTAACAAATCTGGGATATGCAGAAACCGAAACCAACAGACAAATTTAAATTCAAAGCTTTGAACTTTAAAGGAAAATTAGGGTTAATAAAACAAAAATCTAACTACAGAAAGCCAAGCAGGTTATAATCGAACTATCAGCCATTTACCGTAAAATTGAAGCGAAGAAACAAAGAAAAAAAAATTAAAAATTTAGATTAGGGTTTTACGTGGAGGTACCTGAAGGTTCTGGAGAAGGGAAAATACGACATGCTCATCTCTCTCTCTCTCTCTCTCTCTCTCCCGATTGATCGACGATGATGCGCCGCCGTCACCCTTTGTTCTACAACGGTTGCACGCATAGAGATCTTCCTGCTCAAGATACCGAAACGTCGTCGTTTTCGAGCTTTCCCTTGAAAACGCGCGAAGCTGCAAATGAGCGAAAAAAAAATGGAGGGAAGTTCAAAAACATAAGAAGAAGCGACTCTGCTGGGGATCGAACCCAGAATCTCTGGTTTCGTAGACCAGCGCCTTATCCATTGGGCCACAGAGTCGAATTGTTAAGCTTCTAATCGATTATTATTTATTTATAAAAATATTAATTCTAAGATAGAACTGAAATGTAAGCCCCAACAGGAATTCTTTGTGTAGGATGTCGCATCTCATGGACATCATTAAAAATGTATTGATATATGATAACATGTTGGTACAGTTTGATATGGCAATAATGCTTTTTTATGATATTATCTTAATTGTGATTAAAAAAAATGTGTTGAAGTCATAAACAAATGGTACCAACATGTTATCAATACATTTTTAACGATGTCAACAGAATGCGACAACCTGCACAAAGAATTCCTGTTGGGGCTTACAACGAACATGATCTTATCGTTTGTCTACAACATAAAAAGTTTCTAGAAATTAATAATTGTTACACAGTCACGTGATGTTACTAACTCACATATTATAACATGAACAGAAAATGTTTCACCAAAAGTTCAAGGGATCTGTGATATTCGTGTTATATATATAACAAATAGAATCTCAAATACACTGAAAAAAACTGTCAAACTTATATTATAATTTAGAAAACGCACCACACATGTATAATTATATGCTAATACAACAGTCATATATACTATACACTCTTGTAACACTTGTATACATATTCACACTCCCTAGTTCTTCAAGAAACCGAATGGCGCCTTCGTTTCTGGAACAGAAATCTGGACTCCGAACGCGCCTTCCCCCCAAGAGGGTTGATACTATTGATCTTGAACAATGCACCGAGCTTCCCCAACTTTTTGGTGAATGATTTGAACAGCTTGGTTGCAGGATGTGACTTTACAAGGTCTTGTTTCATAGAAACATGATCTTTTTCCAAGTCTGTCAGCCTCATTCGCATTCTCGCAACTTCAAGCTTCAGCTCGCGGTTCTCTCTTCTGACTGACGCGTAGTTGTCTCTCGGTGAAATGGCTCCGCTGCCTGCACCACTGCCTGATCTTTGAGGGATTTGTGTAGCGTTAATTGCCCCGAAGAAGAACTGGTTGTGGCCACCGTTCATTGCGTTTCTGAGCCTGATTTGCTCGAAGTAGAGCACTTGAACTGCCATTTGTACCGGTAGCCTTTCATTCTGTGCCGCGTGACTGCATGCTTCTTGGGATAGTTTCTGGCAGTCGATGGTTTTGCAGAGGCGGTAGCGTTCAGAGTCCTTGAGATTCGGATGGACCTATAAACAGAAGCCATTGGATTGAATAAGTAATAAGTATCAAGAGACTTGAGGAACAAAAACAAAAGGAGTATTGAAGGAGAAATCAAGAGTGCGGTTTGTAATCAAAAGTTGAGTTTTGCTTAGGAATTGCACACATTGACTGTGAGAAAAGCGAGAGCGAGAGAGAGATATGTATGACTCACTTTGAGGAAGATATCCACAGCTCGGTAGAGTCCATCGCTTATTATTCGAGCATGGTCTGGAAGTAGTTCTGCTAGCGCTATGAACCTTGACGGCATCAAGGTCGAGTCCAGTGCAACTTCTGCAAGATAATTGTCTAGCAACTTTGATACTTTCAGGATCGAACTTTGCTTAGGAGATCCAGGGCTGTCGAAATCATAAACCATTTCTCTTTCGTCCCTCAAGTGATTCTCTTCATCATCATCATCCTCATCCAAGTTCAGAAATATCGAAAAGATCGTCAATACAGCATCTGTGTCATAGATTGTGCTGTGGTTGTTTCCGGGTGAATTTGCCGGAATCAGGATGTCTTCGAGAATTGCCTGATCCAGCTGCAGACCAATCCGTCTCTCTAAATCGGATCTGCAGGAAGCAGACGACGAAGCTGCAATCGCAGTTTTCAACAAGCTCGAAAGAAATGCCATTGGAACTAGACTCTTCCTTGATTGTGTTGGAAGCAAACTGACTATAGCTTCAACAATGACACTTTGTTTGTTTTGCAGTTCTAAATCCAAAAGGCTTCCTTTTACCAATTGGTTATCTCGGATGACAAGTCCTTGAAGAGAATTATGAGCATAATTGATCAAAATTTTGCAGATCAGATCCTGTTTAAGACCCTTGGTTTTCAACGTGGATATAACACGTTTGAAGAAGTCGAGACTAAGCACTGTAAGCGCTTTTCCCCACCAGTCTGCAGGCGTTTCAGGTTGCATATTTGAAGCCGCTTTCTCAGGAAAGTTGTGGTCAAGTTTCAATAAGCCAGAGGTGAGCTGCTCTTTGCACACATTGTTTGCGATTGCGTTGATAAGCCTGCTTACCAAGTTGGTTTCTTCTGCTGCAGGCAAGAGGATTTCGCAGCGATGAAGAACTGATATCGACTTTGCTATGTTTGGGAAAACCATCTCCTTCAGATAAGCTTCAGTTCTGGTTTCCATGTTTTTCTCAGCATACTCTTCCGTCATTTCCAGAAAGTGCGCTACGCAACGAAGCGTGGCAACATTTGACTGCGTAATCTCAACATTAACTCCGTAACAGAATTTCGCAGCTAGCTCAAATCCCTCTGGTCCACCCGGAACAGAAGCAAGAATTGTGCGTGAAACTTTTGAATCTTTTGCTTCAAGCAACAGCTTCCGAATCCTTCCACTCCGAGAAACTAGAGGGAACTGCAACATAGTCACCATCACATTACTAATTCTCTTTCCTTTCATAATTCGACATATTTTTCATTTAATCATCACACGACAATATCTTATCACAAGCTAATAAAACACAATAATTATTTTGTAACTGCAACAAATTGAAACAATAGACTAGTTCTGAACCAATTTCACTCACCTTGTGAAGTGCAAAGCTTGATGCTCCTATCTCCACGGTAAGATCGCTAGAAACATCGGAGATTGGCCTGTGACAAAGACAAAATTCGTTGAAAAATGGAATCGAAGCGAGGCAAGAATCAAAATCTGTTACAATCTAGAAGTACAACATGCATACATTCTCATATGTGCCAACATATCAAAAACCCTGCAAGGAACTTCTGTATTTTCCATGAAAGTACACTACATACAGTTTCAAGTTCAATCCAAACATATGGACAGCGTGATCCTTCCTCGATGTAATCATATTAGTGATTTGCTACAGAAGGACGGCCCAATAATTGCGAAATGAGTGGTGGATTGGAGTGTGCACACGAAGAGTAATGTTAGATTATGGTAAAGGATAAGAAAGCTGATTGAAGTCTGCAGAACTTGTGCTCCAGAATTGGAAAAGATTGACCAAATTCACCGGCCAGCAAAGATATTGGGGCCCTCGTGATTGGCTAACCTAGCTGAGCGGATTCATTATTCTACGTGGCGGTGTAACAGTGACGCTGAATAAAGCCAGAACCAATGGAGAATTTGTACAACTGGTCCGTACATGTCTTCAGGGCCTACAGATGGTAAATGTACAACAAATAATTGATCCACAAAACATTAACTTGGGGTGGCAGTTGGCACTTCAAGAATATTATTAGTGAAATATGGCTGCATCTGGACAGCAATCAGCCCGGTCCACCTCGTGCCATTGTCGTTTCGATTTTGCACTGTCTGAGAGGAAACTCACAGGATTTATTGTGTGACCATGAAATGTAATTGTCTTCCTTAAATTCAGAGAAGCTCTCAGAGTCACAGACTGTTTGAAAAACACAGGCTCTGTTTTGACACTCAAATCCCAAAAAAATGCTAAAAAATAAACTCTATTTTCGTGTCCTTTCGTGTTGTATCCCGCTATCTGTATCCGTGTAACGTAGAGTTACTGGTAAGTGGAAACTACCATATGGCTCAAAGCTAGAGAAAACAAGGCTAAAATTGAAAAACAGAAAATTAAATGCAGGTAATCTGTCAAAAGTAATAAGATTATAAGAGATGGACGAAAGCGGAACTAGGCGTAGCAAAGTTGGCTACCACAATGTGCACCCAAGTTCAATTTCCGCTCGCACATTTTACTATTTTAGATTAGACTAGAATATCGCTCAAAAAAAAAAAAGTAGAAGATAACGGGGAACATTACCATTCAGTGGCATGCCTTATGCTTGAACTCGGACGAATAGACCGCTTCCCAGAAATGCTAGGCTTCAGTTCACCAATGGTGACGACCCCCATCTTTCCTCGACCACCTTACGATCAGAGTTCCCACTCAAAATCCTGCAGCTCCAGTCCCACTACAAAATTTCACGAGTCCCAAAGTTTCAACAGTATAAGCACTTTCACTAAAAGCCCGTAGCTGATTTCTCAAATTTTCAAACACCTTATGTTCATAAATTCCCACTCAAAACCCTGCACCACGAAATCCACTACAAAAAAAAGTTCAAAAGACTCAAACTTTCAGCAACATAAGCACTTTCCACTAAAACCCCATCTCAGATTTCCCACCATAAGCAGTTTAACAAAAGCCCCATCTCAGAAATCTCACTTTCCAGTTCCACATTGCAGCATTTTTCTGAGGGATGGTTTGAGGGAAGAGAGAAAATGAAAAATGCTGCTGGAGAAGAGAAAGCCACATGAAACCATGCAGGAACAAACGGGAGGGGACTTTGATACAATATAATTACTTTAATGAGTGCCTGTGATGAGGTTTTGAATCTAAAAAGTCAAGGAATTGCAGCTGCAAAAGCACTTTTCGGTGAAGGGTAATGAGAGGGAGTGAATGAGTGAGTTGCTTTTACATGGTTAATGTTTGTGAGGGAATTTTGCAGGATTTCTGAGAGGGTTGCAGTGCTTTTGGGGTTGTAATCATGGCTAGTGAAAGCAACTCGCTTGAAGCTTTTGCTTAATTAAGTCCCTAATTATGTGTAAAGCTAATTAAAGTAGAGATTTAAAGGATGAGTGGGTTTACCTGATATAATGAGAACCTCAATGCATCCACTTAAACTATAGGGAAATTCGAGAACCAAACATGCATTTCCATCGTATACAGTAAAACCTCGATAATTTAATAATCAATAAATTTATAATCTGGTTAAATAATATTTTTTGGCCGGTCTCGACTTTAAGATAACGTGCTAAATTAATAATTCGCTATAACTATTAGATAATATATATTATTAAAAATTCATACAGATCCTACGTAACACATAAATTAATAATTTTCTGATACATAATGCTTATTATTTGACCATGATGCCTTCTTAAAATATGACTCAATTATTATTTATTTCTTCTTGAAATTGATGTTATCTTGTATCTTATCTCTAACTTTTCTTGACATGACAAGAAGTTCTTATGTGGTTTTCTCATACTACAATCTACAACATTATATTATTCAATGTCATTGTCGCTTTAAGAGCTTCTTTTCGAAAAAAAGGGGCTCCATGCTCCATAGTAAAACTAGCATCTTCAACTTCATCATCTTGAACAATGTACAATCTATTTTTGAAAAAAAAATAATTATACTCTTGAATTTTAATTAGTTAAACAAATATATAGAATTGTTAGTTTATAAAACGAGAAATTAAATAGAATGTACAATATTTAAAAAAATAAAGAATACTTTCATAAAATAATGAAATATTAATTTATCGATTACTTAATTTTCCACTAAATTAATAGATTCTCTTGGTCCAAAACTATTAATTTAGGAAACCGACATTGACACTCTAAAAATCTAATCGCGCACTCCTCATGAGAATTTTTTTTTTCTTTCTAAATATAGAAAATTTGGACTGCACAATTAAATTTTTGAGTGCCAATAATAATTTCTTTAATTTATAGAGGTTTAACTGTATTCCATAAGGAATGTATATCCATGTCACATAATCTCGTCCGCTACAATTTCATCTATCTGTATTATAACACGGAAATTGATTATAATGCGCAACTGCACCATATGGAGGATTATATAATTGAATTACCTTGGCAACACATGCTTGTATTAAATTTGCTTGTACGTATGTTTGTGGTACTCAGTGCTCTCGATGTGACGTTGTTGGACTCATGATGGCCTTGGATTGAGTCGATCGGTTGGCAATGATAACCCCATCAATTCTTTTTCTTTTGTGTTTGCTGGATGATCGGTTGGTGGTGAACAACATTTAAAGATTCGTCGTAATCGGTCAAAATTCAAAGGCATGCTAAACTGTTACTTTGGCGTTTCGCGTTAATAATACAACGTTATGTTAGTAAAAACTTATAATCTGTACGAATCGGCAAAGAGAAGTGTATTTGTGTCAGGAAAGTCTTTCTTTATAAAATCGATCGTTAAGTTAAATTTCTTTGTGAACAGTTGGCAATTGGTCCAATCCATATGCTGCTTCAACATTGCCACAGATGGCACGGGAAAGAGAAGAAATTGGAGTGCCCTCCTCCGCTGCTTTAATTTGTTTTTTTTTAGGCACAAACATTGCATCAAATCACGAGTGACTAAGTGAACGGAGAGATTCTTGCATACATTTGGAGATATATCATTGGAGGGATTCAATGACTTGCAACTTAACGTTGCGTCCTCTCTTCTCTTCTGACATGGGACATGAGAATGAGTTCACCGTCGTATGACTGACCAACTATTATTAGCGGTTCCGAACATTATGGTACCGTTTGGTACGTGAGACGGGACGAGACGGAACGGAGTGGAACGAGGCGTTCCGTCCTACATTTGGTGCGCCTAAAACAGCTGGAACGCGTTGTTCCACGAGACGAGTTTTGGGTGAATTTTCGTTCCACCTCACCCCCTGGAACGACTCGTTCCACATCCGTGGAACACAAAATTATAACATCTCCGTCTCCTTCTTCTTCCTCCTTGTTTCCATCCGAGGGCATCTTTGCTCCCTCTCCGTTGCGTCCATCCTGTCCCATCCCGTCCCGTCCTATTCCGTTCCGTCCCGTCCCGTCTGGTCTGCATACCAAATGATACCTATAGCATGTGTTGCCTGGGGCGTAAGGGGTGGAGAATGATAACTTGACATCATCCTCACCTTCCTCCGGCTTATCAATCCTCTACCTAGTAAATTCCGAAACTGCATCGTTGAAAGAGCTGGGCCTTTAGGTAGCATGAAGCACGTCTACTCATACCTATGCACTTACAAGCGCTTTTATTATAAACGCTCTGAAATTTGAAATAACGATCCAAGTGTTTCTTAAAAAAAGCACCTTGAAGCGTAGTCAGAAGCACTTTTGGCTGCCAAAAAGCGTTGCTCATCAAACATTATGAAATGGAGTAAAAATTGCAGGCATACTTCATATTTGTAATCACTTGAAGTAGAAAGAGATGAAAAGAAGACATGGGAAATTTCGATACTGCAGCTTTATTTGGAATTTATATTGGATTCCTGTAATATCGAATTGACACAAGCATCAACATTGTGTGTGCCTTTCCTACTACTGTGTGGGATAAACAGATTTGGTTGAAAGACCGAAATATGACACCCTTTGCACAATTGACCTCATTATACATTTACCGACGACATCTATATAAACAGCAAGAGCCTTGGTGAAACCGCGATCCTGGAGATAGCGAACGAGCTGACTTTGGGTATTACGTTTAACTTGATCGACGAAGCTCGCCAACTGGTCTCGTGCTTCTGCTATTGCTTAAAGGGGATGAAGTCTGAGTGGACAGTTGCACATCAGACAGTGAACCAGAACCGCTCTGAGAAAAAATCAATCCAACTGAACTACTTGAGGCGTTCCCGGAAGAGGGCACTCTAGCCGAGTAAGTATCCATTGTGGAAGCTGAAAGTAAGTCGGGCCGAAGATCTGATGATGAGGATGATGGAGCCAGGGTGGCCAGCAGAGACCCAACCGGATATGGAGCAACAGGCATATCAACGAGAGATGAAACTGAGGGGTTGTACCTCATGGTCTGCACTGGATGATCGAATTTGCATGTAGATCCAAATTTGCACTGACCGTTTTGCAGGTAGAATGTACACGGTTGCACTCCCTGTCCAAATAAAAGCACATCAATTTTCTCCATAGAATATGACATCGTTAACAAATTGAAAAACATGTTTACACAATCTATATACATGGTATGACAGCCTTTTCTTTGCTACCTACTTTTGTATTTCATTTGGTTGTACAAAGGAGGTCGACCAGGTATACTTTTAGATGTGATAGTAGCATCCCACAATCCCCTTTAGGAAAAAGATTACTGTTTAACGGAGTAAAAGAAAACTATGGGTCTACCAAATTGGATAACCAGGTGAGTATGAACTCAGTAACTTCTAACAGCGGAATTTAGAAAAATTAAAGATTCATCAAGATGAATACAAAACAACTTTGCATACCGGACGGAGTGGGAGACCCATCGGGCTAAGGAGACAAGTTATCCTTGGTACAGTTCGATCCCGAGGATGATGATACCTACAAGATGCTCCATATTTACAGTCCCCAGTTTTCAGATAGTACTGGCATTCAAGTTCGCCAGGCCTCTCTGGGAAAACTTGTTCACTCGGGTTGCTGCTAGAAGGACCAACAGAAGAGGGTATGGAGGTATAAGGTCTTGCAAGTCCGTGTGTTGGAGAAGATAGCTGTGTTACTCCATATAAAGAAGTTGCTCCAACTGTGTGTTGAGCTCCAGGTGATAGTACAGGACTAAGAGGTGCCTGCACCAAGTAAAGCAACAACTTATTAGCAATGAATTTCAATCATTTATCAACCTAAACATGTTTTTATCATACCGAATAAGGACTCCAACCCTGAATAGGAACAACTCCTGGTTGAATTAAGACAGGACCGTACGCCCCTTGCACATATGATCCAGGTAATAGTGGAGGCCTAGCCACCCTCAAACTGGTGGATGCCCCCCCATACTGTTCTGCCAAAGGAACGGAAGGAGACTGCACCGACGGATAAAATTGAGGTGCAGAAGCTGGTATTGCTGTTCCAGCAGGCTGTGGGTGATGGAATTTACAGGTTATGCCAAATTTGCATTGCCCCGTTTTTAAATAGTAGGAGCATTCATTCTCGCCCTATTATAAAAAAATAAAAAACTGTGAGCCACTTGCTACACAAATTTCTCAAAAGTCTACACACCCTTATGTGGATGAGAGAGGCAGAGAGACAGAGAGACAGAGAGACAGAGAGGAAATTCAAACCGGTCGTAATGGGTATCCATAGATATTTAGGGGAGCTCGGCTTAAGGATCCAGCTCCATGTTTTGGATGGTGGTACTTGCAGGACGCGCCAAATTTACAGGTCGCAGTCTTTAAATAATACTGCATATTAGGCAAACAAATGTCACAATGGCATATGAAGTTCAAAGCTCAAATAAATAAATCAACAACAGAACCAAGTTGCCGTAAAGTTTCCAGATCTAGATTCTCATTATCAGGCAGGAAATTCACATTTTACAACGGAGCAGAAAACTACTGCATACCTGACATATAGGTTCCCCCGCTCTCTCTGGGTAGTCCCCTGTAGCTCTTACAGCTGCCACGACCTATGTGCAGCATCCAACCGAAGTCATAAACAAAGGATAACAAAATTAACAAGCAAAGACAATTTCAGTTAACCAGTAAAATCCAAGCAGTCGTATGTCACTAAGACAACATTGCCCACTCCACCGAGCCCAAAACACAAATATTAGGCCTAATATTTTCATCAAATATAGACTCGTTTAACTAGGTCGAATAAAAGCACGAAAAACATATCATTCTAAAAAAAGTTCCCATTTCTTTTCCCCAGCTTTCCCAGGAAACAAACAATCATCTAGTTTCAGGTAAAGGGACAAAAACTACCTCCAACAAAACACTCAAACTTAAGAAATATGTCCTGTAGCAGTCACCTATCACTGAAAGCTTAAGTACTAGTTTACAAATCAAAACCCACAATTAAGAAGTCTTGACAAAGCTCATTAACTGGTTGCAATGAAATTTAACAACGAAAAAGGACTTACAGCGGCACGATCACGAGGATGATTGTACCGGCACCGACCACCATATCCACAGAACCCGGTTCGCATGTAGTAAACACAGTTGGGCACGCCGGGTCGCTCCGGGTACGATTCGCTGCTCGTCAACCCCAATTGCCACATTTGCTCTACAATTTACCCCCAAATCAGAACAAAACCCCATCACACCCCCACATTACCAAACCAAACCCAAAACCCTAGAAACCCCATGTACGAAATTAGCCCAAATCGAGCTCAAACGAAACGAAATTGAAACGCCGAGCAAGTAAAGGAGTACCTTCGAGGCCGGTCTCACCGGCGGCGGGGCTCCATTCCTGGTTCGACCCGTTTCTGGCGGGGCTTCGTCCGTACAAATCCATCACAAAACGACGAGTGTTGGGTTTCTGTACACCTGCAGCAACTGTGGGGAATAGGAGGAGGAGGAAAGGGAGAGCTGTACAGGAATCCCACCGCCCTTCTAGAGAGGCCTAGAAGGATCTGAGAAGCTCGATCGAGTGGAAGAGAGTGAGGGAATGAGGTGAGAGAGAGAGCGGCGACGGTTTCTTCACAGTGATGAAGAAGCTTAATTGCTTTCTCTCTAAAAGAGACCGTCGTACGGTCTGGTATTTTGCCCTTTTTGGCTTCGCACGCACCAAAACGCTCTCTCTCTCTCTCTCTCTCCCCTTTTTTTTTCTGTCTCCTCCTATTTGGTTTTTTATGGAATTTTTTTTGGGTTCCCTTGAGAAAGGAGTTACCTAAGTTGAGTTCGTCATTGTGATAATATTCTAAATTAATATCGCAATTTTATTTACAAAATATCGTCCAGAATTTCGTGGATAGGGTATTACGTTTTTACTCATGCAATATGAGTTTGAAATTCTCTTATTCTAAAATTATTGTAATAATTTTGAGTCATCAACCTCACCTTAATGATAATATTTGTTTAAGAAAACGATTATACATAACATTGAATCATTAGCCTAAAATTATAAGGTGGTATTTTCGAGTGGTGCATGTATGTGATATTCGGTCCTGAATTTTAGTGATTTATTTTATTTTTGAAGTATTTCGAGATTTAACTGAAATTAGTCGTTAAATTATCTAGTTTAGACAAAAGTGAAGTTAGGTGTATTTTGCTCGTTTCAAAATTTACTAGATTTTTTTTGTCATATCTTGAGTTGGTTAGATTGATCTCGACCTCACGAGTGCGTAGGCGAAAATTGTTCGAGAAACGGTGCTTTAACGAAGAAATTACGTATTTTCAACTTTTGTGTTTTCAAACTATGATTGTACTTTCAATCATATATGTTATATTATTGTCACGCATATGAGCTTTCAACTTATTAGAGTTTTTTCTTTGTTTGTTGTGTTATTCTCTCAATATGTAGGGTTGTTTTGCAGAGTATCATGTGGCACTATGATTGTACTTTCAATCATATATGTTGTATTATTGTCACGCATATGAGCTTTTCAGCTTATTAGAGTTTTTGCTTTGTTTGTTGTGTTATTCTCAATGTGTAGGGTTGTTTTGCAGAGTACCATGTAGCGATTAGAGAAAGATTTCAAGAGTAAGAATTGTTGTCCTTTATTGTAAATTATTTCCGTTGAAGCTTTGATGTATATTGTATGTTTTGAGTCTCAATCGGGGTGTGACAATGTAAGTCATTTTCGTGATATTTACATTCAAGTCTCTTGGTTGTATTCACATTATCAATAAGTATATTGACACATTATATATCATTTTTTTAATTTAAGCACTGGATCAATAGTATTTATGTCCACTATTAAGAGAGATGTCTAATGTTTGTCCAAATTTTCATTAATGACGATTTTTATATCTGAATATGATTGGCGCAATGCCTTTAGGAAAGGGATCCCTCTTTATTTTTTTAATTTTAATGGGGATTAGTTGTGTTGCCCACATCACATCGAACTTCAACAATCCGAACTGTCTATTTGTCAAATTGCACCTCATAGATAATCATTGCAAATATTAGCCAAATCAGAAATATTTGAGGCATCTAATTGAGTTTAAAGAAATTGATCAACATTATATTCTAAGAAACATTAAAATTTCATTGTGGCAATTAAATGGCCAAATGGTTTCGAATTAAATGACCAAATGGTTTCGAATTAAATGGCCAAATGGTTTCGATGTGGAGCATATCCCAAAACTAATGCCCATTTTAAAAATAAATGAGAATCTATTCCATTGGCTTGATGGTTAGCGTATGTATAACTTATGGTCAATATTGTATATCCTTGTATCGTTGTTTTAAAAATATCAATACGACCAACAACTAAGATTCATGTAAATAGTCAATAAAGCGACGGTATGTATTTTTTTTTAACAAACAATATATTTATTACTATTAAATGACGCTGGCGGGCTAAACCAAAAATTTCTATTTCATAAGGACTTGGACTGTGTTTCCGTACGGCTAATACAAGGTGCACCGGAAAGAGAGGGATCCGCTTGGGAACCGTCGGTGGAGTTCGGAAATTACGAAGCAGCCCTTGGAGATTCAGACAAGGAATGCGACAAAAGTGAGCTTCGATGCCGCGTTGTATGGAAGGATGAAACTGTCATTTTGATAGTTGGAGTGAGAGAGGCTTCTGATTGGCTTGTTCTTTCTGTTCGGAGCCCTGCACGAAAGAAGCCACTTTGCACTGTACGGCGTGTGGTCCGGTAGTTTAGATTTGTTTCCAAAATTAAATTGGCGCAAACAAAAAAACCAAAATTGGTGCTAGAAATGGGATTTGGATCTCATCCGGATTCAAATTGTGGGAATTCTAGGAATCCTCACATCTCATTCATCATACAAAGTGAGGTCAGAAATTATTTGACTTTTTTTTATTTAAAATTAAACATAAATAGTACCTGACAAAAACTGACCACACGATATACGATGAACGACTAGGATGTGAAGATCTTTAAGATCCCCACAAAGTGGATCCGGAGAAGATCCTCTTTCCTAGAAATGTAGCTTAAAATGTCAAGATGATTAAAGACTCAATCGAACACATTTAAAGTATGAGGGACGCTGACAAACGATAAAGAAATTTATATTAAGTTGAATTAATTAATTTAAATTATGAGAAAACTTGACTCGAACGAGAGTGTAACACCATGCAGTGCACATGTTGATTTCTTTTTTGTTGGCCGAAATCAGGGTCGTCTCTGAGATTTCGAGGATTCTGTGCTAATTTTGTAAAAAAGGCCTATTTTTAAGATTTTTTTTTTTAATAGTAGGACAACATATTGGTACTTGAAAATAACAACTTAAATCAAAACAACATTTAAGACTCACTGATTGTAAGTTTACAAGTGTCATTAAATAGTAAAAAGAGTTATAAACATAACATTCACTAAATAATAAAAAAACAGTTCAATCTTAAGAAACCAAAATAAAGAAAAAGAAAAAGCTTCAAAAACTCTAAATTTAGAGTTTCACTTGAATATATAGTATTATTATAATAAAATTGAAAAAAAAATTGTTTTTTAAGGTGTTGTTATTGCCACTCCTAATATCTCATTGTGCACTCCAAAAAAAAAATTAATAAAAGTATTTTTTTTAATATAGAACATTATTATATATAAATATAAGATACCAAAATTTTTGGGGCCCTTCAAATTTGAGGGCCATGTGCAATTGCACATTTCGCTTCCCATCAACGCCTCCTCTAGCCGAAATGAGTACACATTACACATACCCAACTAAATTTTAATAAAACTGGTTGGCCCTGTGGTTGGGGCAAATTCCATACTGATATTATGCATAACACGTTTTGAGTTTGATTCTTGATGCTAGTGAATCACATGATGGTGCCCATAAGGAGGCTAAAATGTTTATGTGAATTTTTCTTGTCACTATAAAAGTGGACTATCATGACAAAGCTACCATCTTTTATATATATATATATATATATATACACATTAAAAAAAAACTAAAGATAATTTGGTCACATTGAAAAGGAAAATGTTTTAGCAGGTGACCATGTACCACAATGTTGGAGATAAGTGTTGCCCTTGCACCACGGTGTGAACCCTGTCGACTTTCTAATCTAACAAATCTATCTTCTGACAAAAAAACGAAAATGTTTTATTGTGTTTGTAAACGAAAATGCTTTGGTTCAAATCTTGGCACCAATTTTTTTTTTCCACCATATAGTATTTTCGCATGCATGTTATATTTTGTTTGTTGGATATAAAGGAAGAACTAATTATTTAATTAAATAATGCATTGTCCCATCATTTATCATTTGATGTATAAATTTAGTAAGTACTTTTGTAAATCTTACCATATTTGTTCACACCTTTATAGTGATAGCAATGAATATGTTTAAATATAAATGTTAAATACTAATTTAATGATTGATGTGATGTTAGATTTTCTCTTTTTTCAATTTCTATATATATATATTTTTTAAATAAATCAATTAAAATAAATTTTCAAGATTTATAATTAGTGTATTAATATGACCTACACAATACAATAATCACAAAAATAATTAACATATGTCAATCCAGTTGAAGCTTCTACCTACCCAACGGGATCCTCTCCGGATCATTTTGGTAAGAATTATGGGAATCCTTGAATCGTATTCGTTCATCGTACATTGTGCGATCAGTTTTTATCAACTACTGTTTGTGTTTAATTTTAAATAAAAATATTTAAAATGATTTCTAATGCACGATGTATTATGAACGGACATGATTCACAGATCTCTAAAATTCTCACAAAAAAAATCCGACGAGAATCCAAATTCTCTATCTATATTAAAAATTGATTGCGTCACATTTCACTTAAAAATGTTTTATTTGCAATCACAACCTTTAATTTAAAGGAAAACTAATGAAAATGGCTTGAAAACTTTGAGTTTTAATGATAAGGACAAAATAAAGGGTAAAGTGAATAGTGTCAGGATTGACTTTTTAGTGTAAAAATATGATTTTTCGTTAAAATGAACAGTACCGGGAGCTTTTCGTTAAAGTCCCTTCATTTAATCCCGTTTGTGTGGGATACGATATCCAAGTTCCCAAACAGGAACCGTAAGCAGAACTTTATCCGTTCCAAACGCCACATATATCCGTTTAGGCGCGTTTTTCCTTCCGACCTGCAACTCCCATGGCTGCAATGAGTGGCCTCACTACGAGCTCCACTCCTTCTCGATTACTCGCATTGCCAGCACGACGCCGTTTCCACGACCACTCGTCGTCGAGCTCCGTGTTCGTCAGTAAACCTCCTACCAGAGCTCCCAGACTCGTTTGCATGGCGGTTCGTACATCCACCCCCAGAACAATAACAATGCTTCCGAATTCGAAACATTGAAATTGGAAATTTACAGCTTTCGAAATTGGGGTTTTGTTATTTTTTGACGGGAAAAGTTTTCCCGAGAAACAAATAGGTGTTATGTGATTGGATTCTCATTTTCTGATGTTTTTTTTCGTGGAATTGCAGGAGCCCTATTTGATTACAAAGCTGGACTCCGCCGAGAAGACGTGGAAAGATTTATCAGTACGATTCGAACTCTGACCGAATGT
This sequence comes from Malus fusca, assembly GCA_035220775.1. Lineage (NCBI taxonomy): Eukaryota > Viridiplantae > Streptophyta > Magnoliopsida > Rosales > Rosaceae > Malus > Malus fusca. Next base: position 40,104,814 of record CM069069.1, read on the forward strand.
TTTGGGTTGATGATTTTGATTTTTCTCTCTCTGTGTGTGATACTGTGTAGTTTTTTATGGTCTAGGGTTTTAGGTTTAGGGTTTAGTGATTTATATGGTAGAGAATTTGAATGATTTCGGAAGATTGGGAATGTAGAATTTTGGTGATTAAAATTTTGATGGTAGTGATTGCAATTAAAGACCCATTGCAGAGATTATGACTTGCAAATTGCCTTAACCGAATTTGAATTTTATGTTTCGAATTCTACAAGAAAACAGATAGAGGGGAAAAAAGGGGCATGAATTGGGTTTAATTGGTTTCATGCATATTTTAGCTGCCTGTGTATCACTGTATAGATTCGTGTACTGTGGTTCTACATGGTTTGTTATTGCAGTTGTTTTCTTTGGATTTGAGTATCCTCATGAAGAAGCGGAAACGAATGTAGGTCAAGCTGGCTGATCCAGATGTCGTGTCAAATCCCAGTGAATACCAGAAGCTTGCGCAGTCCGTGGCAGAGCTTGATGAGGTGCTGCAGTTTATCTTTGCCACTTATCATGCCAGGTTTTAGTTGTGTGTTCTGCTTGAATTTCATTTCAGATTTTAACTGACTGTATTTTGCCTTTGTTTTCAATGTACAGGTTGTGACAATCTATAGGGATTTCAAAGACTGCGAGAAGCAGTTAGAAGAGACTAAAGGTTTATGTAACTGTATGCCTATATAAAACATTTCTTTCGAAAAATTTGGAGCTATTTGCTAACATTCACTTTGATATTTATATTGATACATCAGCTTTAGCAAAAGAAGCTGGCAGTGATGAGGATATGGCAGAGATGATATCTTTTGAACTTGAATCTTTATCCAATCAAATCAAAGAACTGGAAGCGAAGCTCAAGGTATTTTTACGTGCGATTGATCGATTTGGCATTCTGAACTACTTTGACCGAATATTGTTGTTTCTATTTTTTAATGTTTTCCTTTCCATAGTTGGAATATCAATTGGGATAATGTTCCATTTTGTATTAACAGATGCTACTCCTTCCTAGTGACCCTCTTGATGCAAGAAATATAATGCTTGAAGGTAATCTCATAGTTTCCCTTTATATAAATTGTTCTATTAGATTGCTTGAGAACCACATATAGATGTTTAGCAATGTAAAATGCTCTCTCAAGCCTCCTTTTTAGGAAGAGATGATGGAACATCATATATCCGAACCAGATTTGACTGAAACTGTCCCTCATACATACGTATTCTCTTTTTTCTGCAGTAAGGGCTGGTACTGGTGGTGATGAAGCTGGAATCTGGGCAGGTGATCTTGTAGGTATATGTTTCTTTTGTCATTTAAATTCTATAGGATATGTTGACATTACTTTTTATTTGCACGGGCACATCAAAAGTCTCTGTTATTGATGTGCCCGTGCACTCTTTCTTCTTCTTTATGTTTTATTTTTCAATGATAGGCCTCATTGGAAAAAATGATTATTCGTGTGGAATGTGGTATGAATTCCTTCTTCGCAAGTTGCTTCCAAGCATATCTTAATGCTTCTACATTTTCTTTTCCTTTTCTGTTTTTTTTTGTACCAAGGTTCGTATGTATGAGAAGTACTGTGAGAGGAATAATTGGAGGTTCAGCACAGTCTCAAGCTCAGAGGTATGTTTCACTGACATTTTTTAGAGGTATATCCTGTTTCGGTTGACATACCGACGGAGCTCTTGCATTATTTTAGGCTGAAAGAGGAGGATACAAGGCCTATGTGATGGAAGTCAAAGGAAAACGTGTATACAGCAAATTAAAATATGAATCTGGTGTTCATCGGGTTCAACGTGTTCCTCATACAGAAACACAGGGTCGCGTGCATACTTCCACTGCGACTGTTGCGATCATGCCAGAGGTAGCTTTTATTTTACTTGTCACTGTAATCTTTTATGTACTCTTTATGATCAAACATTTCTGATTCATTGACTTATTGTGCTTGTTCTGTGCCTTACTATAGGCGGATGAAGTTGAGGTGGTTATCGACCCAAAAGATATTGAACTGACAACAGCAAGGTCTGGGGGAGCTGGAGGTATTGATATGCAAAGAGTATTATTTTCTTAATTAACTTGATTTTGCATCTCACTCTTCAGAACAGGATTTCCTATGTGAGTTAAGCCTCATGTATGATTATTATGCAGGGCAAAATGTCAACAAGGTGGAGACAGCTGTTGATCTCGTCCATAAACCAACGGGCATCCGCATCTTTTGTAGTGAAGAAAGGTCTCAACTTCAGAACAAGCATCGTGCATTTCAGTTGCTGCGAGCAAAATTGTGAGTACTGAATTCTGTGTTTTAAATGTCCTCATATTCTTTATTTGTTAGGCACATTAACTGTTCCCTTTTATGAAACATTTTGGATTTTGCATAATATTTTCGTCATAGCTTGACATATGCATGGAGTGCAGCCAACGCCATTAACACATAATACCTCTTGTTTCCACACTTTTTCTTTGGTCCATAATGATCAATGGCACTGGTACAGGTATAAGATAAAATTGAGAGAGCAGCAGGAGTTGATTAGGAATCAGCGGAAATCGCAGGTATCTTTTAGCTTAGAGTATAGTTACGAGGCATGTAAGACTGCAACATCTCTGTTGTAAACCTTTGCCATCACATGTATGTTGTTCTTTGATATTAGGGTATGCAATTGGAGCGCTAGATTATGGTTTTAGGCACAGGACTAAAACCATGTGATGTTTGTATTCCAAAAATGCAGGTTGGTACTGGTTCTCGTGCAGAAAAGATTCGGACATACAACTTTAAGGTATTGATAATGAGTGATTTACTGAACAATCCAGTTCAAAAGCTATAGCTATTAGGTGCAGAGGTCCCGATAGGTCTATAAAGCTAAAATAACTTATGCTAACCAGTAACCAACGCGAGACTTGTGTTCAACAATTTTGTCTGTGAGATTTCTTGCATAAGATTGGTTATGTTTCAGGAAGTTCACTTCTTTTGTTTATTGAATATCAGGACAATAGAGTGACCGACCATCGGTTAAAGACAAACTATGAGCTCACCTCTTTTCTTGGTGGCGATATAGATAACGCAATTCAGGTATTTTTCCACAGTCAAGCTCTTTAAAGACATGTCCTCCCTTTCTCTTAATAAATATTATGGCTATACAGTATTTGTCAAAAAGGATTCACCAATACGATTGCGGTGCAACTGATATTCCTACCCTTCTTGCAGGCTTGTGTTTCCTTAGAACAGCAAGAACTTCTGGAAGAACTCGCTGAATCTGTAGGAGCGCCCGCTGGCTAATTCCTAGCTTGTTTTGCGGCAATCTTGTTCGAAGATTTACAGAGTCGGATCAGAGAGTAAGGAAGCCTTTGCTGGAAAAAAATTGTTCAAAAACGGGGCAATCTTTTTGTATGTTGTATGTAGAGACGCAATCACAGGCACATGAATTTTTCGTTGAATTTGTTGTTGACAGGTTAAATAGCCTGAGTTATGTAATTTTTGTACTCCATTTTATATATGTAAAGATGAGAGAATCGTGTAGCGAATAGGTGGGTACATGTCTTTTGAACTCGGATGCAAGTACGTGGGAAACTGCTTTATCGAACTCGGGTGCGCAAAGAGGCATGCACACTACCTTATCGAACTCAAGTACAAGTAGGTGGAAACATTGTCATATCGAATTCGGGTGCAAATAAGTGGGCACACTGCTTTGTTAAACTTCAGTGTAACTAAGTGGACACATGACCCTATCGAACTTAGGTGCAAATAGGCGGGCAAATTGCTTTATCGAACTCAATTGCAAATAAGCGTGCACATAGACGTGTCCAATTGTAATAGTCCAAAAACCAATTGAACATTGCGTTTGAAAGTGCTTTTAAAACGGCTCGTTTGTGAATGCTTTTATAATAACTGCAAGTGTTTTTAGTAAAAATGTTTTTAGATTCTAAAAAGCACTTAAAAGTGCTTCTTGCAGGAAGCTTGACATTCAAATGGTCTAAACTGAAGGGCTGACAAAATGTCAAGCTAGACATTTTGGTGCTCGAGGGTTTGTAAAATGTCAAGCTTGACATTCTGGCACTGGAGGGTTGGCTGCTCTTCGTCAGTCCTTTGGTCGGTCCTCCCATTTTTGGCCGGGTGGGGACCATGAGCCATTTAGCCTAGTCCTCAGTTGGTGACAGATTTCATGTTAAGACGGCTTATTTTTAGCCATATGATCCTTTGGCCGAGTCGGTTGAAGATGGCCTTAGATTGTGTCATCTCGCAAGACTTCCGACTGTTTGAAAATCTTTGACATACAACAAAGCATATAAGAATTTAAAAAGATATATCCAGCGTGGTTGATTCAAAATTTTATGCAGAGATCTTAGGTTTGAATCTTGATTTTTTTTTTATTATTATTATTATTATTTTTTTAGTTACAAAATCTGAGGTTCGGATCTGGTGGGTTTGATCGGGTCTGGGTCCCGCCGGTTCGGTTTTACCCAGCCCATATGACAGAAACCAAAACCCAAAAAACAGAATCTGTCCGTCCAAATCAAATCCAAACCAATGACACCCTTCAACTGTCTCACCAAAATCGCCGCCGTCCCAAGATTTGCAGTACAAAATCTATCCTTCCGCAGATCAATCGCCAACACAATCTCCGCCGATCACGATGCTCCCACCGTCGCATACCTCATAAACTCATGTGGGTTGTCGCCGGAATCCGCCGCCGAAGCTTCCCAGAAGCTAAAGCTCCGGTCTTCCGACAGAGCGGATTCTGTTCTGGAGCTCCTGAGAACGCACGAGTTCTCCGCCGCCGACATCTCAAAGCTCGTGAGACGCCACCCTTTGATCCTCGCCGCCGACGCCGAAAAAACCCTTTTGCCCAAGCTCGAGTTCTTCACCTCCAAAGGGATTTCGAGGTTCGATCTCGCCAGAACTGTGAGTTACGATCCTTCCCTTTTGAAAATAAGTTTGAAAAATCAGATTATCCCGTCTTACAATTTCCTCAAAGCCCTTTTGATTTCTGATGAGAGAGTGATTAGTATTCTGAAGCACAAGCCGTGGATCTTCCTGGATAATCTGTCGAAAAATGTGATGCCGAATATCGGTCTTCTGCGAGATTTGGGGTTGCCGGAATCCTCCATAGCTCTGCTGCTTGCGCAGTATCCCAACATTTTGATGAAAAAGCATGAATTGTTCAGTGAGATTGTGAATGAGGTGAAGGAATTCGGATTCGAGCCCGCGAAATCAAACTTTGTGTCGGCAATGCGGGTGATGTCGGGTAAAAAATCGATCTTGAAACGAAACCAAGAGGCTTACAGGAAATGTGGTTGGTCGGAGGATGAGATCCTCTCTGCTTTCAGGTCCAATCCCTTGTGCATGACGAAATCGGAGAAGAAGATAACGGATACGATTGATTTCTTGGTGAACAAGATGGGGTGGTCCTCGGCCGCCATTGCAAAATGCGCGACGGTTATGTGCTTGAGCTTGGAGAGGAGGATCGTGCCGCGGTGTTTGGTTTTCAAAGTGCTGGTGGCGAAGGGGTTGGAAAAAGAGAATTTGAGGTTGTCGAGTGTGGTTTATCCGGCGGAGAAGCAGTTCTTGGAGAGGTTTGTGAGTAGACATGAAGTGCAAGTTCCTCAATTGTTGCTTGTGTACCAAGGAAAAGTGGATTTCCAAGATGTATTGATTAATTGAAATTTGTATCGTATGATTCAGTGAGGAATGAAGAAAAGGGAGATTAATTTTGGCGAATTTTGTTCAATTTCAATTTTGATCTTTGTGTTTTAAATTTCGTCAATTTAATCATTGTGTTTCGTAACCAGAACTGGTGGTTCAGTGGTAAATGACAAATTACGAGGCTTTCTTAAAACTAAAAACTAGAGGTATTGAGTTCGAAACTCGTTGCTGGTGTGGAAGCCAAACTTGTGGCCAGGGAGGTTGAAATGCTTATCTGAGTATTTCGGTCCTTGGAAGAAGTGGATAATTGTGGCTTGCCACCAACTGTTTTTTTTAATATAAAAAATAAAAAAATCATTTTGTTTCGTGTTGTGACGAAATTTTTGAAATTGTGTTATTTAGTTAAATTTAACCCACTAAGGGCTGGTTTGGTATTGTTGTGCTTTGAAAAAAAAAAATTGCTTCTCTGTGCTATGAGAATAAGCTCATTTTTGCTACTTCACGTTTTTAGTTTTTTTTTTTCACCAAAAACTGTGAAAGTAAGCTGTTTTTAAGTGTTTACCAAACACTTTTTTTAGCTCAGTTTTTTTTATACCCATTTTTTATAAAAGTACCCCAGTACTAAATCAATTCGTTTATTTGATATATAAATTGAGTATCGTCACTTGAATTGTGGTATAGTGATATTTGTTTCCATTTGTTTGTAGGAGTCTCAAGATTCGACTTTTATGGATTGTGCGTTAAATACTTAATTAAGCTTGGTGAATCATACGATACAAATGAGCAAGTTCCTCATTCGTTTGCTTTGATGAGCCAAGTGAAGTTCTCATAGACTCATCTTTTATTAAGGTGGAAAGGGTCTGTTGAATGAAAGTTTCTAACCAATTGTATTATGACACTTGATGTCCCGACCGTCTTTCAGGCACCCTGAAAACTCCTACTAAACCCAGACTTAACCATCTCTAGCCACCAAGCACGAGCCACAGGTTGTCTTACTCAACCGCCGTTCCAAATTCCACCTTAATGCCCCCACGTTAGGTCACAAGCCCACATTACCAGGCTTAGCAAACTAACTTTAACCGTTTAAATTTTATGTATGCAATTTGTGAATGCTTCAGCGATCTAGGACTTATTTTCTTATAACGAGAAGAAAAGTCGTAAAATATTCTATTACTCTCGTAATGAGTTCTACAGTCCAATGAATACATCGAACAAGATCGTATCAAACGCACACATTCCTCCGATCAATATTTTGTAAGCCCGATCGAGATGGACCGGAATCCGGCTTGGATAAAACTTCCATTGAAGAAGCTTAAGTTCTAGAGCAATTCCATTTTGTTGTACAAGGCCAATGGACGGCTTTATATATTGGTGCGTCTGCCTAAAAAATGGAACAAAGACAATGGGATTTTCATTTTTGTTAAATTCTTTGACTCTGAGCTTTTGAAGCAGATTTGGGAATGTAGCTCAGATGGTAGAGCGCTCGCTTAGACCATATCCAACCCTTGAGTTAAAACCTAAAATTTTTAGCCTAGAAAATTTAGATTTTAGCTTAGAAATAGTTTTTCTGCTCCAACCTTTTTTAGTCTGGGATTATTAAAGAATAAATTTAGAATTTTTTTTCTTTTAAAGTAATTTAAAAAAAAAAAAGAATTATGTACACTATCATAATTTAATTTTATGAACATTTGAGCCTAAAAATATTTAAATTCCGATAAATATTGAAAAATCACTAAATTTTGGTGAATTTTGAGTTAAATAATTTTTAAAATTATTTTAGCTGTTGGATTTAAATTTGAGCCGTTAGATTTTTTTGTTTTACCGTTAGATTTGATTATATTCGATCTCAACCGTTGGATTCAATAAATCTTAGGAGACATGCCCATGTGGGTGGGGGGTCTGCTGGTGGTGCCCACTCCATTTATTGGGCTAAATCCTAAAGGAAATTTGACTTTTAGCTTTTAACCCACACATTTATTTAGGATGAGAATCGATACCCCACATCTCCATCTAATATGTTTTTTTTTTATCATTCTAATTGATTATTTTGCTTTGTACTTCTCATCTTCCAAACTAAAATGGTGGAGGTCAGTTGAACGAGGGGAAAGAGGAGCCTGAGCCCTCCATGCTCTGATAAGCCAAGGAACCTGAACTTCGGTCATCGACGGCACAGTAAGCCATAACTTTTGCATCTTATTGTGCCGCATCAAGAGCCTGGTAGCCATAACCTTCGTATACGTTATCGTGCCATTTGGGTGCGTTTGGTACGCGGGACGGAACGGGACGAGGCGTTCCGTCCCACGTTTGGTACGCCTAAAACGAGTGGAACGCGCTGTTCCACGGGACAAGTTTTGGATGATTTTTCGTTCCACCTCCCCCCTGGAACGAACTCGTTCCACATCCGTGGAACACAAAATTATAACCTTTATGTCTCATTCTTCTTCCTCCTCACTTCCATCCGAGGGCATGGAACCTTCGTCCCGTCCCGTCCCGTCCCGTTCCGTCCCATCCCGTCCCGTCCCGTCTGCGTACCAAACGCACCCTTTAGTCACAGCATACGGTCACATTCTTTGCAAAGCAAATCCACATCTGCTCCGATCAATTTGCTTAAGAGGTTTTCTCTAGTGCCCATTTAGGTTGCACATCTAAATAAGAACCGTTAGATCACTTAACTTAATATAATATAACGGCTATTATTCAGACTAAAACGTACAATGAAATCAAGCTTCGAAAATTTGCATCGGACGGTCCAAAAGGTTTACTAGTAGTCTTTGGTGCAGGCCCAATTAGCAACAAAGCCCATTCAGGTTCCAGCCCAAACAACTCACGTCAAAACGGTTGGACTACTGCATCTTGTTTGGATGTGTTTTTAAAATGATTGAAATCGTTTTTGGTGAAAATATTTTTGAAAACCATCCTTACCAAAAATATTAGGCTCGTTTGGATGTGCTTTTAAAATGACTAAAAGCGCTTTTAGAGAAAATATTTTTGAGTTCCAAAAGCACTTTAAATGCTTTCTACAAGAAGCATCATTTATGTGTTTCTCTCAGGAAACACTTTTAAGTGTTTTTTTAGGATTTACGTGTTTTTTTAGGATTTACTAACATTTTTACTCAGGATAGTTTTCAAAAGTATTTTCACTAAAAACACTTTCAGTTATTTTAAAAGCACATCTAAACGAGATCCTAGTAAATCCTTGAAAAAACTGTTTCTTAAAAAAAGACATAACTAATGTTTCTTGTAAAAACGCTTGAAGTCTTTTTGAAATATAAACGGTTTTAGTCATTTTAAAAAACACATCCAAACGAGCCACGTCACGCAGACGCATTGCAGAAGCAGCCGCAGAGCTTCATCGATTCGTGCTATTTCAGTATATAAATATAGGCTTAAATGTTAAAATGGTCCTTGTGTTTTAGTCATTTAGTCAATTTAGTCTCTGTGTTTTCAATTTGGCCAATTTGGTCATTGTGTTTTAGTCATTGAGTCAATTTAGTCTCTGTGTTTTCAATTTGGCCAATTTGGTCCTTGTGTTTATCTCCGTTAGCCAATTAAGGACGTTTTATCCAATTTTTGAAAAAAAAAATTATAAATTATTATAAACTTATTTATAAAATTATTTATTTGATTTAAAATATTCAAAAATGAAATAAAATTAAAAATTAAAAAAAAAAATTCTCCTCCCAACTCTCCGACCTCCTCCCTAACATTAAAATAAATGGGCCTGATTTAATAATCCGGTGCTTATTTAATACAAGGCTTAAATGTCAAAATAGTCTATGTGTTATAGCGATATGGCCAATTTAGTCTCCGTGTTTTTTATTTGGCTAATTTAGTCATCGTGTTTGTCTATGTTAGCCAATTAAGGACATTTCATTCAATCTCTTTTAAAAAATTCATAAGAAAAATTATATGAGATATAATTACCCTTTCTCTTTACAAAAAAATGAAAGTCAATGAGAAATAACACATATAAGAGATAAAACTTCCAATCTGAAAAATGATTAAGGTTGTGACATAGAAAAGAGAGGGGGTAATGTTAGGGAGGAGGTCGGAGAGTTGGGAGGAGAATATATATTTTTTAATTTTTAATTTTATTTCATTTTAAAATATTTTAAATCAAATAAATAATTTTATAAATAAGTTTATAATAATTTATAATTTTTTTTTCAAAAATTGGATAAAATGTCCTTAATTGGCTAACAGAGATAAACACAAGGACCAAATTAGCCAAATTGAAAACACAAGGACTAAATTGACTCAATGACTAAAACACAAGGACCAAATTTGCCAAATTGAAAACACAGGGACTAAATTGACTCAATGACTAAAACACAAGGACCATTTTAACATTTAAGCCATAAATATATATACAATCAGCAGCTGGAATGTATCTATATGTGTATCTATAGGTTTCCATTTCAATGGTGGAGAGGAGGAGGAGGAAGCCACTGGTGCTTACTTCCACCAAAAGTCTCGTCAATTCCGTACTGAGTGAAGACCGCCCAGTCGACGGCGGCGGCGATGGCGACGAGTCTACGAGCTTGCAGTTGCCGCCGGGGATTCTCCGGCTGTCTAAGGACAGAACGGTCCTTTCAAGCAGCCCCAAATTGGCTTCTCTCGACGACTCTGCTTTGGTCGGGCTGCCCACTTCTGCCCTCAAACGGCTCTGCATCACCTCCGGCTCTCTGGTACTTGTTCCAATGTTGATTCATATAAATTTTCCTGCTTTCTGTTTGGTTGCCGGGAAAATTGATCAAAGTACAAGAATTTACACTTGAATCGTAGCTGAATTTCCCAGCTAAAGACTCAAGTTATCGAAATTTCGATTTCCGGAATGAATTATGGTAGAATTTTGTTGATTTTGAATACATGATGTGATTTTAAAGAATGTTGAATCCAATTAATTTCGCAGATAAAACTAAAATTATCGAATTTTGCTTTTGGGAAAGAATTGAAATTCATTAGTTAGATTTTTCGGGTTTAAGATTACACAGAATTTTCTGTTCAGCTAGTAATTGATACCAGTATTCTATGTTATTTTCTGGTTCGGCTGGATTTCGAATACACAAGGTGACTGTGATGAATGTGGAGACAAACGTACAAAGAACCGCTCAGGCCATTGTCCTCGATCCTCCGAACAGCCATGATTGCGCCGCGAAGATTGAACAATCCTTGTCCGAATTTTCTCACGCAATGCTTATTTTGCCTTGTTGTACTTTCCCTGGAAATGATCAAATGTCGTTGAAGCGCGAAGTTGCCTATATATCACCTCTATTAGCATATAACCTTGACTTGCACACATTGTGCTTCAAATCACTCGTTCATAGAGGGGAAGAGACTTTGGCATCTTATTTTGGAGAGAAAGTGGATGATGAGGTGAGCGGGAAAGGCCTTGAGCCTTCTGTAGTTGGATTGCAGTTGGGGCCTCAGCCTCAGTTGCCGAGATATGCTTCTCATTTGAGAGCTTCTTTCGTGAAGATACCAGAATGTGGTACACTTGATTCTCTTAAAGGAAATTCGTCCGTTGAATATGAAGATCGTCAAGAAATGATAGATTTGGCACTACATAACTACTTTGGAGTTGATAGGTATCTAGCAAGAGGTGATATTTTCAGTATTTGTATAAATTGGAGTTGCAAGTCAATGATGTGCATTCCTTGCAACCAAAGTTCACAAGATGGAAGCGATAACATCTATTTCAAGGTAATTTCCCTGTATTGTTCTTCCTATCAAAAAAAGAATCTTAATATTGTTCTTTGGTTGCTTTTATACTCAACATATAGTACCAAGTCTGATCACAGCGTAAATTAATATTCTTAGGTTGTGGCCATGGAACCTTCAGACGATTCCATTCTCCGAGTTAATCGCTCTCAAACAGCCCTTGTGCTTGGAGGGAGTGTCTCTTCTGCTGTACCCCCAGACTTATTGATTGCTGGAAAACAAGGTTTTGCACCTTTGCAAGGGGACACCGTAAAAATATTGGCTTCCATACTTGCACCGCCTCTCTGCCCATCAGCACTATCTTCAAAATTCAGAGTTTCAGTTCTCCTGTATGGATTGGCAGGTGAGTTTGATTTTTTCTTTTGTAGTTTGCTTTTCATGGTGGCTTTGATGTTTAAATTGGAATGGTCTCTAACAAGATCACTCATCTGCAACCGTATGCAATAATCTTTGAACCTTTTACCAGTTAGTAACAAAGATGTTGACCAAAAACCTGTCTGTTCTGGTTAAGATGTATTTTTCATGTGCCCAATTGTGTAGTGTTATTGAGTACTGATTCAATGCTTGCTGCAGGATGTGGTAAGAGAACAGTTGTTAGATACATTGCTCGTCGATTGGGCCTGCATGTAGTTGAATATAGCTGTCACAATCTAATGGCATCATCTGATAAAAGGATGTCTGTTTCACTAGCTCAAACCTTGAATACAGCTCAAAGGTGAGGCAGCACAAAGTGTTTAGATCTCGTAAAATTTGTCGGTTACGTTGCTCTAATACTGTCACATATACTTGGCAAGGCAGGCACAATCGTATTCATTTTTGTTACGTGTCTTTCAGTGATATTGTTAATTGCTGTTTCAATAATTATCTTTGCATCATTTATTCAAACTTTTGTGAGAAGCCAGTCCATGCTTTTCTATCGTTGTTTTCTCTGTTATATTTGACAATTTATCATTGTTATTGTAGATTATTTCTGCTTTATATTGTTGCTTTTTTTTCTTATGCCAATTATGCTATCAGATACTCGCCAGCAATACTTCTTCTCCGCCATTTTGACGTTTTCCGGAATTTGGGCTCTAATGAAGGTTCACCAAGTGATCAAGTTGGAATCAATTCTGAAGTGGCTTCACTTATCAGGGAATTCACTGAGCCAATTTCTGATGAAGGAGACATGGATTTTGAAGGAAAACACAATGGTGATACTGTAAGATGCAAATGCTTTAGATCCGCATATCTTGGTTTAGGATACTTATAGAAACCTAGTCATTTTGATTCTCTCAAATGATAAATAGTTGTAATATGAATTTCTAATGATCTGTACCTATTTATTTTGCATGGGTGTCCGTCCATTGATCTATAACTTTTTTGTTTATTATTTTTAATCTTAGTGGGGCATGTGCAGGATGCTGGGAAGATAGGAAGGCATCGGGTGCTGTTAATTGCAGCTGCTGACAGTACTGAAGGTCTACCACCAATTATTAGACGCTGCTTTAGCCATGAAATAAGTATGGGTCCTTTGACCGAAGAACAAAGGGTGAAAATGGTGTCACAGTCGCTGCAAACGGCTTCTGAACTCTTTTCTAATGTATGTGAGCAAATGTGTTGTTTCTATGTACCTTTTGTGTGCGGTTTTTTTAAATAGAAATATAACTATGATGCATAGGCTATTCCTAAAAGCTGAACAAGTATATATGTATATTCTTATAACCATGATTTGATCTTGTTTTGGTTGATACTCCACATGGTATTCATTGTAGTTTTTTTGGATCAAATTGGTGACTTTGATGGATCAGATTGTTGTTTTTTGCAGACTGGTTCAGAGGAGTTTATAAAGGATATAGTTGCGCAGACATCTGGTTTCATGCCTAGAGATATCCGTGCTTTGATTGCTGATGCTGGTGCTAACTTGATTTCCAGAGGCAATGTTCTGATTGACAGTGTTAAGTCGGAGGAATCAGATGGATCTCTCAGACCTGATGTGGAATCTGATAGTAAGTCCTCTGCAATTGCACCTCAGGTTCTGAGGAAAGAAAACTTGACAAAGGCATTGGAGCGTTCAAAGAAAAGGAATGCAACAGCCCTGGGTACACCAAAGGTAATTTAGAGACAAGACTAACTTCAGTGTAATTTTTTATTGTTTCTAAGAGTTTTATCTTTGATGTGGGAGGTAATAAAGATTTACTGATAGAATCAGCAAGCAGTGAAGTAGTAATCTCATAGAACATTTTCGAGTATATACAAGGAATTTTAAAGTCATTTTTCCCATAGGTCCCTAATGTGAAATGGGATGATGTTGGCGGTCTTGAGGATGTGAAGAAGTCAATTCTGGATACTGTTCAGGTAGGCGCTCTTTGTATATCTAAGCCTTTGTATGTTCGTTAGCAAGTTTCCAGTAACTGGAAATTGAAGTCTCTTTCACTGTACTCAGTTACTTGTTGCTGTATTTGTAGCTACCTCTTCTGCACAAGGACTTGTTTTCATCTGGTTTACGAAAGCGGTCTGGTGTTCTTCTATATGGTCCACCTGGAACTGGAAAAGTAAGTTGCTCTGGACTTATCTATTTGCCCTCTTCCTCGCCTGGAGCAATTTGTTTTTTGCCACCTTTGATTTGCTTATCAATCCTCAGACTCTACTGGCAAAAGCCGTTGCAACTGAGTGTTCCCTGAACTTTCTCAGCGTAAAAGGACCTGAACTTATCAATATGTACATAGGAGAGTCAGAAAAGAATGTTAGAGACATCTTCCAGAAGGTAAAGAATTCCACTATGATCAGTTGATCAGTATCCCTTCAATGAAAGAAGCTTATGATATTGGTTTTTATATATAAATTTCAAAACATCCATTTCAAGTTTCAACTCTTGATTAAGTGATATTGTACATACTTTGCAGGCCAGGTCAGCACGCCCATGTGTTATATTTTTTGATGAACTTGATTCTCTTGCTCCAGCCCGCGGTGCCTCTGGGGATTCTGGGGGTGTTATGGACAGAGTGGTTTCTCAGGTGAAGTGTCCTCTTTTTTTTTTTTCTCATGACTTCCGCATAATTTTTTCTATGATTCCATTGATGTTTTCTTAATCTGATAAGTTTTCTGTTTCGCTAGATGCTTGCAGAGATCGACGGCCTAAACGATTCAACACAGGTTATTGTCCTGGTATCTTCCTTTCTTATAATAAGAAAGAAACTATTATCTCATGCTTTACTTGGTTTGTCTTAGGACTTGTTTATAATTGGAGCAAGCAACAGACCAGATTTGATTGACCCAGCACTTCTACGGCCTGGACGATTTGATAAATTGCTTTATGTTGGAGTAAACTCTGAAGCATCTTACAGAGAGCGGTTAGTATTCTCACAATTTGGGTTTCGTGCCTTCAAAATGCGTACTTCGTTTAAGAGACTAATCAAATAATGCATGTCAATGAATCTTTTCTTCACATTTCTTAATGGCATCTCTTCTAGGGTCCTCAAAGCACTTACCCGAAAGTTTAAGTTACATCAAGACGTACCACTTTACTCCATAGCAAAGAGATGTCCCCCGAACTTCACTGGTGCAGACATGTATGCGTTGTGTGCAGACGCTTGGTTTAATGCAGCAAAGCGCAAGGTGAGACAGATAAACTAATATCCTTGCTACATGTTAATGCTATCTGATATATGGGGTGTTAAATGGTAAGGTAATTAAGAGCGGAAGTGCATGTATGTTTTATTTCCGTTAAAGTTGGAATATCCACCCATAAACCAGTTAACAAACGAGTTTTGAGGCACCCAGGATTTCATATACTGAGATTGAAAACCTTCAAGTGCTCGATGTAGGACCTCGTATTGTCAAGATCATCCTGGACATTTTCTATCGACACTCGATACATGTGTAAATTTTTATCGCAGTAAACTTAACTAGATAAAGGAATGCTCCTGTATTGACTGATGGTATTTCATGCTCCCTTTCTGGTGCTGACGTTTGGTTTCGTGTAGGCTTTGAGTTCGGATTCAGATTCTTCCCGCACAGATGAACAATCGGACTCTGTTATTGTCGAATATGATGATTTTATCAAGGTATGACAATTGCTCTTCACTATGATTGAAGGAAATGTGAATAGTTATGTGTATTACTATACAAAGTGCTTCTCCAAAGCCAGTTTCTGGATTATCGCCTGACTGCCTTGTCCTCCCGTCTTAGGTCTTAGGGGAGCTTTCTCCGTCGCTCTCCATGGCCGAGCTTAGAAAGTACGAGTTGCTGCGTGATCAGTTCGAAGGAGCTCCCAAGTGAATTCCCATCACATTAAAATGATCTGTGGGGAATCTATATTTTGAATCACTTATTATATAGTCAAGTGTATATGATATCAGTTTGTACTTCAAGGGTAGAAAAAGAAATATTGAAAACAGAAAAATAAGGAAAGATAGCATTTCCCTGCATGTAGGGCGAGCCTTTGCGCAATGGAAATGTTGCTTCTTTGTGACCGAAAGGTCAGGGGTTCAAGTCAGGGAAACAACCTCTTTTCAAAGCAAGGGTAAAGCTGCGTACGATAGAAGTTCCCCTCTCGACCCTCGTAAAGGCGGTAGACTTGTTGGCTTGGAGCTGCCCTTAATATTTCCTTGCATGTACCATTAGATTGAAAGAGTTATTTGTCGATTTATTGCCTGAACTTTTATGTAGCAATAGGATCAAATTGTCAACTTTAGAACTACATTCTTCATTGGATCATGCATTTTTTTTTTTTTGTCTCTTTGAGATTTTAGGTTTGATTTTCGTAGATGACGAGTTTGATTACTTAATTATAGTTGGCTCATTATGTGACTTACCTCAAGTCTCTACTCCACAATATTGTTGTATCAAAGAAAAGAAAACAAATTGATAGTCTATTCTAAACTAATCGAAACTATGAGAAAGGAATTTAAGTATGTTGCTCTACTCAACTTGGTTAACCTCATGTCTACATCAATCATAAAGCGTCATAAGGTCCACATAAAATGAGGTCGACTTGGACCTATAAATAAATTGGACCAGAGGAAAAGGCATGCCGATTAAGAACGGATGTCCAATAATGGGCATGTACATGTTTCACACAATATTGTAGCACGTGAATTATTTGTTAATACTACACTCTAAACCATAAGGGCATGTTTGATGGTCTGGTTGGAATGGTTGTGACCAATTAAAATAGATTTGAGTTCAGTTCGTTGTTTGTTGTGTCAAAATGTGAGATGAATATGACTGGACATGATGGGTTATGAATCCTCAATATATTGGGTTATTTAACCTATCAATATACACAGGTTTCAAGTCCAGCTTGACCAATCTTTGCCAATCCAATCATATCCAGTTTGACCAATCTCTGTCAATCCAATCTTATCCTTAAGGCCATAGGTCATCCAGCCTTA
Organism: Malus fusca; assembly: GCA_035220775.1. Taxonomy (NCBI): domain Eukaryota; kingdom Viridiplantae; phylum Streptophyta; class Magnoliopsida; order Rosales; family Rosaceae; genus Malus; species Malus fusca. The sequence goes on from CM069069.1 coordinate 40,121,555, forward strand.
CATCTGTATTATAACACATGACTAGTTGCTATTATATCATGTGACTATACGATATCATAACTTTTCGAAGATGTGCACGAACATCAATTTTTTTTTTTGGTCTTTTAATAAACGATATTATCTACATTAAAGGAATGAGGAATAAAAACTAAAATAAAATAAAAAAAGTGGGGGTGGGTGGGGCTAAGCCTCGCACTGTGCTAGACAATAATGTGGTTCAAATTCACCTTTAGCGATAATCGAACTAAGACATTTTACTTACAAGTGAAGAAAAATATCAATAAACAGTAGTATTAAGTGGCGTGTACAAACATCGTTTAAATTCCATTTCTGGTACTAAAATGCTTCTGTTTTTTTTTTTTTTGGTCAATTGGAAATACTAAAAAAACGCTATTTATGCTTCAATTTGGCGTTTGGAATCTTTGGATGGTTAAATTAAAGATCACAAATCCAAGCATATTCTTTCATAATTAGCGAGGAGTATATTCCAAAAACCTTGTTCTAGTACTATACATTGAAAGACATGCTTCCCATTTGTAGGACCCAATTATTGTCTTGTACTTTAAAAAAAAATCATTGTTAGTATTACGGTCTAGTAGTATTCCTTTTCACTTGTAAATGAGAGGTCTTAAGTTCGATTCTTGCCAAAATGCGACTTGAACCACATTATTGCTAACACATTGTGAGATTAATCCTACCCCCTTCCCTTAGTATAAACAATATCGTTTGTTTAAAAAAATAAAAAATAATTGTTATTATTTTTTTTAACAAACGATATTATCTAGCTAAGGGATGAGGTGGGTTAAACCTCACAATGGACTAGCAATAATGGGGTTCAAATTCGTCTTTGACAAAAATATAACCTAAATTCTCTTACTTACAAATGAAGAAGAATATCATCATACTGTAGTACTAAATGGCAATAATTGTTGTTATTTATAAGCTTACTAATTACTTGATGCTTTCTGACCGTCCATTTATATACAAAAACATCTGCCTTTTTTACTTACTGGGTTCCTATTGATTTTCTGTTAATTAGTAGTTTTCTGCTGTCTGATATTTATTGCTAATCATTATCATTAGTCAGTTTCCAAAAAAAAAATAAAAAATAAAATCATTATCAGTAGTCTCCATGATTTACATCACGAATATTATTCGACTTTTTACATGCAATGAGTCTTTTATTAGTATTTGCAAATCACAATTCAATAGAACTGCATAGCTTATTTTTATGAGAAGTATTATTGGCATTCCAAAAATCTCATTATACGCTCATCACAAATGTATTTTTCTTTCCTAATATAGAAAGTTTGGAGTGTAGAATGAGATTTTTGGAGTACTAATAACAATTCCCATTTTTTAATCATAAATACGTCTGCATAATGAACCTGTTAAAATCGTAAAAAAAGAAAAGTAATTTATATCTAACATACTAAGAGCACATGAAAAGTTTTATGCAAACAAATCAACCCCATTTACTCGCTCGCAGGAATTTATAATGGGACACCATTTAGTATCAAACTCATCATAAAAATATATTATACATGCACTCGTGTAAGTCAAATATAAGATGTTCTCTAATTAAGTAGAGACATAGTACCGCTAATAGTTCACAAAAAGATCAAAGAACTTTGGTTACGTACATTGTTAACTTATGGGACGAAAAGCACCCACATATTTTTGTCTCAATTCTCAAGTGCAAATGTATTTGTCAATTAGTATTACAGTCTAGTGATATTCATTTTCACTTGTAAGTGACATGTTTTAGGTTCGATTACTGCTAGCCTATTGTAAGATTTAACCTACTTCTTTACTCCCTTAGTGTAAAAAATATCGTTTTTTTTTTTTTTTTAAAAAGTGCAAATGTACTTTAGAAAAGAAAAACAAAACACGTGCTGCTTTAGGATGGACCCGGCTTCTCTGCCTTCCCAGTTCCCATACACTCTTATCCTCTCCTATTTTGTGCGATCACGGTAAGTCACGTCAATATTTTATATTGATTTTTTTATAGAGATAATAAGACAAAAAGTAATAGTGATATAAAATGCTGACGTGACTTAACCGTGACCGTACAAATAAGAAGAGATGAGAGTGTATGAGAATTGGGAGGGCAGAGAAGCCAGGTCCCTTTAGGATGGGCCTCTCACGTCACCTGCCTCGTGTATTTCGTGACTTTCATTCTTCACGGTGGGGTTTCCTACTATGGTTTTAGATATTGTTCCAATAACAATAACAAAATAATGTTTGTCGATTGAGAGAGATTTTTACAAAACGAGATTACTCACTGCAGTGTTCCGAGTCACTAATATGAAGTCTTACAAAAATAAAATTACACATTACTTTATATTACTGTGTAAATCATACGATGGTGAGTCTCATCGGCCGTCAGATGCTGGTCTCTTATTGAAAAATATATATAATAAAATAATGACCTTTTAAAGGGAATTAAAATAATGGCATTAAAAAATAAAACCTCACTTTAACAGCCAGCATTGTGCACAAGAACGGAATTGGAAAAGAAAAAACTGCATATGTGATAACGAAATTGACAGCAAGAGCATAAGATGGTATTTTGTGGATAATCTATGTAAATGCTCACAAGTCACAACCCATTATGTGGGTCCCTTCATAATTGTGGCATAGTTTTATCTGTCTATAACCCGGCTTCTCTGTCCTCCCACTTTCCATACACTTTCATCCCCTCATATTTTGTGCGGTCACGATTAAGTCACGTCAACATTTTATATTGATTTTTTATAGAGATAATAAGACAAAAAACAATAGTAATATAAAATGTTGACGTGACTTAACCGTGACCCCACAAATAGGAGGGGATGTGAGTATATGGGAAGTGGGAGGGCAGAGAAGCCAGGTCCCTAAATAGACAGCAAAAAGAGTAAAGTTTTCATAATTTAAATTGCCCTTCTCTAATGAGGATTTTTTTTTAACAAACGATAGGTGGGTGGGCAGGCTTAGCTTCATAGTAAGCTAGCAATAATGTGGTTCAAATTCGTCTTTAACGAATAGACTTTAGGTTCAATTCTCGCCAAATGTGAATTTGAATCACATTATTATGGTAAGCCCATTGACCCACTCTCCTACCCCTTAATTATTTTTAAAATATATTTTAATAAAAATAATAAAATTTAAAATAAGTAAAATTAAAACAAAAGAGAAACAATAAAAAAAAATACTCGTAAGTTGATGAGTACGAGTTAGGAATAATTCAGACTATCATTTCAAGTAAGTAAACATATGTTAGCTGTTTTAACATTTTGCAGTTACAATGAATGTAAAAAGGAAGACAATGATTTGAAATTATATTTTAACTATTTCAAATTATGTGTTTCTACACTTCTTCTACGTTCACCTGTAAATAAATAAGTTTTAAATTGAGTTCATGTTAAAATGAATGACCGACTAACATATCATCTGATGAACAAATTTAAGTATACATTGTATCACAAAACTCAAATTTTCCAATTTGTCCTTGAAAATTCAATAATCTTGTATTGATTTCAACCAACGGTTATTATACAAAGCTCAAAAAACAACATTGAAATAACTAACAAATTGTCGCACATGAGTTAAGTGAATTATTGTTTTAGACAACTAAATTGAAATTAAAAATAAATAAATATATAAACTCCAGACATGACAACCACATAAGGAGAGGGACATTTTTGTCTCAAAACATATGTAAGCATAGGAAAAGGATCATTTCCGGATCCCTTCCACCAAATTCACCCAATCAATCAATTCGGACCTTTGAAATTTGATCAAACGACTATAAACAAATGACCTCTTTAAAAGTTATAATAACTTTAACCGTTATATCAAATTTCTAAGATCCAGATTAGGTAATTGGGTGGATTTGGTGGAAGGGATCCGAAAGGATCCCCTTCCGTAAGCATAAACCGGTCAACCAGTTGAGGTTTGCTGTCTCCACCAAACCCATTTGGTGCGTGTTTCTTTCTCTTTCAATATTATTATTATTTTTTTAATTATTTTCTTCTGTGAAACACTGCGGTAAATACTAAATAATTCCTTTTTTTTAATTAATTTCGAATTTATATTTTTCGTTTTTTATTTTCCAGTGTTGCTTTTTTTTTCTTTTTTTTTATTTATACCTATTTAAGTCGTTAAAGTCCTGACAAATGGATAAATGGTAGAGAGTTTTTTCTCCTCCACGCGCTATCTGAGATTTAGCTTCCCGAATGGATTATATCGAGTTTGCTTTTGGAAACCGAGCTTGCAATAGGGCGGCTCATTCGGTGGCTTCGTATGTTAACCGTAATGAAGGTTTTCATGGATCGGGATTATTGTTTCCTAAATTTTTATTCGATGTTTTTGTTGAGGATGTAAATATTGTTATTCAAATTGATTAATAAACTATCCGATTTGACAAAAAAAAAAGAAGAGAGAAGACAAAGTTGTTGCATACAAAATATGTATTTATTTATTTTTTTAAATGAGACAACTAGTGGCAAATCACGATATTACAACCTAACATGTCAGATAGTTTAAAACAAGATCCTATCAAATCAATTGTTCAGATTACAATTTCTCAACGTAACATGCCAACTAGTTCATAGTAATATTCTACTATTCAACATTGCATGCCAAATGTTCACGTCTAGTCCCAATTACAAGATTTTAATTGATAGATGTCTAAATTTATAGTCTGGCACCATGATGTGCCAAATAGTTCAAACAAGATTGTTGAACCAATAATCCAAATTTATAGTTTGGCAACATGGCATGCTAGATTGTTAAAACAAGATTCTCTTGACCTTATGATTCAAATTGAGAGTCTATAAACTTAGCATTTTGAATATGATGATTTTATCGAGGTATGACAATTGCTCTTCACTATGATTGAAGGAAATGTGAATAGTTATGTGTATTACTATACAAAGTGCTTCTCCAAAGCCAGTTTCTGGATTATCGCCTGACTGCCTTGTCCTCTCGTCTTAGGTCTTAGGGGAGCTTTCTCCGTCGCTCTCCATGGCCGAGCTTAGAAAGTACGAGTTGTTGTGTGATCAGTTCGAAGGAGCTCCCAAGTGAATTCCCATCACATTAAAATGATCTGTGGGGAATCTAGATTTTGAATCACTTATTATATAGTCAAGTGTATATGATATCAGTTTGTACTTCGAGGGTAGAAAAAGAAATATAGAAAACAGAAGAATTAGGAAATATAGTATTTTCATGCATGTAGGGCCAGCCTTGAGCAATGGAAATGTTGCTTCTTTGTGACCGAAAGGTCAGGGGTTCAAGTCAGGGAAACAACCTCTTTTCAAAGCAAGGGTAAAGTTGCGTACGATAGAAGTTCCCCTCCCGACCCTCGTAAAGGCAATAGACTTGTAGGACCCAATTAGTGTGGACCGTTGTATTTTCATGACCAAGGAGTGTGGACCGTTGTATTTTCATCCAACGGCCAACACTCCTTGATCAGGAGGATCCTCACCTTTAAAGTTTTAATATTTATAGCCGTTGGACCGTTGGATGAAAATCCAACGGTCCACACTCCTTGGTCATGAGGATCCTCACCTTAGGCTCAGGAGAGGATCCAAATCCTTTGTAGGACCCAAGTATTGCCTTGTATTTTTAATAAAAAATAATTGTTGTTATTTAGTATTACGGTCTAGTGGTATTATTCTTTATTTGTAAATGAGAGGTTTTAGATTCGATTCTCGCCAAAAGGCAATTTGAACCACATTATTGCTATCCCATGTGAGATTAATCCTACCCCCTCCCCTTAGTATAAACAATATTGTTTGTTTAAAAAAAAAATAATAATTGTTACTATTTTTTTTAACAAACGATATTATCTAGCTAAGGGATGAGGTGGGTTAAACCTCACAATGAGTTAGCAATAATGGAGTTCAAATTCGTCTTTGGCAAAATTCGAACCTAAATTCTCTTACTTACAAGTGAAGAGGAATACAATTATACTGTAGTACTAAGTGACAATAATTGTTGCTATTTATAAGCTTACTAATTACTTGATGCTTTCTGACCGTCCATCTATATACAAAAACATCTGCCTTTACTACTTACTACTATTTCCTTTTGGATTTTCTGTTAATTAGTAGTTTTTTGTTGTCTGATATTTATTGCTAATCATTATCATTAGTCTCCATGACTTGCGTCACGAATATTATTAGACTTTTTACATGCAACGAGTCATCTATTAATCTACAAATTACAATTCAAAGCATTTGCATAGCTTTTTTTTAATCATAAATACATTTGCATAACGAATCCGTTAAAATCGTAAAAAAGAAAAGTAATTTATATTTAACAGACTATAAGAGCACATGAAAAGTTTTATGCAAACAAATCAACCCTATTTACTCACTCGCAAGAAGTTATAATGGGACACCATTTAATATCAAATTCACCATAAAAATATATTATACATGCACTCGTGTAAGTCAAACCTAAGATGTTCTCTAATTAAGTAGAGACATAGTACCGCTAATAGTGCACAAAAAGATCAAAGAACTTTGGTTACGTACATTGTTAACTTATGGGACGAAAAGCACCCACATATTTTTGTCTCAATTCTCAAGTGCAAATGTAATTGTCATTTAGTATTACAGTCTAATAGTATTCATTTTCACTTGTATGTGACAGGTTTTAGGTTCGATTATCTTAAAATGCGAATTTGAACTACATTACTGCTAGTCCATTGTAAGATTTAACCTACTTTTTTACTCCCTTAGTGTAAAAAATATCATTTATTTAAAAAAAAATGCAAATGTACTTTAGAAAATAAAAACAAAACACATGCTGCTTTAGGATGGGCCTCTCATGTCACCTGCCTCGTGTATTTCGTGACTTTCATTCTTCACGGTGGGGTTTCCTACTTTGGTTTTAGATATTGTTCCAATAACAATAACAAAATAATGTTTGTCGATTGAGAGAGAGATTTTTACAAAACGAGATTACTTACTGCAGTGTTCCCGAGTCACTAATACGAAGTCTTACAAAAATAAAATTACACATTATTTTATATTACTACATGAATCACACGATGGTGAGTCTCACCAGCTGTCAGCAACTGATCTCTTTTTGAAAAATATATATAATAAAATAATGAATTTTTAAAGGGAATTAAAATAATGGCATTAAAAAATAAAACCTCACTTTAAAAGCAAGCATTGTGCACAAGAACGGAATTGGAAAAGAAAAAACTGCACATGTGATAACGAAATTGACAGCAAGAGCATAAGATGGTATTTTGTGGATAATCTATGTAAATGCTCACAACCCATTATGTGGGTCCCTTCATATTTGTGGCGTGGTTATATCTGTCTATATAGACGGAAATATATCTTCTTCGGATCCTTTCTACCTAAGCCCACTGAGCACAAAATTTTTGTCTTTAAAATTTGATCAAACGGCTAAAGGTATTATAACTTTTAATGGATCCTCTTGTTTTTAGCCGTTGAATCAAATTTCAAGAGCCCAGATTTGTGCTCAGTTGACTTAGGTGGAAGGGATCCGGAGAGGATCCCTATATAGACAGCAAAAAGAGTGAAGTTTTTATAATATTTAAATTGTCAGTCGCTAATGAAGATTTTTTTGAACAAAAGATATTACCTACATTGAGGGGGAAGGAAATAGGCTTAGCCTCACAGTAGACTTGCAATAATGTGGTTCAAATTCGCCTTTGGCGAGAGGCGTTAGATTCAATTCTTGGCAAATGTGAATTTGAACCACATTATTATAACAAACCCATTGTAAAGTTTAGCCCACTCCCTTAATGTATACTATTGTTTGTTCAAAAAAAAAAAAAACATGTAGGGTACTTAGTAAGTTAATTATTTTTTAAAATATATTTTAATAAAAATTAATAAAATTTAAAATAAGTAAAATTAAAACAAAAAAGTAAAATAATAAAAAAAATTACTCCTATGTTAGGAATAATTTAGACTGTCATTTCAAGTAAGTAAACATATGTTAGTTGTTTTAACATTTTGCAGTTACAATGAATGTAAAAAGGAAGGCAATGATTTGAAAATATATTTTAACTATTTCAAATTACGCGTTTGAACACTTCTTCTATGTTCACCGGTAAATAAATAAATTTTAAATTGAGTTCATATTAAAATGAATGACCGACTAACATATCATCTAATGAACAAATTTTAGTATACATTGTATCACATAACTCAAATTTTCCAATTTGTCCTTGAAAATTCAATAATCTTGTATTGATTTCAACCAACGGTTACTATACAAAGCTCAAAAAAACAACATTGAAATAACTAACAAATTGTCACACATGAGTTACAGTGAATTATAGTTTTTGAGAAATTAAAAAATAAATAAATAAATAAACTCCAGACATGACAACCACATAAAGAGAGGGACATTTTTGTCTCAAAACATATGTAAGCATAGGAAAGGGATCCTTCGGATCCCTTCCACCAAATTCACCAAATCAATCAATCTGGACCCTTGAAATTTGATCAGACGCCTACAAACATAATGTTTTTTTAAAAGTTATAATAATTTTAACCGTTATATCAAATTTCAATAATCTGAATTAGGTGATTGAATGAACTTGGTGTAAGAGATCAGAAGATGATCCCTTTCCGTAAGCATAAACCGGTCAACCAGTTGAGGTTTGCTGTCTCCACCAAACCCATTAGGTGCGTGCTTCTTTCTCTTTCAATATTATTATTATTTTTTTAATTATTTTCTTATGTGAAACACTGCGGTAAATGCTAAATAATTCGTTTTTTTTAAAATTAATTTCGAATTTATATTTATATTTTTTGATTTTCCAGTGTTGCTCTGCTCTTTTTTTTTCTTTTTTTTTTACTTTGTTTTTTTTTTTTTACCTATTTAAGTTTTTACAGTATGGAAAAGTCCTGTTTGGGGGGATAGGTATAAAAGAACATGCTGGATTCGCCAGCTGACAGGTGGATAAATGGTTGAGAGTCTTTTTTGGCGCCCCGAGCTTGCAATAGGACGGCTCATTCGGTGGCTTCGTATGTTAATCGTAATGAAGGTTACCATAGATCAAGGTTATTGTTTCCTAAATTTTTATTCGATATTTTTGTTGAGGATGTAAATATTGCTATTCGATTTGACAAAAAAAAAAAGAAGAAGACAAAGTTGTTGCATACAGAATATTATTATTATTATTATTTTAAATGAGACAACTAGTGATAAATCACGATATTACAACCTAACATGTCAGATAGTTCAAAACAAGATCCTATCAAATCAATTGTTCAAATTACAATTTCTCAATGTAACATGCCGACTAGTTCAGAGTAATATTCTACTATTCAACATTGCATGCCAAATGTTCACATCTAGTCCCAATTACAAGATTTTAACCGATAAATGTTTAAATTTACAGTCTGGCACCATGATGTGCCAAATAGTTCAAACAAGATTGTTGAACCCATAATCCAAATTTATAGTTTGGCAACATGACATGGCAGATTGTTAAAACAAGATTCTCTTGATCTTATGATTCAAATTGAGAGTCTAGAAACTTAGAATTTCGAGAGTCCATACGAGATTATACTAAATAAATGACCCCTGTTGATAGTCTGACAACCCAAAATATCAGGTACTTCATACAAGATTTGACTAATAAAATAATCCTAATTTATAGTATGTTTTCCTTTAATTCAAAAACAAAATTACTCTTCTCGAAACGCTTTCTACATATTATTCCAAGTATAACAATCTATACAAGGGAGACTATTCTATCATAGAACATACCACAAAAGCTTATTTGAGGACTTACTTTAGAGTTCTATCCCCTTTTTTGGTTTTTGCAGATCGCCATCCAACAAGAATTGCCAACAGCGGGACTCGAACCTAGACTTTAATCTATAATAAATAACGATCGTTACCAATTCAACCACCATTGTTGACTTATATAAAACATATTTCATAACGACATTTTTCGTGTACGTTTTAACCAATTAACAAACTTGTAATCTATTGTACAACATTCTTGCTATCACACTACTATAAGAATCACCTATACTTTACAATTTAGCATGCAAGTTTTATTTGGTGAATTATTTATTTGTAACAAATTAATAATCTCTTGTATTTATGTTAGAACATATCACCTATAGAAACTACATTTTTGGTGAATTATTTATTTCTCAAGGGCCAAAAAATGAAGAAGCAACCACGCGCGTATTCTTGCGTCTCAAACTATAAATTCTCAGTCTTTCACGACAGAGCCATTACATAAAAAAGAGGAAATATAGGGGCCAGAACGAAAATAAAAGGAAATATGCAAACGGTGTATGCTGGTTAGATCCTGGTTCTTTCCTAATTCAACGTGGACACACAAATTACAAAAATTAATATTATTGCCAGAAAAATATGATTAATTAATTAATTTTTGCTTCGAGCGAAAGAAAATAAAAATAATTAGAAAAAGAAAAATCAGAAATTAAGAAACCGGCTGCTGTAAACACCAAAAACCAGAGAGAGAGAGAGAGAGAGAGAGAGAGAGAGAGAGAGAGTCCTGCTGAATCAAATTTTCAGCTCAAAAGAATTTACCCGCAGAAACTGTTGGCGAAATCGGAGCTTTTAGAAACCCAATTGGGTTTGTTTAATTTTATAAATTCGTTTTTTAATTTGGGAAATTTTGGAAGATTTGAATTTTGGGATTTAGGGTTATTGATTTTTGAGGGTGTTTGTGTGATCGGGTGGGAATTTGATTGATAGGGATTTTGGGTTTTGTTGAATGGGTCGTGGTTTGATTAGTAGTTGAAGAATTTGAGAGAGAGATTTGTGGATGATTTCTGTGGGGACTAGGGATGCAAGGAAGGGGATGGAATTAGGGTTTGCTGGTAGGATAGAGATGGAGGATACTGAGCTTGAAGAAGGCGAAGCTTGCTCTTCCCACATCAATGAATACGATTCCAACATCGATGTCGATGTTGCTCTCTCTTACATCGTAAGCATATAGAAACACATATATGTATTTATACATGTAGATTTGGATATACATGTGTTTATGCTGCTTAAAAGTTTGATCCTTACATGAATATCGGTTTTGAATTGCTCGATTTTTTTTTGGGTTGACTTGTATGGTGTGTAGATCCGAGCTAATGGAGTTTGATTGAAATTGAATTTTACTTTGATTATGTTAAGAATTTAAGGGCACTTAATGGAACGAGAACTTTTTATTGAATTAAATTTGAGTAGAAATCTCTTACTTGAGCTTAGGAAGCTTAAAGACTTGATATTTGCTTTCAGGGAGCGGTGCTGTAGTTTAGGATTTTGTTACTTAGCTTATGATTGTTGTAATGTACTTACAGTGTTAACATATCATATTCATCCACTTTGTTATGTAAGGATGTATCCCTCTTTGACTTATGGTCTGGCTTGAAAATGCTGTTTTGAGGGGTTGGATCATGCGAGTAATTGGTTTTCGCGCTGAACTTACTGGTTATTATAACGGTTTAACGTGCCATATAATGTGCCTTGAAAACGATTCAGTTTTGGAATCCATATTGACTTACTGTGTAGTTATGAGTTATGTGGGATTGTAAAATCTGAATGTTAGAATCAAGTTTTGTAGAATTTATCCACGTTAGCTTCAAATGCGATGGGTGACCTTTTGGAATTTGAAACTGGGGTTTTGAGATTCTGATACTTGTTTAAGTGTTGTTGTAAGGTCATGAAGTGTGATTGCTTTAGGTAGTTAATATTTGGTAGCTCGACAATGTAAAATCTTAAATCATAAAGATGCCTAATCTTACGAAAAGTGTTATTGAAGTATAACTGTCTTGTTTACTTTGCGTCTCTTTAGACAAGCTTTGCATTTTAATGACACATACTGCTCTCTCTGGTATTAGGATGATAAAATTCAGGATGTTTTGGGACACTTTCAGAAAGAATTTGAAGGTGGAGTTTCTGCGGAGAATTTGGGTAAGTCAATAGAAGGGAATTACATTATCTCTTGTGCTTGAGAGATTCATTAATTTTAAGTTCTCTTTAAGTAATGAGTTGGCAATCAATACATTGCAACAGGGGCAAAGTGGGGTGGGTATGGCTCATTTTTACCTTCTTATCAGCGGTCTCCAGTGTCGTCTCATCCAAAGACTCCGCAAAAAGTTCAGAACTGCAGCTTACTCAAATCTCCCAACAATTTGAAACTTGAGGTATCAACTCTCAGCATATCATTTCCTACTTATATCTAGTTCTGTAGACAAACCTTTGTCTCGTAGTGGTTTATTTGACAATTATCAGTGTACTTGAGCATCCTTCATTATTTTTCTACACAGGCTGGTCAACGTAACAATGCAGTTTGTTATAATACACCTCAGTCAGTGGGAGTTGGACCTGCTTCTACGGGTTCCACCTCGCTTGTTGCACCAAAGGCACCCTCAACAAATGATCCAGTCAAACAAGAAGGAAGTGTGTCATTAATTCAAGCTGACCAGTACGCTCCTCGGCATGAATCTGCAAACAAGAAAGATATTAATTCATTGGATCAGAAAACACTGAAGGTGCGACTTAAAGTGGGATCGGATAACTTGTCGACACGAAAAAATGCTATCTACAGTGGGCTTGGTCTTGATGCCACATCGTCTTCCTCAGTAGATGATAGCCCTTCAGAGAGTGAAGGGATATCTCATGAGCCTCAAGATGCCCCATTTGAATCTCCCACCTGTATTCTTCAGGTGAATCATCTCCCTGTAATATTCAGATGTTTTCTGTTTCTGAAATAGTGTGCTTAATCTAAAACATTTCTTTTGGTGGTGCTCTGGAGCAGATTATGACATCCTTTCCCGTGCATGAGGATATGATGTCACCTCTTCATGACGACCTCATTTACTTAATTGAAAAGGAAAAGCTCCTAAAAGAGGTTAGAGTGAATGGAAATCATACCATGGAGGGAGGTGGGAAAGTGTCAGGATCGAGGAAAACAAAATTGGTCGAAAGAAATGATTTGTCAGCTGAATCAAAGAGTGGGAAAAATAAGGATGGAACTGGGCTTCTGTCAAAGAAGGAACATGACATTGACATGCTTGCTTGTGAGGAGCTTGTTTCTAAAACCTTGAAGCTCCCACTTCTATCTGGTTCATTTTCTACTGTCAACAATGTGATAAAGAGCAAAGAAATGGATAAGAAAACTTTAGTGAGGGATAAGGTCTTCCCTGGTCAAGCAGAAGATGAACCAATGGAGCCAATTTCCACCCAAGAGGATGGCTGGGTTGAAAAGCGAAAAGCCAATTTGGCTGGAAAGGTTCAGGAAGATAGAAAAGTGAATGTGAGTGAGGACGTTTTGGTTCATCCAAAGAAAGAGGGCCATTGCAGAGTAGAGAAAACTTATGAATCGGTAAAAGGTGACTTAAATGTTTCCAAAGGGAGGAAATCTCTAAATACTGAAGTCATGGACCATTCAAAGCAGAAAGTCAATCAGAAGGCTACATCACATGAGGTAGATGATACAAGACTATTTTCTGGGAAGGAGTATCCAGTACCTGGGGAGAAAAACAAACTGAAGGAAAGTCACAGGACCACGGTTTCTGAGTTTCCAAAAGAAAGCTCAAGGGTTGGTTCTTCTTCAGCGCCCAAAATGAAGGGCACTCATGCAAATAGTTCTAATATTGATCAAAGCAGGGATACATATAGAGATTTGTTTGGGGATATAGATGAAAAGAACCAAATGAATTTATCTGAACTGCCAGTTGAAGATAAGCTTAAGGACTCTGATGCTGTTGCAAAAAGCACATCTGCAGTTAACAGTGCATCAAGGGAGAGACAAAGTGGCAATAAATTTGAAAAACCATCAATTGCAGACTCATATCCTATGACGGCTTCAAATATAGCCCCACACTCTGGAAATGGGCCTGTGTCTGCTGTGCCTCCTGCTACGGGGGCTCCTGCACCGATAGCAGATAATTGGGTGTGTTGTGACAAGTGCCTGAAATGGCGGCTTCTTCCATATGGTACAAACCTGGAGAGCCTACCTGAGAAGTGGCTGTGTAGCATGCTTAATTGGCTGTAAGTTCCTTTGTCGTAGGCATTTTCTAACCTATCTATCACTACGTTCATTACAGTACATTGTATATCGCTGTATCTACAAAACCTGTAGTGGTATACTGATGTATGCCATTTTATAATTTGTGACTGTTCATTCCAATCTCTCTCGCTTTCTATCTCTCTGAAGCTCATCTCTTGATTCAAATGTAGGCCTGGGATGAATCGGTGTAATGTAAACGAGGAGGAAACAACAGAAAAGACGAAAGCTCTCATTGCACAGTACCAAGTTCCTGCCCCTGAGAGTCAAAATAATCTGCCCAGAAATCCTGGTTTAATGGAAGGAGTGGCATTGCCTAAGCCTCGAAACCCTGACCAAAACCTTGAAAATTTTGGTTTGCCTGCCATGCCTAGTGGTGGAAAGAAAAAAATTGGAGCAAAAGAATTGCCAAATGCAACTAATAAAGATGGTTCCATTCAGTTTCCAAACTCTATGAAGAAAACCATGCAGGCATCGGTGAAGAGTAGAAGCTTGAATGATGTGAATCAGTCTCCACTGCCAAGTGAACCTGATTTGCAGCAGCTAAGCAAGTCCAGTGACATGGCAGTGGAGAAACGAAAACACAAGTACAGGGAGAAGCATAGAGATTTAGAGCGCTCTACTGGGGGAGGTACTGTATGAAACAGCATTTTTTTTTTGTGCTTTTAAAACTTCCTTAATTAATGTGAATGCTATTTACGTACTAATACAGCATGTCAAACAGGTGACATCAAGAATTTAAAGATAAAGAATAGAAGAGACTCTGATCCAGATTCTTCTAGAGCTTCCAAGAAAATCAAGACTGAAGTTAAACATATCAATGATGAAGGATGGGCATCAGACTACAGTGGGGCAGTTGGGGAGGTAGGTATTAGCTCAAGTGGTGGTTTTCTGACTGCTGCTGCAGGGAAAGATCAAATTAAGAACAGGTCACACTCTGCTTCTATTACAAAAGCAAAAGATGAAGCTTTCTTAAATAGTCAATCCTTAGATGTGGGAAACGTTGATTCTAAAGGTAGATCAAAAAAGAGAAAACTGAAGGAATCCTCCGATTCTCAACTTCACATGGGTTCCATTCCAGCTACAGGGCATTATGTTGAGGATCATTCAGTCGCCGTGAAGGAGGAGTTTAGTGAGAACTACCGCAGGAAAGAAAAGAAGGCAAGGACTTCTAAATCCGAGGGGAAAGAGTCTAGTGCAAGCAAAGGAAGTGGTAGAACAGACAAAAAAAGCAGCCATACAAAGAACCAACAACATAGAAAAGATATTGGTAGCAGCTTAACTCACCGGAGTAGGAATGATGTGGATTCCTTGAAAAAAGATTTGGGATCTGTACAGGTTCCTATGGCTGCAACTTCAAGCTCCTCCAAAATCTCTGGCTCCCAGAAAACGAAATCCAGCTTTCAGGAAGTTAAGGGTTCACCTGTAGAATCTGTCTCATCTTCACCTATGAGAATATTGAATCCTGATAAGCTTACATCAGTACGCAGGGACCTCATGGGAAAGGATGAATCACAAAATGCTGGTCATTTTGCCATAGGTAGCCCAAGAAGGTGCTCAGATGGCGAAGATGATGGTGGGAGTGATCGATCTGCAACAGTGAGGAAGGACAAAGCCTCCACTGTGGCTTATCATGGGGCCCATGAGTCTTCTGTGCTTGATTTCCAGGACAGAGAGAATGGAAAGCATTATCACTCTAATGGGTCGCACCCAAGAAAGTCAGGGAAGGGATACTCTTCTTCACTGTCGAAGGACAAGAAAAGGAGCTTTGAATCTGATTTGGACATTGGTGAGGTCAAGAATTCTAATGTTCTCAGTGAACAGAAAGATCATTCACCCTCTCATGGAATAAAACCTGGGGATGGTAAAAACAAGTTGCAGGAGAAATTTGGGTCAAAATCTGGTGAAACTGAGAACAAATATGTCAGCAAGAAAGATGTTACTGGAAAATCTTCCATTGAGAGCAGTAAAAGGGAAGGTCAGTCGAATTTTGGGGGGCATGATGGCCCAGATGTTAAGCCAGAAACCATTTGCAAAAAAGATGCAATTTCTACTCCCAAGCAGAATTCACTGCAAGATTGTGATGGTGAAAAGTCATCAAAGATTCTTTCTGAAAAAACTGAACGAGTGGATGCAGGCTCAGTTAGGGGGAAGTCACTACCCTTGCCACCCTCTGGTGGATTTCAAAATGAGATTACGGGTCGTTGTCCCCGACCAGCTGTGGGTTCTCAAAAGGGTAATGGAGCAGATAGCTCACAAGTTGATGCCTCTGAAGGTAATGATGCTCTGAAGCAAATACAAACCAGAAGGGTTGATAATCAGAATGGAGCTCAGCATATCAGTTCAAGGCATCTTGCACAGAATGGGCACAGGGCCAGGGATATTGATGCCCCTAGTCCAGTTAGAAGGGACTCCGGCAGCCAGGCTGGTACTAATGCTCTGAAAGAAGCTAAAGATCTAAAACATCTTGCTGATCGCGTCAAGGTTTTAACCATCATATTTTCATGATTAGATGTTGCTGTTCTCCTTTCTGTAATAATCATGTGTAATACTAATCCTTGCAGAACGCCGGGTCTTCCGAAAGTACGGGGCTTTACTTCCAAGCGGCTGTCAAATTTCTTCATGCTGCATCTTTGTTGGAGAACACTGATAGTGCCAAGCATATTGACATGACTCAGTGCATGCAAATGTATAGTAGCACCGCGAAACTATGCGAGTAAGTCAAATTTGAGCCGTATTAATACTTCTTTTCTCGTGGCACATGCACTGGTTTTGGGTCTTAGTGATCATATCTGTTGACTTGTGCAACCTTGCTGTGAGTCCTCCTCTACCCTTCGTGGAACCCTGCATGTGCATTGGGACCCATAATATGGTTGTCCGCAATTTTAGGTGGTACTTTGAACTATATTTTTGTGGTTTTTACCATCGTGTATTTGGACTTGCATCGAAAGCCCTTTTGGAATGGTTGGGAGGGGTGACAGAGAAAGTGTACTTTTGGGGTACGCATAGCATTAGCTCTTAAGATGTAGGGAGTGATCTTCTCATACTGTTGAAGCTGTCATCTGTCTTTTGCATGTGGGATGTACTTTTGGGCCGTACTAGGTATTGATTGTGTCGTCTTTGGTCATTAGAATAGTTATTGGCATATACTGTAGTGGCACGTATAGGAGCCATTCCTATTGTTTTTTTAAGTATGTTCTTTGCAGGCTTTTATATTCTAATGGGTTCTGGAGCTTTCATGCCTTTTATGCTTTTCCTTGTTAATTAAAAATTATCTTATAGGTTTTGTGCACATGAATACGAGAAAGCCAAGGATATGGCTGCTGCGGCTTTGGCCTACAAATGCATGGAAGTGGCTTATATGAGGGTGATATACTCCTCGCATGCCAGTGCAAGCAGAGATCGTCTTGAGTTGCAAACAGCTTTACAATTGGTTCCTCCTGGTAAATTGACCAGCGTCCTAAGTGAGCTGTTATTTGGTTCTAGAGGAGCTGCAAGGCTCTTAATAGCCTTGTTCTGAGTTGCTGCTAATTTGATAATCGTCTTGTTGCTTTTCTATCAGGTGAATCTCCTTCTTCCTCTGCCTCTGATGTTGATAACCTAAACAACCCCTCAACGTTAGACAGGGTTGCCTTACCCAAGGGCGTTAGCTCTCCCCAAGTTGCTGGAAACCATGTTATTGCTGCCCGAAACCGTCCCAATTTTCTCCGGATGCTCAATTTTGTAAGTTTATATAGATCCTATCCTGAAACTTCCCTCGTACTGTTGCACATTTTCATCAGAATTATTTTTCTAGATTTTTAGTACGTATAACGTGGTCAGAGAAGGGCATGAAAGAATCGACTATCAATTTATTTAAGAATGGGTATTCTCTTTTCACAGTAGAGAAGTGTGGATGATGACCGAACATTTTGTAAATATGATTTCTTGCAGGCTCAGGATGTAAATTTTGCAATGGAAGCGTCGAGGAAATCATGGCTTGCATTTGCAGCTGCTAATACAAACACGGGAGATGCTAAGCGTGCAGAAGGTATATCTGCCATTAAAAGGGCTCTTGACTTTCACTTCCAAGACGTAGAGGGATTACTACGTTTGGTACGGCTCGCGATGGATGCTATCAGCCGTTAAAAAAGGCAAGTAGTTGTGTTATGATTCAACCCTAGCAAAAGGTCAATTGGTGAATCCTTGGGCTCATGCCTTAAGGAAGGAGGAAAACGAGTCTGGTCTTGATACTTCTGCTGAACTGCTTGGAACATCTGTTGAGCGACTGATTGTTTATCTTCATGTTTCAAATACAGCGAACTCCTAGTCATTTTATTTTATGTGGTCTCGAATCTGCTTTCTAGCACTGACAAATCATCGTCAAGTACAGCTCTGATGAAAAGATTCTGGAGCTGCTTTTGAAAGTGGATTTACTTCATCAAGAATGTGAGGGGAGATATAATAGTTGTATATAAGGACGAGAGAACGAGTTCTAAAATCAATAGGGGGTTTGTTTTGAGTTCCAAAACCAGAACTTACAGCTTTGGAGATTCTTAATTGTTCAGACTGTTAACTTATCTTGATAATTCGTTATGTTGAACTTTGTGGAGAAGACTGGCAGCTGCCAGTATGTGCGCAGACTATCTGATCTTGATTCAACAGTTGAGACCACACCGACACTGTAGAAAAGGGTGGAAAAGATGGAAATCGTAGGTATGCTGTTTTTCTAATAGATAATCTGTATTTCCCCGTCAAACCTTTCAGTTACCATTTGCACTTTTTTGTCTGAATTTGATTTTGATATGTGTTACATGTGCAGGTTGTCTTCACTTTTGTTGTTGTTAGGATATCTTCTTTGCGTTAATAGAGATGAAATCAGATGAAGAAAAAAAAAAATTACATTATCAGCGAATTATTATCACTGTTATGCATGTTAGCTCGAACCTGCTGCACTTGCCTGAGTTTCTTTCCTCAAAGGTTTGTTAGCTGCAACTGTTGGTGAAAGTTTGATGCTTCATTCTGAGTGCATTCATCTCTAACTCTGTCTATTTTCACTTTATCTTGCCAGTGGCGACAATGTATATATACTAATCATTGAATCGGGATCATTGAAGAATCTGCGCGTGTTTCCGTCTGTAAAGAGAAGGGGATCGGTTGGATATTATTAACTCGGTCCTTCAGATCTAACAGGTAAGGTTCTAATGATTTAGCAACGTCAATATTTTTTGTCGACGTCAGATAATTAAAGATATATTTGCATACATGAGAGGAGGGCAGGATTGAGCCGAATTACTCTTCTTCTGTACCCTTCCCTTTCGTCTTTACTCTTGATTCTCCTTTGATTTAAAGGAAAACTAATGAAAAGGGTTTGAAAACTTTGAGTTTTAACGATAAAGACAAAATAAAGGGTAAAGTGAATAGTACAAGTATTTATTTTTTAGTGTAAAAATGTGGTTTTTCGTTAAAGTGAACAGTACTGGAAGCTTTTCGTTAAAGTTCCCTTGATTTAATTCAATCCAAGGGCTAGAGAAAGAGAGAGGAGTGTCAGGAAGTAGAAAATCACTTTCCCGTTTATGTGGCATGTATGAGAGATGTTCTAGGGTTTTAAGTAAGAAAGCAACAAATCCAGAGACGTCTGACTGATCGATATTGTTACCGCAAGTCTTGTAGATTGAATTCGAGGAGCGTATAATGTTTTGCTAACCGAACTGGGTCTCTGCTTGCAGGTTGAGCAGCGGGGGTAGTTGCGATTTCTGCAGCTCTAGCGAGTAGACGTATGAATTCGGTGTGTGATATTCTCGTTTTGAATTTTGCCGGATGTGATGTGGATAGTATAGTTTCCGAACAGCTAGTGATTTAACGATTGTTTAGCGATGGAAATAACATTTGTTTAGGTTTACGCAATAATGTTTAAAATGAGTTCAGCTAGCGATAGTTGTTATCCGGGTTTTAGAATTATTCATTGAAAAAAGCCGGAAATGTCAACGGGAGGTTTTGAGTGCTAGTATTACGGTCTGGTGGTAATACAATTTGTAGATTTTTTAGGCCGCATCATCTCTAGAATTTCTTCCATGAATTTTATGGTGAAAAATTGTGACTATAACTCGTAATTTTTGGCTACCAAGTAAGCTAGTACTACGGTCTGGTGGTATTCTTTTTCACTACAAGTGAGAAGTCTTATGATCGATTTTTGTAAAAGACAATTTTGAATTATATTACTGTTAGATCTATTTTAATGTAGATAATATCGTTTGATTAAAAAAAAAAAAACTCGGAATTTTGTGAAAATGGAAATTGTTGAGTTTTTGCAAGATATTTTGTGTTTTTAATTACATGCTCACTTGGAGACGGACGAATGCTTTTAAATTTTTGAAGTTTCAAACCCAACTGTTGAATTTGATATCAAACAAAGAATGAACGAATGAGTTTTTTTAATGTTTTGAACCCAACTCTTAATATGACATCAAATCAATGTGTGAGTGACCATATATTCTTTAGTCGCTAGGTAACAAAGAGAACGGAACTCACGAAACATGGCTATATTCCCTTTCCCATACATCAATCGAACCTCTCCAAACCCACTTGTGGTAAAAGGAAATTTTTATAGTGAAGCACAAACTGATATAGAAAAAGTTAACACTGGTTTAGGGCTCGTACTTTTTAAATTGACTGAAAATGCTTTTAAAAGAAATGTTTTTTAATCCAAAACCTCTCCAAACCCACTTGTGTTAAAAGGGAACTTTTATAATGAAGCATAAACCAAAAGAGAAAAAGTTAACACTAGTTTTTAGGTACGTGCTTTTAAATTGACTGAAAGCGCTTTTAAAAAAAAATGTTTTTGAGTTCCAAAAACACAAAACACTTTTCATTAAAAACATCAATTATGTGTTTCTTCCAAGAAGCAGTTTAAGTACTTTTCTAGAATTTACTTGCAATTTTATTGACGATCGATTCTAAAAACATTTTCATCAAAAGCGTTTCAGCATTTTAAAAACACTTTCAAACGAGCTCTTAGCCTGCTAAACGTCGTTAAGCAACAACGAAAACACTAAATAGCAGTACAAAAATCTTAATATTATTGCCAATAATAATATTTCCCACCCTAAGTTAGAAAAACATATAGATAACGGGTCAGTTGCACAAAAATCTTCCACTCCTTTGAAAAATCCTAGCATTTCTAAAAGAGCTGCACACAATATACAGCAGATCTCTCGGGTCTCAAATCCGAAGACGAAGAAGAAGAAGAAACTGTGGCTCGAGCTTTCTGATTAGGGTTTTCAATCAGTGCCTCCTGTACCCAAGCAATCGAATCAGGCAAGATACTTGAACATGTTGGGGTTTTCCTTGTCCCTCTCCAGGTAGTCGCGAGTGATGAGGTCTTCAATTCGCTTCTTAATTGCTTTGATGTCGGGCTGCACATTTCAAGTCCGCCCATAACCGTTGTCAGAACGGATTAAATGGGAACAAAAGAGCACAGAATGTATAGATACAGATATGAGAAGCAAAATATCTATATGCGAACACCGAAAATTGCATCCAATGACAAACATAGTGTAGTACCTTGAACATTTTTCCCAGCTGCTCAACGCACTCCATGACTAATTGTTGATGACCCAAAACTTTCCGACTCTTCATAATCCTAACAATTGCAGCATCAATAGCATATCTCCGGTCTTTGTCAACATCTTCAATCACTTTCTTCCTTTCATCTACGGGTGGGAGAGGAATCTAAGGATAACAAAACAGCCATAGTTAATGAATCTTCAACTCTCAGAACAGGAATGAAGCGGAAAAAAGTACAGGGATCTCAGACCTTGATTCTTCTCATTTTATCCGTGAACTTGTAGTTGAATTCAAAGCTGTCATTCGTTGAGATGGTCTTTGAATTTGGCTCCTTGATGAGAATCTTGTACTTGGCGCACGAGAGCGAATGAAGCAATCTAACCAAGTCGTCATGAGTAAGGTTCAACTGAGTCAATATTTCTGAATAGCTCAATTTATCAGCGCTGTTGAAGAGGAGCAAGAGAGCAGCCTGTGAAAAATACAAGCAACACAACTTATAGTCCCCGTACTCGAATACTCTTGAAAAAGTGACATTCTGCCAATGGCCAAAATAAATTAAGCAAAATATTGTGGAATAACCTGATAGGTTGACACGATCAATTCAATGGGTCTGGTGTCAAACTTGCCAGTAACATTGCACGTGCCCAATGAGTAAATCCATGTAAGTTTCCGGTGTTTCGTTTTTGTTTCATAGAATCCCTTGAAAACTTCAACACATTTCACCTGAAATAGATATATACGCCAAATATCTAGGCATCAGGTATACCATATTTGGGAACGTGTATTTCCAAGCACAATCTATATTTGCAGTGGAAATCTTCCACAAACTTAATATTACCATCTCTTCAGGAAGGTTGAGATCAAACGATTTATAACTTGGCCAGTAACCAGTTGTAAGCACAGTGACTGTCAAGTCCATCCCAGGATTCACGGCAGGGTTATCGTGAAGATACTCCTCAAACCCTTTCTGGTGGTCCCGTGCTATTGTCAAATCAGTGACCTGAAAGATAATTTAAGAAATTCAATCTAGGTCAATAAATAAGTTCATGAAACAATTTTCTACTTCATCTTAGGTCAATAACAATAATTTTCCTATCCAACTTAAGTCAATACCACTTGCCAAAATTTCTCTTAATTGACCCAATCCTAGTATTAAAAATACTTGGTGACCACAAAGACAAATCTCCGCAAAGCGATGAAGATATTGAAAGTACTTTGCAGGATGTGCATCAGATGGCTAGACAGTTGGAGGATATCTATTTTTTTTTCTTCGCTTCACATGACTGTAATGGTGTGACCCGGTAGCTTACTTTGTAGACACTGGAAAGGGTGGTAGTCAAAGATGGGGTTTGTTGTTCCCGATTGGGTTTTTAACTCTCTTGCTCGAGATGTAAACATTTCTATACGAGCTTGATAATTGACCATCGTTTGACAGGAAAAAAAAAAAAAAGGAGAGAAAGGAAAATATCTCTATTAACAGCGAAGTAACAGTCAGAAAGACGCTGAGGGAAAAACAGGTTGACTCACCATTCCCTCCATTTTTGACGTAAACTGTCCACCACATTGCTGCTTAAGCTTCGTCAGAATACTTCTTTCGTGGTCTTCGTTGGCACTCCGATCAAAAAGTAACCGACGGGCTAGTTTTTTCCTGTGCATAGAAAACAATTACTTATTGTCTACTGAGCTGCACACACACACACACGCACATATATATGTTGGAGTACAAAGACACTGTTAGCTGTTAATGATCATTTACCATGTCATAAGCCGTTGGATGAAAACCCAATGGTTAATAGGACTCGTATCACTTATTTGACCCCCAAGACTTTGTACTATTAACCTTTGGATTTTCACGTAGTAACTGGTAAGAGCCTTGTTAAAACACTAACCACCAAGTATCTGACAGGAACTTAACTGGTAAGTGACACGAAACCACATACGCTACACATTGATAGAAAAAAAGGATTTACCTGTAGAATTCTGCATAAAGGTCTTTGTCACTGATATAAGCAAGCAGCTTAACAACCTGAAAACAGTTAGATGACAATCTTAAAATTAATCCAAAAGACCAAGTTCAACAAGAATTACCAAACACATCACCAACAATAAATGAAAATTCATGATAAGAAAAACCCTCAATAAAATAATACCTTCTCAAGCGTTTCTTCTATGGCCTCATCGCTCAACCTATCACTCCCACCCTTCTTGAGGATATTATCACAGAATCCCGCAAGTAATTCCGCACTTGAACTCCCAGAAACGGATTTATTGCAAAATACCTCAAAAGCCTCTTTCAATGCCTATTAAACACCCAACAGAAAAGGGCCTCTTAGAGAAAGTAACAAGACAAATGTAAATGACAAGAATTCTGTAACACTAACCTTGTGAAAGAGTGTGTGGTTCTGAAAGCTATCATCAACATATTTCATATACTTGTCATGCAGCTCAATTATGTTTTTGATAAGGACCTGAAAACCACAAAAGATACGTCAACTACGGATCTCCAATCACTGCCAAAATTATCAAATAATAAGGATTAACGTAGTTACCTGTTCCTGTGTGCCAGCTCCACCTCGAGCCTGCAGAAGCAATTTTGATACAAATTAACACCATAACATAAACAGCAAGATGAACACATATTTAGTTCACTCCTGAACACTTAATAGGATTCACCAGGCAGACACAATACAAAATCAAATAATACTACTGATAAAGAACCCTTGGCACAACTTAGTCAACAAGCGTTCAAGGAAGGACAGCTTACTATCAGGCCATTAAATTTCTAGCCAAAAAATGATAAAAGTCGACTTAAAACAATCACCTCATTCCTGTATCACTTTTTTCTCTTCTTTCTCAGTAGATTAGCACATATAATGCCATGATCCTTTTGAATTTAATAAGCATTCGAGTCAAAACTCCTAGTTGAGTAATTAAATGTGCATCAAGCAACCGTGCAATAACCTCAACTCGGGCATCACTTACACAGATTGTAAGTTATAATTATATAATGAAAAAACATGATAGTACAAAAGCATGTTTCATATATATAATACATATACACACTATGCAAACACCTAGTTAATATTCATACATCATGCTTGCACCTAACTTTTTGAAGTAGCCAGAACATGGGACCAATGACTTCAAAGACATCCACAAGATACATCAAATAGAGAGGCAACACCCAGGAATTTTAGTGATTAGCAACTACACTCCAGCATGCATACATAGAATGGTAAGCAGAATAAATTTAAATAGATCCATAACAGAATACAAAACATATGCAGCAATTACACCTATACTTGAGTTCATATATAACTTTCAGGATAAATATATGGCAGCAATTACACCAAGACACTTGTTAATATGTCACTTTCAGCATAAACAGAACAAGATACTGAACCTGGCTACTTGCAGCATCTTCAGCCTGTTGAACCAAGGCCGTACCTTCAGCAGTAATATGCTGCAAATCATTACATATTTTAGTACTGTTATAATAAAGGAGCATCTGAAAGAGGTTGGAAGAACACGAACAAAAAACAAACAAACCTGTTTAAATACAAGACTAACAGGGTCCAAGCCTTTAGGTATTTTGTTGTAAAGTCTAAATATCCTAGAAAGATCATCCACCTAGACACAAACAAGCAGGCATAGTCTTAGAAATACAATAGAAGACTGATTACAAACAGGATAATAAACTGCAAGGCAATAAGATACCTTGTCCAATCTCAGCATAGCACGACATCCAGAACCCTCCTTCTCAAGCAGTTGAGTTGAATAAACGATCAACAACTCATGTTGCACTTTCTACAGGCCAAGAATGCAAGTATAATTCAGATGAACTTGAAAGCAAATAATATCATGATACAATATAAATGAGATTAAAAATAATACAACAATATCAAACCAGAACTGTTTACACCGCCTTTTCAATTATAGAAGCAGGGTCACAACATTAGGCAAATTACACCGTGTTCAATGTAACAGGTTGTTTTTAAACCTGTTATGCATGCCTAATGGATCAGTATGTTCCGTACCACATTCCACGTTGCACGATATTGATGGATTTTCTAGAATGGTACATCCCATAGATTCCTAAAACATTAGTGCTAACACACCTCTAAATGCTTCAAATATCAACAATTGGCCCACAGTTTTCATAAGATTCCTCTGAACAATTAATTTATTGCTAATATTCACGCAAGATCCTACTATAATATACACGAGCACCAACAACCCCACTCGTACAAAAATTATGAAACAAACTACAGACATATATTTATGTACATAACAGTCTATATATATTTGATGGAAAAACTTTTATCAAATTACAGATACCACACAGCCACTAATAAATATACATATACTATCCACCATCTGGATTCTCAAAATATATATTATACACAAGCACCAACGATCCCACTAGCACATAAGTTATGAAACATACAACAGACTCCCTGTCATACATTTATGTACATATGTAAATACATATATTATATCCAAACACTTTCTCAAATTACAGCTACCACACAACTACTGATATATATACACATACTTTACTATCTGAATTCTCAAAATATAATGTTACACATTAACTAACCTCCACAAGCTTCTGTTCACTGCTTGAATGAAGGTAGTTGTTAACTCTCTCTTTCTCCCTTTTCAAGCATTCCTCCGCCTGTATAATTCCACAAGAGGTGTTAGACAAAAACTACACTGAAAAGCCACACACACTCTTAAGCACATGAAAACTTGCCTTCGACATGTACTCCGGACAAGTATCTGTCAAAATCCAATTTGCTGCTTTACGAGAATAGTATTCACCACTATCTACTAGCAAGTGTGCTTCAAAGTCCTCTTCATAAGACTCCATTTGACCCATTCCAATTTCAACAAATATATCTACCACATTCTTCAACAGTGCTCTATCAATCTGCTCTCCCTCGCGTTCTTTATCAATCTGGAGAAAAAGTATTGGTACAACATTCATCATGGCCAGGATACTTGTGCATAAAACATAGACTTGATCACTAAGCAATAAACTTACAAGATCAATAACAGCAATTCTGGCATTCGCATTGACCTCCCGATAAACCTGAGGTTGTATATTCAATACATTTGAGATCACTAAAGCCCCTTTCGACAAACAACAAAGCATATAAAAGGGAGTAGGTATTTTTGCATAAAGTACGTAGAAGATATAAAAGAGTCCAATAACTAACCAAATCACGAAAGCAGGTTAGTCCAACTTCATTCAGTGCAGGAAGTGACCTTCTTGCAATGAAGTAGCGATCTAGATAGTGAAAAAAGCGTGATAGCCACCTAACCATAAGTTTATGATTTGCCCATCTTTTTACAAGCTCCCGCAGCATAAACTCGTCATGCTTCTCTCTAAGTGCGGGCAGCACCTAATACATAAACAGCCAAATACAACTATGATTCTATGCAACTTCAGAAAATGATAGTAAATGATCAAAACAAAAAAACCATAAGCAAATATTTCAGAATGATCCTCGATCCTCACTGTTGAAGTAATGTATTCCTCAAATGCTTCCCGGTATTTGTCATATAGCTGTTGAGAGTAATCATTGGGGGGCTTTTGAGTACACATGTTATAGATGGTTCTGTACTTAAAGTTAAGGAGCGGTTCACCTCGGAGAATGCACCAATAAGGAGAGAATAAAAGAAACACAGTATTTAAAAAGTATATATAAAACAACCAAGGATACGTGTAAAGCATCATATATTCTTCTGAGTTGAACTGAGGCTCCGGTAACCCCTCTAGGATCCTCTTCAGCTTCGTGATCCCCTTCTGCATATAGTCCCATCCTTGATCCAACTCAATAACTTTGCGCTCCATTTGTAACAAAAGATTTGCTACCCTCCCACTATAACTCTATCAACATAGAAAAAAACAAACAAAATGTTAACCATATTGCCTACTTGTACATTCGAGCACACATACTGTTGTGTGCAAGTATGGTCGTGTAATAATTTGGAAACGATTATAGATTGGCACCCAATAGTCATACCAAATGAGTGGTAAATATATAACAATCATATATTCCATAACACCAACAGAAAATATACGGCCACACGTGCTCCACGTCACCCCACGCGTTAGGCTTGAAAATTCCGTCACATGTGAGGGGGTGTGTTGAGAGTAATCCCACATTGATGAGAGGAGGTACCTTGCATGTGCTTATAAGTAGTTGGGCTACTTGGTGGAACCCAACTTTCTTCGGAACAAACCATGGTAATCAAATAAGTAATAGCAATGCCATTAAAATAATGGATAAAAAACCTAGATTAATCAAGAACAAACAACCCTAAATAGATGATGAACAAATGATGACATGGGAAATATTCCAAAATAAAAGCCTAAAAAATGGGGAA
Organism: Malus fusca; assembly: GCA_035220775.1. Lineage (NCBI taxonomy): Eukaryota > Viridiplantae > Streptophyta > Magnoliopsida > Rosales > Rosaceae > Malus > Malus fusca. Next base: position 40,149,528 of record CM069069.1, read on the forward strand.
AACCCTAGATAGATAATAGACAAACAAAAATTGAAAATCATATATTCTGAACAGAACACATAAACATTGCTAACAAAAAAAACCTAACACACAGATCGCTGAATAAACAAAACCCCAAACAAAAAAGAAACAAAACCCATAATCCTACATAACAGGAAAAAAAAAAAGAAAAAAAAAAAGCACGAAAGCAATATTACACAGCGAAGAACAACGAAACCCTAGAATCGAAGCAGACGAACAAGTGGGCTGCCGCTGCGTACGGGCTTACAATATTTATAAATTATTGGAAGAAGGAGTTGCAGAGGAAGAGAGACTGTACCTTCGCGAAGAATTCGAAAGGAAGAGGAAACCCTAATTGCAGAGAGAGGGGTCGATCGTGTGGAAAATCGATAGAGTTAGGGAAAATCCCCAAATTCCAATCCCTGGAGATCGCGGAGAGGAAAATAGTGGGAGGACGAAAGAGTGAGAGAGTAATCGGGGGGGTCAGGTTTTTCCCCTTTTTTATATAGAAAATAGCCAGGACGAAAATATTTAACAAAATATTAAGTCAGCATTACTCTGCGGAAAATAGTAGGAATTTTATTATTATAAGATTGTGAATTATAACATGATGCCTTCTTTTGATTTTTTTATGGACCTTTTTTTTTTTTTTTTTTTTTTTTTTTTTTACAAACAATAACGTTAATGTGGTTCAAATTTGTTTTTCGTGAGAATTGAATCTAAAACTTATGACATAAAAATGAAGAAGAATACTGCTAGACGGTAGTACTAAGTGACTAATAGATGAAATTGATGTTCTTCATTTTTAAGTGAGAGATCTTAGGTTTGATTATCGTCAAAGTTGAATTTGAACCGTATTATTGCTATCTCATTGTGAGGCTAAGTTCACCCCTCCCAGCTAATATCTTTGTTATAAAAAAACAATAATAGATGCTTGTGAAGAAAAGCACTTCAAGGGTGCGTTTGTTGCGCCGGACTGTCTCGGACTGGACTAGCTGCCGGGACTAAGCTGGACTGGCTTAGACTGGACTAAGCTGGACTAACTTAGTGAAGCGTGTGGTGCAGTCTCGGACTAAGAAGCAGGATAAGAAAAACAGTACTGTTCACCAGATTTGTGTTTGCTTAGAATAGGACTACAAATTTTTGCCATTGTGTAATAGAGTAATGCTACAAATCTCATGATATGGGTTAATTGGAGCATATTTTTACCATGTATATTATGAATCTTAAAAAAAATTGACAATTGTTTTGTTTCTATTACCTGCTAATAGAATTGGGTTTAATTTGCAAATGTAGCTTGATTTAAACTCTATCACCCAACAGAAGAAAAATAATAGTGGCCAATACATGCAACTTCAACAAATACAAGTACATAAGATCTCCATAATTTAGAAAATCCTAGTTAACATTAGTTAACATTAGCCAAAATAGATCTCCATAATTTACAAAATGGCTAGTTAACAAAAGCCAAAATACTAGTGCAAAGCTAAGTTATAAGTCATAACATAAGATTGTATGATTAATAAAATACATCCATGTTAACGTTAATAAAATACATCCATGTTAACATTAGCCAAAATCCTCATCCGCTTGCGTTGTCGCTTAAAAGCCTTTGGACGAACACTTTCTTGAGTTCCGGTTTGATTGTCCTGAACACTCCCACATTTTTTGGTTTATCCAAAATAAGAGACAATGCATCAATTTGATCCATAGGAGAGAGACCCATTGCTTCAAGTTCATTAGCTATGTCAGTATGATCTGCAGTACCTTGAACTAAAGCTTCAGTTACCATTTGCATCCTCTTCCCACTTTCAACATAAAATTCTTTCAGTCCACTGATAATTGTCTCGGTTCCATCACTTGAACTTCCCACAGCTCTTTTCCTCTTTCTTTGGCTATTTTCAGATGGGGTGCTTTGTTGGCTTTGTTGGTTCATTGAAGAAACAAAATTATCACCTCCAATATCACTTTCACCAACATGATCATGACTTTGTTCCTCCACCATTTGAGCAGGGGTTTCGGCTACATTACCCGTAGCCCGATCTTTTCCAAATATATATGCAAATCTATCAAACAGTGGAAAATGTTTGCTTCTCCATCCATCGGCTTCTTTATTTCTCTAAGATTATATGAACATAGCAAAACTAAAATTTAGCATGCGTAACAAATATAGCAGCAAGAATTTAACTAATGCATAAATAAAATAGGATATGAACCTGCACATAAGTTTGCCATGCGTCATCACTGTCAACTTCAACGCACTTTTTGACATCATTCCATGCAAATCCACTTGTGTTTATCATGTCAACGACCATACTATATGTTTTTTTCCATTTCTTCAATTTGGACTCAATATGTGGATTTGCCTTTATATTTGAATGAGGACATAAAACATTGACAGCTTTTGCTATTTCAACCAAAGTACCTTGTTTGAAAGCACCGGTGTCACACCGTTGCTTCCAAGCAACAAAATCCTCAAGAACTCCTAGTAATACTTCTTCCTCAAATGCTTCCCATTTACGCCTTCTTCCTTTTGGCTCTTGAGTAGCATTCAAAAAATTTTCGTTATCCATACCTAAACAAAAAATATTTTAATGAAGGAAAATACCATACAAATAATCAATTTGCATAATATCCAATCAACTTGCATAATATCCAATCAACTTGCATAATATCCAATTAATTTGCATACCATCCAATCATTGTGCTAATATCTAACAAATGCATGATAAAAACCTAATGATAAAAAAAAATGTTATCATTAACACATATAGCTAGTTTGGTTGCTGGTTCCTAATTGCTCTCCACTCATTATACATTTCCTGAGCCATATCATTCCTCTTTGCAGTCCACTGGTCCGATGTTTGAACACTACCAACATATTCACCTTCTTCTGTATTTTGTCCATCTTCTATTATTGGCAAATTCTCCATTGGATCTACAGACATCTCTTGCCTAATAAGATTGTGTAGTAGGCAACAAGCGGTAATTATTCGACCTTGTGTCCTTATCGGATAGAAAGATGGACTCCTTAGTATCGACCACCTTCCTTTTAGCAAGCCAAAACAGCGTTCAATTACATTCCTTGCCTTAGAATGCTTCATGTTAAAATATTCTTCCTTATTAGAAGGTGTTCGTCCCTCCCATTCAGATAAATGATAAGGTATTCCTCTATAGGGTGCAAGGAATCCTTCACCATTTGTATAACCACCATCTACAAGGTAATAACAACCTAATGAAAAAAAAAAACAGACCTTATTAGTGTTTTGTAGTTGACAAACAGAACTAAACCTAACTTACAAAGTTGAGACTAAGTAATAGTCTTACCCGCTGGTACCTTAAAACCATTAGGCCTACTAATTGCATCATGTAGCACTCTAGAGTCTGATGCGGAACCCTCCCACCCCGGAAACACATATATGAACTGCATATCTCCTGAACACACACCTAACACATTAGTTGCGACTCGACCCTTTCTTGTTCGGTATCTTGGTTTGTCAATTTCAGGTACATGCACATCAATGTGTGTTCCATCCAATGCTCCCAAGCAATTCTTAAAAATAAAAAATAAAAAAGTTTTTGTTAATTTATACAAAGGGAATGAAGAGTTAAAGCTTAGGGAAAATGAAAAAAAATTCTCATCATACCTTAAAACATCGCCACCTAGGATCTGTAGAATCAATAGGCACAGGCTGGGGGACTTTTAGTAGGATACCTTGTAATCGCAAAATTCCTTGCAATACGCTATTGAAATACCTACTTATAGTCTCTCCCGACCTATAAAATCTACCGCCAACACTACGATTCTTAGTATGATGTGCTAATATTTGTAAAGTCATACACACATGTTCCTCTACAGACACCAAACCATCAGTTTTTACCCTCCCATCTTGACGAAGTAAGTCGCATAATATGCCAAAAGTCCTTCTATCTATTCTCAATTCGTTGACACATTCAGTATTAGTATTCCCTATTATACCATTAAGATAACACAAACTAATCTCTCGTCTAATAAGTGAACGGTTAGTCAACGTGGGTCTTTCAACATGTCTCTGTTTGCCACGTAGCATCATCACCACAAGAATCGTACAAATACAAATTGTCTCCAAATAAGACATCTCTAACAATAAGATCAATAAAAGCTTCATTCGATCCATATCTATCCAAACAAAAAAAAAAAAAAAAACAAATTAAGGACATTATATATGTAATATTTACTGTTATTAAGGGTGATGGAAATGAAGTGATTATGATACAAAATGAACTAGATCAAAGTAACTAGCGAAGTCACAATCCGAGGCATCAAATATACGGGTGGTGTTGGAAAAAAAAAAGTTATCATTAACCCGAGGCAACAAATATACAGGTGGCGTTGAAAAAAAAAAGTTATCATTAACCCGAGGCATCATATTCAAAATGTTCTACTCTTATACATCTATAAACATGTGTCTAAGAACACTAGTATGAGGATTGCTATCATTGCTAGGCATTGCATGTGAAGAGGGAAATTAAAGGACACCTGTAATGCAGTAGCCTTAGCCTTAGCCTTCCGTTTATGCTCCTCTTCTCTGCAACCAACAACCACAAAAAATTGTAATTCAGGATCAACCCCACACAATACAAAACATTCACATTGTAATATCATGGTTATAAACCAAGTACACACACACTCATGGCCAAATGTGCAAAATACACATACATACTCACACTCACACTCACACTAACACACACACACGGACATACACACTCTCACACACTGACATAGACTCACACACACCCTGCATACATACATACACACACACACACACACACATTGCACACACACTGCTTACATACTGCATACACTGCATACATACTGCATACATACTGCATCCATACTGCATACACACTGCACACACACACACACTGCATACATACTGCATACATAATGCACACACACTGCACACACACACTGCATACACTGCACACACACACTGCATACACTGCATACACACACTGCGTTTTTATACTCACACACACTGCACACACACTGCTTACATACTGCATACACTGCATACACTGCATACACTGCATACATACTGCATACATACTGCATACACACTGCACACACACTGCACACACACACACTGCATACATACTGCATACATAATGCACACACACACACTGCATACATACTGCATACATAATGCACGCACACTGCACACACACACTGCATACACTGCACACACACACTGCATACACTGCACACACACTGCGTTTTTATACTCACACACACTGCACACACACTGCTTACATACTGCATACACTGCATACACTGCATACACTGCATACATACTGCATACACACTGCATACATACTGCATACATACTGCACACACACACACTGCATACATATTGCATACATACTGCACACACACACACTGCATACACACTGCACACACACACACTGCATACATACTGCATACATACATAATGCATACATACTGCATACACACTGCACACACACACTGCATACACTGCATACACACACTGCGTTTTTTATACTCACACACACTCACACACACTGCACACACACTGCTTACATACTGCATACACTGCATACACTACATACACTGTATACATACTGCATACACACTGCACACACACACACTGCATACATACTGCACACACACACACTGCATACACACTGCACACACACACTGCATACATACTGCATACACACTGCACACACACACTGCATACATACTGCATACATACATACTGCATACATACTGCATACACACTGCACACACACACACTGCACACACACTGCATACACTGCATACACACACTGCCTTTTTCTACTCACACACACTCACACACACAAAAACAGTCACACACACACACACACGGGGACAGAGTGCAACACACTCTTTACCCTCACACACACACTCCGTTTTTACACTCACACTCACACTCACACTTTCACTCACACTCACACACTAACACAGTCACACACACACACACGGGGACAGAGTGCAACACACTCTTACCCTCACACACACTCTGTTTTTACACTCACACTCACACTCACACTCACACACTAACACAGTCACACACACACACACGGGGACAGAGTGCAACACACTCTTACCCTCACACACACACTCTTTTTTTACACTCACACTCACACTCACACTTACACTCACACTCACACACAAACACAGTCACACACACACACACGGGGACAGAGTGCAACACACTCTTACCCTCACACACACACTCCTTTTTTACACTCACACTCACACTCACACTTACACTCACACTCACACACAAACACAGTCACACACACACACACGGGGACAGAGTGCAACACACTCTTACCCTCACACACACACTCATTTTTTACACTCACACTCACACTCACACTTACACTCACACTCACACACAAACACAGTCACACACACACACACGGGGACAGAGTGCAACACACTCTTACCCTCACACACACACTCTTTTTTTACACTCACACTCACACTCACACTTACACTCACACTCACACTCACACACAAACACAGTCACACACACACACACGGGGACAGAGTGCAACACACTCTTACCCTCACACACACACTCCGTTTTTACACTCACACTCACACTCACACTCACACACTAACACAGTCACACACACACACACGGGGACAGAGTGCAACACACTCTTACCCTCACACACACACTCCTTTTTTACACTCACACTCACACTCACACTTACACTCACACTCACACACAAACACAGTCACACACACACACACGGGGACAGAGTGCAACACACTCTTACCCTCACACACACACTCATTTTTTACACTCACACTCACACTCACACTTACACTCACACTCACACACAAACACAGTCACACACACACACACGGGGACAGAGTGCAACACACTCTTACCCTCACACACACACTCCGTTTTTACACTCACACTCACACTCACACTCACACACTAACACAGTCACACACACACACACGGGGACAGAGTGCAACACACTCTTACCCTCACACACACACTCCTTTTTTACACTCACACTCACACTCACACTTACACTCACACTCACACACAAACACAGTCACACACACACACACGGGGACAGCGTGCAACACACTCTTACCCTCACACACACACTCTGTTTTTATACTCTCACACACACACACACACTGCATACATACTGCATACACACTGCACACACACACTGCATACATACTGCATACATACATACTGCATACATACTGCATACACACTGCACACACACACACTGCACACACACACTGCATACACTGCATACACACACTGCGTTTTTATACTCACACACACTCACACACACAAAAACAGTCACACACACACACACGGGGACAGAGTGCAACACACTCTTACCCTCACACACACACTCATTTTTTACACTCACACTCACACTCACACTTACACTCACACTCACACACTAACACAGTCACACACACACACACGGACAGAGTGCAACACACTCTTACCCTCACACACACACTCCTTTTTTACACTCACACTTACACTCACACTTACACTCACACTCACACACTAACACAGTCACACACACACACACACGGGGACAGAGTGCAACACACTCTTACCCTCACACACACACTCCGTTTTTACACTCACACTCACACTCACACTTTCACTCACACTCACACACTAACACAGTCACACACACACACACGGGGACAGAGTGCAACACACTCTTACCCTCACACACACACTCCGTTTTTACACTCACACTCACACTCACACTCACACACTAACACAGTCACACACACACACACGGGGACAGAGTGCAACACACTCTTACCCTCACACACACACTCATTTTTTACACTCACACTCACACTCACACTTACACTCACACTCACACACTAACACAGTCACACACACACACACGGACAGAGTGCAACACACTCTTACGCTCACACACACACTCATTTTTTACACTCACACTCACACTCACACTTACACTCACACTCACACACTAACACAGTCACACACGCACACACACGGGGACAGAGTGCAACACACTCTTACCCTCACACACACACTCCGTTTTTACACTCACACTCACACTCACACTTACACTCACACTCACACACTAACACAGTCACACACACACACACGGGGACAGAGTGCAACACACTCTTACCCTCACACACACACTCCGTTTTTACACTCACACTCACACTCACACTTACACTCACACTCACACACAAACACAGTCACACACACACACACGGGGACAGAGTGCAACACACTCTTACCCTCACACACACACTCTGTTTTTATACTCACACACACACACACACACAAACACAGTCACACACACACACACACACGGACAGAGTGCAACACACTCATACACTCACACTCACACAGGTTACACACTCACACAGGTTACACACTCACACCCACACAGGTTACACACACACAAACACACTCACACACACACACACACACTCACGTACACACACAAACACAGATTACACACATACACGGACAGATTACATACACACACTCACACACACATTTTACACACACAACTCACACACACATATTTTACACACACAGGTTACACACATACACACATTTTACACACACACAAACACACAGACAAATTACACACAGTACACACAAACACACACACAGAGAGCACACACCTGAGACTAATCTCAATTTCATCTTATGAAAACCCCAAATTCTAATCTCAATTTCACCTAAATATCAAAACCCTAATTTGTTCAATTGCAAATCCACTTGTATATTATGAATTTCTCAAACCCAAAACAACAAAATCAAATAAACCTCAGTTAATATCACAAACAAATCCACACAAATCGACGAAAAAATCGAAGATTCGAAGCTTACCAACTTGAGGCAGATGACAGCGACCAGATGCTGTAAGCACGACGATGAGCGTGAGGACGATGTGGGAGCACGGCGAGGACGACGACGAGGGCAGACGTAAAGATGAGGACGATGTGGGATGTGGGATGTGGGAAGACGCAGAAAATCGGTCGCTCGTTTCTCTGGCTTACGAGTCCGCCCGATTTTGGGATCCCTCGTGAAGAACGGCTAAGCCCCCCCTTAGTCCTAGCGAATCCCACCTAAGCTCATTAAAGCTAATCCCGGTGCCCACCAAACACCGGACTATAGTCTACTCCAGTCCTGTCCCAGCTAATCCTGTCAAACAAACGTGGCCCAAGTGTTTTTGTAAGATTCACTTATGTTTCTTTTAAGAATTGGTCCCAAGATTATCTTCACCAAAAACGCTTTAAGTCATTTTAAAAGTATTTCGAAACGAGTCAAATGTCCCAAATGATTGTGGGAAAAATAATATTTTGATATTTCATTAAGTTAAATTGATATTTATATTTATTTTGCTGAATGGTTATTTTATTGTTAAAATTAGAGCCCCGTGCTATGAATAAAATTAAGTTATTTTCAACTCAAAGAAATATATTTATATCTAAATTTAAACTACCCATTAATAAAACTTCCTTTGACAATAAAAATGTTGAAAAAAATTTATTTAATCTTCTATCATAAAAAAATAAAAACTACGTAAGTTAACAAAATTAAAAAATAAAAAGAATTGTCATGTGCTGTAGGACTCTCGTAACCCAACAACACGTTAAGCCCGAAAAAATATAGGTCGTTGAATAAGCCCCATGGACAAATAAAAGCCCAAAAGCTTCAGGACATAGAGCCCATGAATTACAATAGCAGCCCGCCATGGGGATCACCCTGACACATGGTCACCATTGGTTGGTCCGCCCACGTACTTATTTTTGAACTGACTGACTGATCATCACCTGAGAAATTAGACCGCACGAGAAGGAGAGATACTCTTAGAGCAACTCCAGCCTTGCTGGTTGCTCGGGCGTCAGGCGAGGAGAAAGGGCCCTCGGGCCGGTGGGAGCAAATCCAGCGGGGAAGGGCCCGAGTGAGGGTGGGAGCTCGAGCGAAGGGGGGGTGGGGAGTCGACGGGCCTGTGGCCCGAGGGTTTGCAATTTTTTATTTTTTTTGTGTCAGAGAGAGAGAGAGAGGGAGAGAGAGATAGAGATAGCTTTTGTAATTTTTTATTATTTAAACAAACAAAAAAAACTATTATTTTTATTGCTTATTGCCAGGGGGAGGGTTCCAAGGGTGGAGATGTAAATGGCAATTACTGTTCATTAATGGTAATTACTATTCATTTAAGGCAGTTACTGTTCAATAGGGTGGATTGAATAGTGGATTGCCAGGGGGAAGGGCTCCATGGGTGGAGTTGCTCTTATACAACTAAACACACCACATGGTAAGCATCAATCAATCAATCAATTGGTTTAGTTTTCGAACTTGTGATAAGTAATCATTGAATCAATGACACCATTATAATTGTGCATTGGGTGCAATAGAGACCTCTCCAGGTAAAATATATGATATATGAATGAATCTATTATCTAAACGTGTCGGATTCGGGTTAACCTGACTATGACACACGCGTTGATGACAAACCTTAACCTATACACGATTACTAAACTTGTCATGTTTTCTCATCATGATCATACACATGAAAATTATAATTTAACCCATTTAATAATATGATTCTTTTTCATGTGTTTGATCCTAGGATCAACCCTAATTTTATGTGAGAAAACCAAATATAATACAAATCCAAGTTGCAAAGCACGTGGCTACCACATGAACATGTCGAATTCAAATTCATATTTTATGGGTCAGATGTGGGTTAGACGAGTTTTGCTTATATAAGCAATTAAGAATGAGATTCACTCCGATTTTTGTGTCCAGAGCTTGCAAACCATTCAAGATAGAGAAAAAGACTTGGGTTGTTCAAGCTTTTGGGTTTTTAGAAGTGGGCAAGTGGTACGGATTGACAGTGGCCATATGATTGAAAGTCAGTTGTTTGAATTTCTTAATTAGCGGGCTTCACACACAGAAATCCAGAATGAATCTTAATTCAAATAATTAGATGTGTTCAAAAGTTCAACTTGATAATGAACAGTAACACACTTATGACAAACCAAAACCCATTTATATCGTATTGTATAATCATGTCGTGTCCCAAATTAGCACATGTAGCTTTTTACAATTTATTATTTATTTATTTATTTTTGAGTACATCGATATTTTTACACTAAGGTAAGGGGGAGTTAGGCAAAACCACACAATGGGCAGCCTAATTTAGTATCAAATTCGCCATCTACAAAATTCTAATATAAGACATCTCACTTTCAAATAAAGAAAATACAACTAGACCGTAATATTGAGTGAAGCATAACAATGCGATCGAAAAGCAAACCGAATCGGGAGAGTAAGCCCAAACCCACGAACCGGATCCGAAAGATACACGCGCCAATTGTTTTGGGATTTACTTTCCTGCTCTGCTTCCACCCTCTCTCTCTCTCTCTCTCTCTCTCTCTCTCCTCTTCTCTTGTCGAAGCCTAACCCTAATTCTATCCCAAACTTCCCAGTGATTAATAGCTGAATTCGAATTCTTCATGGGCTGCATTTAGCTTCAGAAACTCGAGCTTGGAGGTCGGCAATGGAGGATCCCTCGGCGGAGATGGAGATTGGGACCTCCCCGGAGTCGTTCGGGAAGTTCTTGGACTCGCAGAGGGAGCTTTTCCACAGCCAGATCGATCAGCTCCAGAGAATCGTCGGCACCCAATGCAAACTCACCGGTGTCAATCCTCTCTCCCAAGAGATGGTGCGTTGTCTTCGTATTCGAATTTGCGTTCTGCGTGTTTGGTTTCGAGAAATTGGAGGAAAATTTAAAGAAAATTACAATCCCTAATTCTAATGATTTTGTCTTTCGTTTTGTGAAATGCAGGCAGCTGGCGCTCTTTCAATTAAGATTGGTAAGTATTGGAAGTGGGATTATTATTGCTAATTGTGGGGTTAATCTTGTTTAATTTGCTTATTCAACTTAATTATGTGAGATGCTATATACCCATCTGGATGCTATAGTTTACTGTTCACAAATATTTATACTTTTCTTGTGTTTGTTCATTGTGGCCATCATCTGTTATATATTAACTAGATGGTCCAATTGCAGGAAAAAGACCTAGGGATTTGCTAAATCCAAAGGCTATAAAGTATATGCAATCTGTTTTTTCGATTAAAGATGCGATTAGTAAGAAGGAATCTCGGGAGCTTAATGCTCTATTCGGCATTACAGTCACACAGGTTACCTTTCATTCAGCTTTCCTTCTCAATTACTCGTTCCTTTAGATGTTTTTGTAATGCATTTAGTTTATGCCGTCATATGACCCCTACCATGCGCGCCAATGTGGTTTAAACTGATAGTGATATACCGCCTTACACTTTACAACTGGCTATTTTTGGGTTGATCCACGTTTTCTCCCCAGTGTGGTCCTTTTATGGTGATTTTTTTTAATTGTTTCTTACATATGTTCCATTAATTGACAGGTTCGTGATTTCTTTAACATTCAACGGTCGAGAGTTAGAAAACTAGTACAGTTGTCAAGGGAAAAGGCCTTGAAATCCGGTGAACATAAAGATTTGCAGGATGGGGTCTCAACAAGCCCTGATTCTTTGACACCAAGTGATCCAGTTCCCTTGAACTCTGTTGGTCCCGCGAATGTTGAAGACGCACCATCATGCTCAACGCAGGATGATGCTCCTTCTGGATTAGACGACTTAGATAAATGTTTTGTTGAAGACATTTTCAACCTGATGCGGAAAGAAGAAACATTTTCTGGGCAAGTGAAACTGATGGAGTGGATATTGCGGATACAAAATTATTCAGTATTATGTTGGTAATACAAATCACTTTATCGGTTTCATAGTACAACACTATTTGTCTCTTTTCATGTTCCAAACATCCACTTGTATACGTGCAGGTTTTTAACTAAAGGAGGTGTAATGATTTTAGTAACGTGGTTGAGTCAAGCTGCTGTCGAAGAACAAACAAATGTTTTACTTGTTATCTTAAAGGTACTTATTGAACTGGAATCCATCTTGTCAATGATCTATCTTCCGCATTTAATGATTGTTGTTTAAAATTCTAACATTACCTGCTGCACAGGTTCTTTGTCATTTGCCTCTACACAAAGCACTTCCTTTGCATATGTCAGCCGTACTGCAAAGTGTTAATCGACTGCGGTTTTACAGGACAGCAGGTGTGTATTTGTTACAGATAGTTCTTTGGTGCTTTATCACCTCTCTACCTTACCCCGTCTCTCTCAAGTTCTTTCATGCTCATATCTGTGTGGTTAAACTTGTTCTTGACTCAACAAAACAAGGTTCTCAATATGCGTAGATGGTTATATTGCTTTGATATCTCTAAACTATGGTTAGTATAAGTAAGCAACTCTATATGTTCTCCGGCCGTACTTTACCATACACAATAGCATTTTTCTTCTCATTCATCTTAGTTTTATTTCCAGGGCAAAATTATTTTGTATAATAAGCGATCTATATATGCTGTATCTGTCATTTTTTATAAACCATGAAATTATTTAATCTCATTTATCTGATTTGAAGATCAGACATATCAAACAGGGCAAGAGTTTTGCTATCAAGGTGGAGCAAGTTATTAGCAAAAAACCAAGCTTTGGAGAAACCAAATGGCATTAAAACATCTAGTGATTCAGGACAAGAGTTAGTAATTCTAAAGCAGAGGCAAGTACATTTCTCAATTCTCACTGCCAATGCACTGAAAAATTGGGTAATCAGTTTTTACTAATCTAAAATTTTCTTGCAGTATCGATGAAGTTATGGGTGATGAATCGTGGAAGTCAAATATGGATATTTCTGTAAGTGCGTCGTAGATTTAATTAAAAATTCGTTCAAATTGATTTAAGGTGCGTAGTTTTTACAGATTTTATTTTATGTTTTACAGGAAGACTTCCTTGGAACACCATTTGAAAGTGCAGAGAATTTCAGGTAAGAATGTTTCTTTCTTCTGACATACATGTTCATAAGATAGTGTCTGTGGTGTTAATCTTGAATGCATTTTTTTCAGGAAAGTAAATGCTTCAGAACCCTTGAAGTTATTGACAGCATCATCAGATGAGTCAAATAAGAAGAACATCCTTGGTGTATCTTCATCTCGTATCCTTAATATAGGTTTTTACAATTTTCTCCCAAGCGGTATATTGAACTTTTGAGTAACATTTACTTATTTGAACAAAATTATATCATTAGTTAAGAAAAGTAGGCTTTTTGTCGATGAAAGGTTTTATTTCTACATTGTTAGGTTTCTACGTGGATGGCCTAAAAAAGTGTTATATGAATATAGTGTGTAAAACTTTATTTTTTAAACATATGAGAGTGAAGGAGCCTACTTCCTTAGCTAGTGGCAGAATTTCGAGAGCGCAGAAAAGTTCAGTTGGTGGAACAACCTGGCCAAAAATCAGCTGGGAGAAGTGTTCAGGCCACAAGGACAACACCTGTGAGTCAGGCTCGTCCAATGTCTGCTGATGATATCCAAAAAGCAAAAATGCGAGCACAATTTATGCAGAGCAAGTATGGGAAATCTGGTTCATCCCATGAAAATAAAGAATTGAAGACTGAAGGTGTGAAAAAACTTAAAACTTCTCAAGCAAGCATTTTGCCTGTGGTACCCAAAGTTCCAATTCGGTCTAACATTGAGGAACCCAAGATACCTGCGACATATCCTTTGAAAGAGAGGGAAACTCCTAATAGGCCCGAAACTACTATTGCCCCAAAGCGGAGTATGGATTTGAAGGAGCCCATATTAGAGAAGTGCAGGAGAATCCAGATCCCATGGAAGATGCCTCCAGGTACATATGCTTTTAGTGGCTCTTTTCTCGTTCCTTTGACTCTTTGTTCGTAATGTTAAGTATGAAAGCAGTAGGCGTAATAGAAAGGGAAAAGGGAAAAGAAAAATAAGAGATCCACCTTAGTTGTTCAGAGTTTGTTGGGAGAGTGCCTTCAGTATTTCCAACGTATATCATAGAGAGACAGAGTTAATTTTTTGAGTTAATAGCTTCTCATTGACCAATAATTTCCTTGCTCAACTCTTTCTTTTTATATCTTTTTTGTTCACTTATAAGAGTTGAACTCAAGAACTCCCGCTTGCTAAATTGGTGCTCTAACTCAACCTTATAGCAGTTGCGTGTAGCTCTTAAAATCCTTTGGACACTCGGACTTGGTCCTGTTACTATTTATGTTTTGCATTTTGGTAGGGAATGTTACAGTCCAGGCATCACAATTATATGGTAGATTATACCTGCCGCATAGAGAAAACGAATGGAGGATGTCATTTCTTCCATGTGACAGTAGCTGGGTGTACTGGTGCCCATGTGGGTGTTCCTTGCCGGATAAAAGTGGGCTCTCTCAGTTTAGGTTTCTGAGTATATTAATGTCAATGCTTGTTTTGTTGACAGAAATGACTCGTCCTTTCCTTACTTTCTCCTCTATTGTTGTGGACTGATAATTCTGAGGGCCGTTTTGCCACATGTTACATAAATAATGTGCTACAAGATTTATTTGACGACATTTTGTTTCTTGTAAGAAATTTTAATGAAGTTTAGTTTTGTCATGATTATTTTATGGGTTCCTATGTGAATTCTACCAAGCAGGCTGAGTGAATGGAAATATCATCAATTTTGAATTCATTAGCTTGAAAAGATAAAAAAAAAATGAATGACTGATTACGAACCAAACCCATATGGCCAGCACCCGGTACTTGACAGTTCCGTGAGCTCGCATTGAAACTATGGTAGCATGCTGCACTATGAAATGCATCTTGAGAAGGACGAGAGGGACTTACCTGGCACGGGGATATACCCGTCTTCTACCTATCACGTGCGGAATGAGATAGGCATGAGACGCGTTTTATCCCATGATACCGGGCAAAATAACTGATGAACTTGGCCGTGAAGGCATTAACGGATAAATGGACGTTGATCGTTTAGAGGAAGCAAAAACAGAGATTCTGGACACTGTTATATTCGCCCATTATTATTTTATTTAGTTTTTGGTTGGTTGATGGCTTCTGTAAGTGCTGAAAGTAACATTTTCTGCAGTTGGATACTTTTTCATGCCGTTTCCTTTCCTTTCTGCAGAAATAAAACTCGATCCTTCGTGGAGTGTTGGTGGTGGTGAGAACGGCAAAGAAAATGAAGTCCAGAGAAACAGAAACCGCCGTGAGAAGGAAACTACTTACCGGACAGTCCAGGAGACACTGTCTAACCCGAAGGAACCATGGGACATTGAAATGGACTACGATGATTCTTTAACACCAGAAATACCAATAGAACAGCCGCCTGATGTTGCCGATTCCACTGAAACACAAGCTTTCCCTAGAGAAGAATATAATCCGGAAACAATGGTCGTTCCTTCTCAAGGAGCAAACAGCGTCGCTTCCTTGCCACCGGCCTTGTCTCAAATTAACAAAGCAAGCGCTGCTGAACCGGATCTAGAACTGCTTGCAGTACTGCTAAAAAATCCAGAAATTGTGTTTGCTTTGACTTCCGGCCAGGCTGCTAACTTGTCGAGCGAGGATACAGTAAAACTGCTGGATATGATTAAGTCTGGTGGGGCTGGTGTTGCCGGTAGTGTAAATGGTTTAGGTAGAATAATGGAGGAGAGGGTCGAGGTTTCTCTTCCATCTCCGACACCTTCGAGCAACCCTGGAACGGTGCGTTACTCGGGCTCATTTTGCAACTTCTGCCGGACATTGTATTCACTCTTGCAGTTTTTGACTACTAGTAGAAAAAATTTACCATGCACTGCACTCTAGCCTCTCCCGCTCTAGAATCCTGAAAGCCAAGCAAATAGAAGCACAATTGATAATTTAGGAGGCCCATATGAGATTTATGGTAAAAGTTGAACCTCCATTGGTGGTGTTGAACTGTAGGGTCTTGTTATCTCGATTCTGGTTAGGAGTCACCATCGATGAAACAAGTGGCCAATAGTGAATGGTGGTTGATATTCCCGTGGACGGAGATAAACTTACCTACACTTCGGGATGTCATTGTCAGCGGTATTCCAAGCCAACGACAGGCTAAACACTTTATAGCTTTCCCACATGGCAGTGCATTATTGGTTTGACATATCATCACAGTGACATCCCCGTTCACCTTAAGATAGATGGGATGGGAAGTCTCTGCATGGGCCATAGATGGTGGCCTGGCTATAAACCTTATTAGGGCCTTGTGTAATATTACAGAAAAAGGAAAATTTGAGAAAATTCTGTGCATTTAATTTATTGATGTAATCATACATGTGCAGTATAATTATCTGCAAGTTAAACTGATTGTTTTTCTGCGGTTTTCGCAGAGTGGATGGAAGGGAGATGCTGGAAGGAATGCATTTCCCCAACAGA
Organism: Malus fusca; assembly: GCA_035220775.1. Classification (NCBI taxonomy): domain Eukaryota; kingdom Viridiplantae; phylum Streptophyta; class Magnoliopsida; order Rosales; family Rosaceae; genus Malus; species Malus fusca. The sequence continues at coordinate 40,166,907 of CM069069.1, forward strand.
TGCCACAGGTTTCATCTGCTCATCGCAGTATTCCGCCCGAACGGCTATCAACTCCGCAGCCAGCGGTACCTTCATACTCACCGGATTATTATCCTATGCAAACACCGGCCTCGGAGATGACTTCTATTACGAAGAACACGCACTTTCACAACTTATCGAACATGACTGTGCCTTCAGTTTGGGGTGAGAGCACGAGCAATGTCGAACGAGCGCCTCTGTCTACCTCGTATAATCTAGCAGAAATGCAGCAGCCCTTGTTTTCGACTATGGCAAGGCAACAAAGACAGCCGCAGCCATTGCAACAACTACAACAACAACAACAACAACAACAACGTCGTTTTTCTACACCTACGTACTCGCCTAATCCGCCGATGGGAAAAGCCGTCCCTCCGTCCGAGTCGTGGAGAGCCAGGCAGGATTTGACTTCAAATTACCATTACTTAGAGAACCAAAACCAGTATAACGCATCGCATGGGGGACATTTGCAGCCTCACTTGTCAGGTCCTTCTTGGGAAGGATATGAACTTGTTGGCAGCAACCAAGATTTCCATTCGCGGAGTCCGGATGATGATGATAGTCCGAGTAGAAATCCCGGCTACATGTACGGAAGAGAACCCAGAACAAATCCGGGACGGGATTACACGTCAAGGGGAAGGAATCCTGCTGGATACCGCGGTCATACTCGGCAGCAGGGGAACAGATGACCTAACCGCGGCGGAGACTGAGTTCCTATAATCCAGACTGGATATGTTAAGAATGGACTTGTTCTCTCTTGCCCTTTCGTGGATTAAGCATTGGGGCGGATGAATGACGTGACACGAAAGTCTTTACTCTCGAGAGTCTCAGTTTTGGAAACGAGTGAGAGCTTGTATAAGCCATTGTGACTGTGACTGTAGATTTGGGATGCTCATAAGAACACTCTACTGATCATTAATTTCAATTTTATTAGGGTGAAAAAAATATTCTACAATTTTGGCAAACCTTTTTCTCTGTAATTTTCACCTTCTAAAAACAAATATGAAAATTCTTAAGCCTAATTCTTTAATTTGACGATTGGATTTGTTGCCTATCTGAATTGAATTGTGGTTTTGGGCCCAAGACTTCGGCTTTCTGGTCCAGATAAATATAAACTGTAAATCTTGAATTCTTTTCAATAGATTGTTTTGGTGTGATTAGGGTCTGTCTCTATGAACTATTTCGTCTTCTCATTCACAACGGCATTAAGCTTGTGAAGAGATTTTTCAATGTCTCAGGAACCCGGACGAAAACACAAGTTATTATACAATTAGAAGAATATTTTTTTGTTCCATGTTTCAAGCACACTAAAAAGTTTCTTCTGCTTGTGTATATATGTTTGCTCCCTAAATTCGCCATGGGCCTCGCGGGCAGGCCGAGAATTTACCTCCCGGCGCAGTTGCCGAAGCACATTGGGACGGCGCGCTCTGCCCACCTGGGAATAATTCCTGCTCAAATCTCAATCCTAGACTTTTTCTCTTACTAGATGCCATTAGTAGACAACATTTGAATGATTGAGGTTGCGCATGAGTTTGACTTCAAACCAAGAGATTGTGTCATTGAGTGAGAATGACTCAAATAAAGGTTCTTTGTTTGCCTTTACTTATATGGAGAGATAAAACAATATGTAAATGACAGAGTTGCTGGAAATGTAAATGACAGAGAAAAGTGAATGACTAATATTGTAGATTGATTGTAAATTAAATGACTGGAAATGAGTTGTACATGAACTACAAATGAGATCGATACTACTAGTGAGCAGCAGAGCTAATAAACAAGGAAAGCAATGGATGCTTGGCTAAAGCTAAATGTCTACAAGGAAGCTGATGAACTAATTTGAGTAGAGTTGATTGATTGGTTGTTTGAGTGTCCATAATCCTTATGCCGCTGCTTCTTTATATAGAGATCTAAAAGAGCCCCATTGCTGAGAACAATGAACTTGCTCGAAAGAAGCTTGGCCAAACATGCATTTGTCTTGATCATGGTCTAAAATATCCGTAATATCCCGATATTTCCATCGAAATTTCCGTATTTTTGGACTACTGATATTTTTTTGGACTACCGATATTTCCAATATCATCGATATTTTAGACCTTGCTAAGTCACTCATGTATCTTACCATGCAATGTATAAAGTGTAAAATATTGTACTAATTCATTATATATAAATGATTATGGTGTGTTTAAACTTCTTTCATTAATTACTACATATTTTCTACACTCATAATGTTTGTCAGCTCGCTATATAATCAACTTAAATAAGTTATATCTATCATGCAATGCCTTTCCTTCCAATTTTTTTGTGATAAACTAATAGATAATTGACTAAATAAACATCCTGCAAAGTTTCAATAAAAATTTCCAAGTTTTTCTTACAATTTCCGTGGTTTGTATTCAATTTTTATCAATATCAATAATATCCCGATATTTCCATCGAAATTTCCGTGTTTTTAGACTACCGATATTTCCGATATCATCGATATTTTATACCTTGGTCTTGATTAAACAAATCTCTTGGTAAACCTTCACCACCCAAACAAAAGGTAAAAACAATATTATAATGTCAAACTACCCCACTTGCAGTCAAATATCTTTCCAAGTTAGCATTCTTGCACATTAATCCTCCAAATGCCATATTTTACTCAAATGACCCAAAAAAGTGAAATGATGCACATTTTAGGTGCAAACAATATGCATCTCACAAATATAATCGTTACAAATCCATTTAACTTCATGGTGACATTAAAATTTGTGTATGTATCTCACAAATATAATCGTTACAAATCCATTTAACTCCATTAAATTATAAGGAAAACTAATGAAAATGGCTTGAAAACTTTGAGTTTTAATGATAAGGACAAAATAAATGGTAAAGTGAATAGTATCAGGTTTGACTTTTTAATGTAAAAATATGATTTTTCGTTAAAGTGAACAGTACCGTGGACTTTTTGTTAAAACTCTCATTATTATATTAGTGATTTAGCAAGTGCTAATTTTATTTTTTACTATTTGTTTTGTGATAGTTTACTTTGAATATTTTTCAACCAATATATGAAATGCACCGGTCTTTGAATTACAGACTATCAAAATCTAGCCTTACAAATTCAACCGTTCAATTTGTTCGAAAAAAATTCAACCGTTCAATTCAATGCACAAACGCATTCATTACACTGGCACATTGAAAATTTTAATTATTTTGATGGTCCATTAATATTTGTTATTTGGCTAAAATTTATTATATGGTCCTTGAATTTGTCCACGATTTAAATTTCTGTCCAACAAACAAGGGAAAATGATCATCGCCGGATCCTTTTGTGGGAATCAGGAGGATCAAGCAATAACGACCGTATATCGTACGGTCAGTTTTATATTTAATTTTAAATTTTAAATTTATAATAATTCCTGACTTCACAATATAACCGTGATAGCTTGATCCTCGAATCCCCACAAAAGGATCCGGCGAGGATGCTTTTCCAATTACAAGAACTGAATTTTGTCATAAATTCAAGACAATTAAACAATTAGGCCAAAGAAATTTGGTTTTTTGAAATTTTTTTTTCTGGGTTAAGGTTGAAAATTAGGAAAAAGAATTATAAACCAAATAAAAAATGAACAGAAAAGTGAGAACCGTTGATCAGATAATTGTAGTCTGTAATTTAGTCGACACGGTGGAAATTCCGAGAAACATATCATCACATCAACGGTTCTTAATTAAACAGAGAAAATAAAAACAAAATAAAATTGAAAAAAAAGAAGAAGAAAATTAACGAAGAAGAAGAGAGTTGGGAGGCTCAGAAAGATCCATTGGTAATTTTTGTAATCACACTTGGGAATTTAATCCCTCAGAAAATAGGTAGATTTTCATCATCACTGCCTCAAGCAAATCGCACAAAGCAAAACCCTAATTCTAGAGAGAGAAAGAGAGAGCAAAACCCTAATTCTAGAGAGAGAAACAGAGAGCGACGAGAGAGAGACGGCGAGAAGACACAGATTGCTGTGACGAGGTAGGCTAGCTTTGAATATATAGAAGCGCGATTCCGATTAGGGTTCAAGTGTTTAGCCGTCTTATGGGCCGAGTAGCTTTCTCTACTGAATTACGAAATTACCCCCAATACCTTCAGCCCAATAAGGCCCATTCAGCAATGGACGTTAAAGATCTAAAAGTGGAAATGGGCTTCTATTCATTTATTTCCAAGTCCAATTGTAGTTAAGAGGTCTACACAATGATTGATGATTGACAAACCAATTCTGCTCATATTCCAGTTGGACAACGCAATTTGTTCGTACTCTTGAACCATTCATATTATAACACGTTATTCATATTATACTCTAAAAAATAAACTTGTCGTTCATTCATATTATAACACTGATATAATGCGTGATGGTTTTTAACTACCTTTGAAATATTTCCTCCCTTTTATTGGTTCAAGGCATTGATATAAACGTTGAACATTCATTCCAAAGGGAAAGCAAAGTCACATTCAAGTTTTTTATTGATTTATGAAAGGAAAAATACCCATGGGATTTTCTGAATTGATGAGCAAGGATGGTACTATTTTCACATTTCTATTTTCCACACATCTTTGCTAATATCTTCTTCAACTCATCCGGTCTGACGGTCGAAAAGTGAGAAGGGTATGTAAAAAGTAAAAATAAGTGTGTGGATAACATTATCTTTCGGCAAATATACCCAGAGCTTCTATCATCCATTGGGTCAGTATATAAAAAGTGACTTGGGCAGAAAGAAAAAAGTCCCAAATTAGCCCAAATCTCAACGTGTCAGCGAAACAAAACAAACCCTAGTTTGTTTCTTCTCGCTTCCTCTTCTTCTCCTTCTTCCGCAAGTAATGGATAAATCGTACATGTAGATATTACAAGGAACATGAATATCTTTTCTCAAACATCCCAAATCTGTTTTTCCATAGCCGAATCTCCATGCGAGCGTTGTTGCTGCTGCTGAAAAGGGTTCATCATTGCCGGCAATCTGTGCTGACTCATTGCCTCCAAGTCCAACCTTTGTTGCTGGTTGTGGTGGTGGTGCTGCTGCTCATGCAAGTTTGGCGGCCTCGACCCTCCGCTACCCAGCAGATCGAGCGTCGTTGAAGGCCCCAGCGCGCTGTTCATTCGATGCGTCGAAATACTACTACTAGAATTGTTGGTAGGGCTATTAATGTTCTGATGGTCTTGTTCGAAATTCTTCAACAATGCCTGGTGGCTCTGATGGTGCTGGTGGGGATCGCCATCGATCCCCATGAAGACTTGGCTGAAGAGTCCCATGTCTGTCATTGCCGAGCTAGCGGCTGAGTTGTTGGAGTGATGATCAAAAAGCTGTGACATTTCTTGTGGGCCCTTTTGCATGAGCTGGTTAGTGAACCCTCCCATCATGTTGTGTGAATTATATGATAGAGGATCAGACGCTTGAGGTTGTTGTTGGAAGTGGTGAGCTTGATGATCATACGATGGTGGGGGTCCAATATTATTGTTTAGAAGGGAATTCGGGCTAGAGAGGTGTCCGTGATCAGGACCTGCCATGCTGCTAACAAAGCTCTTCTGCATCATCGGCGAGTTGATCGTAGAGTTGCTTGCGGAGGCTCCCATTTGGGCGGCTTTTTGAAGCAAGGCGGTGGCTGACATTTGAGCAGCCCCAGTAATACTACTTAGGCTGCTGCCTCCGTTTTTGATTTCTTGGTTGTGAAGGTAATTGAACCCTGATGAGCTGTTGTTGTTGTTGGAACTTAGCTGAAGGCTGGAGGCCGAGGTGGAAGACACGCTTCTTGGCCCGCCAAAGAGCGAACCGGCGGTGCTTGAGAACATGCCTGGTCCTCCACCACCACCTGGAATGTTCATGTTCATGTTCATGGATTTGAATGGCATTGGGACCAGATCTTCAGGAAGCTTGTTTTTGTTGGGGTTAATATCGTAATTGAGGAATTCGGAGACTCCTCCTCCTCCCATGGTGGAGGTGCTGGTGTTCATGGCCGTTGATGATATGAGCTGATCATGTGGCATAGACATTTGGTTTACTTTGTTGTTTTCTTCCGCCAATGCGTCACAAAAAGCTCTGTGGGTGATGAAGCTATCCCTCCTGCACGTTTACATGCAAAAGTACAAAATTTGTACTTGATATTGTTGATTACATAAAATTCTGTGGAAGAATGTGCATGTAGTTATCTTATTTAAATTGCAATAAACTATTTGGACATACAAAATAGACATAAGCTAATATAAATGGGCTCTATTATTGCGTGCACTCCACTTATATTAAAAATCGTGTCAACAAGTATGTCATTGTTATTGTGTCTAAACAATGTTGGAAGGGACGGATCATTTTGTGGAGAAATTTTTAGTTGTGACGGGAACATGGATGATACATCACGTGTTTTTATGTAAGTGGTAGAAAATTTTAATTTTTAAATTATTAACCTTTTAACACACATATCCTACCATTTATATAAAGACACGTGATGTACCGTTTCGTGTGACGGTCACATTGAAAAATCTCTCCATTTTGTGACATAAAATAGAAAGGTTCCAAAAAGAGTTCGACAAATGTAACTATTATTTCAATTGGTCGGCCATTTCTTTCCTAAATGTATATTTTTGCGTTTGGAGGGCTCAAGCACAACAGTTATGGTACATTAAAAGTCATTTTACATATAATTTTGTGACAATTAATGCTTGTAAGAAAAATGTTGCAGAAATTATAACTAGCTTGTAGAAGAATAATAATGTAGTTAGTTGGTTAGAGCAGTGTATTTCATACTCTGTGCTCAAGTCTGAATTCTACTTAATTTAGTGAAGATTATTGCTTGGTAAGTTAGTATAAAAATACACATATGGGACTAATTCTTACAGATTAAACAACCATCTATACATGAAGTAGTTTTTGGTGATCCCAATCTTGATTATATGTTCATGCACATGCAATATTCAATTAACAAAATTAAACTATTCATGATCATGAGTTAATTAACGAACCTGGAAAAGATGGTTCCACAGTCACATTTATACTCCCTTGTGCCGCAGGTCTTCTGATGCGCCTTCCAATCCGACTGCACTGCATATTTCTTGCTGCACTTGTCACATTTCCATTTTTTCTCCCCATGTTTCCGGCTGAAGTGCTTCTTAATGCCGGTGAGATCTCCTAGCGCCCGAGCTGGGTTGTGGTGAACACACGTCGGCTCGGGACATATGTAGACCCTTTTCCTAACCTCAGTTGTGGTTCTCTGCCGGAGCTTCCATGGAAGGTTATGGCCTCGACGATGCAGCTGAAGGTTTTGATCCCTTTGAAACCCTTTGTTGCAGATCTCACACACAAATCGGTTCGTTGCCATTAGGGTTGTTGGTGATAGTGCAATAACTTCTGCGCTAGGATCTGATCACATAAATACAAAACTTTTAGAACATAATTATTAAGTAGCATAAATATTAATTAGTATAATTAGCAACACTGGTTAATTATGTCAACATATACACTTGTGGCCAACAAAAAAAGTGAAATCAAGCAAACAGTTGTATATTATTGTCAACAATTCTTCATAAAGTTTATATTCTTTCGCAAGATAACTAAAATTAGAACTCTTTGTTTTTTGTTTTTTTTTTAAGAAAAAGCAATATATGCCGTTGAAATGAAATATTACAAGACTCAGGCATGACGCCAAATATTGGTAAATATTCTCGAGTGAATCAATCTCAACATAAGCTGACATGATCCGGAAAGAAGCCCTTTTGTTTTGTTCTTCTGAAATGAATCAAATCCCCGCGCCTTGTGTCGTATGTTATATAAATATAGTGAAACATGCCAATCAAATCAAGAAACTACTTGATATTAATTCAAGATTATTTGCCTGGAGTTCCTGGAAGATTTCTTTTCTTCTTAAGTGGCGGCTGCTGCGGCTGCTGATGAGTGACAGAGCCATTACTGTTGCTTTGGGCACCGGAAGCACCGCCAGAGCTGGAGCGATGCAAGTGGTTTTCTTGCTGCTTTTGGTCTTGACGAACTTCTAATTCTCCAGTATTATTCCCTGAGGAGAAGCTTCCTTCTTCAACATCACCTGTAATATTTGACATTTTTGACAGACAATAAGGGTTGAGATAATTATACAGTTATAATTAGCCTGTTCTTTTTCTACGCTCAGCTCAGATTTTCTATGTTGCCAGAAGGACTAGAGTACTAGAGACTTGTTTTTGCCGAACAGAAATTCAGGAGTTTGCTTTTGGTAGAGGAAGACAAAAGCAGGGAACTCAGCTCCTCCTTTTCTGGTGACACTGGTCAGAGGAGGAGAAGCAACTTTTGTGCAATTAGACTTAATCTTGGAACCTGGTCTTCTTTGGCCTTACATAATTATATATAGTGCTCACAAGAAACAATATTGAAATACTTAATTTAATTACCAAATACCCTTGACTTGTTGGGTAAATACAACCCTAACCTTGCTAGCTATACCTTGTATTCCTTTTGTTTTTCTTTTTATGGTTCACATGTGACCAATGAATTAATTAGATAGTTAATTTATTATCGTGAATTAATATCTTTCTTTTATCCCCTCTTATTCAATGAAAAGAAAAACTGTAATTAGTTATGCTCAGTTTAGTCAAATTAGTTAGAGCATAGTGCTTTCACATTTGCACTTAAATTCGAATTCCTTTTTATATATAATTTAGATGAATTAGTGTAAATAATCGTTCGTAAAAGAAAAAAACCATTAAAGAAAACTTTTCCCTAACTATATATATTTATGTATATATACACAAACACATTCTCATCACTTTCTTGTTTAGTTATCGAGGTATGCTCACTTCTAGAACAAATTTATAAACAAATTAAAGTCACTTAAAGTCAAGAAAAAAAAATCAACATAGGACCTAAATTTATAAACAAAATATTTTTTAAGAGAGAAATAATAATTGGATTTTGTTGGTGAACAGAAGTGTAGAAGCTTACTTAAACTTGACACATAAAGGGTTATAGGTACCAGGAACACTTGTCACGAGATGTATCATTTTGTGTTGTGTTATGCGTGGACAAGGTTAATGTTTCACTTCTAGGGTATATTAATAAAATAAATACATGTGTCATAATTTGAGTAGAACAATAATACCACGTAATAGTGTTTCAGATACAAAAAAATCTCTCCAAAGTATGTAGCTTTGAGTAATCATATTAATTGCTTATGTTAAGTATATTAAAAAGATATGATCATTCACTGAATTTAACTTAGGATTTGATATATATTTTCTTTTCACCAATGATCTAGGCAATGTCCTAATCAAACTCACTTAATTACCTAAAGGCCATTCTCTGTAGCTTTAGGTTCTACATATATAGTATGGTTTAGATAGGAAGAAATATGGCTATTGAAAGCATGGTTTCATTTCTTAAGTTTTTCTTAAGTTCAAAGTAAAAATGCATACTTTTCCAAGCTATATAATTCAACTTTTAGATCTCTATCTATCGTTCTTCCATAACAAACCTTCCTGACTAGATGCCCTTGTATTTTACCATGCATCCTGTTGAAACCAATTAGTTTAATTCAAACCTACGTAAGTAATTATATGCCCTAAAGTAGTTTAAACAAAAATTTCACAAATAATTTAAGCTTAGTCACATTAACTAGTTGAGAGCTGCCGAACCCGATTTGTCCTTATTACTTCCAAACGATCGAAGAGAACCAAACAAGTCCATATTTGTTGTATTTAAAGGCTTTATTGACAAATTAATTAATGATATATATAATAGATGTTGCTGCTTTGTTTTCTAGGTCAAGTTCAATGTGAATGAGTAACGACATTAGCTTAAGAGCTTAAGATAATTAGTCACGAAGAAGAGCACTAGGCACAATTATATTCATTCCATTCTATTATGTCCAGCCAAATTAATCTACATCAAAGCTAATTTAATATGACCTACATGTGTACGTAGAGGTGACGTCTGACTTTTAATTTTCGAGCTTGTTCGGAAGTACTTTAAAATGACCGAAAGAGGTTTTAGAGAAAATATTTTTGGAACCAATCATTTGTAAAAATACTAGTAAAATTTTAATTTCCTACCAATAAATTATTAATCTCAGCAATCTTGATGTGATTATTGTTGGGTAGCAAATATTATTGATTGTAATATATATATATATATATATATTATGTATATGTGTGTGTATATATATATCTGAAAGTTTTATAGTGCATAATAGAGAACTTCTAGTGTTAGTTGTTTACTCGTTACCACATCAAATCAGTGATTCTGAACGATTCGTGCATGCTAACAATTGATTTTACAATAGCTTGGTTTATGTAAATATCCCCATTACCCATAACTTACGGGAGAATCAATACGTAACATCCCACATCGTCCAGGAGAGTGGATCCTGTAAGCCTTATATGTATATTCTCATCTCTACCTAGCACGAGGCCTTTTGGGAGCTTACCGGTTTTCGGTTTCATCGGAACTCCGAATTTAAGCGAGTTTGCGCGAGAGCATTCCCAGGATGGGTGACCCAGGGTGACCCACTAAGAAGTTCTTATTTGTCTGTTGAAAAGGAATAAATTAAAATACAGTCTTAATTTGTTACCCAAATTATAATATAAGACTTGTTTGGAAGTGCTTTTAAAAATGACAACGCTTTTAGAAAAAATGTTTTTGGGTCAAAAGCACTTGAAGTGCTTCATGAAAGAAGCATCCCTTGTGTTTTTACCAAGAATTAGTTCTACAAATATTGTCATTTTAAAGCACTTCCAAATGAGCTCATATATGTGCACATAAATTAAATAAATGTGGGCATGCAGTTTATCCTTAAGTTTTTCAGAAGCTTAATGGGAAAAAACAAGCATGTAGGCTATAAAATGGAAAACAACAAGGAGACAAAAGCTAGAATATGAAACATGGTTCAAATTAACATCTAAATACTTAGTCAATAATTTCAAAACTCTAAGAGTCCAGATTCCATTTCTTTGATCACAAATCACTAATCATTCCAAATGGTAACAAAGGATTGCTTAGTAATCATCGAGGAAGGTCGATGCAATTGAGGAAGCTAACATCAACACAACAACGTAAGGACAACGGGATCCAAACATCACCACGCATTCCTCCGAATTTTCGACGACCAAAGCAGCATTAGGGTGCTAATTAAATTTCATAAATATATAAGATTAGTGACTCATGAGTTGCTAATTGACATGAGCAAAGGAGCGCCGTGGATAAAACCAACACAAAAGACGGTCAAGGCATAATATATATAGATGTGTGTGTATTATATTTTGTGTAACGAAAACGATGTTTGAATAAACAAAAACAAATTAGGGTTTATCTTATTAGGGTTTTGATTTGGACATCGAAAAATTTAAACAACTGGAAAGAAATTTAAGGAGATGAGGAGGAGGATATTTTAGAGTTGTAGTCAGCCATCAAACTTCAACTTCGTCAATTGGATTGGCAATCAGGGTTTGTCTGGTATATATTAGTTTTGTTAATTACAAATTTGCAGGGTTTTTTAACAACACAAACAAACTTATTGTAATGTTACTTTTGAACAGATGATCTGCCCTACAAACGCAAGGTCCAAAAGCGATTTCTTGGACCGAAAATCTTTAAAATGTTCTACATGAATTTAAGAAGCTTAGGTTGAGGCGACAATAATACGGAAATTAATATGTTTTATGATGGTCGAAAATAGTTTTTGGACCGAAAATCTTTAAAATGTTTTACGTGAATGTTAAGCTTAGGTTGAGGTGTACAATAACACGGAAATATGTTTTATGATGGCTTTTGCAGAAACTTCCAAAACTAACTAAAAATCGTGGGTTATAAGCTCACAATTTTTGTAAGTAATGCGACTGTTGAGTTTTTATAAGATTTGTTGTGTGGGCATTAAGATAAATTACTAGCTAGACATGTTCAAGAGACGAAAATTATCAAGTGTCTTGCATGAATCTTAAGAAGCTTATGGTTAGGCAGCAAAGACGGAATACACAGTCCCATTCTCCTAAACTCCATTTAACATTAAATTTATCAAACGGTGAAGATGGAGGGTCACACTACATTATACACAGTGTCATTCTCCTAAATTTTATTGTCCAAAAAAATTGTGGTCACTAGTGTTCGATTTTAATCAAACGATGGTAAAGTATGATAATAAAAATTGAATGACCACCTAACATTGGATTAAGATCTTACGGTAAGTGACCACAATTTTATTAGACAATATGGGGTCTAGGAAAATGGGACTCACACTATACAAGTGTTGTATTCAGCCCGAGCGACGTGGCAGATTTTCTAGTGGACTCGGCCAGATGGCGGAGCACATCTTGATTAAACAAAATAGAAATGCTGTCCACCCGGCACATCTTAATCTGTGTATTAGGCCCAAGTAAAAATTGGTAGGCCCATCAGATGCCGGTCCAGCCCACGAAGTTGTTTTACTTCCTTTCTTTCTGGGGGATGTATTTGTATATTCTCTGTGTAGCAATATATGCCGTTGCACCATGTTTTACACAACCTTTAATATGAGTTTTTTGGGGCTTACTCCGTAATATATTTTAATGATCCAAATCTTTTATTTTTTAGAATATTATTCATAGATCTTCATTGCAAAAAATTAGACAAATCCAAAATTATTAAAACATTCATTTGTAGTGAAGAAAATGAACGAGTACGGTTTTACAAGGAAAACTTAAACTCTTAATCCAATAGCCATATGATTTCAGATTTGGGTGAGACATGATCTTTAAGGGAAAACCTAAAAGATGGACATTTCAGATCGTTGAAATACATTACAAAATGAGTCTCACAAATACATTTCAGATCCAATAGCCATACGAATTCATACTCTTTATATATATATATATTATGTTCGTAATTCAAGAATATATTATGCTGGTTAATTATGTGGTTTGCTTGTCACCTACATGTGTGACAATAATTGATAAAAGTTGGCTAGTGATTTAACACTAATCTGCATTCCTTTTGTCAGTGTATGAAATAGTACAATATATAGTTTGAAGTAATAAATAATTAAAAGAGAAGTGTTAAAATTGCTATCACAAATTTTTAGTGTGATGTCGTTTGTTTCTTCATATTGATTTTCCTAAATTCTTGTGATTAATTAGTTAAGCTTTGTTTAAGGTACTTAAAGAAAGAAAAATCATATACATGAAATTGTGAAACAAGAAATAATACATGGCAACCTACATCTGCATGTCCCTCATCTGTCTTCCATCGATCCCATCCCCGTTTCGATCTGCAGTTACTATTGACTACGGTCTGTTGCGGTCCACCAACGGGAAGGTGTGTAGAATTTTGGTGTTCAAACTAGTTCGGGTGGCCACACCATCACATTCTCTCTGTCTACCTTTTCTAGCAGTGTTGCTTGTGGTAATCCTATAGACTTCTTTAGTTTTTCTCACTTGGTGGTTGCAATCTACGAGATACTATCTGATGGAGGACGGAGTCTGTTTTCTTTCCATCTATGAGGTGTTTTTTATTGGGTTCCTAGTAATTGTTGGTGGTGGTAGTTCAAGCTCGTTGTGGAGTGCCGTTGTGGCGCTTTAGGCGACGGCGGTGGGAGGAAGCAACTAGGGTTTTCTTCGGTGTGTTTTATATTTTGGGGTCTTCGGTTACTATGTAGTGGTTATTGTATTTGGACCTCTTATGTAATTATGTTGTGTTTTGGTAACAAAGTAACTTTTGACCAAAGAAGAAAGAAGTAATAATGAGAGTGTATAATTGCATACAAGCTTTGGACCAAAAGGCAGTATACGTACCAAAACCCTAATTTAAAAAAAGAAAAAAAATCCAAAATCGGATCAGCTAAGATGCCCACTAGAGCAAGCAAATTGGAGAATCGCAACGAAAGTAGGAAAGTGTGGCCCCAAACTATATATAAAAATACAATGTGTATTTTTTAGAGGTTCACTTAGCTTTTAGCTTCAAATTGACTCTAAAAATTCAGGACCGACCTTGATGATCTCACATAACGAGTTGATTGAAAGAAACGTATATTCTATCCCCACCAAGTTCCCAAAATGATGACGCAACGATGATGATTGTGCCGGAAAAGTAAGAAATATTAGAATTAGGGTTGTCAAGCTTAATTAGTTTGAAGATACGAGAGCCATGAGTGTGTCTTTATCCTTGTACTTTTATTGCATGATCTGCCTGCTGATCGACCAGATTTGAGAGTCGGTAAATATGTTCATTGAACAAGGACCACAAATGTTCATGTTCTCTAAACAATGGTTTCACGCTGCAAAATAGTACGGCAAGAAGCAGAAACATTGGTTTAAGTTTGAAACTCTAAAAGCAGCACTTTTTTGCCACTAGCGGTAACCATGGTACGAACATGTATTACAAATATGTGGTGGTAATATGATATTGGCCTGGAATGGGAATGGGATATATTCTTTTGACATTGTTAAATTTTAATTTTCAAAAAGAATTTATGTACGAATATGCATCCTTATTAAAGGGTTGCAGCCTTATTAAATTTTATCTTTTGTTATCACCATCCGATATCTTCTATATCCTAAAAGAATTGATATAAGTTGTAAATTAAAGAAGAAGTACATGCAACTGTGACGTTCGAAATCTTTATAAGGAGCTGAACTACTTCCCATGTATCAGAGATAAATTAGTGATATAAGTGAATCCTTTATAAAGAGCTAAAACTTTTAAAATGGTTGAAATGAACTAAACTTTAATAAAAATACAAGTGAACCAACCTTTATAAAGAGTTGAGCTACAATTCCCACATATTATATAGATAAATTAACAATATTAATTGGAGTAGGATTTTCTCGTCTCTTTTTTCCCCTCCCCTTCTCTCCCCTCGTATTTGAACGGTTACGATTAAGTCACGTCAACATCTTATATTAATTTTTTATAGCAAGAGAAAGACAAAATAAGACAATGTGAGAGGAGGGGATGGAAGGGGATGAAAAAATGAGGCGAGAGAATCCTAGTCCATATTAATTTGTAGGGTACATTGGAAGCTAAGACTTGCACGATATATATAAACCCTTTCACAGATAAATGTCATTTCTTAGTTTTTTTATGTCTGAACCTTCTTTATGTCTGGCTCTAATATATGTATAAAATGCCCAATTTGGCAAGTTTATTGTTTTCATCTTCAGACAGGCATCAGCTCATCTATAAATTTATTACTGTAATCCCCTTTAAGAAGTGTGACTGCATAGATTAAGAGTATAAATGCCTATGACTTTTATTAGACTACATAACAACCAAACCAATATAAATTTTTCCTGCATAGATCAACGGGTTTGTGTTGTCCTTGACTGCACATGTTTTTCCATTCATAGGCTACTTAAATTTAATTAATTGAGCATTATAACTTGATGTTGATCTTCAACATATTCATATGAGTACTGGTGTCATACATGTTTCTTCCTGATGATTTGTTGAGGATCATTTAAAAACACTAATACATATATGCTAGAAAGAAATTAAATTCATATGATTACAGACAACTTGCTCAATATTATTATTTAATGTTTATTATAATTTAACAAAACGAATCAAATTTCATTGCAAATAACTGTAGCGTCGAATAAACTTCACAACTCTCTTTTAAGTTGTCTCCTTTTTTGTTCTTTCTAAACGAGTCTTTGATTTTTGTGACGTATAAGCATCTATACTTATCGCTTAGTTGCATACTTAAAAGAAACTTAGTTATAAAATGAAAATCTAATTAGCTAATTGAACCTTTGCGAATAAATTATATATGTCATTTCACAAGGGTGGGAGTGGGGAGATTTCATCATTAAGCATAATAATCAAGATTAGGACATGTGAATTAATTTGCACCAAGTGAAATTGTATCCACCCTAAACCCTAGCTAGATCAAACTGCCACGTGCCAATCCCTACATAACCTAACAATAATAGTGCTCTTATTTGGCAAACGATTCATCATTGCATTTCGCAAATCAATCCAGGATTCCTGGACCTGGCTGTCACCTTGAAAAGTTGATTAGAGTACTATGCTGTTGTTAGAGTGACTTAATCTCATGTAAGAACCTTAGATTTAGCAGTAGGTAATCAAACACTAGGGTTTATAATATATAATTCGATCATAAAACTAATTAGTAATATGAGAAATAACTCAACTTACTCATAAATTCATGTAAAGTCCAACCTCTCATCAATGCGAGATTCATTCTCAACACACTTCCTCATGTGTAGCGAATTTTCAAGCCTAACATGTGGACAACGCAAATTATGTGACGTTGAGCACTTGTGGCCGTTGCTCTGATATTGTGAAGAAAGTTGAAGTTCAAACATAAAACGAATTGGCAATCTGGAGACCAATCTAATTTACTTGTAAGTTCATGTAAGGTCTCTCATTTTATCAATGTGTGATTCAGTCTCAATACATTCCTTTTAGGTTTTAATTGGTTTGAACCTGCAGTGCAACAAGTACACGTGCATGCCTTTTGTCCACAAATTCAAATTCAGTTCATTATTTGAGATTAATTAGTTATTAATCTTATTGAGCTTTAATCAAAACAGATAGTCGAAAGACCAGGGGGGACAATTTTCTCCATAGTTATATGTTTGAGTCTTTCTCCTTTCCAAAGCTTTTACGTAGGAGTACTTAGCTTCCACAAAAAAAAAAAAAACCTCTACACACAGTAATCCAAGGAGAGATTTTTGATGCACCGGAACACAATCACTTGGTGTTATTATTTTACTTAAATGATGACACGTATATATATTTTTATTATTGTTAATGTACTCTAAAAGTTTGATAAAAAATGTACTATAAAATTATGATATATATCAACTATATCGCTCACTTATATTATAACACGAGAACTAATATCATATAACAAGTGTTCTTAGTACAAATAAACATTTCTACTTGAGAGGGAGAGAGAGAGAGAGAGAGAGAGAGAGAGAGAGAGAGAGAGAGAGAGAGAGAGAGAGTAAACAATTAAGAAGCCAATTATACCAACATAGAGAATTGCCCGTTGTGCTGACCAGTATTTGTCAGGCATGCCACGTCATCATATCATATGATATGGTGCATATGTACATAAGTATGCATGTATGGACATCTAAGGTTCTATATAAAGCAGCTTAATTAAGTAATTAGCAAGTGAGAGAAGAGCTAGGTCGCGACGTGTCTGTGTTTGAGAGGATCAAAATTTCATAATATAGAGATGGTTGATAATATAGGAAACAATAATTCATCGGATAGAGAAGGGTTTAAGTACAATTTCACAGGTGGTGGTAGTGTCTCTAGTGATTATCACCACCATCTTCATCATCAAGAGGGGGTCATCAAGGAGCCAGATCGGTTGCTTCCAATTGCTAATGTTGGGCGAATCATGAAGCAGAATTTGCCCCCGAATGCGAAAATCTCGAAAGAAGCCAAAGAAACCATGCAAGAATGTGTTTCTGAGTTCATAAGTTTCGTGACTGGAGAAGCATCTGACAAGTGCCACAAAGAGAAGCGCAAGACGGTGAATGGGGATGACATTTGCTGGGCT
This sequence comes from Malus fusca, assembly GCA_035220775.1. Classification (NCBI taxonomy): domain Eukaryota; kingdom Viridiplantae; phylum Streptophyta; class Magnoliopsida; order Rosales; family Rosaceae; genus Malus; species Malus fusca. The sequence goes on from CM069069.1 coordinate 40,184,425, forward strand.
CTGGCAACCCTTGGATTCGATGATTACGCTGAGCCACTGAAGAGGTACTTGCATAGGTACAGAGAATTGGAAGGAGAGAAGGCTGCTAACCAAGGTAAGGCTAATAGTAATGAAGAACAAACTGCCACCAAGGACAAGATTTCCTACAGCAGCAGCAAATACCTCTAATCCTCCATCGAAGTACAACATGATGGAAAGGGGAAATAGCTCGCTCTCCCGGCAATTTTGAGTACTGATCATATGAATTAAGCGAGGTAATTAATATACCTTTCAAATAGTTAGTACTACTAGATCTTAATTAAATTGCATGTGTTGAAGTTACATGACTATATATAATTAAGTGGGGAGTTAGGTTTTTGGTTTTGGTTTTTGTTTTCATGTGTGCTCTCATAATTAAGTCCTGGGGATCCTTCTTTGGTTGACTGTAATTAGCTCAAGAATTATGAGATTGGAGTTAATCCATTGACTTTTTTTTGTCTTTTAATTCAAATATGAAGTTTACTGCAGGTGATTGTATGAGATATACATGTTGAGCTGCGTTCCTAGTTAGCTTAGTTTTCTAAATCGCGATCAGTAACTTGTGAAATCTTGTAAACAGGCTATCTTGCTAATCTTCCCTTTCAATTTTGTCCTCAACCTAAATTCAAGCGGAGGGTTAGTGATGGGATCTGGATATACTTTTCCCCTAATTTATGTCATATTAAGGGCGATGGAAACCCTAACATCACATTTGTGCTAACTCACAACAAAAAGAGGAAACACCAACCATATATGCATCTGATTAGTTAAGCATCAGATTTTTCTTAGTGCAAGCTACCATTAGGTTCTTTGCCCTTTAATTATGGAATCTACTCACAAACACCAATTATGCATAATCTCGTTTCAATTTGATGCTAACTAAGTCATGTTCCGACCACATTTATTCTGGTGTGATCGAGTTGCATCTGATCGATATGATCAATTACTGGAGAAATAGGATAGGCTTAGGGTTTTATACATGGATCTATCTTAACTCTGGGGAAAACAATTTGTTTGTAGGTTTGTTATCTGACTGATATTAGAATCTTATAAAAGACTTGGAGATCATATCTATGCATTATCTCTTGAGAACTGATTTGCATTTGAGTACTCTCTGATCGTTAAGATTACAACAATCTCCTTGCCGTTTGGCTTCCTTTGAAAATATATAGGAAAATAATGATTAAAAGAATCTCTCTGAAGGTGCTTTGTCCGGCCAAATTTTGGAATTCGTCAAAACAAACTTTTATGCTTTGTTGTTAATTTTACTCTCGAACGGTAAGATGCAAGTCGAACTGAGAATTATATCCTGATGTGCAATTCGGCTCACTTAATCTCTCCTATAGCTTGAAGCATCGTAGTTTTACCTAAGTCGTAATCTCATTTCATCAATATATTATTAAAAAAGAAACTCTCTCTGGGTTAAATTTTTATATGTTTGTGTACATATATGCCATGTAGGGTTTTTCCTTGTAAAAATGAAATTTGCTAACAAGAAATCAATTGTGCGAAGTCTTTTTCCATTGTCTGATGCTAATTAAACCATGTTTTGATCACATAATACTGACGTGACTAAAATGTACATGAGAAATTGAATGCATAATTAAGCTTAATCAAATCAAATACTATTCGTGCAACTCTTTAGTACTTATACTGCAGTCTGGTTTTACATGTCTTGAGCACTAGACATCTTGGACTCTTAACTGTTAAATCTCTCTCTCTCTCTTCTAGTCATATAATTAACTTACCAAGTATAGATACTCCTGCATGCTGCTTTAGACAGTTAACTTACCAAGTATAATGACACCCACATCAGCCATCCCTTCTGGAGATCATTAGGCTAATTATGTTAGTCAATGGGTAGCTAGGGCTTTCTTTGATAACCGTAGGGCATAATTTTTCACCGGGGACCACAGTAAATTTGGTAGCCCCATTAAGTCTCGATCATGCCGAAAGGTTTTACATATTCAAATGGGGCTTGGATCATCTTCCCACAAGTGAGGATGACTAAGCTCCAATATGTCAAGTTGTTAGGAAGTTTTTGTGAGGATTTCTTGGCAAATGGAGACAAACTAAGAGAGAAGTGCGAGGCTGAATTAATTATTTAGGTTTCTAGGGTTTTTCTTCATGTTTTCTTGGTTACTCCAAAAGAAAATATGATCGATATGATACAAGATCTGAGACAAGCAACACAATGGATGGAAACTTTAGGCATGACACAAAGTTGTTTGTTCAATGATGTACCTACTTAATTAATTTGTGCTTTACTAAAAAACTTAATGAATTTGTGACTTACTTGTTTAATCAAACCCTATCAATTTTACTTTATTAACGGATGAAGGATCGAGAGTGAGAATAGTTAAGAGCAAATATAGTGGAACTGAGCGGCTCGACACATCATTTTAACCACTAACCTTGCGAAGCCATTGCTGCAGAAAACTAGGGTTCTTCTTCTCCCAACATGGTTTGTATGCAGTGTCAATCAATGGGGCTTGATCAGTCTGTCTGCGTGTGTTGTGCGAGAGTAGGGACTCTTTATTTATAATGTAAACAATGGTCTTTGATAATTAAGGATTATTCCTATCATGTAATCCCTATCATAGTCATCAAGTTTGATAACCCTTATCACTAATAACCAAAGCATCCATATCAATATGGATAATACCATTTGCACCGGGACTTCTTAGGCTATATTTTAACACATTCCTTAATAACCTACAAGTATTGTCAATTCTAAACTCTTATGATCTCAATCCCTCATGCATGTGCAAAACAAGTGTGCAGCTCTAATTAAGCTTACAATTAGTACCAATTAAACTTTCTTACTCATAAGCAACTAGAGAGTTTAGTGGTGAGAATCAGTAGAATGAAGTATACTACGTCCAATGTTTGAAATTTTTCTTCTTCTTTTTTTTTGTTGACAAGGGTCATAAAGCCCGAGAAAAATATAGAAATATTTCAATATAACATAAACAAAAATAAAATTTTCTTTCTCATGGAAATCGCTTTATTGGTTTTGTGAGCCTTCCATACTTTTAACTTTTTTTTCCCAACTATCATTTAGTTTTACAGTCTAATGGTATTCATTTTCACAGTCTTAGGTTCAATTATCGTCAAAGACGAATTTGAACTAAATTTGTATAACTAACTAATTGTATGGTTTAGCCTACTATCCCATCGTTAATGTAGTAATATGAAATGTATTTAAAAAAAAAAAAAATCCCCCGACTCTCTTGGCTTTGGAGATGACATATAAACTATGGGTTACACACCATGAGTCGTCAATATAAATTAAAGAAATTGCCTATTCATTATTTATTATCATAAGTGTCAATTTGTTCTACTAATATAAATAATTAAAAGACCTAACTTCTTTTTACACTATAAGTGACTCGTTAGTTGAAAAGAGGAAACCCAGAAGGAAAATTTCCTTGAAATATCTAATTTAGATTAAATAGAAAGAAAAGAAAAGTGTTACTTCACGGAATCTCCTCTCAAACGGGCCAGACCCATAAATCTGACAGAGAGGCATGTGATTCATGAGTTCTCCATGTGACACTTAGTGGAGTCCCCAACTCAACACGTGGTATAGAGTTGGCACGTTGTGCATTTTCTTTTGTATCAACTTTTGCAGAACGTACGTACTACGATTGGGATTTTTGCAACTTTTTTATTTACCATTTAATCAGTGATTAGATATTAAATCGTAGTTTATCAATGACTATGGAAATAAGTATTCATAAAATGTTGAATAAAAATCCCAGTTAACTTTAGTTGTGTTCAAATCGACAGTGGTTTAGAGAAGGGTAATTTCTACTTTATTACCATGAATTACTCTATGTGTGTTATGTTGTAAAGTTGTGCACTCGTTGTAAGCTAATGTTACAATTCTGAACTATGAAATTATGTGGCAAGTCAAACGTTAACTTTTGTTGTTGTTGATAGAACTGAGTTTTTTTATTGATAAAACAGAGTACAAAGAGTTTGGGGAGCAAGAGGAACCTCATTAAAAAACCTCCAAGAAAGATTTGCTCCCTAATTACAATCAATTACCATTCTCCAAATCAATTTTAAGGAATGGAAATAATCAAAGTGGTTCCTCCTCCATGTATTAAATCCTTCATTGCTAAGTCCATATTTTCCCAATTCATGAGTCACCACCTTATATTTTCTTTTTAAATCCTCCATTACTAAGTCCATCCATGTCTTTAGGTGTATATAAATAATATAAAGTATAAATATACATGTTCTCTATCAATAATATAACACATGGATTAATAATATTATTTGAACAATCACCGGGATTCTAGTATAATCAGTAAATATTGCACTAGAAAAAGAACATTTAAGAGGGTAGACCATGAAAGGAAGGAAGAAAAACTTGTACACAAAATTCACAGCATGAACAACCAATTGCTACTTTACGAAACAAATGTCATAATACATTAGCAATGGAGCATTGCATATAAGCGTATGTATCTATTACAATTGCACTCTATCTCGTGGCCGGAAGAGCTCTCAGTCACCTGATAACATTTTTAATTTGTAAGAACTCAAACCTAAATCCAGAATTCTTGATTTATTTATCTATTTGATGTAGCAAGCTAGCTAGTAATTAATCACCTTAAATAGCTTGTCTCAAGCATGTACTAAAATTTGTATCCACTTTCTTTTGCTCTAAAGTTCATAAGTCATGCCCACTTTCAACAGCCGCTTGTGAGGAATATCAAACACTTTGTCACTCTGCCTCAAATTTCTCTTCAAGAAATTGTAAGCGTAATCGATCAAAATTCTTTTCGCTATACCAGCTCCTTTGGCAGCTGTCACTTCATTTTCCCCAGTCAAATGAACAACTCCCCGCCTCCATGCTTTGTCTATTGCCTCAATCTCTCTGTCCAGCAAATTTTGTTGCTTTTCATGATCATCAACTTGCTGCTTCAAATCCTCCTTTCCATTCTCTCCACCGTTCGCCAAAGTACTGTCTTCGAATTCTTCCTCGATCTCAAACGTGGTATCCCCATTAGCACTACTGTGCATATTATTTGTTTGAGATATCCAAAAACTATCCTTTATGAACTCTTTCAACTTCTCCACCAACAATCCTTCAAAGGGTTCGTTCTCATTGCGAACATCGGTGTACCCATACCTAGCAATGCATCGGAACACATTCAGATCCTTAGGCTCTACTCTCCGAAAAAGAAAGCGCTCTTCCAATGGAACCTTGCTTATAGGCAACGATTTGACTGAGACAAAAACAAGGACGGAGTGCAATGCAGGCACATTCGCAGCGTAATGATTGAAGATTGGTGGGATGCCTTGAACAAGTTCCGAATAGAACAAGGCGAGGCCAGGCATACGAGAAAAGTTTGCATCAACAGCAATTTCCTTGAGTTGTTCGGGAGAAATTTTGTGTTCAAGCTCGTAATAGTACTTTCTTCGATGCACATCATTCCACACAAACATTACAAACATCAACAATGTAGCAAACGCGAGGGGAAGATATCCGCCCTGGTCAAATTTGTAGAGCACTGAACTTAGATACAGAAGCTCTACACTTCCAATAACAAGAACATATGAGATGACGAGGAATATGTTGGTCTTCCATATCATGATCATGATTAGCACTAGGAAGGATGATGTAAGCGTCATTACAAACACCACTGCTATACCTGTACATATATATACGTATGACAATTAGACAAAGTCATTCATTATTAGTTTAACGTGCACATAAATATTTTCCTGTCAGACTAAATGTGGATCATGCATTAATTCGACTATTTTTTAATGTGAGACGGTGACTCAGATTTTGGCAACATAAGCATTTGTTTGATGATATAATTAAGTTTGTAAAGAGAACATTACCATATGCATTGCCGATCTTTGCAGTGCTTCGAAACCCTAAAGTGACTCCAACACAAGCTAACATGAGAAGGTAGTTCACTTCCGGAATATAAACTTGTCCGGCATACTTGGTTGATGTGTGCACGATTTTCACACGAGGGAAACACCCTAATGATAGTGATTGTTGGATTATAGAGAAAGTCCCTGAAATCATAGCTTGACTAGCTATGATCGCTGCCATTACAGCCACTACAAACATAGGCCAATACAAAGGCTCTGCATGCATTCAGCACAATTAGTACACAATTAAAAAATAATGCGACCACCTAAGTTAGTTATTATATATGGTTGTTAATGTTGAGGTATACATATTTGATACTTAGCTCGTAAAAGATTAAACTGGTAATTTCATAGGGTTTTGGTTGACAATGAGTGTTTTATTAATTAGTAAAGATATATACTTACTTGGTATCGACTTGAAGAAGGTATCTGCAACAAGAAGATGGTGCTTGCGAAGAAAAGAGGCTTGTCCAATGTATGCTAATATGAGAGCTGGATAAGTAACTGTGCACATACTTATTTGAATGGATCGTACTGTGAAGTGTCCCACGTCAGCAAATAAAGCTTCAGTTCCTGCGATTGAAGATTGAGACATTAAATAGTTCTGATTATGAAATTTGAATGGTAAAGATACGTTATGTATTATCTATTTTTGAAAGAAATTAACATTTAACTAATAAATAATTCAGGGGTGTAGATAGGAATTCTATAGAATTTTAAAAGAATTATAAATTCATGGAGTTTTAATGGGCTTATGCAGATTACATGTGAACCCATTAATCCGAGCGAGTCCCATTTAATGGGCTTAAGAACTCCTAGCGAACCCATTAATCCGAGCGAGTCCCATTTAATCCCACTAAACCTAATCCTGGTGCAGAACAAACAAGGGACTACAATCTAGTCCAATCCAGTCCCCCCTAATCCGGTCAAACAAACGGGTCCTTAAAATCTAACAGGTGAGAGACTTGATTTGTTAAAAGTCTAAAATACATTATGAAAACCCTCTAAGCCCATCAAAACACCTTTTGAAATTTCTTTAAAATCAAATCATGATACTTCTATAAATTCTTTCAAAATCTTGATTACACCAGGATTTAATCTATGAAGTATGAACTTGTAGAACCTCTTTAAAAATGCTAATTGAATAACGTTGAACTTTTATAAATTCATTTAAAATCTTGAATGAATACCATTGAATTTTTAAACTCTTTGCAAATCCTTTATATGGTCTAATTTAGAAATTAAATTTTTATGTTACTTTGCATGAAATTAATTGTAAACCTGTTATGGCTAAGACAATGCCACCAAGAGAAATCCAAGCGTCTTTTTTGTTCCTCCTGAAGTAATCTACTATGTATTGTGGATTTAGCGCCTTGACCACCGTCGGATCAAACTTGATGAAGTTGTAGATGCCAATTCCACCAATCATGGTAAACCAAATACAAATAATTGGTGCAAAACTGTAGCCTACTTTATCAGTTCCAAATCTTTGAACCATGAATAGGGCAATCAAGATGACTACTGATATCAAAACAACCCGACCTGTGCACACAGATTAAATTAAAACTATTTAACCAAAAACATTTAAATTTAAATTACTCAAATTATCTTTTCACTATCCGTTTTATAAAATGAGGATCCAAGGATCCTTTTATTTTGCCAGTTCATCATATATCGTGCAGTCAATTTTCGTTAAGTACTGTTTGTATTCAATTTTAAATAACAAAATTTAAAGTGATTTCTAACCATACAATGTACAATGAACAAATATGATTAAAAGATCTGAGAATCCGAAGAGGATCCTCATACCGTTTTATATACCACACACAAATAATATTTGTATCAGTACCTTGTGTCATTGCAGATGTGGCTTCTTTGATTCCTCCAACAGCCGACAGAACTGCCATCAAATTGGAACAAAAACAATTTTAATATTCAAGTCAAAAGATATTAAGCACATAATCATGTGAGAGTAGGAGACGCAACTTTGATTTTGTCTTATATTGCAAAATTACTCAACTTTTTCGACTTCATTTTTGGGAAACTTTGGTTCTGCTTTTTATTTTAACTTATGCTTGTGAATAAGATAACGTGGACTCCATACGGAGAGGAACCACTTTTATTTTAGAGTTTGGTTCTGCCGGTTTTGCCTAAATTTTATTTTTCTTTATTATTTCATGATTTTCTCTTTTTTTATTTGAGCTATAACTCAAGTAATAATACGCTATGTAGATCCCTTATTAATACAACTATAGACAAATAAATTAGATGTGCAGCAAGAGTTTTGTACAAGCGCCCATTTACTACCTTTTGCAAAAGGCCCCTAAAATATGAGACTAGTAAGTTACACTAATGAGCATGCAAGTTGAGAGTTTTTGTTAAACTTTAGAGACAATTTCAGAATCGATATTGTTTATGACTTAATCATTTGTTAATAAGTTTTATATTAAAAGTCTCAATATCCCCTTCCATTTAGTCTAGATCATATCGTTTGTTTTTTAAAAAGTCTCAATATAATAAGTAGTGAAACTATTTGATACAAAAAGAATTTAACTTCATTAGATTTTCGAACTGAGACATAGTTAAAAAATTCTATATAATCAGAAATATATTCACCTTTCATCAAGCCACCATGTCAAATGAGGAGATATATAGATAGATACTTTTTTTTCTTCTTAATTAAAGATTTGACAAACCTGAGATGCAAGGAGTGAGGACACCATCACCAATGACCATGGAAGTACCAAGCATGGTGGCGAATAGTAGAAAGATTTTGGCAAATGGGCTGTTCTCCAATGAAGATTTAAGCCTAGATGCCCTCTTTACACTTTTGGTAGGCAACTCAAGCTGAAAATTTGAAACATCACGATCCTCTGCTTGTTGACTCGGAGTCAAACCAACCTTGGCATATCGACACAGCAAAGAGTATAGTGCGAACGTCCCTCCTGCAAAAAAAAATAAAATAATAATAACATTATGTACGTGAAGTGTTATATTTGCTATGGTGAACAATTTCTTTCTTTTGAATTTAAGTTCGCAGAATTAAGAAAGACAGTTAAGGGCATGTTTACTCTATTTACCAATATGAGGACATTGACTCTAGTGAAGCGTATTGTTAGTATGATTTAATTATGGGTTAAAATCAACTAAAATATGATTAAAAAATCAAATAAAGTTTTCATGAATAAGAGATGATTCAAACTTTAGTGAAAAAATAATACGCTCCCTCTATGCAATTTGACCAAACTTGTATTTGCTTACGAGTTTTCCCCTATAAGGATCTTCTTTTAGATATTTAAAAGTATACTATAATTTAAAAAAAAGAAAAAAAAAGACTATGATTGAATTGGCAATTTAGAAAAACCTATCATTATGCGTATTAAAAATTAATAATTTTGTTAGACTCCACTAGACAAGTTCCTCCCAGGTTCGTACCTCAAACTTGGTATCTTTTTTTTCTTTTGGTCTTTTTACGTGTCAGAAAATGACACAGCGAAACATCAAAGGTTGGGGCTTTTGGTCGGATTAAAATGACATAATTAGGACTTTTGAAGTGGAAGAAAAACTGCAATTAACAATAGATTAATGGGGACTCAATTATATATAAGGGAATTCTTCTTTCTTTTTGACAGTTTAATTATAAGAAGCAATCAAAAATTTCAAACTAACAACGTATGAGTCTAAAGTATATGCTGATGGAAAAATTTTGCAATTTGTCCAGAACACGTGGTGGTGCACCATATGTCATTATATAAATGGAGATAAGTTTTATTTTTTAAGTGTCCCTTTACTTGTATGATAACATGTGGTGTACCACTCTGTGTTCCAATAACATTGAAAAATCTCTCAAGCTGATGAGACACCGAAAGCTAAAGGATGCTTTTTATATTTATTTATTTTCTATGAAAAGTTGAGAACATAATTAAATACGAAGGATTTAATAAGTGATAATATTTTGTTTGTAATTATACAGATCTAGGAGATGTATGGAATCTTACCATCGCCGTTATCGTTGGCCCGTAAGACGATTAAAACGTACTTAATCAGAGGGATTAAGGTGAGTGTGTAAAAGATCAAAGAAAGAACGCCCAAAATGTCATCGCTATGGTTGATGCCTTTGGTGAAGGTGCTCGCATACACATAGAGAGGTGATGTACCAATGTCCCCATAAACTATGCCAATGCTCTGAAATGCCAAGTGCATTATCACCGACCAGTCCGCACCCTAAAAAATATTCCAAAAGAAAATAAATTTAGAATAAGTTCAACAACAACAACAATCAAACTTTATCTCATTAAGTAGATTGGCTCTATGAATTCTATAACGTCACTGCGCTCGATTTTACGTCAAGTCTTCAATCAGTTTCAAGTACTTCATATCTTTTTTTAAAGTCTCTTTCAAAATCTTTCTATCCCTTCAACTACCGTTTTTGCCATAAACTTTCGTCTCATAGTCACATCTTCTAGTCGGAGCATTTATAGGTCTTCAGTTCACGTGTCCAAACCACTTCAACCAATTTTCTCTCATTTTATTTTCAATTACGGCTACTCTTACTTTACCTCAAATATCCTCGTTCTTAATCTTATCTTTTCTTTTCTCATCTCTGCTACACTCATTTTTTGCACGTGTTGATTTTTGATCTTCCAACAATCTGTGCCATAAAGCATTGTTTGGGCTTATTGTTGTCCAATAAATTTTTTCCTTGAACTTTAGTGGCATATGACATCGCACAACACTCAAAGCACTCTTCCACTTTATCCTCCCGCTTGTATTCTATAATTGAGGTTTCTATCCAATTTTGAATAAAATCATGTTTTCTTTTTATCTTAGAAAATTATTCTGCTGTAAAAAAAAAGCTATTTTGTCTTCTTTCTTAACTATTCAACAACTACTGTAAAAAAAAAAAAAAACTATTCAGCAACCGTTGGTCTTTTTTTTTTTTTTTTTGTTGAAAACAACTTGAGAATTAAATTCGAAACCTCTTCAAATGAAATGGAGGAGATTAGATGCCGCTGTATCAAATGACCTAAAAAAAATATTTAATACACCAAATATGTATATATCAATAAAATCTAATTGAAATAGTACTATACTATTAAAGAACATAAGAAAAATGGAGATCGATGGACCTTGGAGGCATGGCCATGGGGAGCTGTGAAACGGCGTGACTCGAGGTCCAAGGAGTCGTTTCTTCGCAACTTTTGCCATGAAAGTTTCTTCGCTTTGAGTTGATCCTTATGATGCTCATGATGATCCGAAACTTCCTGATAATCTTGGCTTCCCTCATCTGTAGGGTTTTCCACTACTACCTCTTCATCAGACATTTCTATTAAACCTAGGTAGCCACTTCTCACACTCTAAAATTAATTTCTAGAGAGAGAGAAAACTGCTGGTAGGTCTTCCTCTTTGAGAGCAAAAGCAAGCTAGCTAGCTAGGTGTTTGGGAGAGAGTTAGAAATCTGGGGGTGCCAAGTGTGGGGAGGTGTTCTATATGTGAGGATGGATGGTGATATTTAAAGGCAAATTAATTGAGGAAGAGGCCACAACTCATTTACTATATGCTCATATACATTGATCGTATATTTATACGCATGGTTTGCACACATATACGTACAAAGTTGAATAAAATGTAGGTTTATATCTCATGGCACTAGCAAAACAAATCTCATGGCATTAAGACAAGAGCTTGACCTTGTTTGTGAGAATAATGTGAAGCTGACCTAAACGAGCTTCGTCCAAGGTTGAAGATGTTGATGGGCTCCCAATTTGAAATCTTTTTAATTGCTACATATTTATCCCTTTAGCCCTTGATCTGTCAATTCTTACAGAATCATATACACACACACGTGTGTGTGCGCGCGCGCGAACGCGTGCATCCTTGTCTATTTTATATATTATTCACGAATCACATTCACAAGAAATTTTTTAGGTACTTGAAATACGAGTGACACACCATGTGTCACTATACAAATAATGTGATATTTGTATTAAAAATTTCTTCACATGTATAACGACCCATAAAATTTTTCCGATCATAATAAAAAAATTTCTCCACATTTTCATGACATTTCCATTTTTCTAAGGTGACGGCACTATCATTCATACTCCCTATTATATAAAATTAGGTTACCTTTTTCTTTTGGACTTGGAATATTAATGCACATTACCCAATTATAATATTTTTGTTTTAAATAAGTATTTAAATGCCCAATAATTCAACTTCTTCATAGGTCAAGTTTTATTACCAGCTGTGTATCTACCATATTTTATATTTTATAACTCATGTTCCTTTTAATATAATTTCCCTTTCTTGTATAAAAATAGTTTCTTATATATAAATATTCTTTGTAAAAAATTTGAAAACTTATATATGAAACTAATGAAACTTACAATGATACAAGGATATTCTCAATAAAAATGGCAATAATGAAATTTACAATGATACAAGGATATTCTCAAAAGATATACGTAATACGTATAAGGCAGATTTGAGGCAATAAGGTCCATAACTACAGCCAAAGACTCAAAAGTCAATCCCCCGTGCGCTTATGTTAGAGGTGACACAAAATGATAATCCTTTATTTTATGTGTAACAGGTTGTTTCTATATACATGACGATGTGATATTATTATATTGTACAAACTTTATACTTAGGATTGTTTATTCTTTCTATAGATTGTTTATTCTTTCTATAGATAAGTTCATTTAATTTGAAGATTGTTTAGTTATCCTTAACACATGTTAAACAAATCCATTGTTATGGTAACAAGTAATATCATTACGGTTAACTGGCTCACGTGTGTGACGATTTGCTATTTTTCATCTTATTCTTTATTTATAATTTTTATTTAGTTTAGTTTGGATTTTTTTTTAAATTAAATTATTTTATGTTAGAATCTTAATTTGAAAGACGTATTTTGGGGATATTGAAAGCTTCACCATTTGGGTGTATATATGTATGTATGTATGTATGTATAGCTAATTAAGCTTAATTTTCAGCAAATAAGAAACTGTATTAATACTGATCTATCACAGTTAATCTGTTGCTCTGCTTAGTTATAATCGGATAACTTAGAGCAAAAGTCACAGAGAGTTTTGTTGTGGAAGATGTCCACGTGATCGTCGTGTGACATGAGTAGGATTTAGGCTTTAAGCTTTTCGGAAGTATCAGAGGAAGGCATCAACTGTTTGACTTAGGGCATGCATGGTATGGCGCAACCAAAGCTTTTGGTCCTTGGCATTGTCAAGATTCCACTGCATGCTGGTAGCTGCTTTAGAGGGGGCGTTGAAGGGATGCGAAAGGTGCAGTTGCACATGCCCCAATTTTGAAGGGATCCTCAAATTTTTTGTCACCTAGTATTTATATGTAATAATATTCTATACTTAAAATTGCTTTTGTTATGGGATAATGTTCTATATTCAAAAATTGATTTTATTAGGACATTAAAATCTCATCTTGGACTCCTTTTAAGCGTAATTTTTTCTTTTCTAAATATAAAAATTTAGAGCACAATAAGATATTTTGAGTGCTAATAATACACCATAAAAGACGGTATTTTTTTTTCAATATTATTATATAATAATGTCACATATTCAAGTGAAACTTTAAAGTTAGAGTTTTTGAAGTTTGTTTTCTTGTTTGGTTGTTTAAGAGTGAAGTGCTTTTGATTATTTAGTGAACGTTATGTTTGTAGCTCTTTTACTTATTATTAATAACATTTTTAAACTTGCAATTAGTGAGTGCTAAACTTTGTTTTGATTTAAGTAATTGTTTTCTAGTGTCAATACATTGTCCTACATTTTTTAAGACTATCTTAAGGAGGGGCGCTTTTTATAACTTTCGCATAGGGCCCCTAAAATCTCAGAGACGGCCCTGCATCTTAGGGGCCAATCAGCAGGCGTTACGTACCAAATTTGGTTATTTTTTATGGAGTAATGTTAAGGAGATTAAATTTGTAGACAAATTTTTGAAAACTAAAAGACATGAAAGTTGATGATTGATTTATTACTCACACGTTGATAAACGTGCTTATTCTTATTAGTGACACATCATTTAGTTCGCAAATTTAGTCTTCAAATTTGGTCTCCCCTAGCATTATTCTTTTTTATGTTGTGTGGCAATTGCTACTGCTAAGTACAACCCCCTATGGCTTCTATGCCAACTTCCAAATTTAGATCGATGTTGATTGTATTACAATATTCACCAAGAATTTGAGAGAGAGAGAGTTCATAGGATCTTCCAAGATATAGGTGGAGTTAACGGTGTCATTAGAGAAATTATTGCAGTTAACTTTCCAAAATATAGGTGGAGTCAATTATTTTATTGATAGAAGAGGTCGGAGACTCGGATATTCAAAGTTAGGATATCTTTTAATACTAAAAAGAGAAATATATTACTGAATTATTAAGAGTTAGATAGAATAATTTAATTAGCTATAAACTGGGTGTCTATCATCGAACATATTATATTTTCTTGCGGCCTCACGGTAATAACCATATTTTTGTAGAATCCCAGACGCCATGTGCGTGTTGTCTACTCCATCATCGCAATTATAAGTAATTATGTAGTTTTACTGAAAATAATGCAGAATTAACCAGAAGCAAACAGAAATAAACTACTAACCATGCTCCCTTCTGATCACTCTGTCCATTTGATTCTGCTAATTACCTTATTTTATTATTTGTTTGTCTCTTACTTTCTAGGTTCTACAAGGCTATTTCGAATTTGGACTTTCTCAGAAAATTAACCTCCAATTATAATTCTTCTAATTAATTATTTTACTTTGCACCTGTCCATTAATTTATGTTAGGTATTAGTTTCTAGTTCTTACAAGGCTGTTTCGAATTTGGATTTTCTCAGAAACCTTTTAGCCGAATTGGGTTTGTTTGCCGTTTCACATGTACCAAATTCAAGATATGGATAGACTGAGTTTCAAGTACTAATCAGTTCATAACTTAAGACAACATTAATCATTTATTTAGGTTTACCTTACAATATTTTTCATAATCTGAATGGATCACTTTTTGGTTTATGATTTAAAGCTTAATCATACAAAAAATTATAAAGTTGGAAGCCAGTTAATTATTTAAGTGTCTTAAATAGAATAACACACATTTGTCAATAAATAAATTCAGTATTACAATAATAATTAAAGAGCTAAACGACTTTCGATTTGATTGAATTTTTACAACGATTTATGATTGATGACCTAAAAAGTGAACACTTATTTTTTTTTGTCAAATGATAGATTTTGTTAGATTAGCCACCGACAGAGTTCGAACCCATGCCGTCATGCAAGAGCTCAACACCTTTCCACCACTATAATAAAGAGCCACTTGCTTAGGTATTGCCAGCAACGAGATTCGAACCTATGCCTTGGCCTAGCGAATAAAAAGTGAACACTTTAGATCATGATATTATTTTGTTCACCGACACCACTTACCCGCACCTCCCCTTCCCCATTTACCTACTATTTTGTTATACCTTTCATCTTTTTATGTAGTGTCATTCTCAAACTTATTTCTATGCTCTCGTTTTGAAATAGAAAGTGGGTTTGAATTGGCTTTGTGGTTGTGGTGGGTCAAAATCGCCTTCTACTGGTTAGTGTCCACGACGATTTATTGCGACGAATTTATACCGAATATAGTTTTTGTGTTTCTTTGTTCATTGTGGTTGCTATATAGAGATCAAGTTTGCTTGTTGTGTGCTTATTCTCTCCAAATTAAGGATTTGGTCACTGAGAAGATGTACTCAATTGACATCGATTTTGTATTTTTTGTTGTAATCGTCTTTTTATCAATGAATTACCACTACCATTCTTTAAAAATAAAAAAAAACTGATTAGCGCTAAAACGCTACTATATTTGTATTACATGTATATGGATATATATTTTGTAAGATTCATGATTTAATATTTTTAATTTTTCCCTCGAATTAGATAACAATGACTGCTATAGTTTTCTAACACAGTATGCTCTTAGAGCAACTCCAGTGTAGGAGCCCTCCCCCCAGACTATTCACTATTTAATCCACACAGTGAACAATAACTGCCCTTAATGAACAGTAATTGCAGTGGTAATTGCCTTTTGCATTTCCACCATTGCACTAAATAGCCCTGGCAATTGGCAATAAAAATTATTTTATTTATAAAATAATACATAATAATTTTATTTGTAATTTTGGATAAGATTTTTAATCGTTCTCGTTGTGCCACGTGTTATTATCCGAAAAGCCAATTGCAATAAAATATTTGTATTTATTTATTTATAAAATAATTCAAAATAATTTTATTTGTAATTTCAGATAAGATTTTTAATCGTTCTCGTTGCGCCACGTGTCATTATCCGCAAAGACAATTATTGGTGATGGATTTCCGATAAGATTTTTAACCAATCATGTCGTGCCACGTGTCATAATCTCATTACAATCTTTGAGGCTAGATTTCCACCAGATTTTTAACAAATGACAGCATGCCGCGTGGCATTATCTACAGCCTAATCCTTTCTGAATCCTCCATATAATCTACCATCCATCCTCAGAAATCTCACACCAATTTTCTCAAGATCTCTATCATTATTCATAGTTTCTGCTTCCTTCTTCACCAAAATCCCTATCATTATTCATTTTGCTTCCTTCTTCACCAAAATCTCTATCATTATTCATAGTTTCTGCCTCCTTCTTACAATGTTTTTTTCTTCTTCTTCTTCTTCAAAGATGATGTGGGAAATCGATCAAGAAGAGGAAGAATTGTTTAACCAATCAGAAGGAATGTTCAATGCTGGTGATTGGGCCCAAAATGAGATGGAGGAGGATGACAAACGTAGATGGAGAGATGACGAATCAAGAATGGCAAGAGCCTCACACTCCCGTCGAGTCATCCAACCTGTGGCTCAGATCTGCAGACCCAACCGTGCTGTAAACATTGATAGAAACAGGCAACGACGAGGTGAGGAGCTCTTGGACGATTATTTTGTCTGTAACAGTGCACTCCCTAATACGTACTTCCGACGTCGTTTTAGAATGGAACGACATTTGTTCAACAAAATCATGGGCGCTGTTTGCAAACATGATTCTTACTTTATGCAAAAACTGGATGCTTTTGGTGCTATGGGTCTCATGCCTGAGCAAAAAATTATTGCTGCCTTGAGGATGCTGGCATATAGAGCAGCTGCAGGCCAAGTGGACGAGATAACGAGGATGGGAAAATCAACCATTCTTGAGTCCCTGATGAGGTTTTGCTCGGCAATCGAATCTATCTACACCGCAGAGTACTTCCGAATACCTACTCATATGGACTTGGAAAGGTTTCTGAAGAAGGGCGAGATGCGAGGTTTTCCAGGGATGATTGGAAGCATTGATTGTATGCACTGGACTTGGAAAAATTGTCCAAGTGCATGGCAAGGTGCTTATGGGGACATAAAATGATCAAAAAATATCATTTTAGAGGCTGTGGCCTCTTTTGATACATGGATTTGGCATGCCTTTTTCGGGTTCTGGGAGCTCAAAATGATCTCAATGTCCTTGCCCATCCCTTAGTGTTCAACGAAGTCTTGCAAGGAAAGGCAACAAAAGTCACATACTGGGTCAACAGACGTAAGTACGACGGGCCATACTACCTAGCAGACGACATTTACCCAAGGTGGGAATCATTTGTCAAAACAGTGCCACGTCCACGAAATGCAAAGAAAAAAATACTTTGCAAGCTGTTAAGAAAGATGCAGGAAAGATGTGGAGCGTTGTTTTGGTATACTCCAAGCTCGCTGGGCTATTGTTAGGGGTGCTGCCAGAATGTTTGTTGTAGAGTCGCTTCGATCCATCATGATGACGTGCATCATTCTTCACAATATGATTGTGGAAGATGAGTACGATTATGATGCCGTTGATGAATATGAGCCAGACATGATGAACAATTCCAGAACACAAATATATTGTGCTCATGATGCCACCGAAGAACCTGTGCAACACGAGCTATTACAAAGGGATAGACGTTACAATGATAGGGTCATTCAACGATATACTGCACTTCAAAGGCCATATATGCACAATGCCCGCCAAATTGATTTGATAGAGCACTAGTGGGAATTGAGGGGTGCTGAAGATACTTAAGTTCATTAGTGTTTGTTTTTATTTGGTGTGTTATTTTATTTTATGTGGTGTGTTTTTTGTAGTTCATTTAGTGAGTTGAAATGTAATTTTGGTATGTTGATGTAATTTTATTTGGTGTGTTGATGTTATTTTATTTGGTGTGTTTAAATGTGTTTTGAATAATGTACTAAATTAAATAAATTGGAAACAACATAAAGTACTAAATTCAATAAATAACCAAATTAAATAAATATGCTCTTAGTTTAAATAAAGTACTAAATTCAATAAATTGGAAACAACGTAAAGTACTCTATTCAATGAATAAGAAATTACAACCCGAATAAGAAATTACAACTCGAGTTGATTGGAAAATTATGGGTTCGTGAATGGATAATCATCACCTAACCAATTTGTCGTGCTAGGATGATCTTCTGTTGTCATGCTAGGACCATCTCCTCTTACTCTCGCTTCTCTTGCATGCCTCATTCGCATCACGTCAGCTTTCTCCGACTTCCAAAAATATTTAGAGTTTGGAGACTTCCCTTCTAAAGGCTCCTTCATAATGTTACGATCTTGTTCAGCCATTCTTTCTTCTCTTCTATGTTCCCTTTTTTGCCGAAGTAGTTCTCTTTCTCTCTCATCAGCTTCAATTTTTTTCTCAAAAGTTGCAGCTTTTGCATCCGCTCTAGCCTTATCAGCCTCAAATTTAGCCATTTCCCGGGCCAAAGTCAATTGACCTTGGTGGGCAAGGTCTTCCATATACTTTGCATAATCATTCTTGGAAGCATTACCTTTTCTCTTTGAAGCCTTCTTACCTTGAGGCCTAATTGGAAAACGGGTCGACCCCGACGCTTGTTCAACGGGGGGCGTTTTAGGCACTTCTTTTGCATCATGATCATGCGAGGCATGATCGGGTGTAGAGTGTAGATGGGTGTTGTTCATGAAAACTTATGGACCGACATGCACAACTCTGAATTTAGGACAATCTTTGACAATATTCCAACATTCAAACCGGGTGAATGTTTTGTTTTTGCTTTTGGTTTTGGCACCATACCAAGCTTGTGCTTGAAGTTCCTACACAATGCGGGAGAATAAATAATTATAACGAGAATAGGTAACAAATAAATAAAACAAACAAATAATTATAATGAAAGTAGGTAACAAATAAATAATACAAACAAATAATTATAATGAAAGTAGGTAACAAATAAATAATACAAACAAATAATTATAATGAAAGTAGGTAACAAATAAATAATACAAACAAATATTTATAATGAAAGTAGCTAACAAATAAATAATACAAACAAATAATTATAATGAAAGTAGCTAACAATTAAACAATACAAACAAATAAATAATATATTGTTACCTGATCCGCTAAATTTTCCCCACTTCGAACATTACCACTAGCTTGTGCCAAGGCGTCTTTCCACGTACTAAACGCTTGGCTAAGTAATTTCCAACGACTGGACATCGATTCTTTAGTTCTTTGCCCACCCATTTTCTCAAGATAATTGGTATGAATAAGACTCCACATTTCTCGCAACTGCATCTCATTACCCGTAAGCGAATCATGAGTAACTTGAACCCAGCTAGTACACAACGCAACATTTTCAAGAAGCGTTCAATTCGTACTTGCTTGAGTAGTCATTTTGTTGGAAAAAATTGGATTCAAACTTTGAGAGAAAGATAGTAATGTGGTTGAAAGTAGTTGAGAAAATATGAAATTGTGGTGTAAGGTAGAAGATAATGAGAAGGTATTTATAGAAAAGTAAAATCAATTTTTTTATAATTTTTCATAATTTTTTTTCTGATTTTAAAGAATTTTTTACATTTAAAAAAAAAATTATTCACCTAATTAATCTCTGCCGTTGGTTTTTAAAAAAAATTGAATTCCAACAGTCCAGATTGTGCCACGTGGCACAACGGTAACATTTCAGAATTTTTAACTGTTTTTTTTAATTTACAAAGCCTAATAACGTGGACCTTTGATCTTAGATCAAACGGATGAAATTAAATGATATTTTTAAATGTTTTTTACCGTTGGAAATCCAACGGTCCATAAAATAAGGCCGTTTCAATCGAACAGACATGGGGAAGCCACGTGGCTTCCCCCAACAGTAACATTTCAAATCAGGCGCCGCGGGCCCCAGCCCTGTTTTTTTGTCGGAAGATGCGCGCCCACGAGCTCGTGAAACGCACGCGCCTGATGCAGCCCTCGGGCTCTCAGGCTGGCAATCGACGTCGGGCCTACTCCTCGGGCCTCGCCTGTCACTCGGGCTACCCAACGCTGGACCCTATCCCCCCAGCAATTTGGTCCTATTTAAATGCCTAGCCCCCGAGAAACCTGCTCTTATTGAATATTAGTTTTCAAAAACAGATGCTTATGTCATGCAAGAATATTCCAACTCAAAGTCTCAAAGACAAATATTTACGCGTGTATATGATCTAGATCCAATTGTCATGCTAATTAATTAACTAAACCTTTTAGTCAAATTATGCTACAAATTATTGTGGACACACCTTGATTAGTAATTACTTAGTGAATGCATGATTATAGAAAAATAATGTATTAGTTTGGACTAAGCGGCTAGACTTTCGCATATAAACGGCTAGTTGTAAGATATGACTAATCACACATGCTGCTGACATATTCCAATCAACTACACGTCACATCCGTTGCTATTGTATGAGAAATTTTTGAATGTGACGGTCACATAGCATTTGCAGCTTCAAGGCAGGCATGCAACTCAAGGCTCACACGAATGTGTATCATATTTTGTACTCAGTTGTATTCTATGAGATTGTATTGTATTTGTTGAGGTCCTATATAATGTATATTAGCATGGATTGAGATCCATTGCAAATACCTGTGTCCACTGCAAATACCTGTGTCCGAAGTTTGCAGATCAGAAATCTGGACAACTCAATTTCAATGCTAAAGTCCTTATTCGTTCATCCTACTGGCCCACTTTATGAAAATCCAAAACTTAAACGGCTTGAATCTCTTTATCACACTCTCAAACAGTCCATATCTCTTAATCCGCACTCCGGACACAGAGATTCGGAATGAATCCTCATTCACATTAGCATCTTCGGATTCTAGCTACGACTAATAGCAGTGTTGTCCGTTATTAATTTGCTCGACCAAACTAGTTGTTGTCAACTTTGTGTTTCAAAAGCACAAAATGCATGTCTATTCGAGAATATTCCAACTCCACGACAACTTTCTACGTGTTTTCTGGTTCCCATTGGAAACTAGTCACTCAAAAGCTACAAAAAATATTGTGGCTATGGATCATGTTGCCACCTTACGAATCAGGTTAGGTATATGCATGATTTGGGAAAGAAAAAAAATTACATTTTGGATTATTCAATTGGAGCATTTCTCGTATAAACGGCTGAAAGATTTTGTAAACATGATGCTGAGAACAAGAGTTACCTGTTTTAGGAGGGGGTATTCGGTAGGGCCACTGTACTATGGCAACATATACAAAGTATAGGGACTAACGAGCAAGTAGATGGGATCATGGAACAAAACATTGGAGCTGCATGATACAAGAACACTCAAGCGACAATATCATAAACCAATTAAATAACGCCACATGAGAAATTGAAAACAAATGGCTTTGTGTTATTAGTCTAGAATGTCAGTATAGGTTTTTGTTTATATATCTCTACTAATTATTAATAAAACACTCATTGTCAACCAAAATCCTATGAAATTACCAGTTTAACCCTCTAATTAAAACAGAACATAAATAAGAAATATGGGGCATAAATGTAATTTCACACAACCAAATTTTGTTGTTTTTTTTTTCAAAGTCTCACCTACATGTAATCCTAACATTTCTCTAATTAAAAAAAATTAAAAAATTAAAAATTAAAAAAACTTCTCACTCCCACATTCTCTATCACTATCTTCCTCTCTCCTTCTATTTCAAAAACAAAAATAAAAAAAATTTCTCACACACTTTGTGTGTGCTCATAAACTAGTATTTTTAAGTTTATTATTATTAAGACGAAGTGGAGGTTTCGAAACTATTAAAATAATTTAAGAAATGAGAGAGTTTCGAATTCAGAATATATGAGTAAAAACTCAACACCCTATTTACTAAGATATTAGATTGTATGCAAAAATGCCAGTGTAGGTAAATCCGCCTAGGGAAGAGGTGTTTTTATGTGCAATCGGGTGCATCATATGGTCCAAATACCTTTCTCCTAGTTTAGTGCTATCTTATATATGTATGTGTAAGTTGTAGCTATCAGTTATACCCCTTATGATTTAGCTACAATGGGCGATGGGGTCATTCGAAAGTGACTCTTAGAAGCAGCTCATGAGAGCTGCTTTTCCTTAAAATCACTAGCCATCGTGATTTATAGAGAAGCACATATCCTTCTCCCAGAAGTGATTAAGGCCCTCTCAGAATTACTTTCCGAACGAGACCTTAGACTCCGAAGTGTGGAACTCGCCTGTTGACAAATTCAAAGGCTTTTTCGCTGTAAAACATCCTTCATTCTTTGCACATTAACATCCCTACGAACGAGTAAAAAGAGAATTAAAACTCTGTTCAAAGTGTATTCCGGGAGAATGAGACCTTTTTCATTAGCAGCACATAACCATGAGTACATGACCGAGAATTCCTCAAGTCGCAGAATATGCACCGCACAAGTGGAATTTTAGGTGCATATATTAGAGGAAGAACGGATACATACAAAATGGGTCATTCTTCACAAACTTTCCTTTTCCTGTTTTGCAGGGCCTGCTGATGCTGCATATGGATGGCGAATACAACATGCCATTCTCTTCCAAAGGCGATCGTGGTTGCCCTAGGCTTGTCCATTTCGCCGCACCTTGTCAAAAATTGGATTTTCGACCAAATCTTTCGCTGACGGCCTCCAGACTGGATTTGGATCCAACATGAACTGAGAGATTCATCAAAATGTAATGCAATCAGCAACGCTATCACAGGGTTCGTTTAGTAGCACAAACCAATTAAGAATCATAGGATGCTACGTGTAGAATGCAACCGGTTTCTTAGAAAATTAGTCATCTACGAATACCATTTTCTTTAACAAAGATTCTCGCATTAAAATTAATTGCAACAAATAGAAATAGCAAAAGTGAAACAGTCACAAGTTCACAGCCACAGAAAACAAAGTCCAACCACTAATGGAAAGGAAAAGGTGATGTTACCTTGAATAAGTTCTGAAATTGCAACGAATGACCAGGAAGGAGTGGCAACTTTCCCTCCCTGAGATTGAAAATTTGAGGTCCTGATTCTGGCAAAGGTGAACCTCTAATAAGCTCATAAACAGCAACTCCCAAGGAGAAGATATCGGCCTTATCAAGATCATCATATTTCTCATTCAGGATTTCTTGCGGCATATATCGAGCATCACCCTCTTCAATTGGCAGGCTGTTGTCAAGTAGAGTTGCACATCCAAAGTCACCAAGCTTATAAACACCATTCTTCACGTATATATTATCAGGTTTTACATCTAAGTGAGCTATTCCTCGCCCGTGTATAAGCTGCAACGCTTTTGAAATCTGTACATATATATTTTTGCATGAGAAATTAGCATATACCAACAGAAGATGAAACATTGTCAAGCTAAAAAGCGTTCAAATTAATCAAAGACTACAGCCTGTCAGATAGGATCTCAGATATGTGTCAATGCCAGTGAGTGTGCATGCATGACAATGTGCAGCTGCTCATTTTCAAACCAAGACGAATAGTATCCAACAATGTTTTCATGGGATTCTTCAAGCACGGAGGAGGCATGACACGACAGCGTAAAGCCACTGCAGATTGAGATACATAATTTTGCTTCTTCCGTGGGATGACATTTCTCCATCACAGCCTCATCGATGCTAAAAACATCTTTCTCAAGCTCAACTACCGGCTCATTTCCGAACAACGTAGGGCTGAGAGGATTCAACGAGATGTCATCTGCATCAAGTATGAATTTTTACAAGCAATTCCAATTACCAAGTAGTTTTTCATCAGAATTTACTTGTGGTAACAAAGTAAAACTTTTAGCCTTACTCTGATCCTGCCTGCGCCTCTTCGACTTAACGGTATTTGACTTCTCGGGTGATCTGGGGCAAGAAAGAAAATATCGGTAATATCGGAAATATCGGTAGTTCAAAAACAAATAAATATCGATGGAAATATCGGGATAATATCGATATCGATAAAAATTACATGGAAACAACGGAAATTGTAAGAAAAACTTGGAAATTTTTATTGAAATTTTGCAGGATGTTTATTTAGTCAATTATCTATTAGTTTATCACAAAAAATTGGAAGGAAATGTATTGCATGATGGAATTGACATTATCAAGTTGATTATATAGCGAGCTGACAAACATTGTGAGTGTAGAAAATATGTAGTAATTAATGAAAGAAGTCTAAACAAACCATAATCATTTATATATAATGAATTAGTACAATATTTTACACTTTATAAAAAAAAGTAAAAATCCCATGTAATGGGTGGGGTGGTTCATAATAAAATAAAACTACTAGAAAACACATCCCTTAACCAAACCACGCACATTGGTATCATCTCCAAAATCCTCTCTTTTCTATTTATGATTTTATTTGGGTTGGTGTCTCACTTTCAACTTTGGAGCACCAAAACCGATCAGAAACCTATAAAATCATAAATAAAATCATGAAGAGGTGCCTGCATCATTGCATCCTTCCCCATGACGCCTTGAAAAACAGGACTTTTATGGTTTTGGTGTCCATCCAACTTGCATGTGTCCTTCAATGTCAGATACATTTTTTTTATTAATTTACAAAGACACTATTAATGTTTTCGTGCCCTTTACACTTCCTCTCTTCAATCTTCACACCTCACTCCCTCTTCTCAATTCCTCTGTCCTCTCCTCTCTCTCTCTCTCTCAATCCTCCCGCCTGTCTACTCTGAGCTCTTTATTCCTTTCCCAATCCAACCAAACCTCTCTCTCCCACTTTACTTTTTTCCCAATTTTTCTTATTTCCTTATCTCTCTCTCTGGATTCTTCTTTGGATCCTTCGAGGAGGTCTCGCCGCATCTCACTTCCCGGTCACAAATCTTGACTTTCCTTCTCTAATAATCGATGGACCTTCTTTCCGTTTCCTCTTCTTCTTCTTTTTTTCCGTTTTCCCTCTGTAAATTCTCCCCTTTTTTATTGTTTCCTCTTCTTCCGTTTTGAGTTTCGAGTTCCTCTTCTTCGATGGATTTCAGAGAGAGGAGTCGCGACAACTAAGAAAGTCGTGGTGCACAGAGAGGCAAACGGCGAGACTGGGGGAGAGGCGCAGATCTTGGCAGCTGCGACGACGGAGCCTCGGCTGCCGTTGCGACAACGGAGAGAGAGAGCGATATTATCGATAATATCGCGATATTATCACGATAATCAAGTGGAACATTGTGAAAATATCGCTGTTGCAAAAAAACGATATTATCAGCGATATTTCGCCGATAATATCGATATTTGATACCATGATCTGGGGCAAGGAACATCTTCCAGCTAAAAAAGAAACAAAACACATTAAAGCAACAATCTTTACACCCAAGCTCAATTTTACACAAATAGTAAAATCCAATCCATCCATTGTACCTTGCTGCAATCCCAACCGTTCACCATATGCTGATTATCCGGTGTGATATAATCGGGAGTGCTACATCAATCAAAACCCAGAACAAAAATCCAATTTTTCATCCATTTTCGAATTCGAATCCAGAAAAGCCTGAAAGTTTACAAAATTGATGACGCGTAGGATCTTACCAGAAGAAGTCTTGGCTGAGTATGAACTCCCGGTCGTCGAAACTGGGGTCAACGTCGGTGCCGCGAGGAGCGGAGGAGGGAAGGCTACAAAATGATTGAGTCAAACAGAGTCTACCGTGCGCACTCATCTGATATTTGATCTGGACCGTGGGATTGGGAGACTACCTAGATAATGTTTTGATGATTTTGGTTTCATTGGTTGATGTGGTTATGTGTCCTGGGTGGCGCGACAGCGAAGTGGTCTTGGTTTAGAGGGGATCCTCTCTGGATCTCTTCCACCAAAGTCCACAGATAAAGTGATTCGAACTTTTGAAATTTGATCAAACTGCTAAAAACAGAGGCTTCTTTTAAAAGTTATAATAATTTTAATCGTTGGATCAAATTTCAAAAACCCAAATCACTTGATCCGTGTAATTTGGTGGAAGAGATCCGAAAATGATTCATTTTCTGCTTGTTTCAAAATTAGTGCACGCTCAACGAGGACGATGGTAGTGGGCCGAGATAAAAAAAATAGATAGGACACGTGTCGCTTACACACGAATCGAGGACCAAATTTGGCGTCAAAACCCACTGTCGGCGAACCTCTTCTTTTGAACCCACAATTTCCTCTGTTTCTGAAGATTTATAAGCTCCACCACCGTGCTATGCGTTGTTTTCAGACAATTCCAGAGTTTGATCAGAGCATTTCTGGTAAACTCTCTCGATTCGATTCTCGCATTTTATCTGTGTTTTTCTGAATTGGGATTCTTGGATTGAAGTGTTCTTTGGTTGTTCATCTGGGCAGATGAGGAAGAATCGGAAAAAAGTGATTTTCCCAATTGCGCTGCGATTGGCGGTTCCACCAAGAAAAAGGTTTTTATTTATTTTTTAATGTTTATATTTATTTTTCTTTAAACTTCAATGTTCTTGATTTAATTTGTATGTATATGCATTGTTTATGTAGTCGTAATTGGCAAAAGATCGGTACAATGTGTTTGGATACCAGGAAAATATGAGATAGTACAAAGAAAATTATGTGAACTGCTTTTCTAGTTGTATTGACCCTGCAATGTAAGTTAGACCAATTCGCCAAGGTAGTGTGCCAGCTTCTTTACACCGAATTCGAATCCAATCCCCTCTCTGCAAATCATAATTGTTTAGAATAGAATATTGTCCTATACAAAAGAAAAATGATTATAGTTACTTTTGTTTTGCTTTTATAGTAGAAACTTGTCTTGTTGACACAACGGAAGTTGTAAGAAAAGGTATCACGAATGGTCTCCCTTGAAAAAACTCTGGAATTCCAGAAGTTGTGAGAGAAACTCTCGTTTCTGAATTTTGTATTGATTCAAAAGCTATTGTCTATTACAAAGCAAAAGAACATAATATAAATACTTGTTTCAAGAAAATGAAAAGACAAGCAACAATAAATCCTCATTGATTAGGAAATACCCTCTAAACGACTCGGAATGTTTCTAAACTGTTCGCATTATCAAGCAGTTTCTTTATTCCTACGTTAGTCTTCTCTCCTTGAAAAGAACTCGTCCCCGAGTGATCAGGATATAACGGAACATCAACAAGATGGAAATGATGCAGATCAGCAACATTGAAAGTGCGAGAAATCCCCATTGATGTCGGCAAATCCACCACATAGGCGTTGTCATTGATTTTGTGCACAATCTTTGAGCGCCGATGTTTATCAGCAGCAGCCTTGTTTTTGGATTTCATTTAAGCAAGTTTCTAGGCAACTTCGTTCTTGGCTGCTTAAACTCTTTCAGCCATATGTTCAGCTACAACACTCACTCATGGGCCACGAGGAAGCCTTATAAAATCCACCACATGATGGGGATTTAAAGTATAGACAATCGAAAATGATGACTTGCCGGTTGCGGTATGCACACCACTATTGTAAGCAAATTCGACTTGAGCAAGCACCAAATCACATTGCTTGGGTTTATCTCCCCAGACACAACGAATCATATTACCCAACGTCTTATTGGTCACTTCAATTTGTCCATCCGTTTGAGGGTGGGCAGTGTTACTCCGATTCAATGTTGTTTCAAATATCTTCCACAAAGTCATCCAAAAGTAACTAAGAAATTTATAATCCTGATAAGAAGTAATGGACTGAGGAACCACATGAAGGCGCACCATCTCTCGAAAGAACAAGTGAGCAATGTGAGATGCATCAGATGTCTTACCGGTCAACCACCACAAATACAAAATTGACTCCATGCTGGGTTCGAGGTAGACCCAACACGAAATCTATAGATAAATCCAGCCAAATATCAGTAGGGACAGGTAAGGGCATGTACAAACCCGTGTTTTGGGACTGACCTTTAGAGGATTGACAAACAAAGCACTTGCTAACTATGTTACCAACATCATTTTTGAGTTGTGGCCAATAATATGGTTTTATCACACCCAAGATGACCGCTTAAACCACCATCATACAGGTCTCTAATGAGCTTCTCCCGTAATGAACAACGTGGAATGCACAAGTTATGCCCCTTGAAAAGAAACACATCGGTAATGTGAAAGTCAGAAGGAGGATGAGAGCGGAGGCACTTTGCCCAAATGTCTTTAAAGTCGTCATCCCCCTCATAAAGCTCATTCAAGAAATCAAAACCCACAACCTCTTGACTCAAAGTCACCAATAATTGGGCTCTCCTGCTCAATGATCAGCTACGCGATTAAGCGTACTGGATTGGTGCTTGATGACAAAAGAAATTTTTTGGAGATAAGTCACCCATCGCATATACATCATGTCAACACTTTTCTGATTATTGACCCACTTCAGTGCCATGGTCGGTGTATAGGACAAATTCATTTTGAACGAGTTAATGCTCCCATTAGCGTAAAGCACGAATGACAGCATAAAACTCTTGAGCACATGTACTCCATTTTTGCCTCGCTTCGCTAAGCCTCTCACTGAAAAATGTAATGGGATGTTTTTCTTGAGATAAAACAACTTCAATACCTACTCCGCTTGCATCGTATTCAACTTCAAAAACCTTATCAAAGTTGGGTAAGTTGAGGACGGGAGTAGAGCATAACTTTTCTTTAATTAAAGCAAAGCTCATGTCCTGTTTATCAACCCAAATAAAGTTACCATTCTTCAAACATTCTGTCATTGGCGTCACAATGGTGCTAAAGTTCCTTACAAACCATCGATAAAACGTTGCAAAGCCATGTAAGCTTTGCAATCCAGATACATTTTTGGGAGCTGGCCAATCTCAAATGGCTCTCACCTTCTTTTAGTCTACATGGATGCCATCCGAACTTATGACATACCCAAGGGTAGTTGATCGGTGAAGAAACTGCACTTCTTGAAGTTAATTTACAATTTGTTTTCCTGAAATATTTGAAGTACTTGTCTCAAATGCTCTAAATGGTCTTGCTCAGATTTGCTATAAATTAGTATATCATCAAAGTATACAACAACAAATAATCCGACAAATGGATGAAACACCTGGTTCAGTAGTCGCATAAATGTGTTAGGAGCATTGAACAGACCGAACGACATCACTAACCATTCATATAAGCCATCTTTACTCTTGAATGTTGTCTTCCATTCGTCTTCTGGACGGATTCGAATTTGATGATACCTACTTCGTAAATCAATCTTAGAAAATATTATGGAATCAACTTATTCGTCCAACATGTCGTCTAAACGGGGAATGGGAAAACGATATTTGATAGTGATCTTGTTGATAGCTCGGCTATGAACACACATCCTCCATGTCTTGTCTTTCTTGGGCACAAGAAAAACCGGTACTATACAAGGGTTAAACTAATGAAGCCCCTTTTTAACAACTCATCAATTTTCTCCCATAGAATCTCAATCTCTTTCGGACACATCCTGTAGTGTGGCAGATTTGGCAAGCTTGCCCTAGGAATGAAGTCGATTTGATGTTGTATATTCTGCATGAGAGGTAACTCATTCGAATATCGTCACTCACCAAATCCTCAAAGTCTCGTCGGATTGCTTGAACCTTGTTTGGAATCTGCAACTTTCGGTCTTGTTCCATTAAGAGGCTTTTCATGACCAAAGCACAAATTACCTTGGTTTTTTTGCTTCGGATGTAACATCGCGCTCATATGTGATCAAGTTGATGAACTTATTCGGGTTATCAACTTTTATGACAACATTAGTTGGTTTTCCATTAGGGAACATGGTGATGCGATGTTATTCCCAAGTGAACTTATAAACATTGTCGCGACCCTTGTGCATGACATCTCTATCCTATAGCCATGGACTACCGAGCAATACATGAGTCACGTCCATGTCAACTACATCACACACAACTTCCTCCTTGTAAAACTTCCCAATTGAGATGAGAACCTTACAAGTTTCAATCACCTTTTCTGTCGGGCCCTTCTTAATCCACCCTACCGAGTATGGGTGCGATTTTTTCTCAGTTTGAAGGTGAAAGTGTTCCACGACTTTTCTAGCAACGAAGTTTTCACAACTACCTCCGTCTATTACCAACTGACAAACTTTGTCCCGAATAGTGCACTTAGAGCGAAAGATTTGATGACATTGATTGTCATCGCTGGGTTTGGAATAAATCACTCGCTGTAAAACTAACGCTAACTTATCTCCTTCTTCCTCAGCCACATCATTATCACATTCATCCTCTACTTCTTCATATTCACCTCCTTTTACTAAATTCACTATTGCCAACCCAGCAGGTGCTTGTGGGATGCCCATGGCTGCCACATTTGTAACACATGTTTCTGCGAGGCTTGGTATACGGATTAGCCTGCTTGCGTAATTAGTTGTTTTGAAAACGAGTGGTGTTACGAGGACTATTTTTTACTCCTGGGTGATCAACTTTATTTTCAACCTTTTTTTCTAGACCCCTGGAAACCTGTTGCTGCTTCACCATTTCTTTATTTCTTGGGAAATTGCTGAAAGATTGAGATGACTTTCCCCATTGCTTTCTAAAACCATAGCTCTGGTTGCTGCGATTTTTCTCCAGCAATTATGCGCTAATAGCCAACTATTCTGTTTGAAGGGGAGTTAACACGTTGTAACCCAATTTTGTCACGAATGGAAGGTTTTAATCCAAACAAATACCGTACAGTTTGTTATGCAAAGGACTCAGTGGGATGATTTCTTGCAGCAAGGTTGAAAAACTCATGCGAATACTCATGCACAGTTCGACTTCCTTGTACACAGCCGTGGTATTTTTCAAACAAAACTTGCTTGTAATTCCGAGGAAGGAAACGTGCCCGAAGCATGCTCTGCATTTTAAGTCAAGTTTGGACACGATTCTTTCCTTGCCACACCCTGGCTCATCTAACCAAACGACAACGCTTCCCTTTAGCCTCCATGCCACAACTTTAACTTGTCTCGCTTCAGCTATCTCCGCATATTCGAAGAACTTTTCGCACTCCGCAAGCCAAAAACTCTTCAATCGATAAGTTTCCTTTGAAAGTGGAAATTTCGATTTTTTTTTCTTCTCGTGGATTTTCAGGGATGGCAGGGATAACGTCATCTTCAGAATCTGAATCACCGTTAGGGAAAACTCTGACTTGCTAGGGTGCTACAACCAATTCGCGAGCACGAACAACATGTTGAGCGCCGCCTACGACCAGGCCTGCAATCATCTCTCTAATTTCAGCGAGAGAATTTTGCATTGTATGATTGATGCGACGCTCCATAGCCACAAGCTCTCAACTCACGTATGTGAAACTTGTGATATTAGGGTTGGTTCTTGCTTCGTCTTCAACCATTGAATCGGAAAATCGGGCTCGATGCCAACTGACATAGCAGAAGTTGTAAGAAAAGGGATCACAAACGGTCTCCCTTGAAAGAACCCTGGAATTCCAGAAGTTGTGAGAGAAACTCTCGTTTCTGAATTTTGTACTGATTCAAAAGTTGTCTATTACAAAGCAAACGAACAGATTATAAATTCTTGTTTCAAGAAAATGAAAAGACAAGCAACAACAAATCCTCATTGATTAGGAAGGACCCTATAAACGACTCATAACGTTTCTAAACTGTTCGCATCATTAAGCAGTTTCTTTATTCCTACGTCAGTTACAGGAAGAAATGGTGTATTAATCATAATTCTATTCCTAAACATGAGGAATTACCTATTTTGTCACGTCTAGAAGTGCTGAAAGGTGCATGTTTTTTCGAAAATGGCTACTAGGCTTGAACTGGCATAGGCTTTATTTAGCAACACAGTGATGTTTGTTTACTTCTTTTAGATGCAGGTTCTAATGCGTATGCCTGCAGCTTAGCGGATGAAGTGAGCTCTAAGGAAGAGGTAGTATGCATTCAGATATATAGATATCTTATTTTTGGTGTTTTTGTGCTAATGCAAGGATTAATGTGCTTGTTTAGCGGAATGGATCTCCTAGGTTCTTGAATTTTCAGTGGTGGGCAGCAAGCGACGTGGAGATGAGGCCATGAACCGCGACAGAGTGATGGAGATAGGGGTTTGTTGTTTGGGTCACGGTGGTGTGAAAGAAATGAGCAATCTGAAAGGCAAAGAGAAAGAAAGCGGAAAGTGAAGTGGAATGGTTTAGAATTTCACTTGTTTGATATTTCATTCTAGCGCTATAATTTCCCACTATGCATTTTTTTGTAAAATATCTAAAAATTTTATGTGACTTAAATGTTGTTTGTCCTGTGTTTCGAGAATATGTGATGAATCTACTCGCCACTAGCTTGTTTTTAAGTTAGATATCTATCAGAGTAGATATGTGTGACACAAATGAATAATTCCTCACGAATTCTTATAGTATGTGACAAATTTTTAGGCATCACAATCAATTTCGTCACCTAATCTCTATTTTCTTGTAGTGAAGGTATGGACCCAAACATATAGAAAATTCACTTTACGACATAACGGGATGCCTCAAAAGAGAAGGAAAGTGCGTCGTGTAAATTGTCAAATACGACACACAACACTTAAGCCGTAAATATTTTTATTTAACGACTTGCACAAAAGTGATGCCGTGAATGCTAGATTATGTGCAAGTATTATAACATGAACTTTACGAATGTTGTGAATAATATCATTTAAGGCATGCCAGTACTGTACGCCGCATATTTCAAGTTGTAAAAAACCCAAACTGTTGTAGTGAATCAATTATCATTCTCCAAATCAATTTCAAAGAATAGAAATAATCAAAGTGGTTCCTCCTCCATCTATTAAATCCTCCATTGCTAAGTCCATATTTTCCCAATTCATGAGCAACCACGTTATATTTTCTTTTTAAATCCTCCATTACTAAGTCCATCCATGTCTTTAGGTGTATATAAATAATATAAAGTATAAATATACATGTTCTCAATCAATAATATAACACATGGATTAATAATATTATTTGAACTATCACCGGGATTGTAATACAATCAGTAATATATTGCACTAGAAAAAGAACATGTAAGAGGGTAGACCATAAAAAGAAGGAAGAAAAACTTTTAGACAAAATTCATAGCATGAACAACCAATTGCTACTTTACGAAACAAACGTGTCATAATACATTAGCAATGGAGCATTGCATATAAGCGTATCTATATATTACAATTGCAGTCTACCTCGTGGCCGGAAGAGCTCTCGGTCACCTGATAACATTTTTAATTTGTAAGAACTCAAACCTAATTCCAGAATTCTTGATTTATTTATTTATTTGATGTAGCTAGCTAGCTAGCTAGCTAGTAATTAATCACCTTCAATAGATTGTCTCAAGCATGTACTAAAATTTGTATCCACTTTCTTTTGCTCTAAAGTTCATAAGTCATGCCCACTTTCAACAGCCGCTTGTGAGGAATATCAAACACTTTGTCACTCTGCCTCAAATTTCTCTTCAAGAAATTGTAAGCGTAATCGATCACAATTCTTTTCGCTATGCCAGCTCCCTTGGTAGCCGTCACTTCATTTTCCCCAATCAAATGAACAACTCCCCGCCTCCATGCTTCGTCTATTGCCTCAATCTCTCTGTCCAACAAATCTTGTTGCTTATCATGATCATCAACTTGCTGCTTCAAATCCTCCTTTCCTTTCTCTCCACCGTTAGCCAAAGTACTGTCTTCGAATTCTTCCTCGATCTCCAACTTGGTATCCCCATTAACGCTACTGTGCATAATATTTGTTTGAGATATCCAAAAATTATCCTTTATGAACTCTTTCAACTTCTCCACCAACAATCCTTCGAAGGGTTCGTTCTCATTGCGAACATCGGTGTACCCATATCTAGCAACGCATCGGAACACATTCAGATCCTTAGGCTCTACTTGCCGAAAAAGAAAGCGCTCTTCCAATGGAACCTTGCTTATAGGCAACGATTTGATTGAGACAAAAACAAGGACGGTGTGCAATGCAGGCACATTAGCAGCGTAATGATTGAAGATTGGCGGAATGCCTTGAACAAGTTCCGAATAGAACATGGCGAGGCCAGGCATACGAGAAAAGTTTGCATTAACAGCAATTTCCTTGAGTCGTTCGGGAGAAATTTTGTGTTCAAGCTCGTAATAGTACTTTCTTCGATGTACATCATTCCACACAAACATTATAAACATCAACAATGTAGCAAACGCGAGGGGAAGATATCCGCCCTGGTCAAATTTGTAGAGCACTGAACTTAGATACAGAAGCTCTACACTTCCAATAACAAGAACATATGAGATGACGAGGAATATGTTGGTCTTCCATATCATGATCATGATTAGCACTAGGAAGGATGATGTAAGCGTCGTTACAAACACCACTGCTACACCTGTACATATATATACGTATGACAATTAGACAAAGTCATTCATTATTAGTTTAATATGCACATAAATATTTTCCTGTCATACTGAATGTGGATCATACATTAATTCGACTATTTTTTAATGTGAGACGGTGACTCAGATTTTAGCAACATAAGCATTTGTTTGATGATATAATTAAGTTTGTAAAGAGAACATTACCATATGCATTTCCGATCTTTGCAGTGCTTCGAAACCCTAAAGTGACTCCAACACAAGCTAACATGAGAAGGTAGTTCACTTCCGGAATATAAACTTGTCCGGCATACTTGGTTGATGTGTGCACGATTTTCACACGAGGGAAACACCCTAATGATAGTGATTGTTGGATTATAGAGAAAGTCCCTGAAATCATAGATTGACTAGCTATGATCGCTGCCATTACAGCGACTACAAACATAGGCCAATACAAAGGCTCTGCATGCATTCAGCACAATTAGTACACAATTAAAAAATTATGCAACCACCTAAGTTAGTTATTATATATGGTTGTTAATATTGAGGTATACTTATTTGATACTTAGCTCGTAAAAGGTTAAACTGATAATTTAATAGGGTTTTGATTGACAATGAGTGTTTTATTAATTAGTAAAGATATATACTTACGTGGTATGGACTTGAAGAAGGTATCTGCAACAAGAAGATGGTGCTTGCGAAGAAAAGAGGCTTGTCCAGTGTATGCCAATATGATAGCTGGATAAGTAACTGTGCACATACTTATTTGAATGGATTGTACTGTGAAGTGTCCCACGTCAGCAAATAAAGCTTCAGTTCCTGCGATTGAAGATTGAGACATTAAATAGTTCCGATTATGAAATTTGTATGGTAAAAATACATTATGTATTATCTATTTTTGAAAGAAATTAACATTTAACTAATAAATAGTTCAGGGGTGTAGATAGGAATTCTATAGAATTTTAAAAGAATTATAAATTCATGGAGTTTTAATGGGCTTATGCAGATTACATGTGAATTCTCTTAAAATCTAACAGGTGAGAGATTGGATTTGTTAAAAGTCTAAAATACATTATGAAAACCCTCTAAGCCCATCAAATTACCTTTTGAAAATTCTTTAAAATCAAATCATGATACTTCTATAAATTCTTTCAAAATCTTGATTACACAAGGATTTAATCTATGAAGTGTGAACTTGTAGAACCTCTTTAAAAATGCTAATTGAATAACGTTGAATTTTTATAAATTCATTTAAAATCTTGAATGAATACCATAGAATTTTTAAACTCTTTCCAAATCCTTTATATTGTCTTATTTAGAAATTAAATTTTTATGTTACTTTGCATGAAATTAATTGTAAACCTGTTATGGCTAAGACAATGCCACCAAGAGAAATCCAAGCGTCTTTTTTGTTCCTCCTGAAGTAATCTACTATGTATTGTGGATTTAGAGCCTTGACCACCGTCGGATCAAACTCGATGAAGTTGTAGACGCCAATTCCACCAATCATGGTAAACCAAATGCAAATAATTGGTGCAAAAATGTAGCCTACTTTATCAGTTCCAAATCTTTGAACCATGAATAGGGCAATCAAGATGACTACTGATATCAAAACAACCCGACCTGTGCACACAGATTAAATTAAAACTATTTAACCAAAAACATTTAAATTTAAATTACTCAAATTATCTTTTCACTATCTATTTTATAGAATGAGGATCCTCTCCAGATCGTCTTTGTGAGGATCCAAGGATCCTTTAATTTTATCAGTTCATCATATATCGTGCGGTCAATCTTCGTTAAGTACTGTTTGTGTTCAATTTTAAATAACAAAATTTAAAATGATTTCTAACTATATAATGTACAATGAACAAACATAATTAAAAGATCTGAGAATCCGAAGAGGATCCTCATTCCGTTTTATATACCACACACAAATAATATTTGTATCAATACCTTGTGTCATTGCAGATGTGGCTTCTTTGATTCCTCCCACAGCCGACAGAACTGCCATCAAATTGGAACAAAAACAATTTTAATATTCAAGTCAAAAGATATTAAGCACATAATCATGTGAGAGTTGGAGACGCAACTTTGATTTTGTCTTATATTGCAAAATTACTCAACTTTTTCGACTTCATTTATGGGAAATTTTCTAGGTTCTGCTTTTTATTTTAACTTATGCTTCGGAATAAGATAACATGGACTCCATACGGAGAGGAACCACTTTTATTTTAGAGTTTGGTTCTGCCGGTTTTGCCCTAAATTTTATTTTTATTTATTATTTCATGATTTTCCTTTTTTTTTATTTGAGCTATAACTCAAGTAATAATACTCTATGTAGATCCTTTATTAATACAATTATAGACAAATAAATTATGTGTAGCAAGAGTTTTGTACAAGCGCCCATTTACTACCTTTTGCAAAAGGCCCCTAAAATCTGAGAGTCGGCCATGTACTTGTCCAGCTAGTAAGTTACACTAACAAGCATCTAAGTTGAGAGATTATTGTTAAACTTTAGAGACAGTTTCAGAATTGATATTGTTTATGACTGAATCATTTGTTTAATAAGTTTTATATTAAAAGTCTCAATATCCCATTCCCTTTAGTGTATATTATATCGTTTGTTTTTAAAAAAAATCTCAATATAATAAGTAGTGAAACTATTCGATATAGAAAGAATTTAACTTCAATAGATTTTCGAACCGAGACATAGTTAAAAAATTCTATATAATAAGAAATATATTCACCTTTCATCACGCCACCATGTCAAATAAGGAGATATATAGATAGATACTTTTTTTTCTTCTTAATTAAAGATTTGACAAACCTGACATGCAAGGAGTGAGGACACCATCACCAATGACCATGGAAGTACCAAGCATGGTGGCGAATAGTAGAAAGATTTTGGCAAATGGGCTGTTCTCCAATGAAGATTTAAGCCTAGATGCCCTCTTTACACTTTTGGTCGGCAACTCAAGCTGAAAATTTGAAACATCACGATCCTCTGCTTGTTGACTCGGAGTCAAACCAACCTCGGCATATCGACACAGCAAAGAGTATAATGCGAACGTCCCTCCTGCAAAAAAAATAAATAATAACATTATGTACGTGAAGTGTTATATTTGCTATGGTGAACAATTTCTTTCTTCTGAATTGTAAGTTCGCAGAATTAAGAAAGACAGTTAAGGGCATGTTTACTCTATTTACCAATATGAGTACATTGACTCTAGTGAAGCGTATTGTTAGTATAATTTAATTATGGGTTAAAATCAACTAAAATATGATTAAAAAAACAAATAAAGTTTTCATGAATAAGAGAGGATTCAAACTTTAGTGAAAAAATAATACGCTCCCTCTATGCAATTTGACCAAACTTGTATTTGCCTACGAGTTTTCCCCTGTAAGGATCTTCTTTTAGATATTTAAAAGGATACTATATATATTTTTTTTTAATAAAAAAGACTCTGATTGAATTGGCAATTTAGAAAAACCTATGATCATTATGCGTATTAAAAATTAATAATTTTGTTAGACTCCACCAGACAAGTTCCTCCCAGGTTCGTACCTCAAACTTGTATTAAATTCAAACTTGGTATCTTTTTTTTTCTTTTGGTCTTTTTACGTGTCAGAAAATGACACAGCGAAACATCAAAGGTTGGGGCTTTTGGTCGGATTAAAATGACATAATTAGGACTTTTGAAGTGGAAGAAAAACTGCAATTAACAATAGATTAATGGGGACTCAATTATATATAAGGGAATTCTTCTTTCATTTTGACAGTTTAATTATAAGAAGCAATAAAAAATTTCAAACTAACAACGTATGAGTCTAAAGTATATGCTGATGGAGAAATTTTGCAATTTGTCTAGAACACGAGGTGGTGCACCACATGTCATTATATAAGTGGAGATAAATTTTATTTTTTAAGTGTCCTTTTACTTGTATGATGATATGTGGTGTACCACTCAGTGTTCCAATAACATTGAAAAATCTCTCAAGCTGATGAGACACCGAAAGCTAAGGGATGCTTTTTATATTTATTTATTTTCTATGAAAAGTTGAGAACATAATTAAATACGAAGGATTTAATAAGTGATAATATTTTGTTTGTAATTATACAGATCTAGGAGATGTATGGAATCTTACCATCGCCGTTATCGTTGGCCCGTAAGACGATTAAAACGTACTTAATCAGAGGGATTAAGGTGAGTGTGTAAAAGATCAAAGAAAGAACGCCCAAAATGTCATCGCTATGGTTGATGCCTTTGGTGAAGGTGCTCGCATACACATAGAGAGGTGATGTACCAATGTCCCCATAAACTATGCCAATGCTCTGAAATGCCAAGTGCATTATCACCGACCAGTCCGCACCCTAAAAAAAATTCCAAAAGAACAAAAAAATTTAGAATAAGTTCAACAACAACAACAATCAAACTTTATCTCATTAAGTAGATTGGCTCTATGAATTATATAACGTCACTGCGCTCGATTTTACGTCAAGTCTTCCATCAGTTTCAAGTACTTCATATCTTTTTTTAAAGTCTCTTTCAAAATCTTTCTATCCCTTCAACTACCGTTTTTGCCATAAACTTTCGTCTCATAGTCACATCTTCTAGTCGGAGCATTTATAGGTCTTCAGTTCACGTGTCCAAACCACTTCAACCAATTTTCTCTCATTTTATTTTCAATTACGGCTACTCTTACTTTACCTCAAATATCCTCGTTCTTAATCTTATATTTTCTTTTCTCATCTCTGCTACACTCATTTTTTGCACGTGTTGATTTTTGATCTTCCAACAATCTGTACCATAAAGCATTGTTGGGCTTATTGTTGTCCAATAAAATTTTTCCTTTAACTTTAGTGGCATATGACATTGCACAACACTCAAAGCACTCTTCCACTTTATCCTCCCGCTTGTATTCTATAATTGAGGTTTCTATCCAATTTTGAATAAAATCATGTTTTCTTTTTATCTTAGAAAATTATTCTGCTGTAAAAAAAAAGCTATTTTGTCTTCTGTCTTAACTATTCAACAACTACTGTAAAAAAAAAAAAACTATTCAGCAACAGTTGGTCTTTTTTTTTTTTTGTTGAAAACAACTTGAGAATTAAATTCGAAACCTCTTCAAATGAAATGGAGGAGATTAGATGCCGCTGTATCAAATGACCTAAAAAAAATATTTAATACACCAAATATGTATATATCAATAAAATCTAATTGAAATAGTACTATACTATTAAAGAACATAAGAAAAATGGAGATCGATGGACCTTGGAGGCATGGCCATGGGGAGCTGTGAAACGGCGTGACTCGAGGTCCAAGGAGTCGTTTCTTCGCAACTTTTGCCATGAAAGTTTCTTCGCTTTGAGTTGATCCTTATGATGCTCATGATGATCCGAAACTTCCTGATGATCTTGGCTTCCCTCATCTGTAGGGTTTTCCACTACTACCTCTTCATCAGACATTTCTATTAAACCTAGGTAGCCACTTCTCACACTCTAAAATTAATTTCTAGAGAGAGAGAAAACTGCTGGTAGGTCTTCCTCTTTGAGAGCAAAAGCAAGCTAGCTAGCTAGGTGTTTGGGAGAGAGTTAGAAATCTGGGGGTGCCAAGTGTGGGGAGGTGTTCTATATGTGAGGATGGATGGTGATATTTAAAGGCAAATTAATTGAGGAAGAGGCCACAACTCATTTACTATATGCTCATATACATTGATCGTATATTTATACGCATGGTTTGCACACATATACGTACAAAGTTGAATAAAATGTAGGTTTATATCTCATGGCACTAGCAAAACAAATCTCATGGCATTAAGACAAGAGCTTGACCTTGTTTGTGAGAATAATGTGAAGCTGACCTAAACGAGCTTCGTCCGAGATTGAAGATGTTGATGGGCTCCCAATTTGAAATCTTTTTAATTGCTACATATTTATCCCTTTAGCCCTTGATCTGTCAATTCTTACAGAATCATATACACACACGTGTGTGTGTGCGCGCGAACGCGTGCATCCTTGTGTATTTTATATATTATTCACGAATCACATTCACAAGAAATTTTTTAGGTACTTGAAATACGAGTGACACACCATGTGTCACTATACAAATAATGTGATATTTGTATTAAAAATTTCTTCACATGTATAACGACCCATAAAAATTTTCCGATCATAATAAAAAAATTTCTCCACATTTTCATGACATTTCCATTTTTCTAAGGTGACGGCACTATCATTCATACTCCCTATTATATAAAATTAGGTTACCTTTTTCTTTTGGACTTGGAATATTAATGCACATTACCCAATTATAATATTTTTGTTTTAAATAAGTATTTAAATGCCCAATAATTCAACTTCTTCATAGGTCAAGTTTTATTACCAGCTGTGTATCTACCATATTTTATATTTTATAACTCATGTTCCTTTTAATATAATTTCCCTTTCTTGTATAAAAATAGTTTCTTATATATAAATATTCTTTGTGAAAAATTTGAAAACTTATATATGAAACTAATGAAACTTACAATGATACAAGGATATTCTCAATAAAAATGGCAATAATGAAATTTACAATGATACAAGGATATTCTCAAAAGATATACGTAATACGTATAAGGCAGATTTGAGGCAATAAGGTCCATAACTACAGTCAAAGACTCAAAAGTCAATCCCCCGTGCGCTTATGTTAGAGGTGACACAAAATGATAATCCCTTATTTTATGTGTAACAGGTTGTTTCTATATACATGACGATGTGATATTATTATATTGTACAAACTTTATACTTAGAATTGTTTATTCTTTCTATAGATTGTTTATTCTTTCTATAGATAAGTTCATTTAATTTGAAGATTGTTTAGTTATCCTTAACACATGTGTTTGGATCCAAATTTACACCATCGGCCCGTGTAATCAAGGCCGTTGAGTAAGCATTGTTCTCAACCGTCAGATGGAAAAGTGAAGATATTTTTGTTAAAGGATATTATGGTTTTCATCATATTATTCTTTTAATATGAATTATCTTGGCATATTTTTAAGCAGATAAATAAGGTGCGAATTATATCCCTAAGCAAGCGGTACAGTTCAAATTGAGTTAGGATTTGTGTGAACGTATGGATTGGATATGCTGCAAGCTAATATTAAAGAAAGGGAATCAGGATGCATGCACCTAGTCTAAAGGTATGGCAGAATGCCAAGATAAAAGACTTGTCAATGGTGCCGTGTGAAAAGCTACCATATAGCCTGCATGCCTATGCCTAATTATATATATATATATATATATATATATATATATATATATATATATATATAATGGTGGTTATTTTGATGGGCCTTATCTGAACCAATCTAAGCGTGCAGGTTATCTTGGGATGAGATAACTGATAAGACTAAGCATAAGGATCAGATTTGGTTGCATTTTTGGCTAAGTTCAGAGTCGTGGGAGTATAAGGATTATCTGACGCAATTTGTGGAAGAGTCCTAATACATGGCAGAAGCATATATCAGCTTATCAGCCGCACCACACATCTGCTCCTATAAATACAGAGGCAATGGCAACGGAAAGAGGCCCCCTGCAATTCAACACACAACTGCCCTGCGCAAACTCTCTCAACAACTTTGAGATTTTTTATTTTCTCTTTTCGCTGACACATCTTCCGTTGGCATCAACAGCACTGTGAAAGCAACCGGTGATATCTTAAGTCGGCATAGATAGCTCTGTCACCGTAGAAGCAGCCGGTCTCGCAGCATCTTCCGTTGGCATCAACAACACTACGGCGAGGACGGTTGATTACCTATCCAAGTCTCGGTCGAGAAGGATTTCTGAATCCTTATTGGTCGAGGTCATCTCATCAGCCTTCTCAGCAAAGTGAGGTGTTACAGTTACTACATTCGGCACATTGAAAGCCGAATTCGATTCGTGAACTTCGTAAGAATAGTAGCCTTGTCTTCAGGCTCGAGAATCCAAGAGGCCGAGACGTGTTCCTTTCTCGGCCGCAATCGCAAGACGCAGAAGTCAGCCGCGCACCCAACGCAACATCAACAAATTTACTCCTCGGCCGAGCTCGGCCGACGAGTTGGCACGCCCCGCACACAACCGAAGGACGTAGTTAGCTTACTAATTACTCGGCCTGCGCGCCACGTAGGCTTGGTAGTTTTTAGGGTCAACAACATGTTAAACAAATCCATTGTTATGGTAACAAGTAATATCATTACGGTTAACTGGCTCACGTGTGTGACGATTTGCTATTTTTCATCTTATTCTTTATTTATAATTTTTATTTAGTTTAGTTTGGATTTTTTTTAAATTAAATTATTTTATGTTAGAATCTTAATTAGAAAGACGTATTTTGGGGATATTGAAAGCTTCACCATTTGGGTGTATATATGTATGTATGTATGTATGTATAGCTAATTAAGCTTAATTTTCAGCAAATAAGAAACTGTATTAATACTGATCTATCACAGTTAATCTGTTGCTTTGCTTAGTTATAATCGGATAACTTAGAGCAAAAGCCACAGAGAGTTTTGTTGTGGAAGATGTCCACGTGATCGTCGTCACGTGTGACATGAGTAGGATTTAGGCTTTAAGCTTTTCGGAAGTATCAGAGGAAGGCATCAACTGTTTGACTTAGGGCATGCATGGTATGGCGCAACCAAAGCTTTTGGTCCTTGGCTTTGTCAAGATTCCACTGCATGCTGGTAGCTGCTTTAGAGGGGGGAGTTTACGGGGTGTGAAAGGTGCAGTCGCACATGCCCCAAATTTGAAGGGATTCTCAAAAATTTTGTCACCTAGTATTTATATGTAATGATATTCTATATTTAAAATTGCTTTTGTTATGAGATAATGTTCTATATTCAAAAATTGATTTTATGAGCACATTAAAATCTCATCTTAGACTCCTTATAAGCGTAATTTTTTTTCTTTTCTAAATATAAAAATTTAGAGCACAATAAGATATTTTGAGTGCTAATAATACACCATAAAAGACGGTATTTTTTTTCAATATTATTATATAATAATGTCACATATTCAAGTGAAACTTTAAAGTTAGAGTTTTTGAAGTTTTTTTTCTTGTTTGGTTGTTTAAGAGTGAAGTGCTTTTGATTATTTAGTAAACGTTATGTTTGTAGCTCTTTTACTTATTATTATTAACATTTTTA
The DNA here is from genome assembly GCA_035220775.1 of Malus fusca. Taxonomy (NCBI): domain Eukaryota; kingdom Viridiplantae; phylum Streptophyta; class Magnoliopsida; order Rosales; family Rosaceae; genus Malus; species Malus fusca. The sequence continues at coordinate 40,228,090 of CM069069.1, forward strand.
AACTTGCAATCAGTGAGTGCTAAACTTTGTTTTGATTTAAGTAATTGTTTTCTAGCGTCAATACATTGTCCTACATTTTTTAAGACTATCTTAAGGAGGGGCGCTTTTATAAATTTCGCACAGGGCCCCTAAAATCTTAGAGACGACCCTGCTGCTTAGGGGCCAATCAACATGAGTTACGTACCAAATTTGGTTATTTTTTCTGGAGTAATGTTAGGGAGATTAAATTTATAGACAAAGTTTTGAAAACTAAAAGACATGGAAGTTGATGATTAGTTTATTACTTACACATTGATAAACGTGCTTAGTCTTATTGGTGACACATCATTTAGTTTGCAAATTTAGTCTCCAAATTTGGTCTCCCCTAGCATCATTCTTTTTTATGTTGTGTGGCAATTGCTACTGCTAACAACCCCCTATGGCTTTTATGCCAACTTCCAAATTTAGATCGATGTTGATTGTATTACAATGTTCACCAAGAATTTGAGAGAGAGAGAGTTCATAGGATCTTCCAAAATATAGGTGGAGTTTCTTAACACAATGAATTGAATGATGCAGAAGAAATCCATGAAAGATCAGAACGCTTAAAGGTAAAAGATTGAAGAAGAAGAAAGATAGAAACTTTGTGTATTTGATAACTGTTTTTCATACAATGACCGACTTAACCAAAATATCACAGAGAGATCTACTTTTATACTATATCTCAATTACAATGACTTATGACTTTGCCTAGGTGACATGCTGACTTGGCACATAGTATGTATATCCAATACCCCCCCATTCGGCGGCAATCTTAGCTAGGGTATCCTACCTTAAGATTGAAACAATGCCGAAGAAAATCTGGTCCGTGAAGTCCTTTGGTTAAAACATCTGCAATTTGGTCATTCGTGCAGATATATTGAACTGAAAAATCCCCACTTTGTACACGTTCAGGAACAAAGTGAAAATCAGTCTCCAAATGTTTGATCCGAGAATGTTGAACCAAATTCAAACTAAGAGCAATAGCAGATTGGTTATCACAAAATAAAACAGGAGGAGAGGACATGCATTCATTCAGATCTTTAAGAAGAAGTCTGATCCAAGCAATATCTGCAGTGGTATGAGCTAATGCACGATATTTAGCTTCGGCAGAACTGCGAGAAACTGAAGATTGTTTCTTCGACTGCCAAGAAATGGGATTGTCTCCCAAAAACACAACATAGCCAGTAATGGATCTCCTAGTATTCAAATCGGCAGCCCAATCAGAATCACTATATGCATGTAGTTGTAACGATCCTCCTAATATATAGGTTAAACCACACTGCATTGTAAGAATCGCAGAATCCTTTTAACCATTCCTAAATGAATGTCTGTGGGAGCATTCATATATTGGCACACGGTATTCACAGCAAAGGCTATATTAAGGCGTGTGAAGGTTAAATATTGAAGAGCTCCAACAAGACTCCGATATAGAGTAGGATCCGGTAATAAGATTCCTTCAGATGTTAAGACCTGATTGTAAGGCTTACATGGTGTGGAACATGGCTTACAATCATTCATGCCTTCCTTATGAATAAGATCCTTCACATATTTAGCCTGATTGAGAAACAAATCACCATTAGACTTATAGGTAATTTGAATACCAAGAAAATAAGCCAACTGCCCCATATATTTAATGTCAAACACTTCACCAAGAGTATGAATCACAAATTGTATTAACTGAGTATTGGACCCTGTGATGATAATGTCATCCACATATAGAAGAAGGATAACCACATGAGTATCAACAACCTTCACAAAGAGACTGGAATAAGAAACCAAAGTGTCAAAGCCAATTGCTTGCAGATAAGTGGTAAATTTAGCATTCCAAGCTCGAGGAGCTTGCTTCAAACCATATAAGGACTTGACTAGCTTACACACGTGAGTGGGAAACTGGGAATTGACAAATCCTTAAGGTTGCTTCATGTAAACCTCTTCCTGTAACTCAACATGCAATAAGGTATTTTTGACATCCAATTGCCGAAGATCCCACTTATGTGTTGCAGCTAATGCTAGAACCAATCGCACAGTCGTATGTCGAACAACTGGACTAAAGGTTTCTGAATAATCAAGCTCTTTTTCTTGACTAAATCCTTGTGTTACCAACCTTGCTTTATACCTTGAGACTGAACCATCGCTCATCCGTTTAATTTTATAGACCCATTTGCTGCCTATATCATGCTTATCACCAGAATTGGGAACAAGGACCCATGTACCTTGAGTTTGAAGAGCATTAAATTCTTCCTGCATTGCTCTCTGCCATTGAGGAATTTGAGATGCTTGTCTAAAGGTTGATGGTTTCGAGGCATCAGTAATATCTGCAAGGAAAGTGAATCCTCCTGAAAAATGATCATCATCATCAAGAGTTAAGGAGTGAACTTCTGGAAAAATAGCACTAAGAGCTGAATAATATTGTCTAGTGATGGTTCCAGTTCTTAATCGTGTTTGAATGCCTGAAGAAGAGGAACTGAGAGGTGGTAAAACAACTTCAAGCTGATTAGGTTGAAGGACAGGCAACAAGGCAGGAGAACCGGAAAGAGTAGCATTCGAGCTTGATTCCTGTACACTACTGAAAGAACTTGCAGCATCACCGTTAGAAGATCCAGAGCGATTATCATGGTGTACCACTGGACTAAGGGATGGCCCAAATGACATTCCACCATCATTCTCAACCACATGTGCAGAAGACTGAATAGAAGGCAACTGAACAATTATATTTCTAATATTATTTCCTTGGTGGCATGGTTGACCGGAGCCCTTAGTAGAAGATCCAGACAGAACACTAAATGGAAAAAGAGTTTCATCATGTATGACATGCCTAGAAATAAGTATCTTCCCTGTCTCAATGTTATAACAAATGGCACCCTTATATCCTGGAGAGTATCCCAAAAATACACACTGTGACGATCGAGATAAGGGTATATGGCTGAACCAAAAACTTTCAGACTAGATAAATCTGGTTTATTGTGAAATAATTGTGTGAATGGGGAAGACATGTGTAACACTTTACAGGGCATTCTATTGATCAAGAACACCGCATGAGAAACTGCATAGAACCAGAATTTGTGAGGAAATTTGGCAACTGATAACAAAGTAATAGCCGTTTCAATGAGATGTCGATGCTTCCTCTCAGCCAATCCATTCTGCTGAGGAGTGTATGGACATGAAACAAAATGTAAAATACCTTTGAGATCCAGGAAATTCTTAAAGGCATTACTAAGAAACTCTCCACCTCCATCAGATTGGAATATTTTAACTTTTGTATGAAATTGATTCTCAACATAAGCACAAAACTTGACAAATGCACCAAAGACTTCTGATTTATTGATTAAGGGATAGATCCATACAAACCTAGTAGCTTCATCTATAAAGGAAACATAATACTTGTAACCTTCAAGTGATACTACTGGCTAAGGCCCCCAAACATCACTATGAATCTTACAAAAAGGAATATCAACCCTATCTATTCTATCTGAGAATGGCAATCGACTCATTTTACCACTGAGACAATGAGAACAAACTGTTACAACTTCATCCGAAGGACAAGATATAACAGAGTCTCTAAGCATAGCAACTAAAATCTCATTTGAAGGGTGACCAAGTCTTTGATGCCAGAGAGAACTTTTGACAGCATGTCCCAAAAATGCAGAAGGTCGTACCCCTTGATTAAGTAGTGTAGGAAAGATGTGCACAAGAATTTTGAACAATTCATTCTTGCTACTCTTTCCGTGGTGGAGGATTGCCCATGTTGCCTTGTCCTGCACAAAGAATTGAGCATCATCACAAATAAACCAGCTGTGATTATCTTTACACAATTTTTTTACTAAAAGAAGATTAACAGTTAACAGAGGAACATGTAAAATATGTTTAAGATGTAAAGCATGAGACTGAGTTTGTAAAATTCCATTGCCAATATTTGTAACTTCCAAACTTTCACCATTTCCAACAATGATCTTCTCAGTACCCTTATAAGGTGTAGCTCGACTAAGAACTGTGACATCCGGAGTCATGTGATGAGAGGCCCCAGTGTCAACAACCCATGAGTCTGTAGTTGCAACTTCACCTGAATTCTGTGTACTCATAGCTTGAAACCCACTGAAGAAGAAGAACCAAGTGAAGCACCATATGAATTGGAATTCACATTCACAGGAAACTGAGGTGAATGAAACATTGTCATATCAGACGAAGAAATAGAAGGAAAGCCTTGATATGCATAATTGGCAGACAAGGAAGAAGGAGGTTGATTGCCCTGATACGCATAATTGCCTCGATGTCTACAATTAAAAGCAATGTGACCACGTTTTCCACATATTTGACATTCCTAAAGAATTGATTATTATTACCCTCAGTTCGATATAGACAAGTCACTGCAACATGTCCCTTTCTGGAGCAAATTTGACATTCTGGAATCGGTTCAAATCTGTTGGATGAATTACCAGACCAAGACTGCCAAGAATTACCATTTTGCGGACCATTAAACCTTGGTTTATAACCACTATTACCTCTTGGTCTGTAATTGTTAAAATGGAAAGGCCTATTACCATGAGAACCACCACCAAACTGATTCATGGACTGAAAATTATTAGTACTAGACAGATATCCACCATTATAGAACTGAGCACTTCCAGTAGACGAGGGTTGGGAGGTACTACTCGAAGAACTAGACATTCTAGAAGAAGGCACATAAGTACCATTCGGAGGAGGAGCATTAACATACATCGCAGCCATATTCTGAACTAAAGAATGCACTCGAGTCTCAATATTCTTCTCGGCCGCAATTAACTGTGCCCTGAACTCTTTAAGAGTGATTGGTGTATCTCTAGCTAATATGACAGTGCAGATCATATCATAATCAGATGGTAATCCTGTTAAAGCAGCAATAATGAGATCATTATCAGTTACTTTTTCCCCAGCAACTTGTAACTGATCTTTCAGAGCTTTTAACCGCAGAAGATATTTATCAATAGTATCACCCCCTTTTTGCATAGTATGTAATTCAGCCTTCAAATGGTTGACACTAGCTTTGGAAACCAACATATATCTGTCTTGTAATGCAGTCCAGGCTTCACAAGCAGTTTTACATCCCACAACATGTTCAATTCATCATCACTTAAAGTAGCAAGGAGAAAACTTAACAAAGCCATATCAGTCTTAATTCACTCTTTATATGAATCATTGATCTCCGTGGTGACACCTAACTCAGGGGTGAGAACGAATTTAGGAGGACAAACAGATTCGCCAGTAAAATGATCAAGAAGATCATATTGACGAAGAACAGAACAAAATTGATAACTCCATTTGATGAAATTATCATCATTCAATTTGATAGTAAGCATTCCCAGTAGACTCTCAATTTTCACAGAAGTCACGATGATCACAATAATCGACTCAAATACCAATCAGCAAGAAAAACCCAGATGCGAATTGAGGTGGCAAGATAAATCCCAAACAAGAAATCACCCAAATCAAGCACTCAATCAACGAACAATATCAACTACTAACACAGAACAAAGAAACGGTGCAAGAATCAAAGAAAATCGTCAACAGCGGCATCTGCCTTCAAGAATCAACACAATCTTCACAAAATGACAAATTATGGCATCGGCCTTCATACAAATCATCATATATTCTTCATATAACAGTCTAATATGGCATCGGGCTTCAAGATAATCTCAATTTCTAAAAAAAAATTTCAATCGTAACCTCCAATCGAAGAAAAATTCAAGATCAAAATCACCTCATCAGCAAGCGGAGCACCAGAAATTCGATCCCAGCATCAACGCGCAAGCGAGACTGGCTCTTGATACCATCTTAACACAATGAATTGAATGATGCAGAAGAAATCCATGAAAGATCAGAACGCTTAAAGGTAAAAGCTTGAAGAAGAAGAAAGAGAGAAACTTTGTGTATTTGATAACTGTTTTTCATACAATGACCGACTTAACCAAAATATCACAGAGAGATCTACTTTTATACTATATCTCAATTACAATGACTTATGACTTTGCCTAGGTGGCATGTTGACCTGGCACATAGTATGTATATCCAATAGAGTTAACAATGTCATTAGAGAAATTATGCAGTTAACTTTCAAATTTAACTGTTGTGTTGGCGTTTAGTCAATTATTTTATTGATAGGGAAGAGGTCGGAGAGTCGGATATTCAAAGTTAGGATATCTTTTAATACTAAAAAGAGAAATATATTACTGAATTAAGAGTTAGATAGAATAATTTAATTAGCTATAAACTGGGTGTCTGTCATCGAACATATTATATTTTCTTGCGGCCTCATGGTATAATATCCATATTTTTGTAGAATCCCAGACGCCATGTGCGTGTTGTCTCCTCCATCATCGCAATTATAAGTAATTATGTAGTTTTACTGAAAATAATGCAGAATTAACAAGAAGCAAACAGAAATAAACTACTAACCATGCTCCCATCTGATCACTCTGTCCATTTGATTCTGCTAATTACCTTTTTTTATTATTTGTTTGTCTCTTACTTTCTAGGTTCTACAAGGCTATTTCGAATTTGGACTTTCTCAGAAAACCTCCAATAATAATTCTTCTAATTAATTATTTTCCTTTGCACCTGTCCATTAATTTATGTTATGGATAAGTTTCTAGTTCTTACAAGGCTCTTTCGAATTTGGATTTTCTCAGAAACCTTTTAGCCGAATTGGGTTTGTTTGCCGTTTCACATGTACCAAATTCAAGATATGGATAGACTCAGTTTTAGGTACTAATCAGTTAATAACTTAAGACAACATTAATCATTTATTTAGGTTTACCTTACAATATTTTTCATAATCTGAATGGATCATTTTTTGGATTATGATTTAAAGCTTAATCATACAAAAAATTATAAAGTTGGAAGCCAGTTAATTATTTAATTATAACATCCCACATCGCACAGGGGAGTGGATCTTGTAAGCCTTATATGTATATTCTCATCTCTACCTAGCACGAGGCCTTTTGGGAGCTAACTGGCTTCGGGTTCCATCGGAACTCCGAAGTTAAGCAAGTTTGCGCGAGAGCAATCCCATGATGAGTGACCCACTGGGAAGTTCTCGTGTGAGTTCCCAGAAACAAAACCGTGAGGGCGTGGTCGGGGTCCAAAGTGGACAATATCGTGATACGGTGGAGTTGGGTCCGGGCCGGGATGTGACATTAAGTGTCTTAAATAGAATAACACACATTTGTCAATAAATAAATTCATTATTACAATAATAATTAAAGAGCTAAACGACTTTCGATTTGATTGAATTTTTACAACAATTCATGATTGATGACCTAAAACGTGTTTTTTTTTTTGTCAAACGATATATTTTGTTAGATTAGCCACCGACAGAGTTCGAACCCCTCCGTCATGCAAGGGCTCAACACCTTTCTACCACTATAATAAAAAGCCACTTGATTAAGTATTGCCGGCAGCGGGATTCAAACCTATGCCTTGGCGTAGCGAATAAAAAGTGAACGCTTTAGATCATGAGATTATTTTGTTGACCGACACCACTTACCCGCACCTCCCCTTCCCCATTTGCCTACTATTTTGTTATACCTTTCATCTTTTTATGTAGTGTCATTCTCAAACTCATTTCTATGCTCTCGTTTTGAAATAGAACGTGGGTTTGAATTGGCTTTGTGGTTGTGGTGGGTCAAAATCGCATTCTACTGGTTAGTGTCCACGATGATTTATTGCGACGAATTTATACCGAATATAGTTTTTGTGTTTCTTTGTTCATTGTGGTTGCTATATAGAGATCAAGTTTGCTTGTTGTGTGCTTATTCTCTCCAAATTAAGGATTTGGTCACTGAGAAGATGTTGACATCGATTTTGTATTTTTTGTTGTAATCGTCTTTTTCGTATCAATGAATTATCACTACCACTTCTTAAAAAAAAAAAACTGATTAGCGCTAAAACGCTCATATATTTGTATTACATGTATATGGATATATATTTTGTAAGATTCATGATTTAATATTTTTAATTTTTCCGTCGCATTAGATAACAATGACTGACTGCTATAGTTTTCTAACACCGTGTGCTCTTATTGAATATTAGTTTTCAAAAACAGATGCTTATGTCATGCAAGAATATTCCAACTCAAAGTCTCAAAGACAAATATTTACGCGTGTATATGATCTAGATCCAACTGTCATGCTAATTATTTAACTAAACCTTTTAGTCAAATTATGCTACAAATTATTGTGGACACACCTTGATTAGTAACTACTTAGTGAATGCATGATTTGAGAAAATAATGTATTAGTTTGGACTAAGCGGCTAGATCCTTTCGCATATAAACGGCTAGTTGTAAGATATGACTAATCACACATGCTGCTAACATATTCCAATCGACTACACGTCACATCCGTTGCTATTATATGAGAAATATTTGAATGTGACGGTCACACTGCATTTTGCAGCTTCAAGACAGGAATGCAACTCAAGGCTCACACGAATGCGTATCATATTTTGTACTCAATCGTATTCTATGAGATTGTATTGTATTTGTAGAGGTCCTATATAATGTATATTAGCATGGATTGAGATACACTGCAAATACCTGTGTTCGAAGTTTGCGGATCAGAAATCTGGACAACTCAATTTCAATGCTAAAGTCCTCATTCGTCCATCCTACTGGCCCACTTTATGAAAATCCAAAACTTAAACGGCCCGAATCTCTTTATCACACTCTTAAACAGTCCAGATCTCTTAATCCGCACTCCGGACACAGAGATTCGGAATGAATCCTCATTCACATTAGCATCTTCGGATTCTAGCTACGACTAATAGCAGTGTTGTCCGTTATTAATTTGCTCTACCAAAGTAGTTGTTGTCAACTTTGTGTTTCAAAAACACATAATGCATGACTATTCGAGAATATTCCAACTACACGACAACTTTCTACGTGTTTTCTGGTTCCCATTGGAAACTAGTCACTCAAAAGCTACAAAAAATATTGTGGCTATGGATCATGTTGCCACCTTACGAATCAGGTTTGGTATATGCATGATTTGGGAAGAAAAAAAAATACATTTTGGATTATTCAATTGGAGCATTTCTCGTATAAACGGCTGAAAGATTTTGTAAACATGATGCTGAGAACAAGAGTTACATGTTGTAGGAGGGGGTATTCGGTAGGGCCACTGTACTATGGCAACACATACAAAGTGTAGGGACCAACGAGCAAGTAGATGGGATCATGGAACAAAATATAGGACTTACATGAAACAAGAACACTAAGGCGACTGTATCATAAACCAATTAAATAACGCCACATGAGAAATTGAAAACAAATGGCGTTGTGTTATTAGTCTAGAATGCCTATATAGATTTATATATATATATATATATATATATATATATATATATATATAAAGTTTATTATTTTTAAGACGAAGTGGAGGTTTCGAAACTATTAAAATAATTTAGCAAATGAGAGAGTTTCGAACTCAGGATACATGAGTGGAAACCCAACACCCTATCTACTAGGATATTAGTAGGGCTGAGAGGATTCAATGAGATGTCATCTGCATCAAGTACGAATTATTACAAGCAATTCCAATTACCAAGTAGTTTTTCATCAGAATTTACTTGTAGTAACAAAGTAAAAAGGACAAACTTTTAGCCTTACCCTGATCCTGCCTGCGCCTCTTCGACTTTCCAGCTAAAAATATAAACAAAACACATTAAAGCAGCAATCTTTACACCCAAGCTCAATTTTACACAAATAGGAAAATCCAATCCATCCATTGTACCTTGCTGCAATCCCAGCCGCCCACCATATGCTGATTATCCGGTGTGATATAACCGGGAGTGCTACATCAATCAAAACCCAGAACAAGAAAAACCCAATTTTTCATTCATTTTCGAATTCAAATCCCAAAAAGCTTCAAAATTTACAAAATTGATGACGCGGAGGATCCTACCAGAAGAAGTCTTGGCTGAGTATGAACTCCCGGTCATCGAAACTGGGGTCAACGTCGGTGCCGAGAGGAGCGGAGGAGGGAAGGCTACAAAATGATTGAGTCAAACAGAGTCTACCGTGCGCACCCATCTGATATTTGATCTGGACCGTGGGATTGGGAGACTACCTAGATAATGTTTTGATGATTTTGGTTTCATTGGTTGATGTGTTCTCGCATTTTATCTGTGTTTTTCTGAATTGGGATTCTTGGATTGAAGTGTTCTTTGGTTGTTCATCTGGGCAGATGAGGAAGAATCGGAAAAAAGAGATTTTCCCAATTGCGCTGCGATTGGCGGTTCCACCAAGAAAAAGGTTTTTATTTATTTTGCTTTAAACTTCAATGTTCTTGATTTAATTTGTATGTATGTGCCTTGTTTATGTAGTCGTAATTGGCGAAAGATCGGTACAATGTGTTTGGATACCAGGAAAATATGAGATAGTACAGAGAAAATTATGTGAACTGCTTTTCTAGTTGTATTGACCCTGCAATGTGAGTTAGACCAATTCGCCAAGGCAGTGTGCCAGCTTCTTTGCACCGAATTCGAATCAAATCCCCTCTCTGCAGATCAGAATTGTTTAGAAAAGAATATTGTCCTATACAAAAGAAAAATGATTATAGTTACTTTTGTTTTTCTTTTATAGTAGAAACTTGTCTTGTTGACACAACGGAAGTTGTAAGAAAATGGATCACGAATGGTCTCCCTTAAAAGAACTCTGGAATTCCAGAAGTTGTGAGAGAAACTCTTGTTTTTGAATTTTGTATTGGTTCAAAAGCTGTTGTCTATTACAAAGCAAAAGAACATATTATAAATACTTGTTTCAAGAAAATGAAAAGACAAGCAACAATAAATCCTCATTGATTAGGAAATACCCTCTAAACGACTCGGAACGTTTCTAAACTGTTTGCATCATCAAGCAGTTTCTTTATTCCTACGTTAGTCTGCTCTCCTTGAAAAGAACTCGTCCCCGAGTGATCAGGATACAACGGAGCATCAACAAGATGGAAATGATGCAAATCATCAACATTGAAAGTGCGAGAAATCCCCATTGATGCCGGCAAATCCACCACATAGGCGTTGTCATTGATTTTGTGCACAATCTTTGAGCGTCGATGTTTATCAGCAGCAGCCTTGTTTTTGGAATTCGTTTGAGCAAGTTTCTCGGCAACTTCGCTCTTGGCTGCTTGAACTCTTTCAGCCATATGTTCAGCTACAACACTCACTCATGGGCCACGAGGAAGCCTTATAAGATCCACCACATGATGGGGATTTAAAGTATAGACAATCGAAAATGGTGACTTGACGGTTGCGGTATGCACACCACTATTGTAAGCAAATTCGACTTGAGCAAGCACCAAATCACATTGCTTGGGTTTATCTCCACAGACACAACGAATCATTTTACCCAACGTCCTATTGGTCACTTCAGTCTGCCCATCCGTTTGAGGGTGGGCAGTGCTACTCCGATTCAATGTTGTTTCAAATATCTTCCGCAAAGTCATCCAAAAATAACTAAGAAACTTAGAATTCTGATCAGAAGTAATGGACTGAGGAACCACATGAAGGCGCACCACCTCTCGAAAGAACAAGTGAGCAATGTGAGATGCATCAGATGTCTTACGATAAGCAACAAAGTGTGTCATTTTTTAATACCGGTCAACCACCGCAAATACAAAATCGACTCCACTCTGGGTTCGAGGTAGACCCAACACGAAATCCATAGATAAATCCAACCAAATATCAGTAAGGACAGGTAAGGGCATGTACAAACCCGTGTTTTGGGACTGACCTTTAGAGGATTGACAAACAAAGCACTTGCTAACTATGTTACCAACATCATTTTTGAGTTGTGGCCAGTAATATGGTTTTATCACACCCAAGATGACCGCTTAAACCACCATCATGCATGTCTCTAATGAGCTTATCCCGCAATGAACAACGTGGAATGCACAAGTTATGCCCCTTGAAAAGAAACACATCGGTAATGTGAAAGTCAGAATGAGGATGGGAGCGGAGACACTTTGCCCAAATGTCTTTAAAGTCGTCATCCCCCTCATAAAGCTCATTCAAGAAATCAAAACCCACAACCTCTTGACTCAAAGTCACCAATAATTAGGCTCTCATGCTCAACGATCGGCTACGAGATTAAGCGTACTGGATTAGTGCTTGATGGCAAAAGAAATTTTTTGGAGATAAGTCACCCATCGCATATACATCATGTCAACACTTTTCTGATTATTGACCCACTTCAGTGCCAGGGTCGATGTATAGGACAAATTCATTTTGAACGAGTTAATGCTCCCATTAGCGTAAAGCACGAATGACAGCATAAAACTCTTGAGCATATGTACTCCATTTTTTCCTCGCTTCGCTAAGCTTCTCGCTGAAAAAATGCAATGGGTTGTTTTTCTTGAGATAAACAACTTCAATACCCACTCCGCTTGCATCGTATTCAACTTCAAAAACCTTATCAAAGTTGGGTAAGTTGAGGACGGGAGCAGAGCATAGCTTTTCTTTAATTAAAGCAAAGCTCATGTCCTGTTTATCACCCCAAATAAAGTTACCATTCTTCAAAACATTCTGTCATTAGCGCCACAATGGTGCTAAAGTTCCTTACAAACCATCGATAAAATGTTGCAAGGCCATGTAAGCTTCGCAATTTAGATACATTTTTGGGAGCTGGCCAATCTCAAATGGCTCTCACCTTCTCTTCGTCTACATGGATGCCATCCGAACTTATGACATACCCAAGGGTAGTCGATCGGTGAAGAAACTGCACTTCTTGAAGTTAATGTATAGTTTGTTTTCCTGAAATATGTGAAGTACTTGTCTCAAATGCTCTAAATGGTCTTGCTCAGATTTGCTATAAATTAGTATATCATCAAAGTATACATCTGTTGAAATGTAAGCTATATTGCAGACTTGAAGGTTCGAAGGCAGGACCAAAAGGAACTTAAAAGCTGCAATGGCTAGTTTGTGAAGGAATGAAGCATATGATTCTAGTTTTTTAAAGAACAGATGTAAGGCTAGGATTAGAACTAGTGTAGGGCTGTGATTCATATATCCAGCTGTCCATTTGAATGACATGTACTATCTGCAATACCTGCAGATAAGTAGGAGGAATGTTTTTGAAAAAATCACAATGAATGAAATCATACAGTGCTGCTGCCATGTTTTGCAGTCACTGAAATTCTCTGAAAATTTCCTTTTGTTCTTCCTTAGTTTTTGTTCTAAATCATTCCCTAAATATCCAATTTCTAACATGGCCTCAGAGTCGTTTTTCGATCGTTAGCTGGGCGTTGTTTTGATTCAATGGGAGATTTCAATCTGAAACCCCAAAAGTCCCGAAACCCAGTTTTCTGAATTTTTTTGAAAACCTTCAAAACTCCTCAAAATCTCTCAAAGTCTCTTCCTTTCTTCTAAAAATATCTATCAATGCCAATGGAGAAGTTAAAGCTCCAGTCTTTGGTGGAGAAAACTATGAGTTTTGGAGTATCAAAATGAAAACAATCTTCAAATCTCATGGTCTCTGGGAGTTAGTCGAGGAAGGGTATGAAACCTCTACTGAAAAGGTTGCAGATGCTGAGAAGGCAGATGTTGAGAAGCCTCATCTTGGCAAGGAAATCTCTTTGAAGGAGAACATGACAAATGATGCGAAAGCCTTGGGGATTATTCAGAACTCTGTCACAGACCGAGTCTTTCCCAGAATAGCTCATGAAGAAACCTCAAATTGAGCGTGGGACAAACTCAAAGAAGAATACAGAGGAGATGTAAAGGTAAGAAAAGTTAAACTTCAAACTTTGAGAAGAGATTTTGAGTATGCTAGAATGAAAGAATGAGAACCCTTGAATGATTATTTCAGTAGGATGTTTGAACTAGTAAATCAGTTGAAAACCTATGGAGAAGAACTTACTGATGCTAGAATAGTGCAGAAAATACTTATCAGTCTTACTAAAAAGTATGATAATATTGACAATGTTATTGAGGAGACAAGAGATCCTGATACACTAGGAATACAAGAAGTTGTAGCTTCAATCAAAGCATGTGAACAAAGGTTAGATAGACATGTTGAAAATATGATTGAAAATGCCTTCCAAGGGTTGAACATTGGAGGCAAGAGCAACTACTCCAGTGGGCAATTCTCTGGAAATCAAAATTATAAAGGCAAAAAGGAGTGGAAAGGAAAGAACAAAAGATGGGATAGTAGAGTCAGTGTAGTGCAGAAGCAAGGAACAAGTAGTAGTGGAGCAGAGACATCCAAAACTGCTTGTAAAATCTGTGACAAATTACACTTTGGACCTTGTTGGTTCAAGGGAAAACCCAAATGCACAAAGTGTAATAGATTTGGACATTGGGTGAAAGACTGCAATGCCAAAGGCAATCAACAGGTTCACTTTGCAAATCAGGTGGAGGAAGCCAATGTGTTCTTTGCTCAGTGTAGAATGGCAACAATGGAGAAGGCTAGTACCATATGGTATATTGATAGTGGATGCAGTAATCATATGACTGCACAAGAGTCATTACTCATTTATATTGACACTTCTTTCAAAGGCAGAGTTAAAATGTGAAATGGAAACTTGGTTGATGCTGTTGGCAGAGGTACTCTAGTTATTGAAAGCAAGAAGGGAAAGAGATATATTAGAGAAGTGATGCTTGTACCGGGACTTGATGAGAATCTTCTCAGTGTTGGGCAGATGATTGAACACAAGTATTTTCTCTTGTTTGGTGACTCTATGGTAGAAATCTATGATGATAGGTCACTGTCAAACCTGGTGGCTAAGGTATTGATGAAGGATAACAGAAGCTTTCCTCTTTTTTTGAAACATATGGATTTAATTGCCATGAGGACAACTGTGATTGAAAATGCCTGGCTATGGCACAGAAGGCTCGGGCATCTCAACTACCAGAGTCTAAAGAACTTGAAGAACAAGGAGCTAGTGTATAGACTGCCTGAGATTAATGAAGTGAAGGAAGTATGTGAAGGCTGTGCAATGGGAAAACTACATAGGGAACCATTCCCTACAAGTCAAACTTGGAGAGCAACTGAACCACTAGAGCTAATTCACAGTGATGTTTGTGGCCCAATGAGGACTGCAACACTTGGAGGTAACAGGTACTTCTTGACCTTCATTGATGACAAAAGTAGAATGTGTTGGGTATACTTGTTGAGGCACAAATCTGATGTTTTCACTATGTTCACAAAATTCAAACAAATGGTTGAAAGACAAAGTGGTTGGGAAATCAAAAAGTTGAGAAGTGATAGAGGTGGGGAGTACACCTCACTCGAATTTGGTAAATTTTGTGAAGATATAGGTCTTGAAAGGCAACTGACAGTAGCTTACAGCCCCCAACAAAATGGAGTGGCTGAGAGGAAGAACATGACCATAGTTGAGATGGCTAGGTCAATGCTTCATGAGAAAGAAATGCATTATCATTTCTGGGGAGAAGCAGTTAACACTCCAGTGTACCTATTAAATAGGTGTCCAACTAAAGTTGTTGAGAACTTGACACCATTTGAAGCCTACAGTGGGAGAAAACCCTCTGTGAAACACTTGAGAGTGTTTGGATCAATGTGCTATGTTCACACTCCTACACAACTCAGACACAAGCTGGAGGAAACAAGCAAGAAATGTGTGTTTGTTGGCTATGGAAGTTGTGAGAAGGGATATAGGCTATTCAATGTCAACACTCAGAAAGTCATAATATCAAGGGATGTTGTATTTGATGAAAAAGCTAAATGGAGCTGGGAAAACAGCAATGAAGTGCATCTCTCTGTGCCCATTGATGAAAGTCACTCTAATTCAAGAGAGTACCAAGATCAGGGAGAATCTTATATGGCCCCTGAAATACATTCACCAGCTAAATCTCCATCTTCATCTCCAACATCAACACCTCAAAGTTCAAGTGGAAATTCTCATATCACAGACTCACCTCAATCCACTCCAAGTTCAACTCCTATAAAGCTAAGAAGCTTGAATGAAATATATGCTTCCTGCAATTTTTGTACTGTAGAACCATAAAATTTTGGAGAAGCCAAATGTGATATGGCATGGCAGAAAGCAATGGAGGAAGAAATATCTATTATTGAAAAGAACTCAACCTGGGAGTTGGTTAACAGACCAAAGTGACAAACCTGTCATTGGTGTTAAGTGGATATACAAGACCAAACTTAATCTAGATGGATCTGTGCAAAGGAACAAGGCAAGACTTGTTGCCAAAGGGTACTCACAACAACCTGGAGTTGATTTCAATGAAACCTTTGCCCCAGTGGCAAGGTTAGACACAATTAGAACTCTAATAGCCTTGGCAGCACATAAAGATTGGAAGCTGTTTCAATTGGATGTAAAATCAGCCTTTCTAAATGGTGTGCTAGAAGAAGAGGTCTATGTTGAACAACCTGAGGGTTTTGAAGTCCAAAATGTAGAAGATAAGGTGTACAAGTTAAAGAATGCTCTATATGGGCTAAAGCAAGCACCTATAGCATGGTATGGGGAAATAGACTCTTATATCACCAAAAATGGGTTCCACAGAAGCTCCAGTGAAGCTACTTTGTATACCAAGAAACAAGGAAATTCTGATATTCTCATTATATCTGTGTATGTTGATGATGTGGTATTCACAGGTAACAATGAAGAAATGCTCAATGATTTTAAGCATGATATGATGAACCATTATGAGATGTCTGACTTGGGGTTGCTGCATCACTTTCTTGGCATTGGTGTTCTGCAAAATGACAATGGGATTTTCATTCACCAAATGAAGTATACAAAGACCTTGTTAGAAAAATTTGGACTAAAGGATTGCAAATCTGTGTGCACACATTTGGTTGCAAATGCGAAGTTAAGTCAAGATGATGGAACTGAATCTGTGGATCAAAGCCTATACAGAAGCATGTGGGGAGTCTACTTTACTTAACAGCAACAAGACCTGACATTATGTATGCTGCAAGTCTTCTCTCTAGATTCATGCATTGCCCTAACAAGACTCATTTGGGAACTGCAAAGAGGGTTCTAAGATATGTGCAAGGCACAATTGATTATGGAATTCACTATGAGAAAGGGCAATCCTCAATTCTAATTGGGTTCTGTGATAGTGATTGGGGAGGCAGTGAAGATAACTCAAAGAGCACCTCAGGATATGCATTCTCTTTTGGGTCTGGTGTCTTCTCGTGGGGCTTCTGTCAAGCAACAAACTGTTGCATTATCCACAGCAGAAGCTGAGTATGTAGCTGCTGCAGAAGCAATCTCTCAAGCCATTTGGCTTAGGTTTGTGTTGAAAGATTTTGGTGAGATGCAATTGGAAGCTACTCCACTGATGTGTGACAACACATCAGCAATTGCAATGACCAGAAATCCTGTATTTCATCATAGGACAAGACACATAAAAAGAAAGTATCACTTCATCAGAGATACTTTGCAGCAAAATGTGATTCAGCTACTATACTGCAAAACTGAAGATCAAGTGGCAGATGTTTTCACCAAGCCACTGCCTAAAGAAAGATTTACCTACCTCAGAGGGTTGCTAGGAGTCAAGTATGGAAATAGCTTAAAGGGGAGTGTTGAAATGTAAGCTATATTGCAGACTTGAAGGTTCGAAGGCAGGACCAAAAGGAACTTAAAAGCTGCAATGGCTAGTTTGTGAAGGAATGAAGCATATGATTCTAGTTTTTTAAAGAACAGATGTAAGGCTAGGATTAGAACTAGTGTAGGGCTGTGATTCATATATCCAGCTGTCCATTTGAAGGACATGTACTATCTGTAATACCTGCAGATAAGTAGGAGGAATGTTTTTGAAAAAATCACAATGAATGAAATCATACAGTGCTGCTGCCATGTTTTGCAGTCACTGAAATTCTCGGAAAAATTCATTTTGTTCTTCCTTAGTTTTTGTTCTAAATCATTCCCTAAATATCCAATTTCTAACAACAACAACAAATAATCCGACAAATGGACGAAGCAACTGGTTCATTAGTCGTATGAATGTGCTAGGAGCATTGAACAGACCGAACGACATCACCAACCATTCATATAAGCCATCTTTACTCTTGAATATTGTCTTCCATTCGTCTCCTGGACGGATTCGAATTTGATGATACTTGCTTTGTAAATCGATCTTAGAAAATATTATGGAATCGACTAATTCGTCTAACATGTCGTCTAAACGGGGAATGGGAAAACGATATTTGATAGTGATCTTGTTGATAGCTTGGCTATGAACACACATCCTCCATGTCTTGTCTTTCTTGGGCACAAGAAGAACCGACATTATACAAGGGTTAAGGCTTTCACTAATGAAACCCTTTTTTAACAACTCATCAATTTTCTCCTGTAGAATCTCAATCTCTTTCGGACACATCCTGTAGTGTAGCAGATTTGGCAAGCTTGCCCCAGGAATGAAGTCGATTTGATGTTGTATATTCCGCATGAAAGGTAACTCATTCGAATATCGTCACTCACCAAATCCTCAAAGTCTCGTCGGATTGCTTGAACCTTGTTCGGAATCTGCAACTTTCGATCTTGTACCATTAAGAGGCCTGTCATGACCAAAGAACAAATTACCTTGGTCTCTTTTGCTTCGGATGTAACATCGCGCTCAGATGTGATCAAGGTGAGGAACTTATTCGGGTTATCAACTTTTATGACAACATTAGTTGATTTTCCATTAGGGAACATGGTGATGCGATGTTATTCCCAAGTGAACTTATAGACATTGCCGCGACCTTTGTGCATGACATCTCTATCCTATAGCCATGGTCTACCGAGCAATACATGAGTAACGTCCATGTCAACTACATCACACACAACTTCCTACTTGTGAAAATTCCCAATTGAGATGGGAACCTTACAAGTTTCAATCACATTTTCCGTCGGGCCCTTCTTAATCCACCCTACCGAGTATGGGTTCGAAATTTTCTCAGTTTGAAGGTGAAAGTGCTCCACGACCTTTCTAGCAACGAAGTTTTCACAACTACCTCCGTCTATTACCAACTGACAAACTTTGTCTCGAATGCACTTAGAGCAAAAGATTTGATGACGTTGATTGTCATCGCTGGGTTTGGAATAAATCACTCGTTGTAAAACTAACGATAACTCATCTCCTTCTTCCTCAGCCACATTCTCGTCACATTCGGCCTCTACTTCTTCATATTCACCTCCTTTTACTAAATTCACTATCTTGCCAACCCAGCAGGTGCTTGTGGGATGCCCATGGCTGCCACATTTGTAACACATGTTTCCGCGAGGCATGGTATACGGATTAGCCTGCTTGCGGGATTAGTTGTTTGAAAACGAGTGGTGTTACGAGGACTATTTTTCACTCCTGGATGATCAACTTTATTTTCAACCTTTTTTTCTGGACCCTTGGAAACCTGTTGCTGCTGCACCATTTCTTTATTTCTTGGGAAATTGCTGAAAGATTGAGATGACTCTCCCCACTGCTTTCTAAAATCATAGCTCTGGTTGATGCGATTTTTCTCTAGCAATTCTGCGCTAATAGCCAACTCTTCTGTTTGAGGGGGAGTTAACACGCTGTAACCCAATTTTGTCACGAGTGGAAGGTTTTAATCCAAACAAATACCGTACAGTTTGTTGTGCAAGGGACTCAGCGAGACGATTTCTTGCAGCAAGGTTGAAAAACTCCTGCGAATACTCCTGCACAGTTTGACTCCCTTGCACACAACCGTGGTATTTTTCAAACAACACTTGCTTGTAATTCCGGGGAAGGAAACGTGCCCGAAGCATGCTCTGCATTTTACGTCAAGTTTGGACACGATTCTTTCCTTACCACACCCTGGACTCTTACTGCTCATCTAACCAAACGACAGCGCTTCCCTTTAGCCTCTATGCCACAACTTTAACTTGTTTCGCTTCAGCTATCTCCGCATATTCGAAGAACTTCTTGCACTCCGTAAGCCAATCTAAAAACTCTTCAATCGATAAGTTTCCATTGAAAGTGGAAATTTCGATTTTTTTTTCTTCTCGTGGATTTTCAGGGATGGCAGGGATAACGTCATCTTCAGAATCTGAATCACCGTTAGGGAAAACTCTGACTTGCTAGGGTGCTACAACCAGTTCGCGAGCACGAACAACATGTTGAGCGCCGCCTACGGCCAGACCTGCAATCATCTCTCTAATTTCAGCAAGAGAATTTTGCATTGTACGATTGATGCGACACTCCATAGCCACAAGCTCTCAACTCATGTATGTGAAACTTGTGATATTAGGGTTGGTTCTTGCTTCGTCTTCAGCCATTGAATCGGAAAACCGGGCTCGATGCCAACTGACACAGCAGAAGTTGTAAGAAAAGAGATCACGAAATGTCTCCCTTGAAAGAACTCTGGAATTCCAGAAGTTGTGAGAGAAACTCTCGTTTCTGAATTTTGTACTGATTCAAAAGTTTTCTATTACAAAGCAAACGAACAGATTATAAATACTTGTTTCAAGAAAATGAAAAGACAAGCAACAATAAATCATCATTGATTAGGAAAGACCCTATAAACGACTCGGAATGTTTCTAAACTGTTCGCATCATCAAGCAGTTTCTTTATTCCTACGTCAGTTGCAAGAAGAGATGGTGTATTAATCATAATTCTATTCCTAAACATGAGGAATTACCTATTTTGTCACGTCTAGAAGTGCTGAAAGGTGCGTGTTTTTTCGAAAATGGCTACTAGGCTTGAACTGGCATAGGCTCTATTGAGCAACACAGTGATGTTTGTTTAATTCTTTCAGATGCAGGTTCTAATGCGTATGCCTGCAGCTTGGCGGAAGAAGTGAGCTCTAACGAAGAGGTAGTATGCATTCAGATATATAGATATCTTATTTTTGGTGTTTTTGTGCTAATGCAAGGAGTAATGTGCTTGTTTGGCGGAATGGATCTCCTAGGTTCTTGAATTTTCAGTGGTGGGCAGCAAGCGACGCGGAGATGAGGCCATGAACCGCGACAGAGTGATGGAGATAGGGGTTTGTTGTCTGGGTAAATAAATCTGGATATGACATGCACGCCAGAGATGAGATGGCCTTCCTGTTGGGTCACGGTGGTGTGAAAGAAATGAGCAATCTGAAAGGCAGAGAGAAAGAAAGGGGAAAGTGAAGTGGAATGGTTTAGAATTTCACTTGTTTGATATTTCATTCTAGCACTATAATTTCCCACTATGCATTTTTTGTAAAATATCTAAAAAGTTTATGTGACGTAAATGTTGTTTGTCCTGTGTTTCGAGAATACGTGATGAATCTACTCGCCACTAGCTTGTTTTTAAGTTAGATATCTATCAGAGTAGATATGTGTGAAGCAAATGAATAATTCCTCACGGATTCTTATAGTATGTGACAAATTTTTAGGCGTCACAATCAATTTCGTCACCTAATCTCTGTTTTCTTGTAGTGAAGGTATGGACCCAAATATATAGAAAATTCACTTTACGACATAAAGCGATGCCTCAAAAGAGAAGGAAAGTGTGTCGTGTAAATTGTCAAATACGACACACAACGCTTAAGCCGTAAATATTTTTATTTAATGACTTGCACAAAAGTGAGGTCGTGAATGCTAGATTATGTGCAAGTATTACGACATGAACTTTACGAATGTCGTGAATAATATCATTTAAGGCATGCCAAGCGGCATATTTCAAGTCGTAAAAAACCCAAACTGTTGTAGTGAATCAATTATCATTCTCCAAATCAATTTCAAAGAATAGAAATAATCAAAGTGGTTCCTCCTCCATCTATTAAATCCTCCATTGCTAAGTCCATATTTTCCCAATTCATCAGCCACCACGTTATATTTTCTTTTTAAATCCTCCATTACTAAGTCCATCCATGTCTTTAGGTGTATATAAATAATATAAAGTATAAATATACAGGTTCTCAATCAATAATATAACACATGGATTAATAATATTATTTGAACAATTATCGGGATTCTAGTACAAGCAGTAATATATTGCACTAGAAAAAGAACATGTAAGAGGGTAGACCATAAAAAGAAGGAAGAAAAACTTGTAGACAAAATTCATAGCATGAACAACCAATTGCTACTTTATGAAACAAACGTGTCATAATACATTAGCAATGGAGCATTGCATATAAGCGTATGTATATATTACAATTGCACTCTATCTCGTGGCCGGAAGAGCTCTCGGTCACCTGATAACATTTTTAATTTGTAAGAACTCAAACCTAATTCCAGAATTCTTGATTTATTTATTTATTTGATGTAGCTAGCTAGCTAGCTAGTAATTAATCACCTTAAATAGCTTGTCTCAAGCATGTACTAAAATTTGTATCCACTTTCTTTTGCTCTAAAGTTCATAAGTCATGCCCACTTTCAACAGCCGCTTGTGAGGAATATCAAACACTTTGTCACTTTGCCTCAAATTTCTCTTCAAGAAATTGTAAGCGTAATCGATCACAATTCTTTTCGCTATGCCAGCTCCTTTGGCAGCCGTCACTTCATTTTCCCCAATCAAATGAACAACTCCCCGCCTCCATGCTTTGTCTATTGCCTCAATCTCTCTGTCCAACAAATCTTGTTGCTTATCATGATCATCAACTTGCTGCTTCAAATCCTCCTTTCCTTTCTCTCCACCGTTAGCCAAAGTACTGTCTTCGAATTCTTCCTCGATCTCCAACTTGGTATCCCCATTAACGCTACTGTGCATAATATTTGTTTGAGATATCCAAAAACTATCCTTTATGAACTCTTTCAACTTCTCCACCAACAATCCTTCGAAGGGTTCGTTCTCATTGCGAACATCGGTGTACCCATATCTAGCAACGCATCGGAACACATTCAGATCCTTAGGCTCTACTTGCCGAAAAAGAAAGCGCTCTTCCAATGGAACCTTGCTTATAGGCAACGATTTGATTGAGACAAAAACAAGGACGGAGTGCAATGCAGGCACATTAGCAGCGTAATGATTGAAGATTGGCGGAATGCCTTGAACAAGTTCCGAATAGAACATGGCGAGGCCAGGCATACGAGAAAAGTTTGCATTGACAGCAATTTCCTTGAGTCGTTCGGGAGAAATTTTGTGTTCAAGCTCGTAATAGTACTTTCTTCGATGCACATCATTCCACACAAACATTACAAACATCAACAATGTAGCAAACGCGAGGGGAAGATATCCGCCCTGATCAAATTTGTAGAGCACTGAACTTAGATACAGAAGCTCTACACTTCCAATAAGAAGAACATATGAGATGACGAGGAATATGTTGGTCTTCCATATCATGATCATGATTAGCACTAGGAAGGATGATGTAAGCGTCATTACAAACACCACTGCTATACCTGTACATATATATACGTATGACAATTAGACAAAGTCATTCATTATTAGTTTAATGTACACATAAATATTTTCCTATCAAACTGAATGTGGATCATGCATTAATTCGATTATTTTTTTTTAATGTGAGACGGTGACTCAAATTTTGACAACATAAGCATTTGTTTGATGATATAATTAAGTTTGTAAAGAGAACATTACCATATGCATTGCCGATCTTTGCAGTGCTTCGAAACCCTAAAGTGACTCCAACACAAGCTAACATGAGAAGGTAGTTCACTTCCGGAATATAAACTTGTCCGGCATACTTGGTTGATGTGTGCACGATTTTCACACGAGGGAAACATCCTAATGATTGTGATTGTTGGATTATAGAGAAAGTCCCTGAAATCATAGCTTGACTAGCTATGATCGATGCCATTACAGCCACTATAAACATAGGCCAATACAAAGGCTCTGCATGCATTCAGCACAATTAGTACACAATTAAAAAACTAAGCAACCACCTAAGTTAGTTATTAACTTATTATATATGGTTGTTAATGTTGAGGTATATATATTTGATACTTAGCTCGTAAAAGGTTATATTAATATTTTATATATACTTACTTGGTATCGACTTGTAGAAGGTATCTGCAACAAGAAGATGGTGCTTGCGAAGAAAAGAGGCTTGTCCAATGTATGCCAGTATGAGAGCTGGATAAGTAACTGTGCACATACTTATTTGAATGGATCGTACTGTGAAGTGTCCCACGTCAGCAAATAAAGCTTCAGTTCCTGCAAATGAAGATTGAGACATTAAACGGTTCCGATTATGAAATTTGTATGGTAAAAATACGTTATATATTATCTACTTATGAAAGAAATTAACACTTAACTAATAAATAGTTAAGGGTGTAGATAGGAATTTTATAGAATTTTAAAAGAATTATAAACTCATGGGGTTTTAATGGACTTCTGCATATTACATGTGAATTCTCTTAAAATCTAAAGTGGTGAGAGACTGGATTTGTTAAAGGTCTAAAATACATTATGGAAACACTCTAAGCCCATCAAAACACCTTTTAAAAATTCTTTAAAATCAAATCAAGATACTTCTATAAAAAAATTCAAAATCTTGATTACACCAGGATTTAATCTATGAAGTATGAACTTGTAGAACCTCTTTAAAAATGCTAATTGAATAACGTTAGAACTTTTATAAATTCATTTAAAATCCTAAATGAATACCATTGAATTTTTTAACTCTTTCCAAATCCTTTATATGCTTTTGTTTAGAAATTAAACTTTTATGTTATTTTGCATGAAATTAATTGTAAACCTGTTATGGCTAAGACTATGCCACCAAGAGAAATCCAAGCGTCTTTTTTGTTCCTCCTGAAGTAATCTACAATGTATTGTGGATTTAGAGCCTTGACCACCGTCGGATCAAACTTGATGAAGTTGTAGACGCCAATTCCACCAATCATGGTAAACCAAATGCAAATAATTGGTGCAAAACTGTAGCCTACTTTATCAGTTCCAAATCTTTGAATCATGAATAGGGCAATCAAGATGACGACTGATATCCAAACAACCCGACCTGTGCACACAGATTAAATTAAAAATATTTAATAAAAAATATTTAATTTTAAATTACTTTTCACTATCCGTTTTATAGAATGAGGATCATTTCCGGATCGTTTTTGTGAGGATCTCGATGATCTTTTAATCTTGTTCATTCGTCATATATCGTGCAGTAAGTTTTTGTTAGGTACTGTTTGTGTTCAATTTTAAATAAATAAATTTAAAATAATTTTTTACCACTCATTGTACGATAAACGAATACGATAAATCTAAGGATCCGGAGAGGATCTCATTCTGTTTTATATACCACACACAAATAATATCTGTATCAATACCTTCTGTCATTGCAGATGTGGCTTCTTTGATTCCTCCAACAGCCGACAGAACTGCCATCAAATTGGAACAAAAACAATTTTAATATTCAAGTCAAAAGAAATTAAGCACATAATCATGTGAGAGTAGGAGACGCAACTTTGATTTTGTCTTATATTGCAAAATTACTCAACTTTCCAATACTTCCCGTGGTAGTTTTACGCATGTGCAATAAGTGACTTTGCACATGACCTTCAATCCTCAAGGGCTTCTTAAAGATGATATCTTTTACATTGTATTGATTTGGTTTGTTGACAAAAAGACTTCGTTTTTGGGAAATTTTCTAGGTTCTGCTTTTTATTTTAACTTATGCTTGTGAATAAGATAATATGGACTCCATACGCATGAGAGGAATCACTTTTATTTTTTAGTTTAGTTTTGTCGGTTTTGTTCTAAATTTTATTTTTATTTATTATTTCATGATTTTTTTATTTGAGTTATAAAGCAAGTAATATAACTCTGTTTAGAGCCCTTATTAATACAACTATAGACATATAAATTAGCTGTGTAGCAAGAGTTTTGTACAACCGCCCATTTACTATCTTTTGTTAAAGGCCCCTAAAATCTGATAGTCGGTTAGGTACTTGTCCAGTTAGTCAGTTACACTAATGCGCCTGCAAGTTGAGAGATTCTTGTTAAACTTTAAAGACGGTTTCAGAATCGATGTTGTTTATGACTTAATCATCTGTTTAATAAGTTTTACATTAAAAGTCTCAATATAATTAGTAGTGAAACTATTCAATATATAAAGAATTTAACTACATTAAATTTTTTAACCGATACATACTTAAAAAATTCCTACATATAATCAGAAATATATTCACATTTCATCATGCCACCATGTCAAATGAGGAGATATATGGATCGATACTTTTTTTATTCTTGTATTAAAGATTTGACAAACCTGACATGCAAGGAGTAAGGACACCATCACCAATGACCATTGAAGTACCAAGCATGGTGGCGAATAGTAGAAAGACTTTGGCAAATGGGCTGTTCTCCAATGAAGATTTAAGCCTTGATGCCCTCTTTACACTTTTGGTAGGCAAGTCAAGCTGAAAATTTGAAACATCACGATCCTCTGGTTGTTGACTGGGAGTCAAACCAACCTTGGCATATCGACACAGCAAAGAGTATAGTGCGAACGTCCCTCCTGCAAAAAATAACATTATTTGAAGCGTTATATTTGTTGTGGTGAACAATTTCTTTCGAGTGGTGATATTCTCACCTCGGTGTCTTATTTTTCCACCTATCATTTAATGAAAATGTTAATAACATATTTATCATTTTAAAAGAAGACTCTTAAACCCCTATTTAATTTAGTACTAAAATTTTGAAAAAACAAAAAATAATTTAAAATAATAATAAATAATGGTGGGTGGGGTGTGATATCTTGGTGGAAAGAGGTTGGGAAAGATTTGGGTTAGAATGGACGGAAATGTTGGAGGAAGGAATGGGTGTGTGCTAGATGAAGGCGAGAAACTTTAATGGAGAAAAAAAAGAATTGGGTGTGAGATTTGAGGTTTTGACAAAAAAAAAAAGGAGGAAGAGGAGTGGTTTGGGGATCCGGGGTCTCTGCAGGGCGTCGTTGGATATGAAGGAGATGATGAATGTCTAGGTCTTAGGTCTTGTATTTTCTTTCTTTTATTTTCTATTTTTATTTATTTATTTCTAATATTATTTAATGATATATTAGAGTTATTTAAAAAAAAAATTATGGTTATTTTGGGAATAATGGTGGGTGGGGAAATAACATTTTACTTTTTTAATTTTCTACCGTGGGTGGGATTATCATGTGGGTGGGAAAATAAGACACGGGGTGAATCTAGTAACACTCTTTCTTTCTTTTGAATTTTTTTTTTTTTTTAGTACATCGTTATTTTTACACTAAGGGGATGAGGAGTTTGACTAAGTCACACAATGTGCAACCTAATTTGGTATCGAATTCGCCATCCACGAGATTTGAACCTAAAACCTCTCACATCCAAGTAAAGAGAAATATCACCAGACCATAGTACTGAGCGACACTTTCTTCTGAATTTAAGTTCGCACAATTAAGAAAGACAGTTAAACTCCTACATGGTCAATATGCATGGGCATATTTACTCTATTTACCAATATGAGTACATTGACTCTAGTGATGCGTATTGTTAGTATAATTTAATTATGGGTTAAAATCAACTAAAATATAATTAAAAATCAAATAAAGTTTTCATGAATAAGAGATGATTCAAACTTTAGTGAAAAAATAAAATGTTTTCTCTACGCAATTTGACTAAACTTCTACTTGCTTACGAGTTTTCCCTTGTAAATATCTTCTTTTAGATATTTAAAGGAATACTATAATTTTTTTTAATAAAAAAGACCATGATTGAATTGGCAATTTAGAAAAACCTATCATTATGCGTATTATAAATTAATAATTTTGTTAGACTCCACTAATAAGCTTCTCCCTGGTTCGTACCTCAAACTTGTATTAAAATCAAACTAGATATCTTTTTTTTTTCTTTTGGTCCTTTTACGTGTCAGAAAAATGACACAGCGAAACATCAAAGGTTTGACAAAATAACCTTGGCAATCAAAATTTTCAAACTAACAAGGTATGAGTCTAAAGTATATGCTGATGGAGAAGTTTTGCAGTTTGTCCGGAACAAGTGGTGGTACACCACATATCATTATATAAGTGAAGAGATTTTATTTTTTAAATATCCCTCCACTTGTATGATTATATTTAATGTACCATTCTATGTTCCTAAAACATTGAAAAATCTCCCAAGCTGATGAGACACCGAAAGCTAAAGGACCCTTTTTATATTTATTTAGTTTCTATGAAAAGTTGAGAACATCGAGTGCAAGAATATATAGTTAAATACGAAGGATTTAATAAGTGATATTGTTTTGTTTGTAATTATACAGATCTAGGAGATGTATGGAATCTTACCATCGCCGTTATCGTTGGCCCGTAAGACGATTAAAACGTACTTAATCAGAGGGATTAAGGTGAGTGTGTAAATGATCAAAGAAAGAACACCCAAAATGTCATCGCTATGGTTGATGCCTTTGGTGAAGGTGCTCGCATACACATAGAGAGGTGATGTACCAATGTCCCCATAAACTATTCCAATGCTCTGAAATGCCAAGTGCATTATCACCGACCAGTCCGCACCCTAAAAAAGTTCCAAAAGAAAATAAATTTAGAATAAGTTCAACAACAACAACAACAACGAAACTCTATTCCATTAAGTGGATTGGCTTTATGAATTTTACAACGCCGCTGCGCTCAGTTTTGCACCAAGTCTTCCATTAGCTTCAAGTACTCCATATCTTTTCTTAAGATCTCTTTCAAAATCTTTCTGTCTCTTCATCTATCATTTTTGCCCTGAACTTCCGTCTAATAGTCGCATCTTCTAGTTGGAGCATTTATAGGTCTTTAGTTCACGTGTCCAAACCACTTTAACCAATTTTCTCTTATCTTATTTCCAATTGTGGCCACTCTTACTTTACCTCAAACATCCTCGTTCTTAATCTTATCTTTTCTTGTGTGCACACACCTCCAACGAATCATTCTTATCTCTGTTACACTCATTTTTTGCATGTGTTGATTTTTGATCTCCCAACATTCCGTGCCATAAAACATTGATGGGATTATTGTTGTCCTATAAAATTTTCCCTTAAGCTTTAGTGGCATACGATATCACACGACACACTCGATGCACTCTTCCACTTTATCCTCTAGCTTGTATTCTATAATTGAGTTCTCTATCTAATTCTCAATAAAATCATGTTCTGTTTTTCTTTTAGAAAATTATTCTGTCGTAAAAAAAAATAAAAAATAAAAACTACTTTTGTCTTCTTTCTTAACTATTCAACAACTGTTGGTCATTTTTTTTGGTTCAAAACAACTTGAGGATTAAATTCGAAACCTCTTCAATTGAAATGAAGATTAGATGCCGCTGATCAAATGACTTTAAAAAAAATATTTAATACACCACATATGTATAATATCAATAAAATCTAATTGAAATAGTATTCTACTATTAAAGAACATAAGAAAAATGGAGATGGACCTTGGAGGCATGGCCATGGGGAGCTGTGAAATGGCGTGACTCGAGGTCCAAGGAGTCGTATCTTCGCAACTTTTGCCATGAAAGTCTCTTCCCTTTGAGTTGATCCTTATGATGATCATGACGATCAGAAACTTCCTGATGATCTTGGCTTCCCTCAATATCTGTAGGGTTTTCCACTACTACCTCTTCGTCAGGCATTTCTATTAAACCTAGGTAGCCACTTCTCACACACTCAAATTAATTTCTAGAGAGAGAGAACTGCAGGTAGGTCTTCCTCTTTGAGAGCAAAAGCAAGCTAGCTAGGTGTTTGAGAGAGAGTTTGATATCTGGGGGTGCCAAGTATGGGGGGATATTCTCCTATATATAAGGATGGAGCTAGGGTGACATAAAGGCAAATTAAGGAAGAGGCCACAACTCATTTACTATATGCTCAAGCTCAATGATCGTATATTTTTACGCGGTTTGCACACATATACGTATAAAGTTTGAATAAAATGTAGGGAAACAAATGTCATGGCACTAGCGAAACAAATCTCATGGCACTAGGACAAGAGCTTGACCTTGTTTGTGAGAATAATGTGAAGCTAACGTAAACGAGACGTCCGAGGCTGAAGATGTTGATGGGCTCCCAATTTGAAATCTTTTTAATTGCCACATATTTATCCCTTTAGCCCTGGATCTGTCAATTATTACAGTACCATATATACATATATATATATATATATGTATATATATATGCCCTTGGCTATTTTATGTATTATTCACAAATCACAT
Organism: Malus fusca; assembly: GCA_035220775.1. Classification (NCBI taxonomy): domain Eukaryota; kingdom Viridiplantae; phylum Streptophyta; class Magnoliopsida; order Rosales; family Rosaceae; genus Malus; species Malus fusca. The sequence goes on from CM069069.1 coordinate 40,258,150, forward strand.
TTACGAGAGATTTTTTAGTGTACTCGGAACACAAGTGGTACATCACGTGTCACCATACAAGTGCTGAGATACTTATATTAAAAATTAACAACTTAAAAAATAAAATTTCCCTCACATATATAATGACTTGTAATATACCACACATGTCCCGTATAATAAAAAATATCTCTACATTCACACTGACATTTCCATTTTTCTAAGGTGACGGCTCTATCATCCATATTCAATATTATATAAAATTTGGTCCCCTTTTTCTTTTGGACTTGGAATTTTAATGCACATTACCCAATTATAATATTTTTGTTTTAAATAATTTAAATGCCCAATAATTCTACTTCTTCATGGGTTATTACCAGCTGTGTATCTACCATATTTTATATTTTATAACTCATGTTCCTTTTAATATAATCTCCCTTTCTTGCACATAAAAAATTGTTCTTATATATAAATATTCTCTGTAAAAAAATTGAAAAACTTATATATGAATTTAACTTCCCCATCATATTACAGAACCAGTAAAAGAAAAAAAAATTGGACATGATCCCTTTAGAAAATGGCAATAATGAAATTTACAATGATACAAGGATATTCTCAAAAGATATACGTAATATGTATAGGCAGATTGGAGGCAAAAGGTCCATAACTATAGTCAAAGACTCAAAAGTCAATCTCCCGTGTGCTTATGTAAGAGGTGACACAAAATTGAACAAGTAATATCTTTACAATTAACTGTATTGTTCAGTCTTGCAAATGACTAAAAAGAGTCTCTAAATTGAACAAAATTTATTTGAGAAAATTTGTAGTATAGTAAAAAAATGAATGGTTAAAACTGTTTGATAGTTGTACGACGAAAAGATATCATGTAAAGAAAATATGATTGAAGAAAAAATATAGGATAATAATTAAGCAGGCAAACATAACTCTTATGTAATGAAATAATTAAGTACGTGAATAGGTAGAACTAGCCTCTTGCCACACGCTCATGTGCATGTGTGACAATTTGCTCTTTTTTGTCTTATTCTTTATTTTTTATTTATAATTTTTATTTAGTTTAATTTGGATTTTGTTTAATTAAATTATTTTATGTTAGCATCTTAATTAGGAAGAAGATTTTGGAGATATTGAAAGCTTCACTATTTTGGTGTGCCCCTTTATTTTATATATATATATAGGAAACCTTTAAGGGAATGGATCCCCATTTTTCTTGTGTGTGTGTAGGAAACCTTTAAAGAACAATGAAATCTTATCTTGCTAATTAAATAGACAAATAATTTCGGATTGAATTGAATTTTTGTAAGAATGACCTATGATTTTCAGCTAATACGAAACTGTCTTAATACTGATCTATCACAGTTAATTTGTTGCTTTGCTTGGTTATAATCGGATAACTTAGAGCAAAAGTCACAGAAAGTTTTGTCGTGGAGAAGACGCTCACGTGATCGTCGTCACGTGTGACATGAGTAGGATTTAGGCTTTAAGCTTTTTGGAAGTATCAGAGGAAGGCATCAACCGTTTGACTTAGGGCAGGCATGGTCTTGCGCAACCAAAGGTCTTGGCCCTTGGCATTGTCAAAATTCCACTGCATAATGGTAGCTGCTTAGGGCCAATCAGCAGGCGTTACGTGCCAAATTTGTTTTTTTTTTTTTTTTCTATTGTGTAGCAATTGCTACTGCTAACAATCCCCAAGGGCTTTTATGCCGACTTCCAAATTTTAGATCGATGTTGATTGTATTACAATATTCACCAAGAATTTGAGAGAGAAAGTTCATAGGATCGTCCAAAATATAGCTGGAGTTAACGGTGTCATTAGAGAACTTATGCAGTTAACTTTCGAATTTAACTGTTGTGCTGGCATTTAGTCAATTATTTTATTGTCCGATACTCGAAAATTTAAATTTCGGATATCTTTTTATACTGAAAAGAGAAATATATTACTAAATTAAGAGTTAAATTAAATAATTTAATTAGCTATAAACTGGGTGTCTGTTATCGTACATATTATATTTTTTCGCGGCCTCGTGGTAATACTAATACCCATATTTTTGTAGAAATTGATGCGCACCTAATAGTATTGTTTGCTTTAAGAAGATTAGTTGCAGAATCCCATACGCCATGTGCGTGTTGTCTCCTCCATCATCGCAATTATATTTATAAGTAATTATGTAGTTTTACTGAAAATAATACAGAATTAACAAGAAGCAAACAGAAATAAACTACTCACCATGCTCCCTTCTGATGACTCTATCCATTTGATTCTGCTAATTACCTTATTTTATTATTTCTTTGTCTCTTACTTTCTAGGTTCTACAAGGCTCTTTCGAATTTGGACTTTCTCAGAAAACGTCCAATAATAATTCTTCTAATTAATTATTTTACTTTGCACCTGTCCATTAATTTTTGTTATGTATTAGCTTCTAGTTCTTACAAGGCCCTTTCGAATTTGGATTTTCTCAGAAACGTTTTAGCCGAATTGGGTTTGTTTGCCGTTTCACATGTACCAAATTCAAGATATAGATAGACTCAGTTTCAAGTACTAATCAGTTAATAACTTAAGACAACACTAATCATTTATTTAGGTTTACCTTACAATATTTTTCATATCGGAACGGATCGTTTTTTGGATTATGATTTAAAGCTTAATCATACAAAAAATTATAAAGTTGGAAGCCAGTTAATTATATAAGCGTCTTAAATAAGATAACACACATTTGTCAATAAATAAATTCATTATTACAATAATAATTAAAGAGCTAAATGACTTTCGATTTGATTAAATTTTTACAACGATTCATGATTGATGACCTAAAAAGTGAACTTTTTTTTTTTGTCAAACGATAGATTTTGTTAAATTAGATGTTAGATTAGCCATCGACAGGGTTCGAACCCATGCCGTTATGCAATGGCTCAACACATTTCCATCACTACGGTAAAGGACCACTTGCTTAGGTATTACCGGCAACAGGACTCGAACCTATATCTTGGCCTAGCGAATAAAAAGTGAACACTTTAGATCATGAGATTATTTTGTTGACCGACACCACTTACCCGCATCTCCCCTTCCCCATTTGCCTACTATTTAACCTTTCATCTTTTTATGTAGTGTCATTCTCAAACTCATTTCTATGCTCTCGTTTTGAAGTAGAACGTGGGTTTGAATTGGCTTTGTGGTTGTGGTGGGTCAAAATTGCATTCTACTGGTTTGTGTCCACGACGAATTTATACCGAATATAATTTTTGTGTCTCTTTGTTCATTGTAGTTGCTATATAGAGATCAAGTTTGCTTGTTGTGCGCTTATTCTCTCCAAATTAAGGATTTGGTCACTGGAGAAGATGTACTCAGTTGACATCGATTTTGTATTTTTTGTTGTAATTGTCTTTTTCGTATCAATGAATTATCACTACCACTTCTTAAAAAAAAAAAAAAAAAAAACTGATTAGCGCTAAAACGCTCCTATATTTGTATTACATGTATGTATGGATATATATTTTTGTAAGATTCATGATTTAATATTTTTTAATTTTCCGTCGAATTTGATAACAATGATTGCTATAGTTTTCTCCGCATGCTCTTATTGAATATTAGTTTTCAAAAACAGATGCTTATGTCCATGCCAGAATATTCCAACTCAAAGTCTCAAAGACAAATATTTACGCGTGTATATGATCTAGATCCAATGCTCATGCTAATTAATTAACTAAACCTTTTAGTCAAATTATGCTACAAATTATTGTGGACATACCTTGATTAGTTAGCACTTAGTGAATGCATGATTAGAGAAAAATAATGTATAGTTTGGACGAAGCGACTAGACTTTCGCATATAAACGGCTAGTTGTAAGATATGACTAATCACACATGCTGCTGACATATTCCAATTGACTACACGTCACATCCGTTGCTATTATATGAGAAATATTTGAATGTGATGGTCACACTGCATTTGCAGCTTCAAGGCAGACAAGCAACTCAAGGCTCAGCGTATCATATTTGGTACTCAATCGTACACTACGAGATTGTATCGTAATTGTTGAGGTCCTATATAATGTATATTAGCATGGATTGAGATCCACTGCAAATATCTGTGTTTAAAGTTTACGGATTAGAAATCTGGACTACTCAATTTCAAAAGCCCTCATTCGCCCATCCTACTGACCTACTTTATAAAAATTCAAAACTTGAATGGCCTGAATCTCTTTGTCACTCTCTCAAACAGTCTAGATCTCTTAATCCGCACTCCGGACACAGAGATTTGGAGTGAATCTCATTCACATTAGCATCTTCGTATTCTAGCTACGACTAATAGCAGTGTTGTCAGTTGTTAATTTGCTCGACCAAAGTAGTTGTTGTCAACTTTGTGTTTCAAAAGCACATCATGCATGTCTATTCAAGAATATTCCAAATCCACGACAACTTTCCTACGTGTTTTCTGGTTCGCATCGAAAACTAGTCACTCAAAAGCTACAAAAAATATTGTGGCTATAGATCATGTTGCCACCTTACGAATCAGGTTAGGTATATGCATGATTTGGGGAAAAGAAAATTACATTTTGGATTATTCAATTGGAGCTTTTCTCGTATAAACGGCTGAAAGATTTTGTAAACATGATGCTGAGAACAAGAGTTACCTGTTTTAAGAGGGGGTATTCGGTAGGGCCACTGTACTATGGCAACATATACAAAGTAGGGACCAACGAGCAAGTAGATGGGATCATGGAACAAATTATAGGACTTGCATGAAACAAGAACACTAATTAAGGCGCCAGTATCAAAAACCAATTAAATAATGCCACATGAGAAATTGAAAACAAATGGCGTTGTGTTATTAGTCTAGAATACAAGTATAGGATATATATAGATATATATATATATATATATATTTTACAAGTTTATTATTGATAAGGCGAAGTGGAGGTTTCGAAACTATTAAAATAATTTAGGAAATGAGAGAGTTTCGAACTCAGGATGCATGAGTGGAAACCCAACACCCTATCTACTATGATATTAGAGTGCATGTAGAAATGCCAGTGTCACTAGTAAAAAAAACTCCTTGCGCGACGAAACACACATAGTCGCGCAAAGTGACTTTGTGAGACGAAATTTTAGACTTCGTCGCGCAATATGTTTAAAAAAATTAAAAAATATTTTTTCAAAATTTTGCACGACGAAATCCAAATATTTCGTCACCTAAACCCAATTTATTTTCTTTTTTATTTAATTTTATATTTTAAATTGTAAAATAAATCATTTTTATTATTTTTTAAAAACTTTGCGCGACAAATATTAATATTTCGTCGCCTAAACCTTATTTATTTTATTTGTATTTAATTTTATATTTTATATTTCGTCGACGAATCAACATTCCGTCGCCTAAACCCTATTTATTTATATTTTAAATTGTAAAAAAAAAAATTTAAAACTTTGCGCGACGAATACTAATATTTTGTCACATAAACCCTGTTTATTTTATTTAATTTTATATTTTAAATTGTATAATAAAATTTATTTCTATAAATTTTGCCCGACGAACCAATATTTCGTCTCGCAAAATCGTTAAATTTGGGCAGGTGCTGAAAATGGGACGTGACCAATATTTCGTTGCGCAAAACTAGTTTCATCATGCAAAACCCTAAAAATTTGGGTGGCCGCCAAAAATGGGGTGCGGGAATTTTTAAAAAAACAAATTTTTAAAGACTTTGCGTGACCAATTTTTCGTTGCGCAAAATCGTATCCTTCGTTGCGCAAAGTAATACGATTTTTAAAACCAAAATAACACAAATACAATATAGGTTATCACCGGCGGACCAAAAAGCGACAAGAAATCCGATTTCTGTGTGAAATTTGGCAAAAATCCGACATAAAACAATGTAATGGCGGATTGGAATAGCGACACCATTGCTAGCGTCACTAAAGGGCTTCAGTGTTGATTTGTTCACTTAATCCGCCACTAAGCAGCGGGGTTAAAAGCGACATTGATGTTGACGTCGGTTTAAAGCGACATATACTTCAACATTACGTCGGTTTAAAGCGACGTCAGATAACAATTAAATAAATAAAATATGCAAACTAGTGACGGTCTTAACCGACACCACCTTTGTTAATAATAATAAAAATATTTCAAAATCTGTCTTTGCATTCGTTTTCAATGAATTGCCAGGGATTGGATCCTCTCCAAATTCCTTTTGTCTGAATCCTCCAAATCCTCCCCCAACACCTTTCTTCTTCTTTTTCCTATGTGGTTCTGCTGCTGCTTCTTCAAAAAAAAAATTTGTAGTCAATTCTACTGCGCCTTTTTCCAGGCCGCTGCTATAATCCTGGGTCGTCGTCTTCTCCAACATCCGCCCTCATCTCAACCAGCCCACTGTCTCGAGGCGGAGGATCCGAGGCCACTGCTACCATCGCAGCTTCTGTTGCTGTCAGCACACGGGTGATCGTCTTTTAACTGTCTGATTTGCGGTTGAACAGACTAGATTGATGCATCCAGGTGATCGTCTTTCGAACGTTTCCGTCTCTTCCACGACTCCCCCGGCGCTCCCAATGACAGTCATCTGCCTCAACTCGGCGGCCCCGCGCAAATTCTGAAACTCGGGATCGACGACCTCCGTCGTGACGGGCAGGAGCACGGTTTGGGCTCTGTTGAATTTGAAACGGCGATTGCTGCTGCTGCTGTTATGGCTACGAAGAAGGAACAAAAAAGGAGCTGTTTTGCTGAAGGGGCTGTGTTCTCTTCCTTTATATTTAGAATTTTGTGCGGGAGTCTACTGGAGTGGTGTGAAAATTTCAAATTTTAAAATGTTTGAAATTTTGCAAAAGTTTAGTGACCCGCCTTTTTAAATTTTTTTAACTCAAGTATATATGAATTTGGTAGATAACAAAATGACACTGGGTTTTAAAATATTTAAAAATATTATTAGTGTCAACTACAACCGACACCGGGTTTCAAAATATTTAAAAAAACTAAAATTTATGTCGCTTAAAACCGACGCAGACTTTAAAATATTTAAAATCAATAATTAGTTTCTGATAGAAATGACACCCATACGTTATGTCGCTTAAAAGCGACACTTGTTTATTTAAAGCGACACCAGTATTTAAAAATTATTAAAATGTATGTCGGTTATAAGCGACATTAAATGTTTACGTCGGTTAAAAATGACATAGACAGTTTATGACGCTTACAAGCGACAGTAAATCCGACGTCATGTTCAGTAGGTGTCGCAAATGTCTTATCCACCACTATATAATATTAAACCGACATCACACTGACACTATAAGGCCCTTTTGTAGTAGTGTAACTCCTCCACAATTTTCTCAATGTATCTTTCTAGTTCTCTTACCTCTCCTCTCCTCTCTTTCCCTCTCCCCGAATCTGACCCCTCTCTCACACTCAATCTCTCATCTCTCTCTCTCTCTCACTCACTCTCTCACTATCTCTTCTTACTCTCTCACACTCTCTCATCTCTCTCTCTCCCTATCTCTCACTCATTCTCAATCTTGCCAAAAGGTATTTTCTCTCCAAATTTTAATTTATTTTTCATTAATATGTGTTTTTGGAGTTAATTTTGGGTTTGGGGTAGGTATAGGGTAAAGGGTGGAGTTTGGGGTCGGATTTGGGGTATGTTGATTTTAGGGGAGGTTATGCTCATTTTTTGGTATTATTTATGTTGTTTTTTTTTTTTTTGTTATTTGACCATGTTTGTTCTTCTTTTTTTTGTAGGGAATCATCGGGACTTTGACGGTGAAAGTTGAGAAGTTGAGGATTATGACGCTATCGGACTATATCCCCCGCCACCACCACCACAATAGACTTGTATTAGGATTTTATTATTGTAATAATTTGATCACTATTTTTTCATATGTAATTTTATTTTGAATGTGTCAATTTAAATAAAGTAATTAAAAAATAAAACCATACAATTAAATTAAATTCAAAAAGTAAAAATTCAAAAAATTTTGCACTACCAAATATTTTGTCATGCAAACAATTACTATAATTAAATTAAATAATAGAAATAATAAAACAAAACGTCAATTTAATTAAATATAAAAATAAAAAACCAAAAACTTTCGTCGCGCAAAATCTTACGGCACCAAATATTTCGTCACGCAAAATGTTTAATTAATTAAATTAAATAAAAAATAAAAAAATAAAAAACTTTGCGCGACAAAGATTAATTTTTGTCACGCAAACCCTATCATAACGACCTTTGCGTGACAAAAATTTCGTCGCGCAAGGTTTTAAGCGACGAAATCTTACTTTGCGCAACAAATCTTATTTCGTTGCGCAAAGTGTTTTTTATAGTAGTGTGTAGGTAAATCTGCCTAGGGAAGAGGTGTTTTTATGTGCAATCGGAAGCATCATGTGGTCCAAACACCTGTATTGAAGTTTTTCTCCTAGTTTAGTGCTATCTTTTATATGTATTTGTAAGTTGTAGCTATCAGTTATACCCCTTATGATTTAGGTACAATGGGCGATGGGGTCATTGGAAAGTGACTCTAAGAAGCAGCTCATGAGAGATGCTTTTCCTTCAAATCACTAGCCATCGTGATTTCAAGCAAAATCACCAAAAGTGATTTATAGAGAAGTAAATATCTTTCCCCCAGAAGTGATTAAGGCCCTCTCAGAATTACTTTCCGAACGAGACCTTAGACTTCGAAGTGTGGAACTCGCCTGTTGACAAATTCAAAGGCTTTTTCTCTGTAAAACATCCTTCATTCTTTGCACATTAACATCCCTATGAACGAGTAAAAAGAGAATTAAAACTCTGTTCAAAGTGTATTCCGGGAGAATTAGACCTTTTTCATTAGCAGCACATAACCATGAGTACATGACCAAGAATTCCTCGAGTCGCAGAATATGCAACGCACAAGTGGAAAATTAGGTGCATATATTAGAGGAAGAACGTATACATACAAAATGGGTCATTCTTCACAAACTTTCCTTTTCCTGTTTTGCAGGGCCTGCTGATGCTGCATATGGATGGCGAGTACAACATGCCATTCTCTTCCAAAGGCGATCGTGGTTGCCCTAGGCTGGTCCATTTCGCCGCACCTTGTCAAAAATTGGATTTTCGACCAAATCCTTCGCTGACGGCCTCCAGAATGGATTTGGATCCAACATGACCTGAGAGATTCATCAAAATGTAATGCAATCAGCAACGCTATCACAGGGTTTGTTTAGTAGCACAAACCAACTAAGAATCATAGGATGCTACGTGTAGAATGCAACCGGTTTCTTAGAAAATTAGTCATCTACGAATACCATTTTCTTTAACAAAGATTTGCAGTTCGTAATCCAGCACGAGAGATGTGATTCTCGCATGAAAATTAATTGCAACAAATAGAAATAGCAAAAGTGAAACAGTCACAAGTTCACAGCCACAGAAAACAAAATCCAACCACTAATGGAAAGGAAAAGGTGATGTTACCTTGAGTAAGTTCTGAAATTGCAACGAATGACCAGGAAGGAGTGGCAACTCTCCCTCCCTGAGATTTAAAATTTGAGGTCCTGATTCTAGCAAAGGTGAACCTCTAATAAGCTCATAAACAGCAACTCCCAAGGAGAAGATATCGGCCTTATCAAGATCATCATATTTCTCATTCAGGATTTCTTGCGGCATATATCGAGCATCACCCTCTTCAATTGGCAGGCTGTTGTCAAGTAGAGTTGCACATCCAAAGTCACCAAGCTTATAAACACCATTCTTCACATATATATTATCAGGTTTTACATCTAAGTGAGCTATTCCTCGCCCGTGTATAAGCTGCAACGCTTTTGAAATCTGTACATATATATTTTTACATGAGAAATTAGCATATACCAACAGAAGATGAAACATTGTCAAGCTAAAAAGCGTTCAAATTAATCTAAGACTACAGCCTGCCAGATAGGATCTCAGATATGTGTCAATGCCAGTGAGTGTGCATGCATGACAAAGTGTCTGCGATATGAATATGGACATTCATTAGATTAAACCCATTCCATCTAGTTTACAATATCCCCGTGATCTTCCTTCATATAGTATTTTCTATAGAATCAAGCAAGCGAAGGACTGAGCTCAACATCAAATATCGAACATCTAAAACAGTGTCAAGGAAAGGGTATAATATCTCTCAAAAGATGGGGAAAACACACACCACACACACACTCGAATATATTAAGATTTTCGGGAATCAAGAATTCAGGATTGAGGGGAGTATAAGCATTGAATATTAGGATTCAATGTAAGCGTTCATGAGTGAAGACTTTGTTGGCTTCTCAAGTGTAGTAAAAACGGATCCCTGCTTGGTATTCAGTCTACTAAAAGATTTGGTGCTAGTACGTATTTATAATAAACATTACATGGGTTACTATAACTCTATAAGTGAGAAGCTTGTTAAAACTCATCCACACAAACCTGATACAAGGCTTCTAAAATCTCCCCCTCTTTGAATGGTCGGGAAAATTTGTTGATGGATAGGCTGTGATCACATAACTCCATCTGAATGTGCAGCTGCTCATTTTCAAACCAAGACGAATAGTATCCAACAATGTTTTCATGGGACCCTAGATAAAGCACAACGGTTAAACCATATAAAAGCAATTGCCATAGAGTCAAACAGATGAAGCAACGGAAACCTACCTAAAGCTGCCAAAGATTGAACTTCCATCATAGCCCTTCTCCTGCAAAGGATACAAAAGTAATAAAATGCATAAGCAAATGGCTTCAACGAATGGCAGATATATCTAGAGCATGAGTAAGCAACCTTTCTGTATCCTGATGCAACTGCTTCATGCTACGTTTCACAGCATACAAACAACCATCAATTCTGTTCAAGACTTTGAATACATGACTGAAGTACCCACTGCCGATTTGCTAGAAAGAGAAGGCAAATTACAAACACGTTAGCCAAGTGCACCAACATAAAAATTTAGAATTAGAAAGCAATATTTATGCTTAAATCCATAAACTTTTGGAATTTGGTAGGTACCTCAATCTCATGAAAATCAGCACAGTAACGCGAAAGGCCATTTCCGCCCATAAATGCAGGGAAGAAAGCTGGAAATTGCAGCATTAACAATTAGAACTTGAAAACTGAAAGTGAAATAAAGGGTTCTACCACTGTCTTAATATTGAAATAAAGTCTCATTGGCAACTAACACAAGCATACCCTTCGATCTTTGGTTGCCAAAAGGATCAATGCCAATTTCTGAAGCATCCTTCAAATAAGGATTCTTCAAGCACGGAGGAGGCATGACACGACAGCGTAAAGCCACTGCAGATTGAGATACATAATTTTGCTTCTTCCGTGGTTCTGTTGCTGTTGGTTTCTCCATCACAACCTCATCCATGCCAAAAACATCTTTCTCAAGCTCAACTACCGGCTCATTTCCGAACAACGTAGGGCTGAGAGGATTCACTGAGATGTCATCTGCATCAAGTACGAATTTTTACTAGCAATTCCAATTACCAAGTAGTTTTTCATCAGAATTTACTTGTAGTAACAAAGTAAAAAGGACAAACTTTTAGCCTTACCCTGATCCTGCCTGCGCCTCTTCGACTTAACGGTATTCGACTTCTCCGGTGATCTGGGGCAAGGGATATCTTCCAGCTAAAAATAGAAACAAAACACATTAAAGCAGCAATCTTTACACCCAAGCTCAATTTTACACAAATAGGAAAATCCAATCCATCCATTGTACCTTGCTGCAATCCCAGCCGCTCACCATATGCTGATTATCCGGTGTGATATAATCGGGAGTGCTACATCAATCAAAACCCAGAACAAAAACCCAATTTTTCATCCATTTTCGAATTCAAATCCCAAAAAGCTTGAAAATTTACAAAATTGATGACGCGGAGGATCTTACCAGAAGAAGTCTTGGCTGAGTATGAACTCCCGGTCGTCGAAACTGGGGTCAACGTCGGTGCCGAGAGGAGCGGAGGAGGGAAGGCTGCCGTCGGCAGCTCCGGCTTCCAGAAGATTCTGGAAGCGAGAGGGGTTCGATGATGACGTGGAAAACGCCGTTTGGTGGGTTTCCCCTAGCTGAAGCCTCGGTAGCGCTCCCTTCATCTCCCTCCGATTCATCCCCTTTTTCGTCTTCCTCGAATCGACTCTGTCAGTGTTCTTCTTGCTGATATATTTAAAAATCGAAACTTTCGGGATTTCGAATCGCGCGCGACAAAATGATTGAGTCAAACAGAGTCTACCTGCACTCATCTGATATTTGATCTGGACCGTGGGATTGGGAGACAACCTAGATAAAGATTTGATGATTTTGGTTTCATTGGTTAATGTGGTTATGTGTCCTGGGTGGCGCGACAGCGAAGTGGTCTTGGTTTAGTGGGAGGGAAAGAGATCTCTCCGGATCCCTTCCACCAAAGTCACGGATAAAATAATTCGGATCATTAAAATTTAATTAAACGGTTAAAAATAAAGATTCATTTTAAAAATTATAATAATTTTAATCGTCAAATTAAATTTCAAAAGTTCAGATTACTTTATCCGTATGATTTTGGTGAAAGACATCATCCGGCTTGTTTCAAAATTAGCGCGCGCTCCACGAGGACGATGGTTGTGGGCCGAGACAAAAAAAAGAAGATAGGACACGTGTCGCTTACACACGCATCGAGGACCAAATTTGGCGGCAAAACCCACCGCCAGCGAACCTCGTCCTTTGAACCCACAATTTCCTCCGTTTCTGAAGATTTATAAGCTCCGCCGCCGTGCTATGCGTTGTTTTCAGAAATTCCAGATTCTGATCGGAGCATTTCCGGTAAGCTCCCTCCATTCGATTCTCGCATTTTATCTGTGTTTTTCTGAATTGGGATTCTTGGATTGAAGTGTTTTTTGGTTGTTCATCTGGGCAGACGAGGAAGAATCGGACCGAGATTTTCCCAATTGCACTACGATTGGCGGTTCCACCAAGAAAAAGGTTTTTATTTATTTTTTAATGTTTATATTTATTTTGCTTTAAACTTCAATGTTCTTGATTTAATTTGTATGTATGTGCATTGTTTATGTAGTGTGTTTGGGTACCAGGAAAATATGAGAAAGTACAGAGAACATTATGTGAACTGCTTTTCTAGTTGTATTACCCTGCAATGTGAGTTAGGCCAGTTCGCTAAGGCAGTGTGTCAGCTTCTTTGCAACGAGTTCGAATCAAATATCCCTCTCCGTAGATTAGAATTGTTTATGATAGAATATCATCCTGTACAAAAGATAAATGATTATAATTACTATGTTTTGCTTTTACTGTAGAAACTTGTGTTGCAGGAAGAGATTGTGTATTAACCATAATTATATTCCTAAACAGGAGGAATTACCCCTTTCCTCACAGCTAGAAGTGCTGATAGGTGTTGTGTTTTTTTCGAAAATGGCTACTAGGGTTGAACCGGCATAGGCTCTATTGAGCAGCAGTGATGTTTGTTTAATTCTTTCGATGCAAGTGCTAATGCGTATGCCTGCAGCTTGACAGATGAAGTGAGCTCTGACGAAGAGGTAGTGTGCATTCGGATATAGAGATATCTTATTTCGGTATTTTGTTCTAATGCAAAGAGTAATGTGCTTGTTAACTGTTTTTGGAAAAGGCGAACAACATGCGCTCGAGAGTTTCTGTTACACTTGGTGCTAAAAAGTTGGTCTGCAGTGAGTAAAGAAGCTCAGGCACTCATGCGGTTGAATGAAAAAGCGTTGTGTTCATCGTCAAAATTTGATTATTCGGAAGTGAATAAATCTTCCAAAGGTAAAGGTGATTGTTCATCTAGTGTACATTGTCACAACCTGTAGTGTTCTGTTAAACTCGAGAATCAATTGTTTTAGGACTCAAAAGCAAAGGCAAGCCAAGATTTTCCTTCCGTTTCACGACTCGCAAAGAAGAACCCTCTTGCATTTCTGTATCTAAGAACAAAAGTGACGTGTTATTCAAGGTTCAACAAGTGTCTGACATGCTGAACACAATTGAGCCTATAACCGAAGAATATTTGGATTCTGAGTTTATTCACTATATTCAAGGAGAAGAGGAAAATCAGTTGGAGATTGTGCCTATTGAAGTCAATGAACTTGGGCATGGATCTGTTGAGCAGTCAATGACGGAGCTTTTGTATGGCCTTCAGGATAAGACAACGATGCTGAGAGGAATTTCTAAAATGGTTCTCTCTTCGAACATGTTTTTCCCTTCCTTTTCTCATTTACATCTTTCTGTTCTCTGTTTGATCTAGTTTCTGTTTCATTATCGTAGAAAAAGATGTAAAAGGGCGCAACCTGCTATGAAAATAGTATCTTCACTCAGAGATAGTGTCATTGACAGTGAAAGCTCCCCTGAGCACTTTGATCGCCAAGTGATAGCGAGGTATCTTCCTGTTCTCATTTCCTTATAGGCTTATTCTAGTTCCAATCAGTACCGTATTTAACATATATTCTTTAGCAGGCCGAAGATCAAATTCCGAAGCTTGATAAAGCGGAGGTAAAGAGGCAAACATTGGTGGATCGATTTCAGGAAGCTTTAAGTGACAGAACCCTTGTTGCAGTGGCTAAACCATTAAGGTAAATGGTACGATCCTGTTAAACAAGTGCAGTTGATCTTTAGTGAATTCCAGACTGATTTCTTAATGTGGTTATACACTGGCACTTTTGTAGAATTGGATTATTTGGGGAACTGCAGCGGGTTGTGCAGAGTGAGAAAGAAAGTGGCATGGAATTCTTGAAGAATATCGAGGATGGAGCGAACCAAAGTAAAAAAGCCTCGCAATTATTATGTTTTTACGTTAATTTCTACACGGAGACTATTTGGATAGGAGCAAATTGCACAAAGAGGTTTGAATGTAGTGTTTCGTGTTTACACCTCCTCAGACGAACCAACCTGCATGGATGTGAAAATTCCGTCAAGGTACTTGGATGCAAAGCTGACAGTTTGCCACTGCTCCTTTGGAAACAACATGACGGTATGTTAATAATCATTTCCTTTCTTCTTCCGGCATGTTTCTGAGTGAATGCACGTGCACTTTTTCTCACGGCTCTGTTAAGAAACGATGAGGTGAAGATGCACGTTTTGTGCAGAGCCTCCAATGGCCAGGGAACCCCAAGAACACGGTGAATGAAGAAACAACATGGACATTTATTTTCAATCCAAGAGTTTGCGATGAAGAAGGATTTTGTCTTTGAAATGAATGCTACACTTGTGGGAGGAGTGGTTGGTGGGTGAGATTTCTGGTTGCAATTGGTAAGATCACTTCATCGTCAAAAAATCTCTAGTGGTCCTGTAATTCTGATGGGAGCTGGTCCCGATTCATTAATGTGTCCACGAGTTGATTGTCTGCTAAGTAACAGATGAATTTGTAAATCAATGATAGTAAGTTTTGGATTCGCCGATTTGGCGGTTTTCAGCATATTTCTTGTTGGCTTTTCCATTTAGTCAAACATCTCGTGTTTCTTTTCCCTCCATGGAGAAGGTGTTTTATTCAAACCGGAAGAAGCATCGTATATGATCGTACATAGCAAAGAGAGGTTGATCCACAACCCAAATACGATAATCAAGAAACAAAAACGTAATCTTAATTCAAAGATTCGTTCCATGAATACACTCATGGATACAATCACATATCTGTTCTTGAGAGTTTAATAGATGTTATTGTGAGGATGTGCAGTGTTGTCTAACGTCGGAAAGTTAAGAAATCGTCTTGCAAGCGCATTTATTTATCGAAGATACAAAAGATGAATTATTAAATACGAGTAATTTAGTTCGATTAACAACAAGGTCGTTGTAGTATAGTGGTAAGTATTCCCGCCTGTCACGCGGGTGACCCGGGTTCGATCCCCGGCAACGGCGGCTCGGTTTTTTGAAAACCCTTTTTCAACATTAAATTACAATTTTACCCCCCGAAAATGAGTGCTTTCCCATCATCCGTAGTTTCGACGCGAAACACATCTCCGCTTTTGTCGTGCACTCCAATCAACGAATAAACTCACCTGTGTTTTTACAATGACAATATTGCCCCTCTCTTCTCCCTAAATTTGCCACCAAAACCTCCCTTCCTGTTTCCCCTTCGGCCCAATTCCGAAAAGGCTCAAACAGTAATTTGAGCGCATCCTATCCTCTTCTAGTTCCCGATCATCTAAACGTACCCCTCAAAAATCCAACCACCCAGAGATCCTCCTCCCATGGCCACCCTCTCCGCCTTGGCTACCACCTGGCCCGACCCCAACTCCGCCGCCGCCTTCCTCTCCGATCCCACCGACAACAACCCTACCTCTGTCGTTGACTCCAGCGATGACAACCACGACCCCCAATCGCCCCCAAACCCTAACTCTGACCACAACCTCCACAACAACATTCCCCTCTCCTCCTCGCCCCCGGAGTCTGCCCCTCCGGCGCCCTGCTCGCCTCCTTCGCTCTTCCACGTCTGCTTTAACCAAGACCAGGCCTGCTTCGCCGTGGGGACAGACCACGGGTTCCGGATCTACAACTGCGACCCGTTCCGCGAGCTCTTCCGCCGTGACTTCGACAACGGGGGCGGAATCGGCGTCGTCGAGATGCTTTTTCGCTGCAACATCTTGGCCATAGTTGGCGGTGGGCCCGACCCTCAGTACCCGACCAATAAAGTCATGATCTGGGACGACCACCAGGGGCGGTGCATCGGGGAGCTCTCATTCCGCTCCGTTATCCGGTCCGTGCGGCTCCGGAGGGACCGAATCGTCGTCGTTTTAGAGCAGAAGATATTCGTGTACAATTTCGCCGACTTGAAGCTGCTGCACCAGATTGAGACGATCGCGAACCCCAAGGGGCTGTGCGCGGTGTCGCAGGTGGCGGGGTCGCTGGTGCTGGTGTGCCCTGGCCTGCAGAAGGGGCAGGTTAGGGTGGAGCATTACGGGTCGAAGCGGACCAAGTTCATCATGGCTCATGATTCCAGGCTTGCCTGCTTTGCACTCACGCCGGACGGCCAGCTGCTCGCCACCGCCAGCAATAAAGGGACTCTTGTTCGGATTTTCAATACTCTCGACGGAACTTTGCTGCAAGAGGTATAATTTTTTTTCAGTTTTAGCTTGAAAAGCTCTGAACTTGGTCATAATTCACTGCAATATGTTATATATTATAGCTTGAAGTTCTTGAACATTGGGGCTTCTTATGATTAGAGTGAATTGGGATTGCTTGGTATCGAATTTCGGATATGAATTTAGGGGCTTTACTTAATTTGAAAGCCTTATAGTAGTATAATCAAGTTTCAATGCAAATGTGTTATGTATTTGAGCTTGAAGTTCTTCAATAGAGAGACTTCTTATGATTAGAGAGAATTGGGATTGCTTAGTATCAAATTTCGGATATGAATTTAGGGTCTTTGCTTAATTTGGAAGCCTTGTTGTAGTAGTATTAATCAAGTGTAATTTGCAGCTTAGAGTTCATTGAAATGGTGATTTTTATTTCAGTTTGTACGGGATTCGAACATTCTTAAGTTAGGGGTAGTTTCTTCTACCATTAACAGGGGCGGTGCTAATAATTTATTTCTAATGACTGGGTATTTAGTGTTTCAAATTTCGGATATGAATTCAGGGGCTTTGCTTAATTTGAAAGCAGCTGTAAATTGCAGGTTAGAGTCATTGGCATGGTGATTTATATTTCAGTTTGTACTGGATTCTAACATTCTTAAGTTCGAGGAAGTTTGTTCTACCATTAATGGGGTTGTGGTAATATGTAGTATTTAAGGTACTTTCTATATGGACTTTCGGGTTTTGTAGTTGGTTCAGTGTTTTAAATCAGATACTGTTCATTATGAAGTCAATACATGTTTGTTTTCTTTATGCTTTTGCTTAGTGGACTTAGGAAGATTGTTTTCTCCAGTTCTTTTCTTTTTATCTGAACATTGAGGATGGTGCATCCCACCTCCTCCATTGGAAGTCTTAACTGGTGTAGACGTATGATTACAGGTTGGTAGAATTATGGATGTGTGATAGTTAATTGGATACATTGCAGGTAAGGAGGGGTGCAGACAGAGCAGAAATCTATAGTTTGGCATTCTCTTCAACTGCCCAGTGGTTAGCAGTCTCAAGTGACAAGGGAACGGTCCATGTTTTCAACCTCAAGGTTAATTCTGGATCCTCAAATGAGAACCCCCGAAGTGCATCTGATCCAAATCTTGCTGTTTCGTCATCAAACTCATCTCTTTCTTTCATCAGAGGTAAACTCCCGCCCCTAAATGATTGAGTTATTCTACTCTGTTTGCTATTTTTAAACATTCTACGTTTACTATCTGTCAATGCTTGGTATTAGGGATTTCTATACCACTTCAATTCTTATTATTTTGCTTCTAGGGGAAGAATTTGATGTCACAGATATGATATAAGGACTACATTTGTATGTGCTCTGCGGCACTTTAACTTTTATCAGCAAAGTCTAGCATCATGTTGACAGGATTAAAAACCGGAAATGTTTCAAAAAAAAGTAGGCATACGACGTAAAAATGTTTACTCCCCTCTTTATCTCTAAAGATAGGATGTCCTAACCACCCAACAGCTATTCCAAATTTTGCTTTATCTCAATTTCCAGTACCATATGCTGAAAAACTAGCGAATCCTGAATACCCAATAAAGCACAGGTTGTGATGCATTTTCACTGGGACAGTGAGATTTTTAAACCTAAATTTAGTCTCAAGATGTGTGCTTGTGTAAAATATTTGTTAGAAATAAAGTACTCTTGAGTGTGTGTGGATGAAGGCTGTGTGTTGTGCTTCCTTCCTTAATACGTGATACCATGTGTATCATGTACACTGGTAAACAACAATTATGCTTGTCATTCTGGATCTGAGTGAGGTTTGTATTGCAGGTGTGCTGCCCAAGTATTTTAGCTCAGAGTGGTCGGTTGCTCAGTTTCGCTTGCTTGAAGGTTCTCAATACATTGTTGCGTTTGGTCACCAAAAGAATACTGTGGTGATTCTTGGCATGGATGGAAGGTATGAAAACAAATTAGTTTTATATGCTTTTGCAGTTTAGTGATGACCGAACCGTGTCAATGTTCAATCATTACTCGTATACAGTACATCGTACGATTTGCTTAGTCGTTCTTGTTATGGGTTCGGAATTTAAACTTTGTTGTGCAATTTGCTTTGGGATGCAGCTTCTATCGATGTGAGTTTGACCCGGTGAATGGAGGTGAGATGACCCAGCTGGAATATCACAACTTTCTAAAGCCCGAAGAAGCCTTTTGAAGTGAAATATAGTACTATCCATCCCTTCCTACATTATAATGTTCTCTGGACTGTTTGGTCTTATGCTATGTTTTTTCTTCCTAGTTTTAGCGTATGGGTAAAACATGCTGTAAATACATGAGCATTGTAAATTTGTAAATTTCTGAGTGCTGCACCGGTAACGAAATTAGAAAATGAAATAAATAAAAAACTGCACCGGTAACGAAATTAGAAAATGAAATTAAAAAAAAACTAACTTAATTATAAAGAATATGTTTTGTACTGTTTATCTGTGATTCAAGTCAATCACACACTGTTAAGCGCTTTAACTTATATAATAGTATTCGATTGGTTTGTGATATTGGCAACGTCTTGTTGCAAGGAAGAGCTCATAAAGTCCTCAAAATTATGAGCTTCTTGTGTTACTGTTGTTAATTCTAGTGTTGTGGTTTCCTATGTTGCGGATTAAAAATGTAAATTAGTACTGAGGTTCCATCTGTTGTCCATTTGTGTGGGAAATTGCAAATTGACCGTTGATGGTCACAGAATCAACTAGGACCCTATGTTTTATGGACAAGGATTGTGTGCCCTCCCGTGCCCTCCTGTTTGTGCGGTCACGGTTATGTCATGTCAACATTTTATATTACTATTCATTTTTGTCTTATTATCTCTATAAAAAAAAACAATATAAAATGTTGACGTGGCTTAACTGTGATCACACAAAACAGGAGGGCACCGAAAGTGGGAGGGCAGACAACCCTTGTCCATGTTTTATACTGCTTTTCAATGCTTTGTTTTATTAATTGTTATAATTTTAAGATTTGGTCTTTGGGTTTTATACGTTTATTAAAATATGGGTACGAGAATCATTTTAGTTTTTAAATTTTTTTATGTGTTTATTATTAACACATGGAATCGCGAAACTGTGACTTTCTCTTTGAAATACGTCATCAAATACCTAACAATCAGGAAGCAAATTAATTTGGGAAGCAAGTTGAATAAATCCTCTTTCTTTACTCTTTCATGTTTCCAAGTTTTTTGGATTCTTTCATTCATCTCCCATTTTCCGTAAGTAAACATGCCAAAGTGACTCTTGTTAAGAGCGTTTCCAACAACCTCGCTAAATGTAAAATTCACAAAATTACAACTTCAATAGACTAGCTATCTCCCGCAAGCTATTTGAACAATTACAACTCCAAAAGATTTAACTAGTTAAATCTATTGAGTTTGGATAGAGAAATTAACATTAATCTAAGCATAAAAATAATAAATGTAAATTAAAGGGTTGTTGGAGATAAAAAATTAAAATAGCTAGTTAAAAACTTTTGTACACTGCTCGTCACCTATTTTAGCAAAAGAATTAACTTCGTTGTCAGAGATACCCTAACAATATTGTAAATCATTGTTTTTTAGCTAAAAATGTTGTGTAATCATTGTTAATTTTGGTAATCTTTCTACTTGAAGTTTGTGCATTGTTTTAAAAAATGGAAGAGGATCATCCCTGAGCTCAAGATAGGGATCCTCCTGACCAGCCCATTTGGTCCGTTCAAACTTAATCCAACGATTGTAATTATTATAACTTTTAAAATGCCCTCATGTTTGAAGCTGTTAGATTAAATTTGAACAATCCAGATGGATTGGTCAGGAGGATCCCATCCTGAGCTCAGGAGAGGATCCTCTTCCTTAAAAAAGGAGAGCAAATCTCAAGATGCTGCCAATCATTTTAAATTCAGTGCCCTGAAATCTTTGTTTGACCGGACGATGTCTTACCAACATAACCTAACATACTACATATCTATTCATACAAAGAAAGATTATGCAATACCTCAAAAAATAATATTAAAAAAAAAAAAAAAAAAAAAGGATTATGCAAGTATTATACTTTCAGCAGTCTGGTTGGCTAACTGTTACTACTACAACCAATAAGCATTGTCGTATTAAGTGACATCAGGTGTATGAATTTTAAATGATTATTGCATCAAATCTTTCATTATCTCTAAATACTTTACATCTTTTTTTAAGGTCTATTTTTGAGTCTTTCTAGATTTTCTTCTACCTCTTTTGTTATGAGCCCGTCTCATAGTCGTATTTCTTAACTGGAACATCCGTAAATTTTCAGTTCACTTCTTGAATAAACACTCCAAAACAATTATTGCATCGGGCGAAACAATTCCTCTGTC
Source organism: Malus fusca (assembly GCA_035220775.1). NCBI lineage: Eukaryota > Viridiplantae > Streptophyta > Magnoliopsida > Rosales > Rosaceae > Malus > Malus fusca. The sequence goes on from CM069069.1 coordinate 40,279,484, forward strand.
GTCGTTGCATCGGGGCTTTCATTCAACCATGTGAAAGATCCGACTGAAGGTTAGGTCTGCAACATTGTGCTACTGTTCTTATTTTTTTTCAAATCAAAACTGTAAAAGACCGACAAAGAGTATCTCAACCAAGACTAATCTCAGAGCCTTTGAGTTATATTTAATAAGGACCTTGGTCACCAACGCAGACACATCTTCTTCTCCAAAATCTCTAGGCACTGGCAAATACTAAGCTCCCTTCTGCTCCAACAATGGTGCTCAAGCTGCATGGACTTTCTGTGTCGACCTGCACAGCTCGCGTCGTCGCTTGTCTCCACGAAAAAAGCGTTGATTTCGAGCTTGTCCCCGTCGATCTTTTCGCCCGCGGAAACAAGCAGCCTGAGTTTCTTGCCAAGAATGTACATTTTTTCATTCATTTCCAAACATTTTACAAATCTCCATGGTTTTTTTAGTTGTATATATAGAAGCTCATCGTATTTTCTCCATCATGTTCATGCAGCCCTTTGGCCTGGTTCCAGTATTAGAAGACGATGGCATCACACTTTTCGGTAAGTGCTTAATCTTGGCTGTCGATTTTCACACTCGTTCTTTAGCCTCCTGCACTTCTTCTGACCGTAGAAAAAATTATCGTAAAATATTTAGTTAGAACTTCTTCATTTGTCGCACCAGAATCTAGGGCAATCACAGCATATGTAGCTGAAAAATTCAAGGAAACGGGACACGATCTCGTTCGTCGCGAAAACTTCAACGAAGCTGCATTGGTGAAGGTATGGACAGAAGTGGAATCCCAACAATACAACCCTGCAATCGAACCGATTATTTTCGAGTTTTTCGCAAAGCCTGTGGTAGGAATCGAACCAGATCAAACGGTGATCGATGCAAGTTTAGAGAAGCTGAAGAAGGTGCTCGACGTGTATGAAGCCAGGTTGAGCAGCAACAAGTTCCTAGCTGGTGATTTCTACAGCCTGGCTGACCTGCACCACTTTCCGGGCACCTTTTATTTCATGAAGACGCCTTGGTCTTCGTTGGTCGACGATCGTCCTCGCGTCAAGGCGTGGTGGGAGGAGATTTCAGCTCGGCCGGCCTCCAAGAAGGTGGCTGAGGGTATGAATTTTGGTGAAGTTTGAAGATGAATTGTTGTAACGGGTCTGCTGACTTGTTTGAGACGATGTTTTGGTTCGTATCTTCATTGATTGTAGCCGAATAACTTAATTAGTACAAGATGTTGTGTGCTCAATTTATCGAGCTACATTTTTTTTACGACGATAGAGTTAGTGGGTTAAATTGTTAGTTGTTAAGGAGAAGGGGGAGCAGAAGAGGATCGAACCGTCGCTGCGGTAAAGTGTCATCTGCAATTACTCATGCTACATTGAGAACACATGGATATGCCATTTCACTCCGAGTAAGGTTTAACCTTCCATGCTTTCAACTTATTAGATGAGATTGGATAGATATGGAGTCGATACAAACCGTGTCAGACAAATTGACATCGAAAATTTGACCGCAAGGATAAAATTAACAAAATTTAAAAACGGTACTTCAAACCAATCAAACACTTTCATGTGAAAAAAAGTTAAAATACAATTCTAGTTCGTGATTGGCTTGGAATACGGCATCGCAGTTGTAGTCCTGACATCAAATTGACACACAACATATATGAAACATGAATATGTTTGTGTATATAAGATAAGCCGTGCGGCTTCTGATATGCAGAAACAAGGGCAATAAGACAATACATTGCCCACGAGTATGCTGACAAGGGAACCCCGCTGGTGATCCGAGACTCGAAGAAGATGGCAATTCTATCATTGTGGACGGAGGTGGAGGGCCAAAAGTTCGACCCAGCATCCTCGAAACTGATCTACGAGCTAGCTACAAAGCCTCTGCTTAAAATGACCACAGACGCGGCAGTTGTGGAGGAATACGAAGCCAAGTTGGCTGTGGTTCTTGATGTTTATGAGACACGCCTGGCTCAGTCGAAGTACTTGGCAGGTAAAAGCTTCACTCTGGCAGATCTTCAACACCTTCCAACCATACATTACTTGATGGGAACACAATCGAAGAAGATGTTTGAATCTCGCCCCCATGTTAGCGCATGGGTAGCGCATATCACAGCACGTAATTTGATCTCAACTGACTTCAACTGAGAATCGAAAAGATAACTAGGCTGCAATCAGAGCAATGCTTATCATTTGGCATCCAATAAACTTGATGCAGTCAGTAAAATGGACAAAAACCCAATTCAATAATAACTAACCCTCTATTGAAAGAATTGTAATACGATCTGACTTATTGTGCTAATAGCTTATTAACTTGGCCCGGGGGCTCGAATTCCACGGAACTACACCCCAGGTCTTTCTTAAGATCTCTCTGTTTCATCATCCCCCTCACTTTCTCAACATCATCCCATCTTCCCATCTCTGCATAAAAATTAGACAGCAAAACATAGTAACCACTATTCCCTGGATCCAGTTCAACAAGCTTCCAAGCTGCAAACTCGCTCAATTCCAAATTCCCATGAGTTTTAGCACCGCCCAACAACGATCCCCAAATAGTTATAGTAGGCTCGAAAGGCATTTCTCTCAAGCATTTCAAGGCATCTTCGAGACACCCCGAACGTGCTAAGAGGTCAATCATACAAGCATAGTGTTTGACCCCGGGCAAAAATCCATATTTTCCATCACTCAAGGAACGAAAAATCTGCCTGCCCATACCTACCAACCCCGAGTGACTGCAAGCGCTTAAAACCGAAACCAAAGTCACTTCGTCTATTCTGATCCCTTCTTGTTCCATCCTCTCAAACCACCCAACTGTCTCCTTACCATATTTAGCGAGAGCTAGCCCTTTAATAAGAGCATTCCAAGTAAATGTGTTCTTCTCCTTCATGCTATTGAAAACCGCCAATCCCTCTTCAATCCTACCACATTTTCCATACATGTCAATCAAAGAAGTTCCCAAGATCACATCCAATTCCCATCCACTCCTCCTTATAAAGTCATGTATCCAAACCCCCATCTCAAGGGCCCCAAAATTTGCACACGCCGCCAAAGCATTCACCATTGTCACATGGTTTGGCACCACACCAGCAAACTGCATCTGTTCAAAAGCAATCAAAGCATCGTCATAATTCCCGGCATTCCGGTACCCCATAATTAAAACCGTCCATGACACAACGTCTCTTTGAGGCATTTCATCAAACACCTTTCTACATAACTCCATACGGCCGGAGGACGACGCATACAGATTCAACAACGAGTTCTGTACATAAATATCATAGAGATGACCCAACTTCACGACATCGGTATGCAGGCATTGCCCACGTATGACGTCCCGGGAATCGGCAATCGACTTCAGGAGGAATGGGAAGGTGAAGTTGTTGGGAAGAATGGAGCTTTTGTGCATGTGGGTGTAGATAGAGAAAGGGACTTGAGGGGTGTGGGTGTGAGAGAAGGCTCTGATGAGAGAGTTGCAGATGAAAACATGGGGTTTGGGGATTTGGGTTAGGAAGTGGCGGTGGGCTATATCCAGGCGGAGGAGGGATTGGCAGGCGGCGATGAAGCGGGAAGCGACGGTGGTGTCGGAGTGGAGGTTGAGGAGGATGAGTTGGGTTTGGATTTGGGGGATGTGAGAAGCGGAGGAGCAGTTGGTTAGGAGAGAGAGGAGTCGGGTTGTTGTGGGGCTGAGCTGCGGTGGCGGTCTCATCGTCATCTCATCCGAGAACGGATGGGAGGACGAACTTAACAATACTACAGCCCGCAGGGTTTTAGCTTTCCTATGTGAAGCTATTGCATATGCTTGTCTAAAACACTTCTATCATAAGTGCTTTTAGTTTTACTGAGGTCACATTTTTGTAAGGCCATGGGTGCCAAGAATAGCTAAAAGTGTGATGTAATTTTGGGGTTTCATTTTCATGTTATGAACACTATATGTTCTGGATTCATTGAACCACAATAAAAGTATTAATTCGAATCAATCTAGGTCATCCAATGCTCGTAGCATGGAAGAGTTTTCTGTAATTTTAATTGGTAAGTTAAATACGATTTTGAACGGTACAAAAAGACAACTAAGTTATGAGAAAATTAGAATCCCCTGCACCTTTCTAAAACTCTTTAGATCAAACATTGGTTCTATTTTGAGATTTGATTAGGACGCCTAAACGATAGTCATGTTAGCATTTTTATATTTATTTAGATTACATGTCATTATTGTGTTTTTTTTAATTTAAAATGTTAGTTATTAAATTCCATATATATCCTTTTAGGCTGATATATTTATGTGCCTTTTTTGTAGGAAGCCGTATGGTTTGCTGGTAGTGTTTCCAGAATTCTTCTCCCATGTTTGAATTATGTGATCCTCATTTTTTAATTTTTAATGGACTTATCCATTTCAATTAGTGGTTGTTTTCACTATTTTATATTGATATCATGTGAGATAATTAGACGTATTCTCTATTTTCGAAGGCTTGAGGCTAGTACGTTCAGAAGGTTTTATTAAGATTCTCTACAACGTCTACCTTGCTTTCTGTGGTACGTTGTGATAAATACTTATAGCTCATTTATAGTGATTGTTATATATTGTTGTTTATATATAAATGTGCTTAATGGGTTTCAGATAATTATCATAAAGTTAATGCATTTTTGTAGTTTTGTCGATTTTAATTTGGGTTCGAAAAGGGATTTGGATTGGTTATTTTGTTATAGGTTTGCTGCTTAATGCTAATTTATATTGATAAGTTATAACACTGAAAGATGCTTAATGCTAATTTATATTGATAAGTTATAACACTGAAAGACGCACACTGAATAAGTTGTGCTGAGTTTTTGAAGATTTGAAAGTTGCCCAACACATGTTGGATGAAATGCCCCAATAAGCTTGAGCATGTAAGGGTCTAAAGACTCTTAAGAATTTCGACTCTTCCATATAGCAGTATTGATCAGCCCAGAAACCAACCTAAATAAAATAAAAAACATGCGCATCCAGGGAATCGAACCCTGGTCAGTACCGTGGGAGGGTACTATGATACCACTACACCAGATGCGCTTCTTGCTAACGAAATCAAACAACATATTTATAGTCATTAAAATCTTCTTTGTCCTCCTCTCCTCTCCTCTCCTCTCCCTCACAACTCCGAAATCCCCACTTTTTCCACCGCAAATCTTCATGTTCTTCAATCAACTACGACCAACTGTATCGCTGTTGAGCATCAGATTCAGACCCACAAGTCCAAAGTTGCCCTAACCAAATTTGACATCCGCAGAAGGTACACCTTTCATGTTTCCCTCCCATTTTTTACTTCTGGGTTTCCTTTCCTCCTGTTGGAAAATGTTGTCTGTGAATTGCTAGATGAAATTGGTGAGAAAGCTACAACCTTTGTGAAGAATTGGGGTTTTCTTTGGAGAAAAGATGTAATTTTGATTTCACATTTGTAATCTTTCAACTTTGACTAAATTATAATCGACATGGCCAATCGGCAGAGATGAAATACTGAGTCGGCCCCTTCCAGACATTGGTGGGAATTTCTCCCCCGCATCTTCTCATTCAATTGGTTTTCTATAAATTCACCGTTAGCTTTTAAATTTCTGTTTGTTTATGTGTAAACTAAACAAAAAGATTGCATCTTCTTATTGTATTTTTTTATAATCTGTACAGTGAGAACTAAGAACTCTAACTGTGTAAGTTTATCTTACGCTGCCGGTACCAAGTCCGGATAAAGGAGGAGGGGGAGTGCGTCAGGTAGTCCACAGCCGGCACTCCCACGTCGAATCCCTATGAAATGATTACATGGAGGAGCAAAGGCTCTTAATTTTTAGGAACCCAAAATTCTAAATCATTAAAATATGGAGTACTATGCTCTAAAGTTTGTTAATTTACTTTAATTTTTATGTAATTTTGCTTAAATTGTAATTTGATAGTAGGAGCAATTGTTAACAGAAAGAGCAGAAGATCAGAGGAAGTAGAAAGAATGAGGATCGTGGGGCTGACAGGTGGAATTGCTTCCGGGAAGAGTACCGTTTCCAATCTCTTCAAGGAACACGGCATTCCAGTCGTTGATGCGGATCTTGTTGCTCGAGTGAGTGATGAGCAAACCCTGAAACTTATGCTTTTGACAGTCATGAAAGTTAGATGGCAATGTGTTGTTTTCGGCTGTTTCGTGGACTCAGTATCTTTTTGGTTTCAGGATGTGTTGAAGAAGGGCACTGGTGGCTGGAAAAAGGTTGTCTCGGCATTTGGAGAGGACATTTTGCAACTTGATGGAGAAGTTGATAGGCCTAAACTGGGACAAATTGTGTTCTCTAATCCTGAAATGCGCCAACTTCTGAACCGGTACTACCCCTTTGCAATTAGTTCCAGGTTTCGTTTGCGATTTTTTTTAGAGTACTGCTTTGTTAATACTTTGTGCTGTATGATTCAACATTACCCCTAGTGCAGTTGAGTGAATCAAACTCTTTTATAAATTGTAACCATTGGATTTCCTGGCTGCTTGTTGAAAAGCTAGTGTTGCATTAGATGTAAAACCTAGAGTGGCCAAGGAAAAAATAGCATTTAGGTTCTATAGAACTCCCTCGAGTTTTGACACGTCAAGGTCAAAATTCATGGGTGTGATTTCTTAAAAACAGCGAAAATATGCCAATTCCTTTTAGTAAAAGTTACCTAGATTTCGTCGAATTCAAAATGTTGTGGTACCACTTTATGAGATTTTACCTTGGTGTAGCTTATAGCACAAGTTACATATTATATCAGCTGTAATATCTAGTTTTTATCTTCTTGTAGACTGCTAGCTCCTTATATATCGTCTGGAATCTTTTGGGAAATTTTGAAGCTATGGATGAAGGGGTGTAAGGTTATTGTTCTTGATGTTCCTCTGTTGTTCGAGGCCAAGATGGACAAGTGGACGAAGCCTATTATTGTTGTATGGGTTGATCCTGAAACGCAGCTCCGGAGACTCATTTCGAGGGACAGAACAAGTGAGGATGAGGCTGGAAACAGGATAAATGCTCAGATGTCACTCGATTTGAAAAGGACCAAGGCAGACATAGTGGTTGATAACACTGGATCGCTAGACGATTTAAGAGAACAGTTTCGCAATGTCTTACTTGAAGTCACAAAGCCCTTGACATGGACCGAATTTGCGCTTTCTAGACAAGGTGCCTCGTCCGTTCTTGTCTCCATCATCGTAGGTGTTCTTATATTCAAGAAAGTCTTGTATAAGTCAGAGTTTATGTAGCAACCTTAGAACTGTACTTGTTGGGTACTTAATCTGTCATTCATAGAACAAAAAGGTTCACTCTGTGTTTTGTAGCAACAACGAGGAATGATTCGATGCATTTGCAAACTATGATTTGCGCCAGAGCTTCGATTTTTTGAGTTCATAATTTACATATGGATCTGTTTAAACTTGATATAAGCAGGAGAGAGACTTCCATGCCCCCGTTTCACACTATGTTGCTATCTGTCTCCTCACGCGGTAGAGAGGTAAGAAGAGTGTATGAGCCGGGGGTAGGTAACCTCGACTTTTCCAAATGTCGAGGGTGTCATGTCGAAAAGGAAGTCGAGTCATTTTCCGTGATTATTTGGACTGCATTAATTAGTATGTTGCAGTGATTAAGTTAATTGATTTCTTTTCTGAGATTGGATGAATATTATTTGATAAAGCAGGAATGATTTGGAGTGCCAAGTAGTGTCACAAGTCACTCTAGTGCTCATGACCTGGTGAATCCATTGGTTCATATAAAGTGCAGAAAGTGAAACCCGTTTACTGTATTGTCTGCTGTGACAACATGAAATTTTTTGTATAGATACACACACACGATCGGGAGTCTTTGTGTAGGACGTTCATTCTTTCGGTCGATATTGTGTAAATGTTGTTGAAAATGGATTGATAATTTGTCAAAACGTTTTGTTATCTTGATGTATAAATGAATCGGGATACGAGCCGATAGTTCGATCTCAAAACACAGAGCCTGCCAACAAATACAACTCAAATATCACTCATACGTCACTATATTAGCTAAACCAAGCACCACCCAATGAAAAACACATCTCAACTAGCCCAATAAAGAGCTGTGTCTTGAGTGCAATACACTAAGTAAGAGCCAAGTTGCACAGCTAAGTATGAATACAATATGACGCATCGACAGACGGACTATGTATGATATCTTTACTTCTAGTATAATCTCTCATCAAAAGTGCTTCCATAGTTTAGTCATTTGATCTCTTTCCGATTGTGTTTGAGAATGTTTCCATTGTTATCTTTCGTGCGTATATATCGCTTTTGCCTTTTGATTTACAGGAAGCTGGCAGACACAATAACCGTCAACTACTAATTGTTTGTATCTTTTGTGGGTGTATGCTTCTCTTCACGTAAATTGTATTATTAAGCTGAAATATCACGTGACAATAAATATATAATAAAAAGGAAAACTAATGAAAATGGCTTGAAAACTTTGAGTTTTAACGATAAGAACAAAATAAAGGGTCAAGTGAATAGTACCAAGATTGACTTTTTAGTGTAAAAATGTGGTTTTTCGTTAAAATGAACAGTACCATGAGCTTTTCGTTAAAGTTTCCGAGGATAGTCCAAAACGCCATCAAAAGCTCACTCAAGGCATAGTGGCAAAATGGCAATGGCCCAGAGCAAGGGAAGTTGCCTAGTCTTTTATATCTCAATTACTTTTGCACTTTACACCCCACCAAACTTTGTACAATTGTTGTTCATGCAATATTGCAAATGAACAGCTTCCTCTTCTCTGGCCCCAAAATTCCATTTGGTTTTGGTACGATGCCAACAAATGTTCTTACCAGAAGCCTACAAATCATCTCATTTTATCCGTCCACCAACGGGCAGATACAAAATTAATACTGATAGAAGTCGTAAGACCCGTTTAGCCACATAAGTGCTGGAGGTTTGCTTCGTAACTTCAAGGAGAAATGGATTAAGGCCTTTGCTACTAACTTGGACAGAGGAATCATCATGGAAGCTGAGCTTTGGGGTGTTTACATGGGTCTCTTTATGGCTTGGAATGAGGGATGTACGGATGTGATTCTTGAATGTAACTCTTGTGTTGCTGTTACTTTGATCCAACAACCTGTTTTAACTCCGCACTTGCTCTACAATCTCATAAATAACTACAAAGAAGCTATCAAAAGAAATTAAGACGTAAAATCACTCGTATCTATCTATAGAGAAAAGAATGTCTCGGCTGACTACATAATTAACTTAGGTCATGCCATTGGTGTCCATGCTTTTGTTTCTCATCCTACCACTGCAAATTTTTTGGGAAATTTGAAAAAATAACCAAATTTTAGATCTCATATAGAATTATAACCACTATTTTAATTTTATGATAATTATAGCCAAAACTTGATGTAAAAGTATTAATATACCCTTAATACTAGGGTTTCTCATAACAACCACAACACAACCTTTAAACTACCTTAAAATGTTGAGGATTACTGCAGATTGAGGCCACTGAATTAACTTTCTCTTTAATTAGCAAGACAACCTATGAGAATGTTCTTCAGAAGGTACTAATTCCATGGCTAATTATTATTTTTGTAATTAGGTACTTCGATTTAGTGTTTCACTGACTAAATTGCATACATTCCAATATATTTTTCCAGTGGATGAAGAAAGAATACAAAATTGCATATGCAAAGTGAATAGTGAAAACAAAAAAGTGATGAAGAGTAATTTCTCATTTTAGGATAGTTTAAAGGTTTGTTTTGATTGTTGTGAGAAACCCTAATATTAAGGGTATATTAGTACTTTTACATCAAGTTTTGGTTATAATTATCATAAAATTAATATAGTGGCTATAATTCTATATGGGGTCTAAAATTTGGTTATTTTTCCAAATTTCCCAAATTTTTTTGGTTTCTGATATTATTAACAGGGCCCTTCGTAAGGCTGGGCAGCATTTTTCTGATCAAAAAAGAAAAAAGAAAAAGGAGGGCAGCTTTAAGTCCAGTGGATTCTAGAACTTGATAGAATACCTTATTCACAGTTTTATTGAGAGAATGAAAAAAATAAGGGAATTTTATCGAAAAGTTCTAGTACTGTTTATTTTAACGAAAAATCATATTTTTACATTAAAAAGTCAATCCTGGTATAATTCACTTTACATTTTATTTTATCCTTATCGTTAAAACTCAAAGTTTTCAAGCAATTTTCATTAGTTTTCCTAAAAAAATAAAAAATTGCTAGAATGCAAAATCAGTTTTATTGAGAGAATATGTGGAATTATCAGGTGTATAGACTCTAGTCTTTGTCTCACTTATTAAGTAGGCAAATTTTAAAATGTAATTGGTTGTATATCACTTTGTTCATATTTTTCCTAATAATATGATATAAATTTATACAGCTGGTTACGAGATAGATGTTCCTTTACAATTTATATTAGCTCAAAAACAATGACGATCATTAATAATTATGCATTCTGGATTTCATACTAGAATCGTTTTTATCTCATTCATTACATGACTTGAACGTATATATCCGATTACAGACAAATACTAAAATGTAATTAGTTGTATATTACCTTGTTAATATACGTTCAAGTTGTGTAATAAACGAGATAGATGTTCCTTCACAATATAGATTAGCTCAAAAATATCGATGACCATTCATAGTTCTGCATTCTGAATTACATACTAGAATCGTTTTTATCTCATTTATTACATGACTTGAACGTATATATCCGATTACGAACAAATTCTGCTTGAGTGTATAAGCATTTGTCTATATGTCACACGTATAAAACTTGTATACACTCAGTTACAAGATAGATTCCTCTCCCTCGAGAGCAGAAAAGATTGTTCATAGCTATGCTTCCTGGATTACTTGCAAGAAACTTCTAGGCCTGGGAAGTTCTGAACAGCATCCTTTGAGGGTAGGTTAGCTAAGGGCCCACCTCAGTCAATTATATCAGTGGCAGTAAAAGTCGATGATCAGAACCTTGAAAAAGTATAAAGACCGTCCGATCTTATTGAGGATAGCAAAAGATGCAGCAAAAGTCACAGTACAAAGCTGATCATCAATCAAAAGGTTCTCCTCTCTCCTCACGGGCAGAGTTTGGATTGATATCTGGAACTGTATGTTGTTTGTCAATGAATGTCACTGTGCCGGACTGTGAGATGAGAAAATTAAAACGATTATAATGCATGATTAACTCGAGATATTCTTACTTAGTAATCATATCGTAAAACAAGTGCATATTAGTGTTTGATTGGTTTGAATTAGGTTTTTATAACCTTCAAATAAAAATATGAAAGTTTTTTAGCCAAAATAGTTTCTGAAATTTTCATAACACATAACTTTGGTCTTTGAGATTTAAAATCAATAGAAGTGGTTCCTAAGATTGTCTATCATCCATTATTTTGGTACTTCCACGTTAAGCGATCACTGAGCTTTTAAATGGAATGACCAAAATGATGGATTATCTAAGAGACCAAAGTTATGTGTTATACAAATCTCAGAGGCAAAAATTATGTGTTATGCAAATCTCATGGAACAAAGTTATGTGATCAACTTAATAGAGTTTTTTAATGGAATTATCAAAATAATAGATGGTGGACAATCTTAAAATCACTTCTATTGGTTTTAAATCTCAAAGATCAAAGTTATGTGTTATGCAAATCTCATATACCATTTAAACTAAAAATCCAAATATGAAACTTACGTATGCGAATCAGTGAGCTTGTGAGAGTGTGAAATTGAAGTCAGTTAATTGAGATGTGGTGGGGTCCTAAGGGGATGGTCACGTGACATTGTCACGTGAGTTTGATGACGTGTCAGAGCTGCAGTGGTTCATTGGGGATGTGGAAGTGGACGTGGCATCCGCACCATGACCACATCAGATGCTTTCTTCACACTCTTTAAACCTCAGAACACATTCCCCCAAAGCTTCCCACTTCCCTTATTCTCCACTTCATCACCCTCTCTCTCCTCTCTCTCTCTTTCTCTCTCTCTCTCATCAATGGCAACAAAACCGGCTGAAGAAGCTCCTGGAACCTTAAAATACCAGGTAATTAGTATAAATATTTTCTTCTTTTTTTCTCATTATTTTTCAAGTTTTGTTCTTCACAAATTATAAGTTGATCATCTCCTTCGTTTTGCAGACATGGGTCTTGAAAGTCTCAATCCACTGTGAAGGATGCAAGAGGAAAGTCAAGAAAGTTCTTCAGAACATCGATGGTACGTTTATACATTCTCCTTCATTCCTCCCTCGTCCCTCTTGCTACGCTTTTTTTTTTCTTTTTTTTTTCCGTCAAAAAACTAAAAACGAAATGGTTATCTCAGTCACGTATGTTCTAATATTTTACTTAGTTTCGACACTGCGTTCACTCGTGTGCCTTAGCGATTGTTTTCTCTGAATTAATCCGTAATTGATCGTTCGTGTTTTGATTAATTGAGGTGATCAGGGGTTTACACGACGGATATTGATTCGCAGCAGCACAAAGTGACTGTGACCGGCAACGTGGAGGCGGAGACTCTACTGAAGAAGCTGCAGAAGTCAGGGAAGCACGCCGAGCTTTGGCCGGAAGTTAAGAAATCGAAAAAGTCCGGGAAATCAAAGAATAGTAGTAAGAACAGTGAGAAGCAGCCCGCGGATCATAACCATGAACAAGATGGTGATCATGATCAACCGGATAAAACCAACGGCGGTGATGATGCTGACGGCAGCGGTGAATCCGATGCAGAGGGTGACGAAGGTAATGAAGGTGGTGGAGAAACCGGTGCTAGTCCTACTGTTGGTGGTGGCGGCGGAAACACAGCAAGTACCGGGGCCAAAAAGAAGAAGAAAAAGAAGAAGAAGAAAGGGCAAAATAGTAATTCCACAAATGGCGGCGGTGCCACTGCCAACCCCGGCGAGCACAATATTGGAGATGCTCCGCCTCCTGCGGGCAGTATTGGGCCATATATGGCTGGTGGGCCAGACATGACCCAACCGATGGCCTCCATGAATCTTGGCCCACCAGTTCAGCATGTGTACCCCGGCCCGTACCCAACATCAATGTACTATCCGGCCCCAACGTACGGGCTAAGTTACAATACGGCGTACCCTACCAGTACGAGTACCTCATACTATGCTCCTGATCCCATGCATACTGCCACTTATTCTCATCCGGGCATGTTCTCGTTTGCTCTGCCGTCCGATTCTATCAATGACGATGATGAAGACACGTTCGTTGACGATGAAGATGAAATTGGGTGCTACATTATGTGAAGATTATACGAGAGTCCGTATGTAGAACTAGCGTATATATACTAGTATATATGGTGTGTACTTGGGGGAGGGAGGGAGGATAAATTTTGATGTACTTATAAGGTGTGATTGTTTGCCTTCACTAAGTTTTACCGGATTGGACCGACTGGATTAAGAATTAATATAGTCCAGTTCGAAATAATCTAATGCAACAAACACACCGGTTAGTTCTAAAATGTAAAAGTAGGGGAAAATAAAAGGGGTTGTAGTGGGGTGTATTATGTAGATTAGCTTTATTACTAAGTATGGGTTTGCTTGCGTAAGAAGGCCAATGGCTTTGTAATGTTTGGTTATTTGTAGGACCTAAATCTTTCTTTTCCTCCCAGCCTGATGTGTAAAGTAATGAGAAGCCTTTTAAAATTATAGTTAGGGTTTGGGCGATTCGTTATATTTTCTTCGAGGTCGGGTAGGTTAAGCGTTTTGCTTAGGGGGCACGTCGAATCGTTGAAAGGCCTTTTTCAGAGCACAAACATTGTTCAGTACATTTTGTTATTAACATATTATCGAAACCTTGTCGATTCTGTAACAACAATCCATCCTTAAAAATTTGGTGACAAAGAAAAGGCGAAGGTATAATTCTTAATCAAAATGCATACTAGCTAGCTATCTAGCAGGTCTCTTTGATTAGTTAATGACAATAAATTAGTTGGTTCCAACAATTTGATTTACTTAATGCTTTAGTTAAGTCGCCTTTAGAAAAAGCAACATGCATATCTCCATCTTTTGGTTTGAAATTAAAGTGTCTCTGTAGATAGTACAGATTTTTATTTCAATTATGCATGTGAGGGATGTAGATATATAAGGATAGAGATCCATTCGGATTTCACTGTCTCGAGCTTAAGGACAAGATAATCTAGACCATTTAAATTGAATTAGGCAAATCCTTATTAACTCATTTCGCTAGTTCACCTCACACAAATTAAAAGCTCCGATTTCTCTTTCACACAAATTAAAAGTCCGAATTTTTTTGTCCTTAAACTCCGGACACTAAGGTCTATGGAGGATCCAAATTCGACATATATATATATATATATATATTGTAGAATAGTATTAGTCTCCCACTCACTTTGGACTGAAAGGTATCCTCTGTGTATGTGGTTGTCTTAAGCTTTTTATCTCTTTATTCTTTTTAAGTCGCACAAAGGGCAAAAGATATAAGCATGCATGGGGACCAAGGACCTAAGAAATAAGATCTAGCTAGAGGGTATCGGGGATAGAATAAATTTGATATCCCTCTGACTAATGGTGCAATTTGCTCAACTAAACTCATTCTAACTTGACCAATATTTAAATGGAAATGAATTCTGCACACTAATATAGTTTACATAATTATGCTTATTTATGTTCATTAATTTTAATTTTTTTATTTAATTAATAAATAAACAAAATTGTGTAAGGAGATAAAAAAGGTGTGAAATTTCAGCTAAGATTTTAATGTTGAGTGTGTTAGTGTAAGCTTGCTGGTGCGTGTTATTCTCATCCTGCCTTTTTATTTTCTTGCTACTCTAACAAATGATGTTGCTGCATATCAGTCTAATACCTTTAAAATTCAAGTGTGTTGTCAATTCAAACTATTTTATACTCCAAGCCAGACCTCATTTTTCTCTTCATCCCTCTTTTTGGGGTGCAGCCTTCGCTTATCGTCCTTATTATATCAATTTTTTTTTTTTAGCTTGAACTCATATTTAAAAAAAAAAATTTGCTTACTTTTTACCTCATATTCGAATTTGTGGGTTTTTTACAATGTTTTTATAGTTCTCTCTATTGAACTTAAGGTCTTTCATGCAAATTACTCCACTTTCTCTTATTTTGAGTTCAAATTACTTATGTATCCATACATAAAATTCTAACTCTGTTACTGATTGTGAAACTTTTTGAACGTAAATGAAAGTCAGCATGGTAATCCGGAAGTCTCGTGTGTGTGGAAGGACTCTTGAGAACTCGAAGGATTAAAGGCTAGTCGAGGATAACAGGCCGTTGACTCCCAATAACTCTTTATCAACACTTTCTTTGGTTCAATTAGGGAAAAAAAGAAGAAGATTAAATTGAGGGGAGAACTTTAAAAATGTATGCCAAATATCTATGTGATTCGTGATCACCTTATGAGGACCATGTGTGTACATGTGTCGACTCTCAACCTTGTGGGAATCTTCATGGCATGCAATCCGACGTGAAAGTAATAGTATTTAAAATAAAAATCATAATATTATATACTACGTTCAAAGTAACAATATTTCAAATTAATGATGTGAATAGTATAGCTAGATTTCAACCTCTTCCCCTCAACTTTCCCTTTTGTCGATTTTCAGAATATCCAAACCGGAATATACCTCTTTCGAAACCGGATTATACCTCTAGAGAAGCTGCCAACAGGATCCTCCCCGGATCCTTTTTGTGAGGATTCGGATGATTCATGAATCGTGTCCGTTTATCGTACATCGTGTAATTAATTTTTGTCAAGTACTATTTATGTTTAATTTTAAATAAAAAATCAAATAATTTATACCACATGATATACGCTGAACGAACACAATTTATAAATTCTTAAGATTCTCACAAAGAAGATCTGACATGATCATGATTCGAGAAGTTGTTTATTCTGTCAGATATTTTTCACATAAAAATAAAAGAAAACTTGGAATTGACCAAATTTCCTTTTCGATCAATTTCCATACCAATTTGTGGCTCACAACGGATATATACAGTCATAACCAATATATACAGTCATAACCAATTTCTGGCTCTAAATGCATGGATGATAATTCTAAAACGCATGCTGGTCAAATGAAAGTTGACCAACTCTAAACTATGTACTTACCTACAAATAATATAAATAGTCAACGTTGTTTCAATATTGATTAATATCTCATAAGTTACATGGTGTAGATGAATCACATAATGGTAGTTAAAGAAAGGTTGTGATGTCTCTATAAGTTTTCCCGACCCTCAGAACTTAGACTGCCGTGACTTGGCCACCACTCCAACATTCACGCGCAAATAGTTGGCATTGGGTATGGACCCAGGCTCATAAGCCAAAACAACACGTGACTTTCTGGCAACAACCAGAAAACTAAACGTGGTTTTATGTCAGAAGTCATAAAGTCACAATGGTAGATAAACTCAGAGACCATTTATATTGATTCCCAAATCTTAAATACCAAATTAAGGAACTGTACCAATATCATGACTATTTTAGATAAAAAGCCCCCAAAAAAATGAAAATTCTCATGAGTTGCATGCATGATTACTAAAAGATTTTGTCCCCTTTGGATAGATTGAATGATATGATCTCTTGGGCTGCATTTAGAAGAATCTAGAAAGAAAAGGAGTTGATTTTTTTCATCAACCCCAAGTCCCCCACCACCAAAAACAAAACATCTACAAAGAAAGAAAGCCATAAACCGTTTGCATTTTGTAATTTATGATCACGAAAAGGAAAAAAAGATTGAAGATATTTGAGGCTGTGTGGTGTTAAGAGTGTTACGTATTTGGACACAATTGCTGCACTATTCGTTATATAGATCAGAAGGAATGAGATATTATATAAAAGAGAATATGCAAATATATTCTTATATTTTTCATAAGATATTATTTATAACGCAATTGGTTAAAAAAATTCAATTTTGTATTCGAAGTTCAGTGTTTGATTTTCTCTTCTATTGAATATCTAAAATCTTTGTACGGAAAAAAAGGTGAAAAAAAATGATTTCTTTAATTCCATTACTCTATAGTTTAGAGCTTGTGTTTTTTTTTAGGTGGATATTAAAGCTTGATGGTACAATAGTAACATCAGTAACCAATAAGTAGGGTGACGCATTCATTGGAAGATAAATTCTAACAGGTTGAGATAGGCCTAACAATTTATTGCACAACTTGTTAATCGCCAGATGCAACACGAAAGTAACATGTTTAAGGTCAACCTGTTAATGAGTCGGTCGTTATCAGGTTAATCGTTAGGAACCTGTTGATGAGTCGGGTCGTTATCGGATCATGTGATAAGATATCATTTGCTAGATCTAAATATTAGGTATGACAATTTTTTGCATAACCTGTTAATTTGACATGGAACGACAGTACATAATCTCTTTAAATAATAGGTACACGAAAATAACACAAACACAATAAACACGATCTGTTTTTCAAGCTTAGGTGAGAGCAGCCGGTCGTTTTATATGATATGTCCCACAAAGTTGGTGACCCTTTGGCCTCCCAATTGATCACAATTGTAGCAGGTAGTTTTCCACAACTTGCCCAATCGGATAATGACGTTTGATTCTTGACCTAGCCAACCGCCCATAAAGGGCAAAGATCCAGAGCACTACTATTTGACTAAGCCAGCCCTCGTGGACGTTCGCATGGGGTATCCTACTTTATTCGAGTGAGATTAGTATCAGGTGGCTGTGACCAAATTTAAGTGATTCGCTATTTGTATGTGCAAAATAGGAAAGAAAGTACATGTTTCAGAATCCTTGCTAATACAAATCTTTTTTTTAAAAGAAAATCGTAAAATATGGACTGAAACCAATTAGAGGATCTGAATGACTACCACATAGTGGTGCGGGGACAAATTCCAGACCGTATTCTGCACGGTACATTCTGGGTTCGATTTCTGACGCTGGTGAATCACACAATGATGACTAAAAGGAGGCTGCAATGTTTCTATAAGTTTTTTCGATTTCTAAAAGGTAAACTACCATGATGAAGCCGCCAACTAGTCTCCTTTAAAAGAAAAAAAAATAGAGGATCCGAATCCTTCCCGAGATAAACACATAAAAAGAAAAACAGAAAAGGGCAAAATTGTAAAATAGGGATCTGAAACAGAAATCAATTTCATCAGTCCAACGAAATTGGGAAAAGATACCCAACCCAGTGAAAAATGTAATTGTTCTACATCCGGCCCGAACAAAATTCTAAAGCCCGGTTGGAGTGGGCAGTTTTCCTAGTTAGGCATGGTTTAGAGGAGTGCACCTCATTTTTGGGCCCACTGGATTCGGACCGGCCATATCGGTGTTTTTTATTTTTTTTATTTTTTTATTTTTTTATCCAATACATGTTACTCATAAAAATTGAACTCAAGTAAGGGCTTTTAGCTCAAATAGTTCAGAGCATTTATATTTGTCTTCAAGGTCTTAAATTTGAATCTTCTAGCCCACTATTGCTTGTATAAAAAAGTAAAAACCAGCCACTTAGTACTATGGTATAGTGATATTTCTCTTCACTTGTAAGTAAGAGGTCTTAGGTTTGATTCTCGCCAAAGATGAATTTGAACCACATTATTGCTAGCCCACCCTCTCCCCCTAGTGTAGATTATATCGTTTGTTAAAAAAAAAAAAAAAGTAAAAACCTAACTCGAAACTTCTCACAAAGTATAGACTAAACTTTAGGTATGCGAAACGAATTGTGTTTATCATGTTTGTGTCAAACTTGTTATCTTAATGGCTTCTTAACAAGTGAACTGATTCGTTAACTAGTCATGTCATTACGTGTCGGGTACGAGTTATAACGGGTCATGCAAGAATTCTCGAGACTAATATTTAGATTTGGCAAACGATATTTATTAGGTTCTTAACGGTGATCCGATAATAACCCGACTCGTTAACAGGTTAACCCAAAATAAATTATTTTTGCATCTTTTTATGTTGGATGAATGAGTCGTGCAAAAAATTATCAGACCTACTTAACATCACTAAGAAAGCTCAATTTGATGGCACTAAATATGCCAAAAACAAAGATAAGATTGAATTTATTCCCATCCTCTTCCCACTCATTTCTTTCCACCTTTTCATATTGTGAGTTTGAAATGAGCATATCAGCCATAGGTGGGTTGTCTCTTAGCACACTGAGTAGCAAAGCATCTTAAGTTTGATAGCTTCCCATGAACATTTGTTCATTTTTCGAATAGAAACATTTGGAATCTAAGTTTGTTAAAAAGTGTATTCGGATTTGAAAGGGGCATATCTTTCAAATTCCTAGCACAATAAAAATTGGAGTTTTATATGATATCACTTCAATTTCTTTAAAAGATACTTGTTTTTTTTATATATATCGTTTCAAGTTTGCGTATATATCAAACTATAATTTGCGTATAAGAGAAGAAAATTATTCACATGTAAGCAACTACGGCTAGTTTGGGGTTACTGTGTTGTGAGAATAAATAGCTGCGGAAAAAACAAGTAAGAGTTCACTATAGTGTTAAAAGTGCTTTTAGCTAATATATATATACGGTTAGGATTGTTAATATGAAATTTTCATTAATTAGCATTGTTCACCAGCTTCCAATGGAGAGGATCCTCCCGACCAAGCATTGTGGGCATCCAATGACTATAATTATTATAACTTTAAAGAGACCCTCCTTATTTGTAGTCGTTGGATAAAAATCCAACGGCCCACAATGCTTGGTTAGAAGGATCCTCTCCATTGGCTCAGGAGAGGATCCAAATCCCTAAATAATATCATGTTTCATCAATCAATTTTGGTATAAGACACATGGAAAATGAGCACACATTCCTCTAGAATATGGCATTAGATTCAAGCATTTCCTCATCATGTCTTTAAAAAAAAATAGTGGCCACATCAGCATGTAGTTTGTTCTTCTATAAAAACCAAGGTCAGGCCATAAGCAAGTCTAATATCTTACCCTCTTGGCCAACACAAACAAAGAGACTATTATCAAAGTATCAAGAATGAAGCCCCAAAACATCTGTGGGGAGAGTTCTCTGTATGACGAATCGACGAGGGGTTTCCGAGAGACGCTCTGTCACGCTTATCAGGCCGCCATGGTGGTTATGGCTAGGCATGGAGGTCAGAATGATGGTAGGGGTCTCTTAGTTTCCAAACCAATTGGGAGAAGAAGAAGGTGGAACAACCATGCAGAAGACCCCATTAGAACTCTCATATTCTTGGGGTCTTGGAGCCACACCTAGGCTTTGAATACTTGTTAGAAACTATGTCAAATATGATAGATTGTTGGTGATTTATGTGTAATTAAATAATTACCATATGAATGTATATTATCCAAGATATCAAATATATGGTCATACGTGATATCATAATCGATACTGTTCTGTTTCTCATATGTAAGAAATTTTTTGTTTTTGTCAAAAAAAAAATAAAAATTTACATACACAAAGAATTGGGTTCAAAAAATCAAAAACCGAAAAAAGGACACTGAAGTTAAAAAAATTGAATCGAGAAAAAACATAATCGAAGTTGAAAAACCGAATCAAACCGAAATCTATTGGTTCAGTTCGGTTTCAATGGTTCATAAAACAAACCGACACGCAATCCTAATACGACGTCGTTATGTGATTTTAAAACTTAACCCCCCCCCCGCCCCCCACCCCCAAAACCAAAAAAAAAAGACTTGCGTACGGCGTCGTTTACCTCAATTTGGTAGTTGGCGACCCTAATTTGGTATCGAGATTCCCCCGTCTTCTGCTTCTTCCACTCTCGCTAAGCTTGCGGTGAGTATTTCTGGTTCTCCTTTTTTTATTGAGATTTCTGGAATTTTTTTTTATGTTTGGTATTGATTCTGTGAAGTACTATCCCCATCATTGTGATCTTGTTCTTGGTGTTCAAAAGATTCGGTTTCAGATTTTTTTGTGAAAGGTTTAGAGGATTTTACTGCTTCTTGGTGTTTAAAAGATTCAGTTTGATATTGGGCAAACTTGCAGGAACTGTAAAGTTCGATGCTTTGGTCTCAGAAAATGTAATTCCAGTTTAGGGTTTTTATGGGTACAGAAAATAAATGGTTGGTTTTGCTGGATTACAGTAACCCGCTGCGGTTCGAGCTCCGAATCAGCCCGACCCGTCTTTCATATCTTAAGGATTGAGTGAGTGGAGTGGTTGATCAATGGCATCACAATCCGATCACAAGGCTGCGATAATCGATGGGAAAGCCATAGCTCAGACCATCCGAAATGAGATTGCCGAGGAAGTTCGCCATCTGTGACAGAAATACGGCAAGGTTTGCTTTTTTCTGTAGCTGGATTTTTGATGTTGTTTGGTGGATGAATTTTGACATTGTAATTGGGAAATTGTTTAGGTCCCGGGACTGGCGGTAGTGATAGTAGGGACCAGGAAGGACTCCCAAAGCTATGTGAGCATGAAGCGAAAGGCGTGTGCTGAAGTTGGGATTAAATCCGTGGATATAGACCTCCCCGAGAATGTGTCCCAGGATGACCTCGTTGCCAAAGTTCACGAATTGAATGCTACTTCCGATGTACATGGTTGGTTGAATGAATGATGATTGCTCAATTTTTGCTTTTGAGTTGACAAATTTTTCGGAAAATATTTGATTTAGGCTTAATGGAATCTGAAAGTAGGTTTAATTTTGTTGACAGGTATACTAGTTCAGCTCCCATTGCCAAACCATATTAATGAGGAGAAAGTGTTGAGCGAAATCAGCATCGAGAAGGATGTCGATGGCTTTCATCCTCTCAACATCGGCAAGCTTGCAATGAAAGGCAGAGAACCTTTGTTCCTTCCTTGCACTCCCAAGGCAAGACACTCGAGTTATGTATTCAAACACAGATAGATGCTGACACTCGAGTTATGTATTCAAACACAGATAGATGCTGACACACACACATGTATGTTTGGTTTGTTCGAGGATTCTGTCAAACAAGGAACCCTTATTGTCCAAGCAATATTCACATAAAATCGTGAAAGCCATTCATGTACAGGTTGTAGCTTTGTTTTATAATGGTTTTTTTTTCTGCAGGGCTGTCTTGAACTTCTGTCGCGAAGTGGGATAAGCATAAAGGGAAAGAAGGCAGTGGTTGTTGGCAGAAGTAACATTGTTGGATTACCAGTTTCATTGCTGCTTTTGAAAGCAGATGCTACTGTTACCGTAGTCCATTCCCACACACCTGATCCAGAGAGTTTCATTCGTGAAGCGGATATTATTATTGCTGCAGCAGGACAGGCAATGATGGTAGGCACTTCATAGATTATAGATCCGTGGTATGCAGTAACATCGTCTTATGACATGCAGGTGTTATCTTATTTCATATTTCTTGGCTTTCCATGAAAAATCTAGTACTTAGTTTTGTTCTAGTTAGAAGAATACAACTAGTTGTTTGGTTCCATTCATCCCAAGTGAAGGAAAAAGGACACTCCATCGTCTTTCACTTTGCAGTTGTAAGACAATTCATTAGATGTTTATAAGCTTTCACTAGGCTCTATCGTTGCTTCAATGGAATAACCAACATCTGCCAGTGCAGCTGCGTTGTGTCAATTTTGTACTTTCCTTGCCTTTGTTGGCCTTAGTGTCGATTATTGTTTATGTGTTGACTCAATGAAATCTATTCCTTACTGAATTTCAGATTAAGGGTAGTTGGATAAAACCGGGTGCTGCTGTCATTGATGTTGGCACAAATGCTATAGACGACCCGAGCAGAAAGTCAGGCTATAGATTGGTTGGAGATGTAGATTTCCAGGAAGCAGGTAAGGTAGCCGGATGGGTAACTCCTGTTCCTGGTGGCGTCGGTCCAATGACAGTTGCAATGCTACTCAAGAACACTTTGGATGGTGCTAAGCATGCTATTGCTCAATAAAGCCACCCCATGTCCTTTCATCCCTTCATAATAAGCTGCTGCTAATTCCAGAACACATTTTGGCAATAAAGTTTGATTTTTATGGATGTAATTTATAAATTTTACTTTTTATTTTTAAGTTTATGGGAATTTCGATCCCATTTTTAACTGATCTTGATCTGTTTCATGCTATGCTTGTATGAAGAGTTAATTAGTGATTTTGTTCAGACACAAACCGACACATTTTCTAATACAAGTAGGTTGGGGCATGCGTACAATGGTAGGAATTACCAGTATTAGAGTGTTAATTTTGTGTGTTTAAATAATTTTATTGATGGACTCATCATTTTAGGAGCCACTTTAGCTCTCGTTCAAAAAGATATTAAGCAAGTTTATTCTACAATGTCTCGACTGGGTTATATGACGTTAGCTCTAGGTATGGGGTCTTATCTAATAACTTGTGGGTGTGTTTCATTAAACCCCAACAAATTTAACACAAAAAATCAGCAAATCAAAATTTTAAATTTTCAGTTATGCTTTCAATAAACTTGTTACTTAACCAAGCCAAAATTAGAAACTCACATCACCTATAAAAACTTCCAACAGTACAAACTAATATGCCTATAACAACTTCAAGTTGATTTTAGATCCGTATAAATTAATTTATGTACTCCTACAAAATCAGTTTACAATTCATGCACTTCTGCAATATCAATTTCAAAATTTTCTGTACTTTTACCAAATTAGTTTAAATTTTTTTAGCATCTTTTGCAAGATCAGTTTCAAAATTCCAGCACTTCTGCGAGATAATTTTAAGCATTTTTGCAAAATTAGTTTCAAAATTTTAAGTGACACACCCCGACCTAGAAAGGTCGAAGCAAGCTGGCCGTCACCGTGAGGTGACGTAACCATAAGGGTAAGTGATGCAAAAAGTGAATAAAATTAAAACTAATTGGAACTAAACAGTGAAAGAGTGCGCAATTCGTGGGTTGAACCCACTACAATTATTCAGAGCGTAATAGACAGTGAGACTACGAAAGAGTAGTCAAAGCAACCAAAGTACACTTATTACATAATAGTGATAAGTTTGTACGTCTAAACAGAAGGAAATGTCAGAACTGCCGTGATTCCTCGAGTGCCACAGAGAATACAGCTATCTAGGTCCTGGAGGGGCGAAAAACAAAGTTGAGTGGGTTAGCAAAACAATGCTTATAAGAAAACCTTTATCTTTGAATATACTAACCCCTCGCCGTAAAACAAGTATAGTTTCCTCAAAACATACTACGTAAGTATGAAATCCAATATATCAACCATATAACCAGAAATATGCCAAGTCAATGATGTATCATATGCCACAATAATAATCATGTGATAATCAATATAACTAAGTGCTCATCCATCTAAACTGACACACAAGTTCGAACAGATGGTTTCTGACACGAACAGGACTGGGTGTAATCAATATGCTCTAGTACTACGATCACGTGAAGACTGGTGCAAAAGCACATCACATACAAGTCGGATTGCTTACCCGACAAGACTGGCACCTAAACTTGGATCCAAGGTGAGCAAACGGTGCGGATGTGAACATACACGTGAAGGACTGGCCCTGGCCCTGGGCGAGTACTAACACCGGGTGCAGCAAGATGAGCATGTACACAAGTATGTATGAATGCCATGACAGTAATATCACAACCATACAGCAGCATTTATCACAATTTATATCACAATAATGATACTAGGCAATATAGGCGTAAAAGTGAAGTAAATATGCATTTATGGAAACTATAAATATATATAGGTATAAAACAATTGCCCACTCACAAGTACGTCGTTGGGTCGTAGCCCCCGAGCCTAGCTTGGCCTCGAAAATCCTCGGAATAAGTTTCCCTTATATGTGAAATAACTAAATATCATTAATTAACGTACATAACGGAAACCTACATAAAATCCTCATCGTTTGCTCAAAACGAGGGTATAAATATATGAAATCGATCTACTCGACGACACGAACGCACACGGGTCAACCACGCGCCGGTCGGAGACCGGACGCGCCCCCACACGCCGCCTAAAGGTTCGGTGCACGCGCGCCCACGCGCCCCCGCGAGTACACTGTACTCACCTTCTTCGCGAAAATCTGCAGTTTTGCAGATTTTTGGGTCAACTTCCAGAGCCCATAACTAGCTCAATTCTCAACCACATTCACTTCTACAAAAGCCAAATTAAAGCTAGGAATGTGATATGCATATCCCAAATTACATAAAGTTCGAATCTAGTCCGTGTTGTTCGGAAATTTGGTCTGAAAGTGGCCAAACGACCACGGTTACAAATTTTCCAGAAACTGAAATTTTCTTCCTAACTTCCAGAGTTGATTTCTAACTCGTTACTTAACCAAACTCAGTGATTCAAAAGCAATTTTGAAGTTAGGAATGTATAGAACAAGTTTGTACCTAGAAGAAGTTCAGTTGTGGTCGAGGTTGACCAGAAAAACGGTTTGAAAGTGACTAAATAGCCACGGTTCTTGAACGAAAAACTTCAGGTTTTCCTTCTTCTCGAATTTCTGGGTAAAACCACACGTTCAAAACACAAACAATGGATCAATAACAACCCATAGAAGTGAAATGAAGGTTCTAGAGGTTTCTCAAGGCTTACCTAAGCCATAAATGGCTTGAAAATTGATATGTCGAACTCGCCGAGTCGACCTTCCGAGTTGGTGAGTCAAAACTCGTCCACACCAGATTTCAAGAACATGGTTGTGATCGTGGGACTGAGATGAACATGATGATGTAGTTTGTTTTTCACGTTTGAGTGTTTTGGTGTGCTTTGTGAAGGTTGCAGAGATGAAGAAGAAGAAGAATGTGGCGTGGGAGAGGGAGAAGAGAAATAGAGAAAGATGCTTCTCTGTTTGAGGTGGGGGACAGAACATACAGAAAAAAAATAGGATAGTGGAGATTGAATGATGAAGGGAAGTAGGATAGTGGAGACTGAATGATGAAGGGAAGTGCACGGGTAGGATTTAAAAAGAATCCAAAGATAGCTTTTCAGATTTCCTACAGTAAAAGGAAATCGAAATCTATCCGAAGTAGATATTTTTACACTTTAAAATCTACGTTTACTCGTACTAGCGTGTACAATTTAAATGCGATAGCGAGAAATAAAAAGGAAAGCGATAAGAATAAGTCCGCGTCACTTGCCAATAAGGGCACAATCGTCAATGCACATACTCGGGGAGAAATTACATAGGAAAATTAGGGACGGGTCGTCACATTAAGCACTTTTGCAATATCAATTTCAAAATTTTTAGCACTTGTACAAGATCAGTTTTAAAATTCCAACACTTCTGCAAGATCAGCTTCAATGTTTTTAGCACTTTTGCAAGATTAGTTTCAAAATTTTAATATTTTCGCAAGATCATTTCAAAACTTTCAGCTCTGCATGATCGATTTCAAAACTCTAGCACTTCTGTAATATCAGTTTCAAAATTTCAGCACTTCTACAAGATCAATTTCAAAATTTATGTATCCAAATCACCAAAACCTCAAAAATCAAGTACTTAACAAAATACTAAAAAAAAATCCCAATTGTTCTCATAAAAGAAACAAAACACTTATAAATCTAGATAACAATACGAACAAGAAGATGAGGAGAGAAATATGAATAAGAAGTAGGAGAGAGAAGGACGAAGAAGGAGGGGAGAGAGAAATAGATAGAAGTACCAAAGAAAAATAGGGGAGAGAAAGGGAAAAATAAGGAGGTAGAAACTCATTTTTCAAACATAGAGAGGTAAAAGTGTAAATGAAAAGACAATTAAAATAAAGGAAAACTAACGAAAAGTCTAAAAAACTTCCCTTTTAATGAAAAACCTTTTTTAAAGGTATAATGAATAATATAAATGTGGTTTTTCGTTAAAAGTGAACAGTACCAGAGTGTTTTATTAAAACTCTCTTAAAATAAGCCTTAAAAAACAACCATGACATTATCTTGAAACATAGATAGAAGTTTATTTTGAGAAGGAGTTGAATTAAAAAAATATAAGTTTAAAGTAAACAAATCATAAATATGTATTATGAATATTTATGTGGTTATTTTTTTTAATATATTTTGTCAATTACTATTTTATATATTCGTATAGGTTTTAAAAGAATTTTAAGAATTATTATCTTATTTATTTAGTGAGACTATTATTTAGTATATTGGCACAAGTTGGGAATGAAAAACAAAGGTATAAATAAAAAATAGAAATATTATTTGTTCCAAACAAAAAGAAATCTGCAATTGTTTTTTTTTTCATCCAAGAAACCCTTTCGTTTGTTTCTACATTCCTATCCAGGAAGAATGAATTGAGTTCGTACATGCATGTTAGATGCCGCTATTGAAATAGCCCTTCTAGTTGAGTTACTTTGCCCATTTCTCACGCTCTGTTAATCGGGAGAGGTATAACTTGTTAAAGATAGTGAAGAACCAGCTATTAATCATGCACACAACACATTAGAATAATACTCTCAGATACTTAGCTTAACTGTTAAGTTTTGGCTTGTTAGAATTAGTTGTGTAAAATGCTTAGTCAGCATTATTATGTATTTTATGTGTATATATATACACTGTGTACTTTGTAACTGATATATGAGAAAACTATTTTTCAACAAATCCAATCTCTCTCTAGATATTCTCTCTCTCTAATTTCTCTCTATAATCTTGAGTTTCTCCAGATCCCTAATCTTCAACATGGTATCAATCGCCTTCGTCTCACGACTTCGATCCTTGCTTCCGTGAATTTTCTCGCCTTTTCTTACCTCCCAAACAGATCTTACCTTTTTCTTTTCTGCATCTTGTCTGCTATTTCCATGGCGACCGCCACGAATCCTTCTGATTCTTCTTCTCCTGCAACTTCTTCTGCCTCGGCTCCCTCTATCCTCACTCCGATTGCATCTATTACTGTTCAGAATGTTGCTGGCATGGTTCCAACTAAGCTCAATCGTCAGAATTACATTACCTGGCGCAGTCTGTTTCTTCCTGTTCTGAAACGCTTCAAGCTTCTAGGGCTCATCAATGGCGAAGATCCTTGTCCACTGGAATTTGTTCGTGACTCCTCTGGTTCTCGGAGTCTCAACCCCGATTATGAAGTTTGGTGTGAACGAGATCAAATTTTGACAATTTGGATCAATTCTACACTTGCTGAGGATCTTCTTCCACTAACGATTGGGATGGAAGATTCGCGGTCTCTTTGGCAGTCTCTTGAGCGTCGATTTGCTGGTGCTTCGCGCACTCATGTCCACAGTCTTCGCTCCAAGATTCAGAATATTCAGAAAGGTGATTCTTCATTGACCGACTATCTCAACTCCATCAAAGAAATCTCTGACAAACTGGCCGCGGCTGGTGAACCGATATCTGAGAAGGATCTTGTTGCGTATATTCTTTCTGGTCTGCCTGATGAGTATGAATCGTTTATTGATTCAATTGAGACGCAATCTGAAGATGTCAATGCTGATGAACTTCACGGCCTTCTTCTCAGTAAAGAAATTTCACTTCAAAAACGCAAGACTCGATCATCTTCCTCATCCATTCATTTTCATGCCTATACAGCACAGCCACATCCATCTGTCTCTAATTCCTTTCGCGGAAATTCTCGAGGAAAGTCTCAGTATCGCAATCGATCTAATCAGCATCGTCATTTTGGGGCTAATCAAAATGGTACTTTTGGACCTAATTCGAATCGTTATTTTGGAGCTAATCGGAATGGTAATTTTGGTGCTCATAGCAATTCTGGTGGTGTTCTTGGCCCTGCTCCCAATCAGAATCGATCATCATCATTTTTCTCTGGTCGTCCTAATCCATGTCAACTATGTAATCAACATGGTCATCTTGCTATTTCTTGTGGTCAACTTTCACAATTTGCGTCTCAGCACTCTCAGGCCTTCACCAACACTCCTGTTAGCATGTCTTCTATGACTGGTTCCTCTTCCCCAAGCTATTGGCTCACTGATAGTGGTGTTTCACATCATGTCACTCCTGATCCAGCATCTCTCAACTCAGCAATTCCATACACTGGTACTGAACAACTGTTCGTCGGTGATGGTAAAGGTCTCTACATTTCTCACACTGGATCTGCACTTCTTCGAACTGCCAATGCTGCGTTTAAACTGAATAATGTTCTTTTAGTTCCTAAAGCTTCTCATAATTTGCTCTCAGTCTATCGTTTTGTTCATGACAATTGGTGTTCTCTGACATTTGATCCTTTTGGATTCTATGTCAAGGATCTACGAACTGGGATAACGCTTTTCCAGGGCCCCAGTGAAGGAGGTCTTTATCCCTTCTATTGGAATGCATCTAATGGCGTATCTGGCATGGCTATTTCACCTCATGCCCTCATGATAGCTAAAGCAGACATCCATATATGGCACAGAAGGCTTGGGCATCCTTCTTCTATAGTGTTAAATAAGGTTGTCAAGCACAGTAATCTTCCTATTGTTGGTTCAGTACATAAACAATCCCTTTTGTTCTGATTGTCAATTGGGGAAGGCCTCTAGACTCCCATTTTCTGTTTTGCCTTGTACATCCACTAGGCCATTTCATCTCATTCATGCTGATGTATGGGGTCCTTCCCCCACTCCTTCATGTACTGGATATAAATACTATCTCATTCTTGTTGATGATTTCACCAAATATAGTTGGTTATATCCGTTGTCCTTCAAATCTGATGTGTGTTCTGTTCTTCAAACTTTTGTATTAAAAGTTCAGAATTTGTTTGATTGTAAGATTCAGTGCCTGCGATCTGATTCAGGGGGCGAGTTTCTCAGCTCTATTTTACAAGGTTTTCTTAATGCTCACGGTATAATCCATCAATTGAGCTGTCCTCACACTCCCGAGCAGAATGGGTGCGCTGAGCGGAAACATCGACATGTTGTGGACATGGGTATGACTTTGTTATCTCACAGTGGTTTGCCTTCTAAGTTTTGGGTTGAAGCATTTCAAACCGCAGTGTATCTCATCAATAGACTGCCATCTCAGTTTTCCTCTTGTCCCTGGGAGTTAATGTTCAAAGCACCACCTAAATATCATGTTCTGAAGACTTTCGGTTGTGCCTGTTATCCTTGGTTACAACCCTATAGTTCTCATAAACTAGACACAAAGAGTAAACTCTGTGTATTTTTTGGGTATAGTCTGCATCACAGTGGGTACAGATGTTTTGATCCGGTTACTAACAAGCTATACATTTCAAGACATGTTGTCTTCGATGAAGCTTGCTTTCCTTTCAAGCAAAGTACTTTTTCTCCTACTCTTTCCCCCATCTCAACTACTACACCTTCAGACTCTCCCATTTCCTTTACCATACCGGTCTCTTCTTCATCACATCTACCCCATGCCTCCCCCTTATCTCCTGCCACTGCCTTACCAACTTCATTTCCTACTTCAACTACTGCACCTTCTCCACCTTTAGCATCCCCTACTCACCCTACAACTACTCCTCCTTTAGTTTCTCTCCCTGTTAACATTCATCCCATGATTACACGGGCCAAGGTTGGCATACACAAACCTAAAGTGTTCACTGCCACCAAGCATTCTCTTCCTTCTACTGTTGACTCTCTCACGGTTATTCCTTTTACACCCACCACTTATCTCCAAGCTTCTAAAAACTCCCACTGGTTGGCAGCCATGAAGGATGAGTATCAAGCTTTACAGTCCACAGGTACTTGGGAACTAGTACCCCCCAATCCTCAATATAATTTGGTTGGCTGCAAATGGGTATTTAAACTTAAACACAAGGCTGATGGATCTATAGAAAGGTACAAAGCTCGGCTTGTCGCCAGGGGATTTCATCAACAGGAAGGTCTTGATTTCTCCGAGACGTTTAGCCCAGTAGCTAAACCGACTACTATTCGCATTCTCCTGTCTATTGCTGTCACATATAATTGGTTTATTCATCAGTTAGATGTGAGTAATGCATTTCTCCATGGCCATCTCAAAGAGGATGTCTACATGGTGCAACCTCCTGGGTTTATTGATCAATCTCAACCTCATCACGTTTGTAAACTGAAGCGATCACTTTATGGCCTCAAACAGGAGCCCAGGGCCTGGTATGAAGCCTTTTACAGTGCTATTCTTTCATTGGGTTTTATCTCTTCATCCTCTGATACTAGTCTTTTTATCAAGAGAGATTCTACTATTACCTTTATCCTCGTCTATGTGGATGATATAATCATCACTGGGAGCTCCTTCATGGTCTGTCAGTCCATCATTTCTCAACTCCAATCTTTGTTTCCTGTCAAAGATTTGGGCGATATTCATTACTTCCTTGGCATTGAAGTTCACAGATCCCCTACCGGTCTCTTTCTTAATCAATCCAAATATGCCTTGGATTTACTAAAGAAAACCGACATGCTTGGTGTCAAACCCTGCTCTACTCCAGTGAGTTCAAGTTAGATAGTTCTGGCTCTATTCTTCCAGATCCTACAACTTATAGGTCCACTGTTGGTGCACTTCAATACTTGACTTGGACACGTCCTGATCTGGCTTTTGCAGTAAATCAGGTTTGCCAACATATGCATACTCCTAGAACTATCCATCTACAAGCTGTCAAGAGGATTTTACGGTATCTAAAGGGTACCATTGACTCCGGCTTATGGTTCAAACCAGGAAAACAGTGCCTCACAGCTTGGTCTGATGCTGATTGGGCAGGTTGTCCGGTAGACCGCCGATCTACTAGTGGCTACTGTGTTTTCTTAGGTCCCAATTTGATCTCTTGGAGTGCCAAGAAACAACCCACTGTGGCACGATCTTCTACTGAAGCAGAGTATCGGTCTTTAGCCAATACTGCTTCTGAGATCACCTGGGTGTGCAAGATCTTGAAGGATATTTCTTTTCCTCTTCTACAACCACCTGTGCTTTGTTGTGATAATCTGAGTGCAATTGCATTAGCCAAGAACCCAGTTTTTCATGCCCGAACCAAACATGTCGAGATTGATTATCATTACATCCGAGAGAAGGTTCTTCAAGGTCACATCCGTATTCATCATGTTGCTAGTCTTTTTCAGATTGCTGATATCTTTACCAAGTCCTTACCTGCAAACAGATTTGCTACTCTCAGTCACAAGCTTTCAGTTTGTTCTCCTCCCTTCAGCTTGAGGGGGTGTGTTAAAGATAGTGAAGGACCAGCTATTAATCATGCACACAACACATTAGAATAATACTCTCAGATACTTAGCTTAACTGTTAAGTTTTGGCTTGTTAGAATTAGTTGTGTAAAATGCTTAGTCAGCATTATTATGTATTTTATGTGTATATATATACACTGTGTACTTTGTAACTGATATATGAGAAAACTATTTTTCAACAAATCCAATCTCTCTCTAGATATTCTCTCTCTCTAATTTCTCTCTAGAATCTTGAGTTTCTCCAGATCCCTAATCTTCAACAATAACTATAGCCAGGTGTTCCTTTGGTAATTCCTTTTTAGTAGAATGAATTGTTTTTCTCATCCAAAAAGATCTTTGCAGGTCTAACACCTGTTTAAGTATCATAAAAAAAATATAAATAGGGCCTCTTTCTTAGACCCCTTAGATATAGAAGACATTTGGAATGCAAAAAGTGAATTTCTCGACCCAACAATGTCTGTGATTTAGTAAAAACCGAAGTTATTAATTTACTGGACATTCATTTATCGATGTTTTACTATAGTGCATATTTGCTTGTCTGCTTGAGCATTTAATTAGTTGCTTTAGCATTTTATTTGTTGACTTTGGCCCGTAAAGTTGTTTGAGAAGTGGGTATTTGACAGCACTCGATGTGGTGGGAGGCAGAATAAACTAAAACCATGTTTGTCAAAGATGGAAAGATATATGGTCATTGTCTAAGGAGATCTTTCCCCTCCCCTATTTGTTTGTTACACGATCCACGTAAACATATATGGATAACAATTGCGTTCCTATTACTTGCACATATTCCACCTGCGACTCACCTTATAACTTTTATGATCGGACTAAATTAATTTTTTAATCTTCATTTAAAAATTGTCCCTACAAAAAATCATTTGAATTAGAGATTATTTATGAATCCAAATGTATAGAACCAATCTACAATGTGAGTACCAAATAACATATTTATGATCAACCGTCCATTTATTTGATATATTTGGATGTGTAAACGATCTCCGATTCAATTGATTTTTTTGTACGGATGATTGAGCAATTAAACAGTTAATGTTATAAAATTTATACGATGAATACATGTTATTTATATGAGGTGAAATATGTCCATCCACTCATGAGAGAGTGCATGTACTATCTAATATACGGTCGTTTTTCTTCAAATATTTGATTCCTTTATATTGAAAGGAGAAATGATTTGCAATTTGAAGCGAATATGTAAACTTTTCTTTTTGTGATTATTAAGAGTTACTATCTAAACTTTGTTGTAACCAAATAACTTAAATTTATAAGAGTTTATTCTGGATTTTATGTGTTATGTTTTGAATTCCTCCCACATGATTTCAAAGTCTTCAAGGTATAGCTAGTGCATGGTGACTCAGTTTCTGTCTCTCACTAGTGGCGTACGTCCGTCTCTTGTAAAGCCCGAACTTTAGGGTAAAAGTAGTAAACAGCAAATTGAGATCCTTCATTTTCCTCCAACCCTAATCGCCCAAAGAAAGAGTGCTCCTTTTGTATGCGCATGCTTGTGCACACTTGAACATGGTGTCAGATCGATGCATCTACACACACACACACACTTTATAACGATTGATTAGCACCATGACTATGCTCAAATTTCAAACAGGGTGGGACACAGCACCTGAAAATCTTGTGGAGCTGCATATATAATTTGAATATACAACGTGCACCATTGTGGCATTATTGTGGACTGAGCTGTGTCTTAATTGAATTGAGATCCTTTTCGGTTTTCGTAGTCTGGAGTCGACGGATTGAGTAGTTCGGATCACTCATTTCAAACCTTACGGCTCTCATTAGTCCATTCTACTAATCTACTTCAGAAAAATAAAGGATAGAGATCTCTCTCTCCCTCTTTTAAATGATCTGGATTACACATTCTGTCGACTCCAAACTACTAACTGATCGAGCACCATACTATCCTGAGACCAAAATGATCAATCGATCATGACAAGTAGTAATATGCGTACTGGTTAGTACAATTCTCGGAGACCTTTTTTGTGTACGTGATAAAACCTAACCTATGGGCATCGACTGCTGCCTCTAGGTATCCAATTATGCTGTGATCAATGTTAGCGCATTATCTAAAAGTGACTTCTTATAGGAAGATCCCATTTTACAGTAGCAAATGCTATGCATTCACAATTGTCTTACATATTTCACTCAAAAGAGATGGGGCTTGTATTATGTGTGCACTATCAATCTGCATGTTTATTTTCCTTCCTCTAATATGTGTATATATACACACTTGTGGTCGAATTCCTAGCTCCCTCCAATAGAGAAATTTTTAGTTGTGACGGGAACACGGGTGGTACACCACGTGTTTTTATGTAAGTGGTGGGAAATTTTATTTTTTAAGTTATTAATTTTTTAACACACATATCCCACCATTTATACAGCGACATATGATGTACCATTCCGTGTGACGATCACACTGAAAAATCTCTCCTCAAATACTACAACATTGATTTTGTCGCTTTGACATGGCTCAACATGATCAAATACAACTCAACGTTTTGTGGTCGAATTCCTTCCCACCTCTTTACAAATTAAAGTACACATTGAATAAAATCAAGAGCTGCGGCATACCCAAAAAATGAGAAACATGTCTAGCTGATAAATGAGATTCTGCAGCTTATCCACTCCTTCTTGTACCCCAACTTGTTTTAGTTTGATCTAATTAACAATTAGTCCTAATCCTTATGTTTCATTGATTTTGGTCTACTATATTGATCTGTTTCGTGGAAGCAAGTAACTAACGAAGTAAATCATGAATACAACGATCAAATTAATTAAGGTGCATATTATATATTGTCTGCAAAATGCATATTTAAACTTATTGCACCAACAGCTTATAGGTGCAGAACCTTTGTTAGTTCAGTAGCAGGAAAATAAAGGCTAACAAAAAGAGTTCTAATCTTGACTATGATCATGAACACACGTTGGATCTACGGGATCCACTTAGGATCTCTTGGACTAAAGAAACATGCCTTGACATTGGAATCAAGCAGCTTAAGCGCCTTATTCGACTTGATGCACCTCGGCGTTTTATATTGATTGATCGAACCCCCTTGGCTGATGAAATAGTCCATCAACGCGTCGAAAGTCCCAGGCTCCACCACCCGAATCTCAAGCGGCCCTACGGACTTGTCATACGTGCGGCACCGGCGATATATGTAGTCAAGTTCCTCTTCCACAGAAATGCAGCATTCTTGCATCACCTTATCATCAAGTGGGGATGTTGAGTCCACCATTGATCCATGATATATAATTTCCCAATACAGTACGTAGTGGCCGGGTAGACATGACGTGTCCGCGTAGCTAGTGTACTCCACAAGAAGAGCATTGAAGGGTTCTAACAACTTTTTTGCTACAGAAACGCTCTTGTGCAAGTCCTCCTCATTAGTTTTGTCAGTGTCAATGCTGAGAACAACATTCCTCCTACAGATGAACCGAAATTGTGGTGCTTTATTGTGAAATCCAGTCACTTGGAGCACATCCCCGATTCGATAACGATTCAATCCTGATTAATCATTCATCAAACTCAAAACAGTTGATTAATTGTGTACTGAACAATCTTAGGGTATGTTTAGGAGTGCTTTTGTAAGAAACAGAAATTGGTTTTGTAACTCAAAAACACTTGTAACTTTTTCTACCATAAGCATCTTTTGCCCACTCTAAGGGCATTCCTAAACAAGCACTTTAGGATAAAAAGAAATAAGTTAACTAGTGCTAAAACAAAATTAATATAAGTTTACCAGCAAAGGTGGTGACCACCAGTTCATAATAGCAGCCAAGCCTCACTTGCACCAAATCAACAAGTTTATCACTACGCACCTCCTCATCCTCATCTATGTTCATGAGCCGAGTCCCATTCTCTCCCAACGGTATGAATTCGAAATACCCCATATTCGGCAAAAGGGTAAACGACACGTCAGCAGGGTCGGACAAGGGCTTCAAGTTGACACCAAAGTAGCACTCTGAGGAAGCATACATGGTGCAAACCAAGGGCAGTTTTCCGTCACTATAGTACTCTAGAGCTGGGATATATTGTGCCATGGACCCCGTGACCACAGCCTCAATGTACTTCGCTTTAGGCCAAATATGGCATACAATTCCCTTCCATGATGGAAGGCTACAAATTTCATTGATCTCATCGGCTAGACTAGGGTTAGGGACAGAAATTAAGGGAGCCATTGATGACCGGCATTCGGGATCTGTGATTAAAGGGTCTAATTGGCCGGTACGTATGTCATTGCAAAAGTTGATCCAATTTCGTTCTAGGAATGAAATGGCTCGTAGAAAGGCCGATGCAAAGACGGCGCCAAGCCTCAGGACTTGGTGGCGGTGGACTAGGCCGGAGAGGAGTTGGCAATACATGCTTTGGTTGCTGTCATTGCAAAAAATGGTCTGGTCAGGACTTGTGCAATTGTTAAAAGGGTCAGGGCTACGGCACTTAAAGTGGCTGCTCTTGTAGTAGCTGGTAAGCACCGTTCGAGCTGGTAAGCCGCACGGTGTTGACATTTCTGCCTTCACAAAGTAGAGGAACATAGCCTTGCCCTCATCCAGTCCGGGGACATACCTGCGGTTAGAATATCAAACACATGGGCATAACTGTATATATACACTTTTGCATATCAAGATAGATACATACACATCCTACTGATGGTTACGCAAACTGTTACTGGGACCCCAAAAAATTAATTATGCACGTTTTCCTTTATAAAAACACAAGAGATATATTTCCTTTAGACAAGTTCATGGGGACTATTTATCAGGTGTCCGTAACAGTTCCCTATACTATAGTTACAATAAATTAATGGAGAGAGTAGTTGTAATATTTAACTGGTTCATAATCGGCATAATGAGATTATATAGAAATGTTCTACGATCCAGATCTTCAGCGATCGATGGCATCATCTTAGGCTCTCTTCCTGAAGTTCCTGAACTGCAAATGCAATAAGCCAAGTGTGTCAAAAAATTTGATAAAAAAGAAATAGAAAAGCTTGTAAACAAAGGAAAAGGCAGAGCTACCTGCACAACATTTCAGTTATGGGGTGGCCAGTAATAAGAGAAGAGTCTTCGCCATTAGCAATCCTTTGGATGTAAGGCTGAATGGCCTTGTAAGTAACGACTGGGACACATTGCTTAAAAGCTGATACATCTTTTGATCCCTTCATATACTTACTCAAATATTCGGTTTTCGAATTTTGTGATAAGATCTCCTTCAAAATGTTCAACTGAACCCTACCAGCCTTGGCTGTGAGCCTCTCAATCTCCTTCAATGCCTCCTCACCTGTGTACTGCAGTTTCTTCCCATCCATGTTTTTAGTTTACAGCTCTTCTTGTTGCTCAATAGTTTTAGAACCCTATAGGTCTATATATAATGAGTTTGCCCTTTAGTTCTTTTTAGCATTTCCACATCTCTGCAACCTAATTGGGAACAGTTGGTGCTGACGGCATCCATAATGTGGCCCCTACATTGATTTGTAGAAACTACAACAATCTGGCCCCTACATATCATGTGTGCAAAACTATAACAATGTGCTAAACGCACCAAACTTGTTTACTAAAAGTTTCATTGAGCATCTTTCAGATTATTCTGGCCCCTACACCAATTACATTAAACAATTTCATAGTTTCTTTTTATACTACATGCATGATCTTCAAGTCTAAAGATTCTTAATTGAAGAACATGATTAGTGCTCCTCGGAGTGGACACAACTTTGGTCAACTAGCGTAATCCACATTCGTTTAGTAGTGTCCATCTTTAATTATATCAAGGAAGCTAGTTGAAATGAGGAAAATATAAATTTCAGTTGTTGCTTAAATGATTACTTTTGAGAATTTTATTAATATGTCGTCAATGTTTAATTGATAATGTCGTTAATATTTGTTCGATATATTATCATTATTAGATTTTGTTTATTTCAGCAACTGAGATTTGTAAAATCTTAATCTAACCAATTTTCTTATGTTATATTTCTTGTGATATACTATTGGTCGACAAGTTTTCAAACACAATTATGCTAGATAAATTTATTGGTCTTGTACTTGTTAATCACAATTATGTCACATCAAGACTAGGATGATGTTCTACCACTGATATCAAAACTTATTGTCCCTAACATGTAAAAGAATCAA
The DNA here is from genome assembly GCA_035220775.1 of Malus fusca. Lineage (NCBI taxonomy): Eukaryota > Viridiplantae > Streptophyta > Magnoliopsida > Rosales > Rosaceae > Malus > Malus fusca. The sequence goes on from CM069069.1 coordinate 40,317,590, forward strand.
AAGTTGGGATATTTTTTCTTGCGAATTGCACCATAACATGATGCATGATTTGGATCATCTGCATTGGATGATGAAACGGGAATTGGATCCTCTCCTGAGCTTGGGCTCAGGAGCCTCCTGACCAACACACAAGGACAGTTCTACAAACGGGGGGCTCTCTAAAAATTATAATAATTGTAGTCGTTGGATTAAAATCCAACGGTCCTTGTGTGTTGGTCAGGAGGCTCCTAAGCCCAAGCTCTGGAGAGGATCCAATTCCGACGAAATGTACGGGAGAGGGCAATTTCAATTGTTGAAATGATCACTTATTGTTTAAGAGCAATTTATAAAATATTAACAATATATATCGATTAAATATTAAAAAGTGATCATTTCAATAATTGAGATTTATGTGTTCGACCATTTCATCAGCAATCGAGATTTGTATATCGATGATTTCAGTCCATTTTCCATTAAAAATCCTCCATAATAATTGATGGTGATTAAAAGTGTATATATAATCATGTGTATACTTGTCGCTTTGATAACAGGACAACGTGACGTAAGTTTTCAAATGCTAGCTCATTGATTTTACCACACTCAGATCACAAGTATCTGGTTCTACATCATGGATTGTCCACATGCTATATATAGAGAGATTTTTGCTCCTTTCTTGCGCTAATTAAAGTATGAAGAAAGCTCGAAATCAACTTCTTTCTTTCAGTATCTGTTCCCCTTTAATTATCTCTCAGAACAGAATGTGCGTGTAAAATACAAATAAAAAAACGTACGGCATTGTGTATTCTCAGCAACAATTGGTCGAATAATTTTCCAGTTGTGACGATCAGCACACCACCGTTGTTCCACTCATATAGTTATAAGTTATTTTATCATCCTTGTCGCTCACCCATATTAAAACATATGTCGGCATCACACTACAGATTTCTTCCATCCGTTAACAAGAGGTCAGTTCATTTAAAACCCCCCATTAAGTTAAAGTTATTCCTAAGCACCACATCTTGAACATTGAATTGGATTACAAGGAATTGCGTGCGGCTTCTCTTTTATGGTGAGATTTGATCGATAGGCCTTTTCTTTTCTTGTGACAAAAGAAACGAACAATCTCAACCATTCATTGAGTAGATCAAGATGCTTAAGACGACTGCCCAGTAGATAAAATAATGACACGTCCTTATAGAAAATGGACGATGATCAATTTTGCAACAGGGAAAATTCAAACTTGGAACTTTGGGTGTAAGGTGAATGCTTTTAATAAACTAAGCTACAAGATCCTTGCGTCACAGCAAGTATCTTTACAGACACACAATAGTTACCCTTTGTTTTTTCTCTGCATGACAATTCTCGCAAGACATGGCTGTATTGACATCGAAATTTTTTTCCATAGCTGGCTAAGTTGTTGATGGTGTAGAAGAAAGTAAACTATACTGGACCTAGATTTTGATCAAAATTTCCATGACCAGTTGGGGAGTACTGGACCTCCACTAAAACGATGGTGGCCTCCAATATATCTGCTTTCGGGTTGGAAGTTTTCTCCGTATGATACTCAGCACTCACCAACTAAAAAATTATTAGTCAGATACATTGGTTTCGTGATATTTATCTATCCATATCCACTTCGGATATCCTTTGTCTTCGAACACAATCATGCCAGTGTGCAGTATCCTTTTTGTGATCACTGATCAGGTAACAAATTCGTCAGCTAGCTAGACCAAACAGATCAAGAGCATGTGACTCTATATACGGTTATGATCGGAGGACACATTTTGATAAACATGTGAGTCCCCTGATCTGACCAGATATCTTTATTAGGGGTTTTGTCACTAGGGTTTTACTGTTTTCATATTTTAAAGATTTATTAGGGTTTAGGTTTACAGTCCCACGAATAATTCGTTTAAGAGTAATTAGCTCAAATAAATTGATGAATTTGACAAGAGAATCATTCTTAAATTCCATCCTAACTCAATAGCACGGGAACTTTCTGAACTATGCAAATGATAAGACTGAGGTAACATATCGACCAAATATCCTTTATTCTTAATGGGGTTTTCTTTTTTCTTTAGGGTTTTAGGGTTTTCCGATTTAAAAGATTGAATTAGGATTTTGGTTTACTGCCCCAACATCTTTCTTTTAAAAAGTAATTGGCTGAATATAATTGATGAATTTGACAAGAATTCTATGTCTACCATATAATTACATAGCATGGGAACTTCCTGACTTATACAATTGATAAGATTGAGGTGACATGGGGATGGACTTGATTAAATCATTCATAATTAAAAAAAAGAACATAAATGTTGAACTGGTATATAATCTTTGTACAGCAGCACAATATATGCCGATCGATAGGGTATTACATGGTCCCATCTGCAGGTTCTAAACATATATACTCGGTCCAACAAAGCATCCACTTTCTCATGAAACACTAGCAAAGCCAGCCCTGCATCATGATCAAAACATTTAGATGTGAAAGTTCTATTACAATTTACAGTAGAACAGAAGGACCCAAAGAAAAACATCTTTTTTCAAAGGGTTTGTGAGTTTGTGGATGAGCATTATTCTCTAGCTTTGGCAGCATAATTGGTGCAACCTTTTGGATAGTGATGGAAAAAAAGAAAAAGAAAGGATGTGCCAAATGTAATGAGAGGGGGCAAAACACCAGCACTTTACACGTTTGTGAGTTTGTGACGCTTTATACTTTTGAAAGTGCGGATGCGGCGACAATGCAGTACTGTTTCTGCATCAGGCATATAATCTATGGGTCTATTTATTAAAAGAGTTAGCTATCCACACACCCCGTTCTTAATTTAATTATGTTCTTTGATCTTCTTCAATTCATTTTATTCGACGACCAAAAATTAAGAGAGATGTGTGAGAAAAAAAATTAGTATGTGAATAACATCATCCTATTCAAATATGTTGTAGCCTTGTAGGCTGTGTGGCTCATTTGAACTCTCACTTTTCCAATATCAGAAGAGCATTGTGGTATATATAATATGACAGACATGCAATAGTTTCTGTTTCAACTTTCAACTTTAGCTTGTTGGGGGCTAAGTTTTGGTCAATAGAATCCATTCCCTTTGTGTGGTCATGTGGATGTTGTCATCTAAATTTGGCTCACTTTAATTACATAGATGTGTTTGAAACCATGGTAGAGTTATCTAAAGTTATTTCATTTGTTCACTGTGCCTTTTGATTAAAAAGCAATCTCATTTCATCCGTGCAATAAAGGTTCGATTTTACAAGTTCTCTCCTATATCGCTTTTATGAACTATATTTTACACGGAGTGTTAACTCGACAAAAACCGACATGAAAATAACAGGTTTCGGGTCAATTTGTTAATGAGTTGGGTTGTTATTGGATCACCCTTAAGAGCAATTCCACCCATCTCAGCGCATTTATCCACTCAAGTGAACAATAATAGACTCCAGTGAGCAGTAATAGGCCAAAACATCTCCACCCCTAAAACTAAATAGCCTAGTCAATTTAATTAAAATATTATTAATTTTTATTATAAAATAATAATTTGATTTATTAAAATATTATCAATTTTATTAAACCCCATTTATCCACCGCTCCCACTCCCCCTCAAAACCTCACCATGTCGCACCGCTCCCCTGGAACCTCCCTCTGCATCTCTCTCTCTCTCTCTCCCCATTCGAATTTAAGGAACTCTTCCTGTCTTTCCCACAGAAAAATGAAACACCGCAGCAGTAGTAAGGTACCTCGGCCCACCTTTTCCATCCTCAGCTGGTTTTTCCTGGAAAATCAACCAAACAGCCAACAGATCTCACAAAAACCAGAGCTAACCAGTTCTTCCTTATGGGTTCCATTGGAAGGTGGCCTTTTTCTATCCAAAATTTCAGAAAATTAATTTCTTGAGCTCAGTATTGCAAATTGTGATATGGGTTTTTCTTGGTTTGCCGGGTTGCTTTATGGATTTGTTTATATCGTTGTTCTGTTATGATGCATCTCAGAATCGGAGGTTGTCACGGTTGATGGCCTGGCTGATGTCAGATGGCCCGGCATGTGGTCTGTCGATTTTGAGCCGGTCTCTTTCCTGGCTTGGGCTGGGTGCCAGCCTATCTGCTGGGCTGGAGGGGAAAGCCTGGGTGCCGAGCCATTTTTTTGGTTGGGTGCCGGCCTATTAGTTCCCGGGTGAAACTGCTCTAAGAGCTTGTTAATAAGTAGAATCATGATCAGGTCACTCAATAAGGTATCGTTTACCAGATCTAGACATTAGGCACGATAATTTATTGCATGTCCCATTAACCCGATATGAAACGACACAACCTGTTGTCAAATCGGGTCATTATGGGGTCACTTGTTAAGATTCGGTTAAAATAACGGGTTTGACACAACATGACTCGTTAAGATAACCGGTATGACATGAAAACGATACGAACACAATCTATTTGCCAGGCCTACTGGACAACTAACTATAGTGAAAAATACACCGAACTACATTTTACCTAGGTCTGAGGTGGTTTTCAAAATGAGCCAAGATGTAGTTTTTCCACATTGCACTATGAGATTTTAAAAGGGAGTTTTAACGAAAAACTCGCGGTACTGTTCAATTTAACAAAAAAACCATATTTTTACACTAAAAAGTCAAATCTGGTACTATTCACTTTGCCCTTTATTTTGTTCTTATCGTTAAAACTCAAAGTTTTCAAGCCATTTTTATTAGTTTTCCTATTTTAAAATTGTATCAATTTGTACCTTGTGTTGATTGAATGTCTAATCCATTCAGTAAATCGATGACATGCCATATGTGAGATCCATTTTTTGTGATATCGTATGAGCCACACACTTGCACTTTTTGGGCCAAATTGTGTGCTAGCTCTCATAAACATGTCTCACACTTGCAAGGTCATTAATTTTAAGGACTGTACGGTCAACAATCTAAAGACATAAATGATACAATTTCAAAACATTACGAATAATAAGAGAACATTAAGGGTCTGTTTGGTACTCTATTTGAAATTTTTTATCATTTCTTAAAACATTTCTTGAAAACAATCTTCTTTAAGACTGAAAAAGGTGATTGGTTTGCGATTTAAATTTTTTAAATCTTACGACTTAAACTAGACAAAGAGATCTAAAAAGAAGGATCGCAAGAGAGGGAGAAAGAGGAGAGAGGAGGAAAGAAAGTAAGAGATGATTGAAGGAAAGAGAAAAAAGGAAGAGGATCAGACGAGATAGAGAGTAAGAGGAGTGAGAGAAAGAACCGAGAGAATGAAGATGACGGATTGGAGGAGAGACGAAAAATGTCAAAAAAAAAGGAAAGAGAAAGAAGAAAAGAGAGAGGGTGAGAGAGATAGATTTGGAGTGGGAGGGGAGGAGGGAAAGAAAAGAAATGAGTGAGTAAATTTAAAAACTCTAAAAACTCACTTTTTATGTTTTTAGAGAATAAACTATATTTTTGAGTTAGTCTTGAGTTCAGTTTTTGAAAATAGTCATACCAAACAAGTTTTTAAAGCCTAAAACTTGAAAATTGTTTTTGAGTTTAAAAGTTGGATTCAAGTAGAGTACCAAACAAACCCTAAAATTATGTGTTTAATTTGAAAACCACAAGATATTTGTAGCAAATAGAAAGAAAATTAATGATATTTTTACCAATTCCGATTATTTGTTTTAACACAATTTGATAATTAAAATGTCTCATATTTTTATTTATTACATTTATGATCTTTATTTAATGACTTATTAATAAACATAAAGTTGCATGATTTGGTGAACACGAAGTTGCGTGAATTGGCATGGAAGTATTTTGAGAAGGAATTTCATGACCATTTTTCGAAGAGTAATGTTATTCTTACCACAATTTTATATCACATTTCTTTACCATCTTAAATGGTAGATGAGTTGGACAAGCTAAATCATTTAATTTCAATTTTCTTATTAATTCAAACACTTAAATAATGAAAATTGCAGACTTCAAGATCTCCCTCTAGCGTTAGTAACTTAATTGGGTATGAACCTTAATCCAATAGACAAATTTGATTTTGACTCCTAGTTCGCATGAAATCTAATAAGCATTACTAAATGAAATAATTAGATGAAATCCTTCTTTTAAACCACAAAAAAGAAAAATATTTTGAAAAGAAAACAAAAAAAAATTCACGAGATGAATAACCATGGAGTACCAATGAAGATTGGAGACAGAAATACTTGAAGGGGAATGAGAATTGAGGCTACGGGGCATGAGTCTGGAGATAGAAACCAATGGTGATTGTGGTATACGAATAAATTCTATAAAGCTTGACCATAATCATGGAAATCAACTTAAATCAATAAAAAAACTGGCGTGAAAAAGAAAAGGAAGGAAGAAGAAGCATAATGGATAGGGGAAGTAAGAAGAAGACTCCTCATATACCGCAACCATCATTTAATTAACAATCTTTTTATTAATTATTGATTAACAGTTTGAAATTAAATGCTAAGATAGTATACAATTATGGTACAAAAATATGGTGAGAATATAATTATTGTTTTTCGAAAATAATAGGATATTACATTGGTGGCGGTAAGGTTTTTCCCCGCCCAAAGAGTGAACGGTAAACTACGGACGGTGTGGATCTTCTGCTGATGCTGCATTAACGACACTGGATTCGCTTCTCTTTGTTGATATGGTGTTAACGGTCGACAGTGCGAGTTGGTAAAACTCGCTCTAATGGCTATGGCTGCTCCGACTCTGCACCGCCAATGGCTCCGCTTGTCGAACCCAATAACACGAAAAAGGCCGTCGCTTCCCGGCGGAGCAACCACCACGATTAATCATTGGCAAATCCACAAGAACTCAGCCGGCATCTCTCTCATCTCTTGCTCTTCAACTTCTCAGTCCACTGAAGCCAATACAGAAACCCCCGAGTCTTGTGTGAATTTGGGTCTCCAGCTCTTCTCCAAAGGACGGGTAGTTTCCCATTTTTCCCTACTAATCATCGCAGTTTTCAGTTTCATAGAGCAAATTTTTCGTTTTTGTGAGATGGGTATGTTGAAGTTTAGTTTTCTATTAGACGTAATGGCTATATGTCATTGATATTGTTTCGATATTAATGTTATCGGTTTCCTAACTAAGAAAAAATCATTGGTATTGATACAGTTTCGACAATATGGACTCTAACATTGACGCCAAAGGACGTCCTGCGCGTATGTGTCGAGTTTTCGTGATTTTCTTTATATGTTGCTATAATATGAGCTAAAAGTGTTCATCTTTGAGGTTAGGAAAGCAAAAATATCGTATCTTTAGCTAGAATTGTTTATATGTTGAGTTTAGGAAAGCAGAAATGTGTCGTTGCGGTTTGTTTCTATTTGTTTACGTCTAGAAATTTGTATTTTGGTGAAAAGAAGCTCTCTTTTTTTTTGTTGTATGGAGGTATCTGATATCATGTCTAATTGTCTATGCTCCTGGTGTTTTCAGGTTAAAGATGCCTTGATTCAGTTTGAAAAAGCACTCAGTTTGGACCCCAACACGATCGAGGCCCAGGCTGCGCTGTATAACAAAGCCTGTTGTCACGCCTACAAGTATGGATTTCGGATTACTTCGTTGGTTTTCCTTCTGCATCTCAGACTCTAATGAAAATGGCCGAAATGTGTATTTTCTATCTGAATTTTACCTGCATCTAACTCTTAGCTAGGCTGATAGGTGTTGTTTTTTGTTCACTTTTTGAGGAAGAGGGGAAGGAAGGAAGGCTGCTGATTGTCTACGTACTGCCTTGAGAGAATATGACCTCAAATTTGGCACAATTTTGAATGATCCCGACTTGGCCTCTTTCAGAGCTTTGCCCGAATTTAAGGAATTGCAAGAAGAGGTTTGTTACTAAACTCGAACTGTTATGTGTACCTGTTGTTTTGTCCTGTAAAATTTGAGAGTGCATCTCATCTTCTGGTTGTCTCAACCATTTGGATTATGAAGGTGATGGAGTCATATAAATAACTGTTATTCGTTGTTGAAACATTTGCCATGTTTTCCTCCGTGTATAGACATCTTCCGTAACGAATATTTCTTGTCTATACAGGCTAGACTAGGTGGGGAAGATATAGGCTACGGTTTTAGGAGAGATCTCAAGCTCATTAGTGAAGTCCAAGCACCATTCCGTGGGATTAGGAGATTCTTTTATGTAGCTTTCTCTGCAGCTGCAGGAATCTCTACGTTCTTTACTGTACCCAGGCTGTTCCGTGCAATTGCAGGTGGTGATGGTGCTCCTGATCTCGGAGAAACTGCCGGCAATGTTGCCATTAATATTGGAGGTAAAGTCAAGTGCTTTTACGTGCATATAGAAAGTTCAAAGTATGAATTTCCCTTCTTTTTGATGTGCAAAAGTACTGAGTGACTTCAACTAGATAACCTTGTTATGCAGAACAATACTACGTTTGTCAGATATGGTTCTCGGTATGTTACTCTGCTTCATCGAAAAGAGAACGTTATAATCTTATAGAATATTTGGAGTCATATAAGTTAAGATTCATTCAATGAGCATCCTTTATTTCATAGAAATTGGGAGCAACAGAATAAAAAACCAAAAGATCCGACTTTCACGAGTTTTAGCTTTTGGGTCCGGTGTTCACCAACAGTCATGTTTTCTTTCAGTTTCTTGGGATATCAAGGGATTGAGTATGATACTGAGTGAACTTATGTAACTTGCATTTTAATGTGGCTAAGCTTTTGGATCAGTAATCTACAGGTCTTATTGTTCTTGTGGCATTGTTTTTATGGGAAAACAAGAAGGAGGAGGAACAACTTTCACAAATATCTCGTGATGAAAATCTATCGAGATTGCCATTGCGCCTCTCCACCAACCGGGTTGTTGAGCTTGTGCAGTTGCGAGACACTGTCAGGCCTGTGAGTGCCAATGCTTTTTTTGGTTATCTGGCATCTTTCTATGTAGCTTATATGTTGATATTTCTCTACATCTGATTTCTGTTTTCATTATCTGGATATGCCGATGATCTGATAAAGTCTACGATTTAGGTTATTTTAGCAGGGAAGAAGGAGACCGTGGCCATAAGTATCCAGCAGGCAGCAAAATTTCGAACTGAGCTCCTAAGAAGAGGTGTTCTTCTAGTTCCTGTCATCTGGGATGAAGTTATGGCACCTCAAATAGAGAAGAAAGGGTTCGGTTCACCTTCAAAGGCAGCTGCTGCTCTTCCTTCTATCGGGGTAAGATGCGAAGACTCTCATCTATAGTTCTCTTGCAAAACATCATCCTTGTAGAATTAGATGCATGTTCTGAGCGAGCTTTAGATTGCGACCATTTGTTTCATTCTTCCCACTATATCTGTTGGCTCTATGGTAGGAAGATTTCGAGAAACGAACTCAGTCTATAACTGCAAAGTCAAAGTTAAAAGCTGAAATCCGATTCAAGGCTGAGGTTGTTTCCCCTGGAGAATGGGAAAGGTTACATGCTACTCTACATTGTCTACGCACTTGTTTCGCCACCAATTAATTACTCTAAACAACAAAATGTTTTGTGTTTATATGCATCATTCGGTTTGTATGAGTCATTGTGTTTATATGCTTGTTTAGGTGGATAAAGGATCAGCAAAAGTCCGAAGGAGTTGCTCCCGGTGAGGATGTCTACATTATACTGCGCCTAGATGGTAGGGTTCGAAGATCAGGGAAGGTAAGTGCATACTGCATTGATTTACTTAAGTTCTGGATTTGAGTTTCTGAAATAGCCGATTTGGTTATCACATATACGTGTTTCTTTTGCTCCATTTGTTTCCATACACCCTATAAGCGTTTAAACTCGTTCAACCTAAGGAAAACTTAACTCCGAGCATCATCCTCTCCTTTTCGTTTCCCTTTTTATTGTTTCGGAGTAGAATACATCTGTAATATACTCCGATATCTTTGCAGGGCATGCCTGACTGGCAACAAATTGTGCAGGAGCTGCCGCCTATAGAAGCATTACTTAGTAAACTAGAAAGATAGGAGAGTTCTTACACCTCCCATCCCCCATAATATTTCCCCGAACATCATCCCTTTCGGTGAATTTGGGACGGCTGTATTTGTTTATATACAACAGAGTTTCTTTGTTCAGCCATCTTTGCCGTTACGCAACTCTGTGGGGGCTTATAGCTTAAGTGGTTGAGCGTTTTACTCTCAAAATATTTCCCCGAACATCATCATCCCTAACTACCGTTATATCTAGCTGGCCAACAGAGTATGATAGAATGGCTTGTTTAGCTGTTGTTTTCAAAAAGATTAGTCTGAATCTTCTAACGTAGCAAGAAGTTTAATCAAAGTCAGCTTAAGTTGCTCGAAGTTGTTGTAGTGCCTGCTGGCACAGGTTAAAAAACAGTATCAATTTCAATGATTAGTTGCATACTGACTTATGATTTGAATATACAGGCTAGCGTGCTTCGGTTTTGATGTGGCTCGTTTGAAATTGCTTTAAGAATGGCTAAAAGAGCTCTTTGCTGACTAAAAAGACTTCTAATAGCGTTTGATAGAAAAACTTAAACGCACTTCTAGGTCAACAAGCGCTTCCGGGAGACGGGGAGCATTTCCAATTACTTTTTCAAGAAACACTTAATTTTTTTTATTTAAAGTCTCAACGTCATTCTGATAAAAGCGCCTTCAGCAAGAGCAATTATGTGCAGAAACAACCCGTAAATCTTACCAGCATATTTTTTTACCAGTGGTAAATTTCGTTTTCATGGTAGGTTTTGAACAGATCACGAATTATTCCAATTTCAGCTTCCCTTGTTGCAATAAGAACAAGGTTGAATTAGTGCAAGTCAATTAAGTCATCACCTTGTTAGGTTAACTCTTAACAACTTTAAATACAAGCTGGCAGCCAAAATACACACAGCATACCAAAACCTATGGCCAATTCTTCTGCCATTATCTTTTCCTTGGCCTTCGTTGCTGCTTTGATCATCTCCGTTGATGCAAGCGGCGGTCATGGGGAGAGCTGGGTTCCGGTGAGACCCCGCTGCGAGGGTTCGGTAGCGGAGTGCATGGATGATCATGATGATGAATTTGGCGTGGACTCAGAGATCAGAAGGCGCATCTTGGCCACCTCACAATACATAAGCTATGGAGCTCTGCAGAGAAACACTGTGCCTTGCTCTCAGAGAGGTGCTTCCTACTACAACTGCAAGCCGGGTGCTCAGAGCAACCCATACAACCGTGGATGCAGTGCTATTACTCGTTGCCGGAGTTGATCAACGGTGTAACATGTTTTTCAATGTTTATCACTTGGATTAAATAGAACATGTTGTGAATTGTAATGTTTTTATTATGCTTTATCTTAAAAATCAATCCTAATATGCAAATCTGAGTGTAGCCAAGTTCGAATCCCCCTTCTCTTAGTTTGGATTAGACTAGAATATTGATGAAATATAAAAAAGAAAGCTATCCTAATAACTTTGTGTGTATTTTTTCTCGTCTTCCCATGCCTCGATTAACCAGAATCTCACCTAGAGAAAGGAGTTCCAGAATCATGGTCCAAGGACGAAGTGTCAAAGTTTTCCCAGCAACGAAACATTCAAAATCAAGATAAACACCAATGAACTGTTAAATTCTGATAAGAAACAACGCACGATAAGACATCATCTCATATTAATGACTTTCAAAAGATAGATCACAAACAACATTAGCTACAAGAGCACACCGAGTGTACACAATTGCAGACAAAGAAAAGATAGCACACATTCGAAAACCTTATCAAATGTAAGACAAGCACTATTTTTATCTGCAAGAATGTAACTAAATTTATGCAGAACCTTCATCTTGCTTCACTTCATCTGCTGCTGGCTTGGACTGCTGCATTGGAGACGGAGAGCCCTCCATTCCCATCTCTGTTTTTAGGTCATTGATGCTGCTCTCCAACTCATTTATGCGAGAGCCCATCTCGTCAAGTGATCACAGTTAAGGAAACATAACAGAGAATTCATTTAAGCCACTACAATTATTTAACACAGATTGTAAGGTTTCAAACCCCATTAAGATCCAACAATCCCAACTCGCAGCCAAAACCAGTCAACATCAATATAGATAGTTTTACGGAAAACTGAATTTGAAGGCTTTAATTAACCAGTCATATTCATTTAAAGAACCAAACTTTCCAATGTATAAACCTAGCATGGATCAATAAGTGCTTTCGAAATTAAAGAAACTGAGAAAAGGATATTCTTCGTGACAATGGAGTCGGACATTGTTTGGAACCTAGATTGCTGCAGACAGAAATTTTATCAGTAATCGTCAGTTAGTTGATTCAACCAACATCAACTCAACTTGAAGTTACAACTCGAAAAACTCACCATTTGTTGAAGAAGATTTTGCACCTGCGAACAAACAAACCCCGAAAAAATATGATAAGAACGCCACAGAAGGCGAGATTACCAACATAAAATTCTTGTACAAATGATTCAATAATCTTAAAAGTCCTACATTTTCCGAACAAAAATCGAAACTCGAAAGCTATGAGAACAATTAGGCACTCACAAAAGCAGACATGTCAGCAGTGCTCTGCTTCGGATCCTCCGAATCATGCCCGTCCTGCAAGGAAAACAAATTCACAGTAAAATCATACACTTGCACAACCAAAGCGCTCGACAGAGTTGCCCCAGCGAACCCCAAAGCCACACGCATATGGGCGAAGTGCAACAACAAGGGAGAAAGACACAAGCTTTTGCGGTGGAAATCAACAGTAAACAAAATCTGGGCATCGAAATTTGTAGCTATAAAATTCAAAATTTTGAATTGAATCGAATCGGAGTTGGAAAATTAGGAACCCTAGCGACGAAATTGGGCGAAATTGAACGATTTGTTTCGAGAAAAATAACGAAATAAAGAGCGATGATTTGCAATTACCATTCTCTGCAACTTTGGGAAGTGTCCTTCTTGCTCCTGCTTCCGTCCGTACAGCAGCTGCAATGGCGATGCGTTGGGTGCTTTGGGTGCGGTGTGGCCTCTGATTTATAGTTCCGGTGATTCGTTTCCAATGAAGTTACTGATATGCCCCTCCTTTTGAACCCAAAATTTCTTCTTCTGGCCAAAGGTGATAGTGGGTATTTTGGGAAAGTGAATGACTTGGAAGTTGGGAAGCAGAGCGCCACTGAAATTCAAATTTTTATTATCACAAAATTAAATTGCTCTGCTTTTTGGTTTTTAGAGCAATCATCGGTAAAAGTTTGAACTAAACAAGAAAAGGCTCATCAAGTTCTTGAAACTTCATTTCGTTATTTTTGTCCAATTTGACTAATCTGTCAACTGCAAAATTACGCTCTCTATGAACATGCTGTAAATTACAACTCCAGTTATATATGATCAAACTTCTACACTTTGAGACAAGACTATAGAGGGGATGATTATTAAGGCTAGGTAAACTATAACTGAGAGAGACCATCAAAGCAGAATCAACCTCCACAACAAGATGAGAGATTTTTCTAGCTTTAGAAATCTTCAACCCATAAAATAAAAAAAGTGTTTTAAAGAAAAGCCCATTGTACTGTTTACTTTAACGAAAAACCATATTTTTACACTAAAAAGTCAAACCTAGTACTATTCATTTTACCCTTTATTTTGTCCTAATCATTAAAAAAAAAAGCCCAAAGCTCAGCATAGAGAACTTGCCCAACTCTTTTTTTAGCAATAAAACCAATGATCCAATTACCGTGCCAATCTCTAATTAATCCTCCACTTCCAATTACCCCGTCAGAACCAAGCCTAGCACCATCCACATTTAACTTAAAGGTCCCAGATGGAGGAGGAAGTCAAACCAAGTTAACCTGCACACAATAGTGTTAATCAATCTTGTATAATTAATTCCTCCAATGTCAATGAACAAAGAAAGAAAAAAAATGAATTAACTTCCACCATCTTCCTTGATCAAAATTCAAACCTCATTCAAAAATCGAAAGAGAAGTAATACTAGATCAAGAGCTAGTTGGTCAATCGTCTAATACTTTCAAATTCTCGAAAAATTATAAGCTAAACATCGGAAACTGCCTGTCTTCGATTCCGAAACCCGACTGTGTCCTCAAAACAAGAAGAGCACCAATCGGAACAACAATTTCAAGAGAACCCTAATGCTTGGTAGAGTACAAGGGAAGAAAAAGAAGCTGGAAGTTGCCTTTGTTCTACATTAGCAGATTTAGAATCGTCTGTATAAGCGTTGTTTAAGAAGAACTAGTAAATGCAGCATCATTTATCTTTGTTTTCAGTCGATGCTTTGTCGTCTACATAAGGATATTCAGGTGGGGCGGACCACAGACCGACCAGTATTACTAGGTGGAGAAAAAGAAGCATTGCCGACGAGTACATGCTAGAAGGAAAGACGTTCCAGCAAAACTCCACCCCAATAAACAACATTACACTGTCCAAAATAAACGAAGTTCAATCAACAAAATGATTGGTATCAAAGTAATGATCATACAAGTATTAGTGAAGACTATGTAGCCTAAGGATTCAAGGATAAAGCAGCCTACCGCAGCACTGTGGGGAAAGGCGTTTTCCACAACAGATAAGGTAAGCTATGGAAATACCTGCAGTCAGACACAAAAACATCTTTGTGTGCTATGAACAAAATAAACGAATATATAGCTTATAGATCAAGAACTTTAGTAGAACGACTCCAAGTAGTTTTGAGATATATTGACATCGATTGCATTCAGATTCAGGCCCTCAGCTTTCCTACCATCACGTTTGAGGATACAACTTTTACAGATCCTTCTATATTGTAAATTAGTTACCATGCATTTATAAGTAGAGCTGTCCGGCTACAAGTTATAATTTATACAGAACATCATCCAGCAAAACTTACCAAGAGTAGAACTGATAATGCAATGATCGAGCACATACAATGCCGATGAAATTCCCAACAAACATAGTTGTCACAATATCTAAAATTACCATGCCCATGTTAGTATCAGCTATAAGGAAACGTAGAAAGGAAAAAAACCTTATTACAGAGGCCTTCTACTTACATTCTTTCCTAAGAACTCTGGTGGATGAATGGCTATTGGAGGACTTCTTCAAAGGGAATGAACTTGTCAGAGCAAATTTGAGTTTTAAAGTATCAAGTCTAGAATACAAAAATTTGAAGAGTCCGCCTTCATGCCTGCACAAGACAATTACCAAAACATATTCAGCAAAAATACGCAATCATTTGGCCATCTATAAATACCAGTCACTTGTCAAGATACTAGAGAATTGCATGTTATTGTAGACAAGAGCCTATCTTAGTGCCTGCTTGCCAGTAGAGTGGTATCAGGACGTTGTTATGACTAGTCACATATGGAAATGTGTTGAGAGCAGAACAAATGTTTTCATTTGGCGAGAACATATTCATAACCTCAATTTTACAACTTCCTATTATCTTGCGGGAAAAATAGAACGATCCTTACACCTAACACATAAACCATGCCAATTCCCAATACAACTTATTAAAAAGAATTACACAGTTATGCTTACATGCACCATCTATAATGAGCAAAAGCTGTGAGCAAACCAAGGTGAGCAATCAGCAAAGAGATTGCAAATGCCTTCGATACAAATATTGGCTCAGGAACAAACTTGAAATTAACAGACCTGAGAAAAAGATCGCATGTTATTTTCCAACAACAAAGTGCACGAAATAATCAAGGAAAGGAATTTCAAATGAAAAATAGACCATGTATTGCTAAATGAGCTCAAAAATATGAACTGAAAAATTTCATTTAAAGATCTTAAATTATGTGTTCAAAGAATGTACCAGAAGTGGATAAAGACTCGACCGAGATTAAAGGCTCTTGAGATGTATGCAAATGGATGAGACATGATGAAAGGCATCCCCAACAGTATCTGCAGAACCATTCAGCAAATAGTTGTCAACAAATGAACACCCTGATTGGAAAATGTTCATTGAGGATCTTGAAGTCTAGCTCACCTAAAAATGTTGGAATAAAACACATAAATTCAACTTCCGCATTACCAAAGTTGCTTACTCTGAATTTTAAGAATGGAAAAGGAAAAATAATAGAATGTACATCAAGGCTGCAAGGCTGAATCAACTGAAAACTTTCAAGCCTATGCAAACATTATTTTGTTGAAAACAAAAGGAAGAGGTAAGCACCTGTAGTAACGCTGCACCAGCTAAAGCTGATATCACTCCACTGATACTCATAGCCTGTAAAAGATGTGTTGGTGCTTGAGAAATTTTAGCAAATAACTCACGCACGAATCTTAAAAAAATGTTCAAAGACAAATTAATATTACCTTTAACATGAGGAGTAGTAGAGGTGGAGCATAGAGAAGCACATTCATCTTTATTGAAACAGCTCCACTTGATAGATCACAAAAGCCAAAGTTAAAACAATTATTGTTTATCTTGAAAAAAGTTCGTCAAGCATGTAAAATGCTACCTGAAAATGATCAGTCCAATATGCCATCTTTGGTAAAGAAGTGCAGCCAACGAAGCGTACAAGAGCATCATGGCCAAACAGTCATTAAAAAGACGAAGCACAAAAATAGAATGCACCCTTTTCGATAGACAAAGCAAGGTAAAAGCCCACCATGGAACCTAACAACAACCAAAACGGCATTGGAAGCTGAAATCAGAGCTGATACCTAACGGAGGAGAATTACAGTTTAAGCAAAAGTTGTCCGGTAACACTTTTCTAAATATCCGATCTCTAATACAGTTAGTTTGACTACAACTTCCATGGAACTAGCAAACCTTTCCATTTATGTTGTCATCAATTAGCATGTACAGCAGACAGTTAATAAAACCAATCACAAACTTGCAACATCAGCGACCAAAAGCCGATAAAGCAGAATTAGCACTTCAAAGTCACAAAAAACAAGATTGATTGTTGTCATGCCACATTAGTCTTCCCATAGATGAACAAAATGATCCCCAAGTTTACAATGTACAAAATCCCGAACAAAATCTGCAAACACGAAACAGAAACCGAAACCATCGGACACAAACTAAAAACATAAACGAAAAATTTTCGCATTCGAAAAAATGATCACCTGAGCTGGATAAACTTGGCCTCCTGTAACATACTGAATAGCAGAATAAAAGTACAGGTAACCAGCAGGATAGACCAGCGGCCCTGTGTCCCCTTTTAAGTTCGCGTAGTCTCTCTCTCCACCAAGAAACCCACTAACCTGTCAATCAGATACTGTCATTTTCTCAGTAACCAAACAGACTATAGAAAAAAAAAAAGATAAGAACTTTAGGAAGACCACTCACTTGTGACATGTACGCGTCCCAATCTATCTTCGTATCTGCAACCAAACACTCACGATATCACCAATCCGAATTCAGAGAGAGAGAGAGAGAGAGAGAGAGAGAGAGAGGGAGGGAGATTACAGGGGACATAGGCGACGATAAGGGCTACGAGGAACGAATCGCAGAGGAGCAAGGCGGAAGCGAAGAGTAATTTAGGGTCTTTGAGAATTTTGGGGTTCGAGGAGTTGGAAATCCGCCGGCGCTGCGGGGGGTTCCGCTGTGTCGCCGCCGTCGATCTGCCCGCCATGGTTGAGTCGTCGTCCTTGGACCTCAAACGTACTACAAACTAAAAAATGGACCTGACCGTTGGATTTGAATACTATAGTCCATGATCTGACCTTTGCTTGAAATCGGGCCGGGTTGACGGTGAACAAAAACGTAGGCCCAATATAATCTATATTTTATGGATTGGCAGGCCCAAAATATGGCCCCAATGTTTTGTGGTGGTGACGGGTGGTGACTTGGCACGTTGTTCCTTGATAAAAAAATTGGGAGAGAAGCTTGTATAACATTGGGACGGGATGTCACCATAGCGGCATTCGAGCGTCTTATTTTTTACTTGTGTGTAATTTTTTTTGAACAATCGATATTATCTACACTAAAGAGAGGGGATGGGCTTAGCTTCACAATGAGCTAGCAATAAATTGGTGCAAATTCGCCTTTTGCGAGATTTGAACCTAAGACTTCTCACTTATTAGTGAAGAGGAATACCACTAGACCGTAGTACTAGTGGCTTTTAAAAACTTCAAGGTAGAAAGTTCTTAACTATTTTTTTTCCTTAGAAAAAGAGGATCAGTTGGTAGTTTTACAACGACAGTCCACCATTTAAGAGCCCGAGAAGACCACCATTTAAGAGCCTGAGAAGACTCACAAAGTCATTACAATCTGCCCTGGCTACCATCGTGTCATTCACCAGCGCTGGAAATCGTCTAGTTGGTGATAAAATAGTTAAAAGATGAGGGATTTAAACCTCTAAAAATTGTTAACAAGCTTCACCAAGGGTTTATTAGTCAATTGCATTTACCACAAGAACGTCTTCAGACTATATATTATGTCACCAATTATGAGACCCATACGTATGTGTGTGTGCGCCCCTTCTTTTCTTTTATTTTCTTTGTTTTTTAATGGCCCTATAAACTTGTGAAAAGAACACTCCCCAATCAAAATTAAAATGAGGAATTCTTGGGTTTTGGCATGTCACTTGCTTCGTAGTCGCAACAACCCTAACCCTTGTGCAGCTCTTGCTCATCTGTGTAATTCTCTCCAAACCCTAACCCTAACTTCAGTCCCAGTTTCACCATCTTCACCCCCACCAAACCTTGATTTTCTGCAACACAGGAGTCGCCGCTTCTCCTCCTCTTCAGGTATGTAACCCCGCCTTTTTTTGTTCCATGTATCTAATTCAACCCTAACTCTACCTATCTCATTTTTATTTTATTTATCAATTTATCAGACTATCCTGACTGGAGGTGGAACAAATTTTGGGATATGCACGTGCCATGGGAAGACCGGCGCCATGACAAGTACATAAGTGATGACTCACTGCCCTCTGAAAGTTATCAGCTAAAGGCAGAGTTGAGACAGTCGGACCAAATTGTCTATAAAAGTTGAGAGAGGCACCAGAGACAAGGACACGCAACCAATTAATCAAAAGACATACAAACTCTGTTCTCAAGCCAGTTCGTACCCAGAAAGCTGAATTTTGTCCAGATCCAGTTCTTTTTAGCTATAGTTCCCTCATAGAAAGCCATCTTTTGTCGAGATTAGAAGCTCTGCTACATTCCCTTAGTATTGTAGTATCAATTCCCTTTAGTAAAACCTATTTACTTTTCATCCATCACCGCATACAAACCCTTGTAAACACAAAGAGAGGCGGCTGCAAGAAGTTGAACCTTGCCCGACAAGGTTAAATCTTGCCCGAGTCTCTCTTCTTTGTACTTACATTTAGTATATTTGTCGTTTAATGTACTTTCCTTCATGTATTCAAGTCACTTTCAACTGTTTTCGACTTAAGAGTTCCATTTATATTCGAATATGGTTAAGTTATTAAGCATGTTTTCATTAAAGTAAACTTTGATCGAGGAAACAGTTGGAAGAGCCATGCCCCCTTCATTTTGGACATACAAAACTATGAATTAAAAGTAGGGCTGGTTCGGGTCGGGATCCCGAACCGAAATCCAAAGCCCGAATCCCAAACCGACTCTCTTCGGGATAGGATTCTAAAACCTGAAACCGTACCAGAATTTTGGTATTCCCGAATTTCAGGAATCCCGAAATTGTTTTGATTTTTCGGTTCGGGATCGGGAATGAATGCAGTCAGAAGATATCGACCTAATTTAGGAAGATCGAATCAATGCAGTCCCCTAATCCCAAATTTGTAGACAACCCATCAAAAATCAAACAACTGTGGATCAAAGAAGCCGTCGATCAAAATTCAAAAGCAGAAAAATACAAAGAAATCAAGCATGCAATAACTAAAATTAGGGGATTTTCAAAACAAAAATCCTAATTTTAATACTAAATCCCCAAATTGAAAGTTCAAAACCCTAATCCTCAATTTCAGAATCCAAATCCAAATCAAGGTACAATAATTTCATGAAGTTTGGCACTTTCAGATTAAAGAAGCTTCGATTTGGAGGTCGTTGGAGGTGGAACCATGGAAGTTTGGATTTGGAATATGGTGGTAGTGGTGATTACTCGACGGCCGACGTGTTGAGTTTGTGACAAAGGGAGGAGGAGGAGAGCAGAGAGTGCAGAGACGATTCGAGGGATTAGAGAGAGTGTTGAGTCCGAGGCTGTTGACATAGCAGAGGAGGAGATGATAGAGTGCAGAGAGATCCAAGATGTTAGAGAGAGTGTCTGAGTGTGTGAGAGAGAGAGCGCATAGTCATTTGAGAGATAAGAGAGAAAGTGAGGTCTTTTAGCCAACGGTTGAGATTTAATCTCAACCGAATCGAACGCTTATGGTTTATTCAAGTATATATAATATATAAATATATATATATATATATATATGTATATATCTGTTCAGGATTACCAAACATTTGGCAACCCATTCCCAATTCCCATACCGTAGTCTCGGGATTATTTCGGTATGGGTTACCGAACTTTTCGGGATTTTTTATTTCGGGATTTTTCGGTTTCGGGTTTGGGATTTTTTTTCCAACCCTAATTAAAAGTCCTTGTTTACAAGGCAAGAAAATAACTTAATGCACACTTAACCCATCTGTGACAATCTGTTATACAAAGATAACAGTGGCACGCTCAGATTCTTGTTAGTTTTGATTGAGAGCCTCAAGGCCAACACTAAAGGCCCCACAAAGGAACCTTTCAAACTATAAACTCATTTTGCAGTACACCAAGCAGCAAGATCTTGCCCGACAAGCAAGAAAAAGCCACTTCCTCGGGGAGCTATGCAAGGGACCAGGTCAAGAAATCCAGCCTGAACAACTCTATTTTTCAGTTCCCCCAGAAATTTCCTTGCATGAAAAGGATGAGTATGATTTGGAGATTAATAGAGTTCAAGGTAATCTCTTCAGCGCAATTATATATATATATATAATACTTATTTTAATCCTAAATTGATCTTAAATTTGTTTGAATTTGTTCTATTTTGAGAAAACTTGTTAGTGTAAAGGAGTTTAGCTTATGTGTTTTCATTAATTCATTGGGATATAGGTAAATCTTCGTCAGCGGTCTTCTGCTTCTATGACGCTCGAACAGATGGTAAGTTCTTATGAATTTACTTTCAACAACAAAATCATTCAACCAAGTACTATTTTTCAACTCATGTTTAGTTTACTCTTCTTCTGCAGACTTTTGCTTCATACATTCAGTCATCAATAGGTGGGCTAAGGAATTCCCACATGTAGCATTGTACGAAATCATCATTGATCATCTGGTATGGCATTGTAAAATGATCTTCTGTTAATTTTGTCCAAATTCTTTGCCAATCATTTTAGTTTTTAACAATTATGATATTTTTCTTGTTTTGCTGCAAGATTAGTTGATCTTAAGATTTGTTTATTCTCTCTGCAGAAAGAAGAAGATCGTAATAATGTAATGAGAGAGTACAATATCAATTGTACGATAAATGATTTTGTATTTCTGGTTTTGTTTTGTTTTGTTTTGTTTTGTTTGGACGTAATATTCGATACTTAGTGTAATTTGTACCATATGTTTAGTTATATTTGTAAAGCAAAGGTAAGACTATGTACGATAGACGTTTCTCTCCGACTCTCGCTAAGCGGAGAGATCTGTTGGCTTGAGGTCACACTTTTTTTTTTAAATAAAATTCATTAATTTGTGTTGTAACTTGTAATTTGTACCATATCATAATTAATAATTTGGTAAAGATAACCATACATTATATTAACATAGTTTGGGAAACATATTTTAGCTTATTTAATTGGTTCAGCTGCATGAAACCTCACAAATTATAGGGTTGCTTTCAAGCTGGCATAAGATCTTTGAAGATATCCTACCAACTGATCCTCAAACTCACGAAAATTTTACATTTGTAGGGCCTTCTACTCACACTGTTTATATGTTTGTAGGGTCTTCAAGATCGGCTCCCAACTTTGAATCAACCTTATAGTTTGGGGTTTTATGCAGTAGACTCAAAATTAATTTCCTTTTTTGATGTGTCCATTTCTTTTGCAGCCAACATTTTTTTTGGTTCAAGAAAATGACGAATGTAACTATTTATAGAGACTCTTGTTCGTTCCGCAGAGGCCTGGGAATGGAAAAAATAGTTTACCTCATGTTTGATAAGTGCGCGTTATGAAAAGATGTCCCTAATTAATGAAGGGAATTGATGTTGGGTATCGGCAGCGGAAGAGTAATGGGAAAAGTATCAAGCTAAATTTCTGAAAATAGTTTCTTATATTGTTGCAGGAAGGTCTCGTACAAAAGGGGGTCTGAGGGTCTTTTCATTTCTGTTTTCCTGCTTCTGTTTTTCCTTGCGTTCCATCTGAGTACAAAGAGACCTTCTTATACTAAGAGTAAAAGACCCTAGAAACATATATTATTGCTAATTAACCAACTATGATATCTTGTTATGCCTGATGACTTAGTTAATCTAAGTTGTTTACTCTCCATATATGCAGAAAGACAAGTATAAAAGCATACTGGAAAATCTTAATATTCCCCTTACGGTAAAAGATTTGACCGTTCAAATTTTGTTTGGAGCTAATGTTCTTAATTAAGCTCGACTGATTTAATTGTTCATATCTTTATCCTTAATTTGTTTCCAAAATACAACTTGTATACTTTTTGTAGCCAACATTTCATTTCTATCAAAACGGGAAAAAGGTAGCTGAGATAACCCGTAAGAGCTGGGAGAGCGATGCTTATGAAATTTGCTTATTGTAAAGGTAATTCAAATTGGAAAGGAGAAAACCTGATCTGAGAAACCAAAGCAGCAGCGGCAGAACGAGGCTTTTTTTTTTTTTTTTTTTAATTTTCCTTTGGTGGACGGAAGAGCATTCTTTTTTTTTTATTTCTCTTTTCGGTGAACGCAAACTAGCTTTCTCTTTTGCTGTTTTTGATGGAACGATCATTATATAAAGGAAGTAGCAAACAATGCCTTGAACATATGAACAACAGTCTGCTAATCTTCTTGGAGCTTCTAGAACGAAAGCTTTTTGGACGTTACTTGAAGACTTCTTGTTTTGCGCGATGCGGTGTTATGGTTTTCTTTATCATCTTTATGAACTATGTTCATCCTCTTCACCATCACCACCAAATTCACTCAAGCCCTCTTCTTCCAGTCCCTTATCTTTCAAACCCATCTCTCACTCTTCAAATCTGCATTTTTGGCAATCACAAGAAAGGTGGCTGCCCTCATCTTTTTCTGGAGGTACAATGAAAATTTCCCTTCATGAGTTTGTAATACAAAACCCTCCACATCAGTACCATATAAACTTACTTCCACATCTCTCTGAAATATTTTGTAGTAAAACTCACCAAAACCCTCCAGTTCGGAACTTTATGGACATACTTCCACATGTCTATAAAATATTTTATAGGAAACTTTTGGAGAAGATGAAGGATGTTGAATCACATGTATTCAGTTTTGACCTTGACATTGATTCCTTCGACATTATTTTGCATAACGAAACAATGTACATAGAATTGAAAAAAAGGAAGGAGCACTATGCAAAGTTCAACTTCGATCAGATGCACTTCTTCAATCGTCAGATATTCACTAACGGTGTCCCTAAAGAGCTGGAAAGTATGACAAAAGTGTTGATTCGGACCCAAGACATAGGTGTTGCACTGTTGTATAATGCGACTTTGCCGTCAGTGCTTAGAAACCAAGTACGTATGTGGGTTTATTCCAAGGTAGGTGAAGCAAAAGACTCAAAGGACCAATGGGATCAGATGTACACGATGGAGTTGGATGATTACTTTAGAAAGAAAGGCTTTAAGTATTATCCTCAAGAGAATTGGATGTCAAAAATTGATGTGCGGTTTTACACAAAGGACATGAAGAAATATGGTAATATTCCGATGGAATTCCTCCGTTGCTCAGCCAATATCGTAAAACACGCGCTTCATCATGTAACGTAAAATTAAATATACAAGCTTCATACTTATATTATGGTCATGTACGAGTTGATATGTGCGTGTTTTACGATATTGGCTGAGCAACGGAGGAATTCCATTGGAATATTACCATACTTCTTCATGTCCTCTATGTAAAACTGCACATCAATTTTTGACATCCAATTCTCTTGAGGATAATACTTAAAGCCTTTTCTTTCTGAAGTAATCATCCAACTCCATCATGTACATCAGGTCTCATTGGTCATTTGAGTCTTTCGCTTCACCTACCTTGGAATAAACCCACATACGTACTTGGTTTCTAAGCACTGACGGCAAAGTCGCATGATGCAACAGTGCAACACCTATGTCTTGGGTCCGAATCAACACTTTTGTCATACTTTTCAGCTCTTTAGTGACACTGTTAGTGAATATCTGACGATTGAAGAAGTGCATCTGATCGAAGTTGAACTTTTTGCCGTAGTGCTCCTTCCCTTTTTTTCAATTCTATGTACATTGTTCCGTTCTGCAAAGTTTCCATGTGATTCAGCATCCTTCATCTTCTCCAAAACTGAATCCATGTGATTCAACATCCTTCATCTTCTCCAAAAGTTTCCTATAAAATATTTTATAGACATGTGGAAGTATGTCCATAAAGTTTCGAACTGGAGGGTTTTGGTTAGTTTTACTACAAAATATTTCAGAGACATGGGGAAGTAAGTTTATATGGTACTGATGTGGAGGGTTTTGTATTAACTCACAAAGGGAAATTTTCATTGGACCTCCTGAAAAAGATGAGGACAACCACCTTTCTTGTGATTGCCAAAAATTCAGATTTGAAGAGTGAGAGATGGGTTTGAAAGACAAGGGACTGGAAGAAGAGTGCTTGAGTGAATTTGGTGGTGGTGGTGGTGGTGAAGAGGATGAACATAGTTCATAAAGATGATAAAGAAAACCATAACACCACATCACGCAAAACAAGAAGTCTTCAAGTAACGTCCAAGAAGCTTTCGTTCTAAAAGCTCCAAGAAGATTAGCAAACTGCTGTTCATATGTTCAAGGCATATTGTTTGCTACTTCCTTTATATAATGATCATTCCATCAAAAACAGCAAAAGAGAAAGCTAGTTTGCGTTCACCGAAAAGAGAGAAAAAAAAAAAGAATGCTCTTCCGTCCACCAAGGGAAAAAAAAAATTTTAAAAAAATTTTAAAAAATTAAAAAAAAAAACCGTTCCGCCGCTGCGTAGTGCTTTGATTTCTCAGATCAGGTTTTCTCCTTTCCAATTTGAATTGCCTAATCAATTTTCTTTATAGCAAAAGGAAAGAAGTAAAACCTTTGTTTGGTCGGAAGGCAAGAATAGGAATAGGAAACATGTATTTTAGCACAATTGATGAAGGAAACATGTATGCAAAGCTTTCGACAGTGCAACTTAATTCATGAAGTTCAAAAACTATTTTGTATAAGATTGTTCTCTAATTTTTTTGGTGATGAGAAGATGGACATCTTTTTTTGAAACAAAAAATTACTTCGTCTCTCCATGCCATGACGGGTTAAGCTCTGCAGTGCAGATTTCGTAAGCCAAAGCATAACTGAGGAGTAAGGAGGCATTTGATTTTTACGAGTCCGACAAGCAGATCGAATAAATTAGATGTACGACTCTGTATTTTGACAATCGAGAAAAGTATGTTCATCAGGAATTTTCAGATATATTTGTATTGCAAGTCATCCTGATAATACATAGCCCACCATCAAAATAAATAAACGCTTTTTCGAACCGTTTCCGCACCATGCATGCTCCTAAAACAAAGTAGTTGGTGCTTCACCTGAGGAATCAACTCCTTTTCTCTCATTGCCAGGTGATCTTTCTGTACCTCAACGTATCTTCAACTGTACTCTTCTCCTTATCAGATGATCTTTCTGTAGGTCGACGACTGCAAGATGAGAAAATTCAACAATAGGGTTCACCAACTATTTTATTAATTTATACAATACAATAAATACATCTTATCCGACTAAGTGGGATCAGTTGTATAATCCTAGAACATTGTGCTCGATTTTGTGTCAAGTCTTCCATTAGCTCCAATAAGAAATGGAAAGAAAAAAAAAGTATAATTAAAGCCCACACAAATTTACAAAAGCTCGCAAACCTGAGGTAATCTTGAAAGGGTAGTGCTATTCACATACCATTTTTTACCTTTCACACACCCTTGCTAATTTGTATCCATTGATCTTCTCTAATTCATTTGATCCAACGATAGAAAATTGAGAGAGATGTGTGAGAAATAAAAATCGGTATGTAGATAACCAAACCCATCTTAAAAATACTTACATGTAGAGTTCCACAAGAGTCTTTTTCAAGCAAATCTCGTAAGCATCACTCTCCCAGCTCTTACGGGTTATCTCAGCTACCTTTTTCCCGTTTTGATAGAAATGAAACGTTGGCTGCAAAAAATATATAAATTGTATTTTAGAAACAAATTAAGGATAAAGATGTGAACAATTAAATCAGTGGAGCTTAATTAAGAACATTAGCTCCAAACAACATTTAAAGGGTCAAATCATTTACCGTACGGGGAATATTAAGATTTTCCAGTATGCTTTTATACTTGTCTTCCTACATACATAGAGAGTAAACAATTTAGACTAACTAAAATGAAATAGGCAGACACACATCCCATAGCAATTACAAGATTACTACATGAGTAAAACCATAAATCAAACAGTTCAATTAAAAGATGGAATGCAAGGAAAAACAGAAGAAAAAGACCCTCAGACCCCCTTTTGTACAAGATCTTCCTGCATCAATATAAGAAATTATTTTCAGAAATTTAGCTTTTTACTTTTCCCATTACTCTTCCGCTGCCGATACCCAACATCAATTCCCTTCATTTAGGGGCATCTTTTCCTAACGCACACTTATCAGAATGCTAAACAACCCCGAAGTTGTTTTCTACCTTATTCTTAAATATTAAGTTGGGATTAAAAAACTTAGCAGAAAACTGAACGGTTTCCAGAAAAAAAAAAAAAAAAAAAAAAAAAGGATTCAAGTTAATATAAGACTGGATTACAGTGGCACACCTCAGGATCAAGGATGAACTCGTATGCTGTTACATGTGGAAATGGCTCACACATTTCCATAAACATATCAGAAGTGACATGAGAGACTGCACAAGAAGAGTACATCAAACACAAGTCGGAAAAGGAGCAGCTTATTTTAGAAAATGATAGCCACACACATTTTTTCTCTTCCTACACACTTCGTCGTCAGACTGAATAAATAAAACGGAAACAATACAAATGATCAAGCAGGGTTTTGTAAGGGAAGAAACAAGGTGTGTGGTTATCATTTCTCTATTATATTGCAAAAACAAACTAGCTTAAACAGAGTAAATTCATTTGAACTTACTGGCCTCATAATAGGTCGTGAATAATATAATTGCCGGCAAAGATTCGTCTGTGAATTAAAGGAGCAAATAAGAAACTGTTTGAAATTCTATGTTTTCTCAAGAGTCAATAGTAAGCAATTTCATTAAAAGAAACCTACAAGTAAAAAATTTCATCCAAAAATTAAACAACAACGTAAAACAACCGAACCCATATCCGATTAAGTGGGGCTGAGTGTATGATTCCTAGAACGTACCTTGAATTGTTTTAACTGCTCTAACATACTGATCGTAATGGTTGTTCAGCAAAATGAGAGGAATGCCTGAGTAACCTGAAAATAAGAAAATTTGTGAACAAAGTTAATTCAGCGGCAGGAAGGCAACAAGACATGAAAATTTGTGAAAAGAGGGTTACCAACCCTTGTAGTTGATGGACCAGCGGCTAGTGGAGCCAATAATAATTTCCTTTTTTGGGCTGGAGTCAAGGGTACAGAAGGGTTTTGAAGTAGAAGAAATTGCCAGTGGCGGTGGTCGGCGTGGTGGCGAAGATGGTATGATTGGGCCTGAAGTTGTCAGGGTTTGAATTATATTAAAAGGATTCTCAAGGTTATGGTGATGAATAAGAGCTGCGCAGGGTTTCGTGCGATTGCCGAGCAACTGTCGCAATAAAACCCTAGAATTCCTAGCCATTCTCTTCTCTCTCTCGCTTCGCTTCCAAATCCCGAATTCCTGGCTTTATTCACCAAAGTTTAGTGGATTGGGTAGTATTATTCTACGTAGAATCTCCTTACACGGTTTTCTAGTCAAGAGTAGCTTGTATAAAAATATATAACCTAATCGAAATTTAGACTGCAGTGGCCAACACTAATTATAAACGATAAATTCTCAATTCTAAACCCTAGACACCCACACTAATTATGAGACCTATATATAAGTATGTGTGTGTGCTGTGCGCCTTTTCTTTTTCATGGCCCTAAAAAAAGAGAAAATTAGAATGCTTTACAATTTTTTTTCAGTTTTAAGATTAAACATTTATTCCTTTTAAAGATTTGATTAAAATATTTTGACCATTTTTTTTAACAAATGATATTATCTACACTAAGGGGAAGGGAATGAACTTAGATGAGCTAGCTTTGACCAATTGTCACCTCAATAACTTTCAATTTATTTAGTTTCCATGGCATTAATTTAAATTCATTTATATAAAGAGATAATGGTAGTTTAGCAATTAATTGCCTATATAATATAGGAAATTAATTTCGTCAATCCCCTTCTATGCATTAAATGACTTTTTTTTAATAAAATAAGGTAAAAATTAATTTAATTAATTCCTCATTATTAGTATTGAAAAAAGAAGATAACTTTCTATTAAAAACGTCTCAATGAAAAAAGTCATTAAACATATTTTTTTCAAGAAACAAAATAATCAAAAAATCAAATGCACCAAATTAAATGTGCCCAGATGTTTTGGGGTCCTTTCGTTTAAATAATCAAATGCACTGACAATTTTTTTATAAATATTCTACTCAATTCACAAAAATAAAAATTATAATAAGCAATTAAAAAAATCTGGCAGCACCATAATAAGGGGTGTATAATAAATGCATAGACATAGGAACAATAGGAAAGGGAAAAGAAAAAAAGAAAAAAAGAAAGAAAAGAAAACGAAATGCCCAGTGAAGAAGTCGTCAACCTAAACTTCTAAACAAAATTGAACTTCTAACGTGAAAAACTAGATAATCACCAAAATTTTAGGAAACTGTTAACACAAATTTTTAAAAGGAATAGTCTAAGAAATTCAAAGATGAAGCATATATATATATATATATATAAATTCATTTTAATCCCTAAATAAGATTAACCTTTCAATAATACCGTATTGAAGATTAAAAACTTAAAATAATCATTTGACTGATGTCCACGTCAGATTATATAGTCCATGTCATATTTAATTATTTTTCTACAAATTTATTATATTTTTAGTTTACCTATATTGCTCTTAGGTACAGATAAGTGGTTAAACGTTTTGTAGTTCAGGATTCCTCGCGTCTCTGCCCGTTATGATTCCTCTCTCCATCGACTATGCATCGGTTACGATTCATCTCTCCATCTCCGGCTTCAATGAAGTTTTTCCCTTTTTCTATGCTGATGACGATGTTCACGCTTCCTTTCTATTTATTGATCCCGAAAATCAGGTTGGATTGTCTCATTATCAATTCATAATAATCATCCTGATTTTTAGAATTTTCTTATATAAACTTTGTCCAACTTTCCGGCCGAAATCCGGCATTCCCTTCCGTTTAGCTTATAACATGATTTTTTATTAAACAAAACTTATAACATGGTTTTTTATTAAAACTAAAACTTTTTAAGCATTTTTCATTAATTTTCCTTAAAATTTAATGTGCCCAGATGTTTTGAGGTCCTTTCATTTAAATAATCAAATGCACTGACAATTTTTTTTTTTTATAAATATTCTACTCAATTCACAAAAATAAAAATTATAATAAGCAATTAAAAAAATCTGGCAGCACCATAATAAGAGATGGATAATAAATGCATAGACATACGAACAATGAGTGCATTTTTGCTCACCACCATTTGGTGTGGTGTATGTTCACCATCCTATTTATCACCGTTAGATGAGTTTGAATTTTGAGATTTGTTCATATCCACTACACGAATCTCGAAATTCAAACACATATAACGGTGATAAATAGAGTAATGAGCATACACCACACTGACTAAATGGTGGTGAGCAAAAATACTCCCTAGGAACAATAGGAAAGGAAAAAAGAAAAGCAAACGAAATGCCCAATGAAGAAGTCGTCAAAACCTAAACTTCTAAACAAAATTGAACTTCTAACGTGAAAAACCGGAAGATAATCACCAAAATTTTAGGAAATTGTTTAATCAAATTTTTAAAAGGAATAGTCTAAGAAATTCAAAGATGAAGCACCTATATATATACATAAAAAACGCCACCCCCCCCAAAAAAAAAAAAAAAAAAAAAAACTCCCCAGTCAAAAGTAAAATGAGGAATTCTTGGGTTTTGGCGCGACACTTGCTTCGCAGTTGCACCAACCCTAACCCTTGTGCAGCTCTTGCTCATCCGTGTAATTCTCTCCAAACCCTAACCCTAACTTCAGTCCCAGTTTCACCATCTTCACTCCCACCAAACCTTGATTTTCTGCAACACAGGAGTCGCCGCTTCTCCTCCTCGTCAGGTACGCAACCCCGCCTTTTCTGTCCCATGCATGTATCTAAATCAACACTAACTATAACCCTAGTTATCTCTTTTTTAATTTATTTATCAATTTATCAGACTATCCTGACTGGAGGTGGAATAAATTTTGGCATATGCACGTGCCATGGGAAGACCGGCGCCTCTTCGTAGGTACTTCATCTCTCCTTTAAGTCAGTGTTTTTGTCAATTACACCGACTTTGCTGTAACCACAAATACTTTATTTTTCAGTTCCCCCAGAAATTTCCTTTTATGAAAAAGAAGAGTATGATTTGGAGATTAAAAGAGTTCAAGGTAATCTCTTCGGCACAATTACACACACACACACACATACACACACACATATATATATATATGTATATATTTTAATCCTAATTTGATCTTAAATTTGTTTGAATCTGTTCTGTTTTGAGAAAACTTTTCATTAATTCGTTGGGATATAGATAAATCTTCGTCAGCGGTCTTCTGCTTCTATGACGCTCGAACAAATGGTAAGTTCTTATGAATTTACTTTTAACAGCCAAATCATTCAACCAATACTAGTTTTCAACTTTTGCCGGGTTTACTCTTCTTTTGCAGACTTTCGCTTCATACATTCAGTCATCAATAGGTGGGCTAACGAATTCCCACATGTAGCATTGTATGAAATTATCATTGATCATCTAGTACGGCATTGTAGAATGATCTTCTGTTCACTTTGTCCAAATTCTTTGTCAATAGATTACTTAAATTTGTTTATTCTCTCTGCAGAAAGAAGACGACCGCAATAATGTAATGAGAGAATACAGTATCAATTGTACGGTAAATGGTTCTTTTTTTTTGTTTGGATGCAATGTTCATACTTAGTTTAGTGTTTACCATATGTTTAATTATATTTGTATTCAAAATAAAATTCGTTAATTTGTGTTGTGACCTGTAATTTGTGCCATATCATAATTAATAATTTGGTAATGATGACCGTACAATATAGTAGATAGTTTGGGAAATAAATTTTAGCTTTCTTTTGTCTTTAGATAAAAAGTTAATTGGGTCAGTTAACCTCACAAATTATAGGGTTAATTTCGAGCTGGCATACGATTTTTGAAGATCATTGATACTCATATTCACGAAAAATTTATATTTATGCTCATGTCAGACTGTTTATATGTTTGTAGGGTCTTCAAGATCGGCTGCCAACTTTAAATCAACCTTAAAGTTTGGGGCTAGACCCATAATTAATTTACTTTGTTGATGTGGTATTTCTGTTGCAGCCAACATTCCGTTTCTTTCAAAATGGGGAAAAGGTAGATGACCTGGCCGGTGGCTCTGCCATACTCTTGGCAAAAACTCTTAACAAAATTTATGGGTAATCATTTTCTGGATTTACTCTACATTTGTGTGCTTTGACGTAGATGTAGATCTGGCCAGTTTACACACAACTCCTTAACACGACTTAAGCACAAGATATATTTTTAGATATTACTTAGCTACTCACTAGTAAATACTCTATGTATTTACTTTTTGATTTGGTTCAATAAAAAAATGTCAGTGTTACTAAATGTTGTTGAATTATTCATCTAGGGGAGGAGAATGGAGTACAGCACAAGTCCTTGACACACAATTAGTTAAGAAAGATGGGAATGGTGGAGTTTGTTCATCATTTGAAGTGGAAGCAGTGGCACATGATACTTGGGATACAAGTTACGAATTGAAACACTATTCCAAATGCCCTTGCAATTTGTGCCGTAGCTATAAGTACCTGGGACTCAAGTTGTCACAGCAACAGCGTGAAATTGAGATTGAAAAGGATGAGAAGTAAAGTTTAAACTTAAAACTTGTTTGGTGGTTTGGAATTGCAATAGCTACCTTGTGTTTTTGTTAGCTTTGGGTGCGGTGGTTTATAGTTCCAGTGAATCGTTTCCAATGAAGTTACTGATATGCCCCTCCTTTTGAACTCAAAATTTATTTTTAAGAAAACTAAATAAAATGGTTTAAAAACTTCATTTTGTTATTTATACCCAATTTGACTAATACGTCAGCTGCAAAATTACGCTCTCTATTAACATGCTGCAAATGACAACTCCAGTTATCTATGATCAAACTTCTACACTTTAAGACAAGACTATAGAGGGGATGATTATTAAGGCTAGGTAAACCATAAATGAGAGAGACCAACAAAGCAAAATCAACCTCCTAAATAAGATGGGAGAAATTTTTGTAGCTTTGGTAATCTTCAACCCATAAAAACAAAAGCCCAAAGCTCAGCATAGAGAACTTCCCCAACTCCTTTTTTAGCAACAAAAACCAATTATCCAGTTACCGTGCCAATCTCTAATTAATCCTCCACTTTCAATCACCCCGATAGAACCAAGCTTAGCACCATCCACATTTAACTTAAAGGTCCCAAATGGAGGAGGAACCCAACTAATTTAACCTGCACACAATAGTGTTAATCTTGTATGATTAATTTCTCCAATGTCAATGAACAAAGAAAGAAAAAAAATGAACTAACTTCCACCCTTCCTTTATCAAAATTCAAACCTCGTTCGAAAATAGAAAGAGAAGTAATACTAGATCAAGAGCTAGTTGGTCAATCGTGTAATACTTTCAAATTCTCAAAAAATTATAACATAAACATCGGAAAGTGGCTGTCTTCAATTCCGAAACCCGACTGTGTCCTCAAAACAAGAAGAGCACTATTTGGAACAACAATTTCAAGAGAAGAAACAAAACCCTAATGCTTGGTAGAGTACAAGGGAAGAAAAAGAAGCTGGAAGTTGCCTTTGTTCTACATTAGCAGATTTAGTATCGTCTGTATAAGCGCTGTTGGAGAAAATGTAGAAATATAGAGAATAATTCGAATGATGACTTTGAGGTACGACTTGAATCGTTTCCTTAAAGTGTTATTTGCCCCCACTCGAATGAGTTTGCTAAAGGGTTCTTGGCAAGTCACTTCCAGGATACAACAGAGTATGAAATATTTGATTAGCAAAACCGAATTATATTCCCTTAGAAATAACTAGAAAGAAATTGTATGAATGTGATAAAGAGAGAAAAGAGAGCAAAGAAATTATGTAGACAACAAATTTCTGAATGAATTCTCTTCTACTAATGTTAACAATATATATAGAGAGAATTGCACCTTTTAGACATATCATTTGGTTTTGGGTGTACCCTCTCACCATGAGATACAACTAAACATTGCAGCAATGTTTCTAATGGATACGTCTGATACAAGAGGTCAATTACCAATAATTACATCTGTTGGAAAGGGAATGCATCTGTTCGGTTCGGGATGCATCATGTTTTTCCGCCGAACAGTAAAAGGTGCAGCAGTTTTCAATCTCCAAAGAATGTGATTGTTGGGTGACTAACCCAACTCCATCTTCTGACAAACAGCCGCTCTCATATATATATATATACATATACACACACACACTATATTATATTATATTCTTAAAATATTTAACAAGCGCTGTTTAAGAAGAACTAGTAAATGCAGCATCCTGTATCTTTGTTTTCAGTCAATGCTTTGTCGTCCACATAAGGATATTCAGGTGGGGCGGACCACAGACCGACCAGTATTACTAGGTGGAGAAAAAGAAGCATTGCCGACGAGTACATGCTAGAAGGAAAGATGTTCCACCAAAACTTCACCCCAATAAACAACATTACACTGTCCAAAGTCAACGAAGTTCAATCAACAAAATGATCGGTATCAAAGTAATAATCATACAAGAATTAGTGAAGACTATGTAGCCTAAGGATTCAATGATAAAGCAGCCTACCGCAGTACTGTGGGGAAAGGCGTTTTCCACAATAGATAAGGCAAGCTATGGAAATA
Source organism: Malus fusca (assembly GCA_035220775.1). Lineage (NCBI taxonomy): Eukaryota > Viridiplantae > Streptophyta > Magnoliopsida > Rosales > Rosaceae > Malus > Malus fusca. The sequence goes on from CM069069.1 coordinate 40,351,817, forward strand.
CCTGCAATCAGACACAAAAAGACCTTTGTGTGTTATGATCAAAATAAACGAATATATACCTTATAGATCAAGAATTTTAGTAGAACGACTCCAAATAGTTTTGAGATACATTGACATCGATTGCATTCAGATTCAGGCCCTCAGCTTTCCTACCATCATGTTAAAGGATGCAACTTTTACAGATCCTTCTATATCGTATATTAGCTACCACGCATTTCTAAGACGAGCTGTCCGGCTACAAGTTATAATTTATACAGAATATCATCCAGCAAAACTTACCAAAAGTAGAACTGATAATGCAATGATATAGCACATACAATGCCGATGAAATTCCCGATAAACATGGTTGTCACAATATCTAAAATTACCATGCCCATGTTAGTATCAGCTATAAGGAAACATAGAAAGGAAAAAAACCTTATTACAGAGGCCTGCTACTTACATTCTTTCCTAAGAACTCTGGTGGATGAATGGCTATTGGAGGACGTCTTCAAAGGGAATGAACTTGTCAGAGCAAATTTGAGTTTTAAAGGATCAAGTCTAGAATACAAAAAATTTGAAGAGTCCGCCATCATGCCTGCACAAGACGATTACCAAAACATATTCAGCAAAACTACACAATCATTTGGCCATCTATAAATACCAGTCACTTGTCAAGATACTAGAGAATTGCATGTTATTGTAGACAAGAGCCTATCTTAGTGCCTGCTTGCCAGTACAGTGGTATCAGGAGGTTGTTATAGTCACATATGGAAATATGTTGAGAGCAGAACAAACGTTTTCATTTGGCGAGAACATATTCGTAACTTCAATTTTATAACTTCCTAACAAAACTTTTATCTTGTGGGAAAAATAGAACGATCCTTACACCTAACACATAAACCACGCCAATTCCCAATACAACTTATTAAAAAGAATTACATAGTTATGCTTACATGCACCATCTATAATGAGCAAAAGCTGTGAGTAAACCAAGGTGAGCAATCAGCAAAGAGATTGCAAATGCCTTCGATACAAATATTGGCTCAGGAACAAACTTGAAATTAACAGACCTGATAAAAAGATCGCATGTTATTTTCCAACAACAAAGTGCACGAAATAATGAAGGAAAGGAATTTCAAATGAAAAATAGACCATGTATTGCTAAATGAGCTCAAAAATATGTTCAAAGAATGTACCAGAAGCGGATAAAGACTCACCCGAGATTAAAAGCTCTTGAGATGTATGCAAATGGATGAGATATGATGAAAGGCATCCCCAACGGTATCTGCAGAACCATTCAGCAAATAGCTGTCAACAAATGAACACCCTGACTGGAAAATGCTCTTGAATTGAGGATCTTGAAGTCTAGCTCACCTAACAATGTTGCAATAAAACAAATACATTCAACTTCCGCATACCAAAGTTGCTTACTCTGAATTCTAAGAATGGAAAAGGAAAAATAATAGAATGTACATCAAGGCTGCAAGGCTGAATCAACTGAAAACTTTCAAGCCCATGCAAACATTATTTTGTTGAAAACAGAAGGAAGAGGTAAGCACCTGTACTAACGCTGCACCAGCTAAAGCTGATATCACTCCACAGATACTCATAGCCTGTAAAAGATGTGTTGGTGCTTGAGAAATTTTAGCAAATAACTCACGCACGAATCTTAAATAAATGGTCAAAGACAAATTAAAATTACCTTTAACATGAGGAGTAGTAGAGGTGGAGCATAGAGAAGCATATTCATCTTTATTGAAACAGCTCCACTTGATAGATCACAAAAGCCATAGTTAAACCAATTATCATTTATCTTGAAAAAAGTTCGTCAAGCATGTAAAATGCTACCTGAAAATGATCAGTCCAAGATGCCATCTTTGGTAAAGAAGTGCAGCCAACGAAGCGTACAAGAGCATCATGGCCAAACAGTCATTAAAAAGACGAAGCACAAAAATAGAATGCACCCTTTTCGATAGACAAAGCAAGGTAAAAGCCCACCATGGAACCTAACAACAACCAAAACGGCATTGGAAACTGAAACCAGAGCTGATACCTAAGGGAGGAGAATTACAGTTTAAGCTAAAGTTGTCAGCTGAAAAAACAATAAGCTGTTATCTTAAATATCCAGTAACACTTTCCATTTATGGTGTCATCAATTAGCATGTACAACAGGTAGTTAATAAAACCAATCACAACTTTGCAACATCAAAATCAGCAGCCAAAAGGCGTTAAAGAAGAATCAGCACTTCAAAGTCACAAAAAACAAAATTGATTGTTGTCATACCACATCAGTCTTCCCATAGATGAGCAATATGATCCCCAACAAAATCTGTAAACAAGAAATAGAAATCGAAACCATCGGACACAAAGTACGGTTAAAAACAAAAAACATAAACGAAAAACTTTCGCATTCAAAAAAATGATCACCTGAGCTGGATAAACTTGGCCTCCTGCAACATACTGAATGGCAGAATAAATGTATAGGAAACCAGCAGGATAGACCAGCGGCCCTGTGTCCCCTTTTAAGTTCGCATAGTCTCTCTCCACCAAGAAACCCACTAACCTGTCAATCAAATACTGTCATTTTCTCGGCGCATTTTCTCAGTAACCAAACTGAATATAGAAAAAAGATTAGAACTTTAGGAAGATCACTCACTTGTGACATGTACGCGTCCCAATCTATATTCGTATCTGCAACCACAAACACTCACGATATCACCAATGCGAATTCACAGAGAGAGAGGGAGGGAGGGAGATTACAGGGGACATGGGCGACGATAAGGGCTACGAGGAACGAATCGCAGAGGAGCAAGGCGGAAGCGAAGATTAGTTTAGGGCCTTTGGGAATTTTGGGGTCCGAGGAGTTGGAAATCCGCCGGTGCTGACCGTTGGATTTGAATACTATAGTCCATGATCTGACCTTTGCTTGAAATCGGCCGGGTTGACGGTGAACAAAAACATAGGCCCAATATAATCTATATAGTTATGGATTGGCCGGCCCAAAATATGGCCTCAAACGTTTTGTGGTGGTGACTGGGCACGTTGTTCCTTGATTAAAAAAAGGGAGTTTTAACGAAAAGCCCACGGTACTGTTCACTTTAACGAAAAACCACATTTTTACACTAAAAAGTCAAACCTGCTACTATTCACTTTACCCTTTATTTTGTCCTTATCATTAAAACTCAAAGTTTTCAAGCCATTTTCATTAGTTTTCCTTTAAAAAAATGGTAAATCTCAGTTTACTATCTTCAAGCTTTGTGGTTTTCAACATTTGGTACATGAAGTTTTTTTTCGTCCCAGAGTCATACCTAAAGTGTTAATTTTGGGACAGTCTGATACATCCTTTAGACTGACTGTTAAGTCTCCCGTTAATTGATGATGTGGCGCCTATGTGGACAATGATTGGGCGTCACGTGTCATTGAGAGGTCCACGTGAATATTAAAAAATTAAAAAAAAAACTTAAAAATTAAAAAACTAAAAAAATTAATAAATTTTAAAAACATTAAAAAAAATTTAAAAATAGAAAAAGGTGGGGATAATTGCTTCCTCTCCCCCGTCCCCTTTTCTCTCTTCTGCAATTAGTTCTTCTGCGGATCTGGGTGCGACGGAGGTGCAACTTTGGTGTTCTGGCGGGTTGCGGCGGGAGGTCAAGTAGGTGCGAGCTTGCTACGGGTTGAGCATTAACAGGTGCGGGGTTGGTTGGTTGGGTGGTTTAGGCAGAAAAGAAATGGTTGGGATTTGGGCTGGGGAGTCTGGCGTGCCTTCGGCTTTGCGCAACTCGGATTAAGGAAGAAGAGATGAAAACCCAATGAGTGGGATTTGGCCGTGGAGTGAAGAGATGAGCGGCTCTCGCCTTCACCTTCATTCCCAAATTTCTGCAATTTTTTTTAAGGGTAAGGGAAAACACACAATGGAAATTGGATTTGGAAAAAATTTAATGGGCAAACTCCATGGACAAAGAATTCTAATTCTTCGGAGCAAATCGGATCGATAGGGCTTATCATTGGGCACGCTTTATTTTTCCTTTCAATTCCTCTGTTGGTGGCCGAATTGATCTCCGCCCACCCATTGCCAGTTGCAGCGAGACGAAGGGCGATGGTTACGAGGTCTGGAAACCTCTGCTAAGGCTTATGAGGTCGCGAGGGCGATGGTTACGAAGGGCGATGGCTATGAGAACAATTAGGCACTCACAAAAGCAGACATGTCAGCAGTGCTCTGCTTCGGATCCTCCGAATCATGCCCGTCCTGCAAGGAAAACAAATTCACAGTAAAATCATACACTTGCACAACCAAAGCGCTCGACAGAGTTGCCCCAGCGAACCCCAAAGCCACACGCATATGGGCGAAGTGCAACAACAAGGGAGAAAGACACAAGCTTTTGCGGTGGAAATCAACAGTAAACAAAATCTGGGCATCGAAATTTGTAGCTATAAAATTCAAAATTTTGAATTGAATCGAATCGGAGTTGGAAAATTAGGAACCCTAGCGACGAAATTGGGCGAAATTGAACGATTTGTTTCGAGAAAAATAACGAAATAAAGAACGATGATTTGCAATTACCATTCTCTGCAACTTTGGGAAGTGTCCTTCTTGCTCCTGCTTCCGTCCGTACAGCAGCTGCAATGGCGATGCGTTGGGTGCTCTGGGTGCGGTGTGGCCTCTGGTTTATAGTTCCGGTGATTCGTTTCCAATGAAGTTACTGATATGCCCCTCCTTTTGAACCCAAAATTTCTTCTTCTGGCCAAAGGTAATAGTGGGCATTTTGGGAAAGTGAATGACTTGGAAGTTGGGAAGCAGAGCGCCACTGAAATTCAAATTTTTATTATCACAAAATTAAATTGCTCTGCTTTTTGGTTTTTAGAGCAATCATCGGTAAAAGTTTGAACTAAACAAGAAAAGGCTCATCAAGTTCTCGAAACTTCATTTCGTTATTTTTGTCTAATTTGACTAATTTGTCATCTGCAAAATTACGCTCTCTATGAACATGCTATAAATTACAACTCCAGTTATATATGATCAAACTTCTACACTTTGAGACAAGACTATAGAGGGGATGATTATTAAGGCTAGGTAAACCATAATTGAGAGAGACCATCAAAGCAGAATTAACCTCCGCAACAAGATGAGAGATTTTTCTAACTTTAGAAATCTTCAACCCATAAAAAAAAAAAAGTTTTAACGAAAAGCTCACGGTACTATTCACTTTAATGAAAAATCACATTTTTACACTAAAAAAATCAAACCTGCTACTATTCACTTTACCCTTTATTTTGTCCTTATCGTTAAAACTCAAAATTTTCAAGCCATTTTTATTAGTTTTACTTAAAGCCCAAAGCTCAGCATAGAGAACTTCCCCAACTCTTTTTTTAGCAATAAAACCAGTGATCCAATTACCGTGCCAATCTCTAATTAATCCTCCACTTCCAAATTACCCCGTTAGAACCAAGCCTAGCACCATCCGCATTTAACTTAAAGGTCCCAAATGGAGGAGGAACTCAAACCAAGTTAACCTGCACACAATAGTGTTAATCAATCTTGTATAATTAATTCCTCCAATGTCAATGAACAAAGAAAGAAAAAAAATGAATTAACTTCCACCATCTTCCTTGATCAAAATTCAAACCTCATTCAAAAATCGAAAGAGAAGTAATACTAGATCAAGAGCTAGTAGGTCAATCGTCTAATACTTTCAAATTCTTGAAAAATTATAAGCTAAACATCGGAAACTGCCTGTCTTCAATTCCGAAACCCAACTGTGTCCTCAAAACAAGAAGAGCACCAATCGGAACAACAATTTCAAGAGAAGAAACAAAACCCTAATGCTTGGTAGAGTACAAGGGAAGAAAAAGAAGCTGGAAGTTGCCTTTGTTCTCCATTAGCAGATTTAGTATCGTCTGCATAAGCGTTGTTTAAGAAGAACTAGTAAATGCAGCATCATTTATCTTTGTTTTCAGTCGATGCTTTGTCGTCCACATAAGGATATTCAGGTGGGGCGGACAACAGACCGACCAGTATTACTAGGTGGAGAAAAAGAAGCATTGCCGACGAGTACATGCTAGAAGGAAAGACGTTCCAGCAAAACTCCACCCCAATAAACAACATTACACTGTCCAAAGTAAACAAAGTTCAATCAACAAAATGATCGGTATCAAAGTAATAATCATACAAGAATTAGTGAAGACTATGTAGCCTAAGGATTCAATGATAAAGAAGCCTACCGCAGTACTGTGGGGAAAGGCGTTTTCCACAATAGATAAGGTAAGCTATGGAAATACCTGCAGTAAAAGATCTTTGTGTGTTATGAACAAAATAAACGAATATATAGCTTATAGATCAAGAATTTTAGTAGAACAACTCCAAATAGTTTTGAGATACATTGACATCGATTGCATTCAGATTCAGGCTCTCAGCTTTCCTACCATCACGTTTGAGGATACTAACTTTTACAGATCCTTCTATATTGTAAATTAGCTACCACGCATTTCTAAGTAGAGCTGTCCGGCTACAAGTTATAAATTATACAGAACATCATCCACCAAAACTTACCAAGAGTAGAACTGATAATGCAATGATCGAGCACATACAATGCCGATGAAATTCCCGACAAACATAGAAGTCACAATATCTAAAATTACCATGCCCACGTTAGTATCAGCTATAAGGAAACGTAGAAAGGAAAAAAACCTTATTACAGAGTCCTTCTACTTACATTCTTTCCTAAGAACTCTGGTGGATGAATGGCTATTGGAGGACTTCTTCAAAGGGAATGAACTTGTCAGAGCAAATTTGAGTTTTAAAGGATCAAGTCTAGAATACAAAAATTTGAAGAGTCCGCCTTCGTGCCTGCACAAGACGATTACCAAAACATATTCAGCAAAAATACACAATCATTTGGCCATCTATAAATACCAGTCACTTGTCAAGATACTAGAGAATTGCATGTTATTGTAGACAAGAGCCTATCTTAATGCCTGCTTGCCAGTAGAGTGGTATCAGGAGGTTGTTATAGTCACATATGGAAATATGTTGAGAGCAGAACAAATGTTTTCATTTGGCGAGAACATATTCATAACTTCAATTTTATAACTTCCTATTATCTTGTGGGAAAAATAGACCGATCCTTACACCTAACACATACACCACGCCAATTCCCAATACAACTTATTAAAAAGAATTACACAGTATTGCTTACATGCACCATCTATAATGAGCAAAAGCTGTGAGCAAACCAAGGTGAGCAATCAGCAAAGAGATTGCAAATGCCTTCGATACAAATATTGGCTCAGGAACAAACTTGAAGTTAACAGACCTGAGAAAAATATCGCCTGTTATTTTCCAACAACAAAGTGCATGAAATAATCAAGGAAAGGAATTTCAAATGAAAAATAGACCATGTATTGCTAAATGAGCTCAAAAATATGAACGGAAAAATTTAATTTATAGATCTTAAATTATATGTTCAGAGAATGTACCAGAAGTGGATAAAGACTCGACCGAGATTAAAGGCTCTTGAGATGTATGCAAATGGATGAGACATGATGAAAGGCATCCCCAACAGTATCTGCAGAACCATTCAGCAAATAGCTGTCAACAAATGAACACCCTGATTGGAAAATGCTCTTGAATTGAGGATCTTGAAGTCTAGCTCACCTAAAAATGTTGGAATAAAACACATACATTCAACTTCCGCATTACCAAAGTTGCTTACTCTGAATTTTAAGAATGGAAAAGGAAAAATAATAGAATGTACATCAAGGCTGCAAGGCTGAATCAACTGAAAACTTTCAAGCCTATGCAAACATTATTTTGTTGAAAACAAAAGGAAGAGGTAAGCACCTGTAGTAACGCTGCACCAGCTAAAGCTGATATCACTCCACTGATACTCATAGCCTGTAAAAGATGTGTTGGTGCTTGAGAAATTTTAGCAAATAACTCACGCACGAATCTTAAATAAATGGAGTCAAAGACAAATTAATATTACCTTTAACATGAGGAGTAGTAGCGGTGGAGCATAGAGAAGCACATTCATCTTTATTGAAACAGCTCCACTTGATAGATCACAAAAGCCAAAGTTAAAACAATTATTGTTTATCTTGAAAAAAGTTCGTCAAGCATGTAAAATGCTACCTGAAAATGATCAGTCCAAGATGCCATCTTTGGTAAAGAAGTGCAGCCAACGAAGCGTACAAGAGCATCATGGCCAAACAGTCATTAAAAAGACGAAGCACAAAAATAGAATGCACCCTTTTCGATAGACAAAGCAAGGTAAAAGCCCACCATGGAACCTAACAACAACCAAAACAGCATTGGAAGCTGAAATCAGAGCTGATAGGGTGCGTTTGGTACGCAGACGGGACGGGACGGGACGGAACGGGACGAAGGTTCCATGCCCTCGGATGGAAGTGAGGAGGAAGAAGAAGGAGACATAAAGGTTATAATTTTGTGTTCCACGGATGTGGAACGAGTTCGTTCCAGGGGGGAGGTGGAACGAAAAATCATCCAAAACTTGTCCCGTGGAACAGCACGTTCCACTCGTTTTAGGCATACCAAACGTGGGACGGAACGCCTCGTTCCGTTCCGTCCCGTCCCGCGTACCAAACGCACCCTAAGGGAGGAGAAATACAGTTTAAGCAAAAGTTGTCCGGTAACACTTTTCTAAATATCCGATCTGTAATACAGTTAGTTTGACTACAAATTACATGGAACTAGCAAACCTTTCCATTTATGTTGTCATCAATTAGCATGTACAACAGACAGTTAATAAAACCAATCACAACTTTGCAACATCAGCGGCCAAAAGCGTTAAAGCAGAATTAGCACTTTAAATTCACAAAAAAACAAGATTAATTGTTGTCATACCACATCAGTCTTCCCATAGATGATCAAAATGATCCCCAAGTTTACAATGTACAAAATCCCGAACAAAATCTGCAAACACGAAATAGAAATCGAAACCATCAGACACAAACTATGGTTAGAAACTAAAAACATCAACGAAAATCTTTCGCATATGAAAAAAGTGATCACCTGAGCTGGATAAACTTGGCCTCCTGTAACATACTGAATAGCAGAATAAAAGTACAGGTAACCAGCAGGATAGACCAGCGGCCCTGTGTCCCCTTTTAAGTTCGCGTAGTCTCTCTCTCCACCAAGAAACCCACTAACCTGTCAATCAGATACTGTCATTTTCTCAGTAACCAAACAGACTATAGAAAAAAAAAAAGATAAGAACTTTAGGAAGACCACTCACTTGTGACATGTACGCGTCCCAATCTATCTTCGTATCTGCAACCAAACACTCACGATATCACCAATCCGAATTCAGAGAGAGAGAGAGAGAGAGAGAGAGAGAGAGAGGGAGGGAGATTACAGGGGACATAGGCGACGATAAGGGCTACGAGGAACGAATCGCAGAGGAGCAAGGCGGAAGCGAAGAGTAATTTAGGGTCTTTGAGAATTTTGGGGTTCGAGGAGTTGGAAATCCGCCGGCGCTGCGGGCAGTTCCGCTGTGTCGCCGCCGTCGATCTGCCCGCCATGGTTGAGTCGTCGTCCTTGGACCTCAAACGTACTACAAACTAAAAAATGGACCTGACCGTTGGATTTGAATACTATAGTCCATGATCTGACCTTTGCTTGAAATCGGGCCGGCTTGACGGTGAACAAAAACGTAGGCCCAATATAATCTATATTTTATGGAATGGCCGGCCCAAAATATGGCCCCAATGTTTTGTGGTGGTGACTTGGCACGTTGTTCCTCGATAAAAAATTGGGAGAGAAACTTGTATAACACTGGGAGGGTATGTCACCATAGCGGCATTCGAGCGTCTTATTTTATTATCTACACTAAGGAGAGGGGGTGACCTTAGCTTCACAAAGAGCTAGTAATAAATTGGTGCAAATTCGCCTTTGGCAAGATTTGAACCTAAGACCTCTCACTTATTAGTGAAGAGGAATACCACTAGACCGTAGTACTAGGGCTTTTAAAAACTTCAAGGTAGAAAGTTCTTAACTATTTTTTTTTTTCTTAGAAAAAGAGGATTAGTTGGTAGTTTTACTACGACAATCCACCATTTAAGAGCCCGAGAAGACTCACAAAGTCATTACAGTTTGCCATGGCTACCATCGTGTCATTCACCGGTGCCGGAAATCGTCTATTTGGTGATAAAATAGTTAAAAGATGAAGGATTTAAACCTCTAAAAATTGCTAACAAGCTTCACCAAGGGTTTATTAGTCAATTGCATTTACCACAAGAACGTCTTCAGACTATATATTCTGTCACCAATTATGAGACCTATACGTATGTGTGTGTGCGCCCCTTCTTTTTTTTTTTTTTTTTAATGGCCCTATAAACTTGTGAAAAGAACACTCCCCAATCAAAATTAAAATGAGGAATTCTTGGGTTTTGGCGCGACACTTGCTTCGCAGTCGCAACAACCCTAACCCTTGTGCAGCTCTTGCTCATCCGTGTGATTCTCTCCAAACCCTAACCCTAACTTCAGTCCCAGTTTCACCATCTTCACCCCAACCAAACCTTGATTTTCTGCAACACAGGAGTCGCCGCTTCTCCTCCTCTTCAGGTATGTAACCCCGCCTTTTTCTGTTCCATGTATCTAATTCAACCCTAACTCTACCTTCTCATTTTTATATTATTTATCAATTTACAGACTATCCTGATTGGAGGTGGAACAAATTTTGGGATATGCACGTGCCATGGGAAGACCGGTGCCTCTTCGTAGGTGCAATTCAGTGTTTTTGTTGTTTACACCGATTTTGCTGTAACCACAAATACTCTTGTTTGAGTTTATATTTAACATTGAGCTTTGTGATAATAGAGGCCCAAAGGTGCAAAAGCAAATGAAGATTTGCTCGAGCCCAATTGATAGGCCCGAGATGAATGTAAGCTATTTTCAGCAAAGGCATATGCCACATGTCTATGATTGAAGTGATAGGTGACATAGAACAACTCACCACCAACCAAAAAACACTTTTCAAGGGCATGACAAGTACATAAGTGATGACTCACTGCCCTCTGAAAGTTATCAGCTAAAGGCAGAGTTGAGACAGTCGGGCCAAATTGTCTATAAAAGTTTAGAGAGGCACCAGCGACAAGGACACACAACCAACTAATCAAAAGACATACAAACTCTGCTCTCAAGCTAGTTTGTACCTAGAAAGCTGAATTTTGTCCAGATCCAGTTCTTTTTAGCTATAGTTCCGTCATAGAAAGCTATCTTTTGTCGAGATTAGAAGCTCTGCTACATTCCATTAGTGTTGTAGTATCAATTCCCTCTAGTAAAACCTATTTACTTTTCATCCATCATCGCATACAAACCCTTGTAAACACAAAGAGAGGCGGCTGCAAGAAGTTGAACCTTGCCCGACAAGGTTAAATCTTGCCCGAGTCTTTCTTCTTTGTACTTACATTTAGTAGATCTGTCGTTTAATGTACTTTCCTTCATGTATTCAAGTCACTTTCAACTGTTTTCTACTTAAGAGTTCCATTTATATTCGAATTTGGTTAAGTTATTAAGCATGTTTTCATTAAAGTAAACTTTGATCGAGGAAACAATTGGAAGAGCCCTGAACACCCTTCATTTTGGACATACAAAACTATGAATTAAAAGTAGGGCTGGTTCAGGTCTGGATCCCGAACCGAAATCCAAAGCCCGAATCCCAAACCGACTCTCTTCGGGGTAGGATTCTAAAACCCGAAACTGTACCAGAATTTTGGTATTCCCGAATTTCGAAAGATCGAATGAATGCAATCCCCAAATAACAAATTTCCAGACCCCTAATCCCAAATTTGTAGACAACCCATCAAAAATCAAACAGTCGTGGATCGAAGAAGTCGTCGATCAAAATTCAAAAGCAGAAAAATACAAAGAAATCAAGCATGCAGTAACTGAAATTAGGGGATTTTCAAAACAAAATTCCTAATTTTAATTCTAAATCCCCAAATTGAAAGTTCAAAACCCTTATCCTCAATTTCAGAATCCAAATCCAAATCAAGGTACAATAATTTCATGAAGTTTGGCACTTTCAGATTAAAGAAGCTTCGATTTGGAGGTCGTTGGAGGTGGAACCGTGGAAGTTTGGATTTGGAATATGGTGTAATGGTGATTACTCGACGGCTGGCGTGTTGAGTTTGTGACAAAATGAGGAGGAGGAGAGCAGAGAGTGCAGAGACGATTCGAGGGATTAGAGAGAGTGTTGAGTCCGAGGCTATTGACATAGCAGAGGAGGAGATAAGAGAGTGCAGAGAGATCCAAGAGGTTAGAGAGAGTCTGTCTGAGTGTGAGAGAGAGAGAGAGCGCAAAGTCATTTGAGAGATAAGAGAGAGTGTCAGGTATTTTAGCCAATGGTTGAGATTTAATTTCAACCGAATCCAACGCTTATGGTTTATTCAAGTATATATAATATATAAATAAATAAATATATATCTATATATATGTTCAGGATTACCGAACATTTGGCAACCCATTCCTAATTCCCATGCCGTAGTCTCGGGATTTTTTCAGTCAGGTTTGGGTAATTCGGGATTTTTTTCCAACCCTAATTAAAATCCTTGTTTACAAGGCAAGAAAATAACTTAATGCAGACTTAACCCATCTGTGACAATCTGTTATATAAAGATAACAGTGGCACGTTCAGATTCTTGTTAGTTTTGATTGTGAGCCTCAAGGCCTACACCAAAGGCCCCACAAAGGAACCTTTCAAACTAACTATAAACTCATTTTGCAGTACACCAAGCAGCAAGATTGCCCGACAAGCAAGAAAAAGCCACTTCCTCGGGGAGCTGTGCGAGGGACCAGGTCCAGAAATCCAGCTCGAACAACTCTATTTTTCAGTTCCCCCCGAAATTTCCTTGAATGAAAAGGATGAGTATGATTTGGAGATTAATAGAGTTCAAGGTAATCTCTTCAGCGCAATTATATATATATATATATATATATATATAAAATACTTATCTTAATCCTAAATTGATCTTAAATTTGTTTGAATTTGTTCTATTTTGAGAAAACTTGTTAGTGTAATGGAGTTTAGCTTATGTGTTTTCATTAATTCATTGGGATATAGATAAATCTTCGTCAGCGGTCTTCTGCTTCTATGACGCTCGAACAGATGGTAAGTCCTTATGAATTTACTTTCGACAGCAAAATCATTCAACCAAGTACTATTTTTCAACTCATGTTTAGTTTACTCTTCTTCTGCAGACTTTTGCTTCATACATTCAGTCATCAATAGGTGGGCTAAGGAATTCCCACATGTAGCATTGTATGAAATCATCATTGATCATCTGGTATGGCATTGTAAAATGATCTTCTGTTCATTTTGTCCAAATTCTTTGCCAATCATTTTAGTTTTTAACAATTATGATATTTTTCTTGTTTTGCTGCAAGATTAGTTGATCTTAAGATTTGTTTATTCTCTCTGCAGAAAGAAGAAGATCGTAATAATGTAATGAGAGAGTACAATATCAATTGTACGATAAATGATTCTTTTTTTCTGGTTTTGTTTTGTTTTGTTTTGTTTTGTTTGGACGTAATATTCGATACTTAGTGTAATTTGTACCATATGTTTAGTTATATTTGTAAAGCAAAGGTAAGATTACGTACGATAGACGTTTCTCTCCGACTCTCGCTAAGCGGAGAGATCTATTGGCTTGCAGTCGCACTTTTTTTTTTAAAATAAAATTCATTAATTTGTGTTGTAACTTGTAATTTGTACCATATCATAATTAATAATTTGGTAAAGATAACCATACATTATATGTTTTAGCTTATTTAATTGGTTCAGCTGCATGAAACCTCACAAATTATAGGGTTGCTTTCAAGCTGGCATAAGATCTTTGAAGATATCCTACCAACTGATCCTCAAACTCACGAAAATTTTACATTTGTAGGGCCTTCTACTCACACTGTTTATATGTTTGTAGGGTCTTCAAGATCGGCTCCCAACTTTGAATCAACCTTATAGTTTGGGGTTTTATGCAGTAGACTCAAAATTAATTTCCTTTTTTGATGTGTGCATTTCTTTTGCAGCCAACATTTTTTTTGGTTCAAGAAAATGACGAATGTAACTATTTATAGAGACTCTTGTTCGTTCCGCAGAGGCCTGGGAATGGAAAAAATAGTTTACCTCCAATGTTTGATAAGTGCGCGTTATGAAAAGATGTCCCTAATTAATGAAGGGAATTGATGTTGGGTATCGGCAGCGGAAGAGTAATGGGAAAAGTATCAAGCTAAATTTCTGAAAATAGTTTCTTATATTGTTGCAGGAAGGTCTCGTACAAAAGGGGGTCTGAGGGTCTTTTCATTTCTGTTTTCCTGCTTCTGTTTTTCCTTGCGTTCCATCTGAGTACAAAGAGACCTTCTTATACTAGGAGTAGAAGACCCTAGAAACATATATTATTGCTAATTAACCAACTATGATATCTTGTTATGCCTGATGACTTAGTTAATCTAAGTTGTTTACTCTCCATATATGCAGAAAGACAAGTATAAAAGCATACTGGAAAATCTTAATATTGCCCTTACGGTAAAAGATTTGACCGTTCAAATTTTGTTTGGAGCTAATGTTCTTAATTAAGCTCGACTGATTTAATTGTTCATATCTTTATCCTTAATTTGTTTCCAAAATACAATTTGTGTACTTTTTGTAGCCAACATTTCATTTCTATCAAAACGGGAAAAAGGTAGCTGAGATAACCCGTAAGAGCTGGGAGAGCGATGCTTATGAAATTTGCTTATTGTAAAGGTAATTCAAATTGGAAAGGAGAAAACCTGATCTGAGAAACCAAGCAGCAGCGGCAGAACGAGGCTTTTTTTTTTTTTTTTTTAATTTTCCTTTGGTGGACGGAAGAGCATTCTTTTTTCTTTTTTCTCTTTTCGGTGAATGCAAACTAGCTTTCTCTTTTGCTGTTTTTGATGGAACGATCATTATATAAAGGAAGTAGCAAACAATGCCTTGAACATATGAACAGCAGTCTGCTAATCTTCTTGGAGCTTCTAGAACGAAAGCTTTTTGGACGTTACTTGAAGACTTGTTTTGCGCGATGCGGTGTTATGGTTTTTTTTATCATCTTTATGAACTATGTTCATCCTCTTCACCATCACCACCAAATTCACTCAAGCCCTCTTCTTCCAGTCCCTTATCTTTCAAACCCATCTCTCACTCTTCAAATCTGCATTTTTGGCAATCACAAGAAAGGTGGCTGCCCTCATCTTTTTCTGGAGGTCCAATGAAAATTTCCCTTCATGAGTTTGTAATACAAAACCCTCCACATCAGTACCATATAAACTTACTTCCACATCTCTCTGAAATATTTTGTAGTAAAACTCACCAAAACCCTCCAGTTCGGAACTTTATGGACATACTTCCACATGTCTATAAAATATTTTATAGGAAACTTTTGGAGAAGATGAAGGATGTTGAATCACATGTATTCAGTTTTGACCTTGACATTGATTCCTTCGACATTATTTTGCATAACGGAACAATGTACATAGAATTGAAAAAAAGGAAGGAGCACTATGCAAAGTTCAACTTCGATCAGATGCACTTCTTCAATCGTCAGATATTCACTAACGGTGTCCCTAAAGAGCTGGAAAGTATGACAAAAGTGTTGATTCGGACCCAAGACATAGGTGTTGCACTGTTGTATCATGCGACTTTGTCGTCAGTGCTTAGAAACCAAGTACGTATGTGGGTTTATTCCAAGGTAGTTGAAGCAAAAGACTCAAAGGACCAATGGGATCAGATGTACACGATGGAGTTGGATGATTACTTTAGAAAGAAAGGCTTTAAGTATTATCCTCAAGAGAATTGGATGTCAAAAATTGATGTGCGGTTTTACACAAAGGACATGAAGAAATATGGTAATATTCCGATGGAATTCCTCCGTTGCTCAGCCAATATCGTAAAACACGCGCTTCATCATGTAACGTAAAATTAAATATACAAGCTTTATACTTATATTATGGTCATGTACGAGTTGATATGTGCGTGTTTTACGATATTGGCTGAGCAACGGAGGAATTCCATCGGAATATTACCATACTTCTTCATGTCCTCTATGTAAAAATGCACATCAATTTTTGACATCCAATTCTCTTGAGGATAATACTTAAAGCCTTTTCTTTCTGAAGTAATCATCCAACTCCATCATGTACATCCGGTCTCATTGGTCATTTGAGTCTTTCGCTTCACCTACCTTGGAATAAACCCACATAAGTACTTGGTTTCTAAGCACTGACGGCAAAGTCGCATGATGCAACAATGCAACACCTATGTCTTGGGTCCGAATCAACACTTTTGTCATACTTTCCAGCTCTTTAGTGACATTGTTAGTGAATATCTGACGATTGAAGAAGTGCATCTGATCGAAGTTGAACTTTTTGCCGTAGTGCTCCTTCCCTTTTTTCAATTCTATGTACATTGTTCCGTTCTGCAGAGTTTCCATGTGATTCAGCATCCTTCATCTTCTCCAAAACGGAATCCATGTGATTCAACATCCTTATCTTCTCCAAAAGTTTCCTATAAAATATTTTATAGACATGTGGAAGTATGTCCATAAAGTTTCGAACTAGAGGGTTTTGGTGAGTTTTACTACAAAATATTTCAGAGACATGGGGAAGTAAGTTTATATGGTACTGATGTGGAGGGTTTTGTATTACAAACTCACACAGGGAAATTTTCATTGGACCTGCTGAAAAAGATGAGGACAGCCACCTTTCTTGTGATTGCCAAAAATTCAGATTTGAAGAGTGAGAGATGGGTTTGAAAGACAAGGGACTGGAAGAAGAGTGCTTGAGTGAATTTGGTGGTGGTGGTGGTGAAGAGGATGAACATAGTTCATAAAGATGATAAAGAAAACCATAACACCACATCACGCAAAACAAGAAGTCTTCAAGTAACGTCCAAGAAGCTTTCGTTCTAAAAGCTCCAAGAAGATTAGCAAACTGATGTTCATATGTTCAAGCCATATTGTTTGCTACTTCCTTTATATAATGATCATTCCATCAAAAACAGCAAAAGAGAAAGCTAGTTTGCGTTCACCGAAAAGAGAAAGAAAAAAAAAAGAATGCTCTTCCGTCTACCAAGGGAAAATAAAATTTAAAAAATAAATAAATAAAATAAAATAAAAAAACCGTTCCGCCGCTGCGTAGTGCTTTGATTTCTCAGATCAGGTTTTCTCCTTTCCAATTTGAATTGCCTAATCAATTTTCTTTATAGCAAAAGGAAAGAAGTAAAACCTTTGTTTGGTCGGAATGCAAGAATAGGAATAGGAAACATGTATTTTAGCACAATTGACGAAGGAAACATGTATGCAAAGCTTTCGACAGTGCAACTTAATTTCATGAAGTTCATAAACTATTTTGTATAAGATTGTTCTCTAATTTTTTTGGTGATGAGAAGATGGACATCTTTTTTTGAAACAAAAAAGTTACTTCGTCTCTCCATGCCATGACGGGTTAAGCTCTGCAGATTTCGTAAGCCAAAGCATAACTGAGGAGTAAGGAGGCATTTGTTTTTTACGAGTCCGACAAGCAGATCGAATAAATTAGATGTACGACTCTGTATTTTGACAACCGAGAAAAGTATGTTCATCTGGAATTTTCAGATATATTTGTATTGCAAGTCATCCTGATAATACATAACCCACCATCAAAATAAATAAACGCTTTTTCGAACCGTTTCCGCACCATGCATGCTCCTAAAACAAAGTAGTTGGTGCTTCACCTGAGGAATCAACTCCTTTTCTCTCATTGCCAGGTGATCTTTCTGTACCTCAACGTATCTTCAACTGTACTCTTCTCCTTATCAGATGATCTTTCTGTAGGTCGACGACTGCAAGATGAGAAAATTCAACAATAGGGTTCACCAACTATTTTATTAATTTATACAATACAATAAATACATCTTATCCCACTAAGTGGGATCGGTTGTATAATCCTAGAACATTGTGCTCATTTTTGTTTCAAGTCTTCCGTTAGCTCCAATAATAAAAGGAAAGAAAAAAAAAGTATAATTCAAGCCCACACAAATTTACAAAAGCACACAAACGTGAGGTAATCTTGAAAGGGTAGTGCTATTCACATACCATTTTTTACCTTTCACACACCCTTGCTAATTTGTATCCATTGATCTTCTCCAATTCATTTGATCAAACGATAGAAAATTGAGAGAGATGTGTGAGAAATAAAAATCGGTATGTAGATAACCAAACCCATCTTAAAAATACTTACATGTAGAGTTCCACAAGAGTCTTTTTCAAGCAAATCTCGTAAGCATCACTCTCCCAGCTCTTACGGGTTATCTCAGCTACCTTTTTCCCGTTTTACGATATTGGCTGAGCAACGGAGGAATTCCATCGGAATATTACCATACTTCTTCATGTCCTCTATGTAAAAATGCACATCAATTTTTGACATCCAATTCTCTTGAGGATAATACTTAAAGCCTTTTCTTTCTGAAGTAATCATCCAACTCCATCATGTACATCCGGTCTCATTGGTCATTTGAGTCTTTCGCTTCACCTACCTTGGAATAAACCCACATAAGTACTTGGTTTCTAAGCACTGACGGCAAAGTCGCATGATGCAACAATGCAACACCTATGTCTTGGGTCCGAATCAACACTTTTGTCATACTTTCCAGCTCTTTAGTGACATTGTTAGTGAATATCTGACGATTGAAGAAGTGCATCTGATCGAAGTTGAACTTTTTGCCGTAGTGCTCCTTCCCTTTTTTCAATTCTATGTACATTGTTCCGTTCTGCAGAGTTTCCATGTGATTCAGCATCCTTCATCTTCTCCAAAACGGAATCCATGTGATTCAACATCCTTATCTTCTCCAAAAGTTTCCTATAAAATATTTTATAGACATGTGGAAGTATGTCCATAAAGTTTCGAACTAGAGGGTTTTGGTGAGTTTTACTACAAAATATTTCAGAGACATGGGGAAGTAAGTTTATATGGTACTGATGTGGAGGGTTTTGTATTACAAACTCACACAGGGAAATTTTCATTGGACCTGCTGAAAAAGATGAGGACAGCCACCTTTCTTGTGATTGCCAAAAATTCAGATTTGAAGAGTGAGAGATGGGTTTGAAAGACAAGGGACTGGAAGAAGAGTGCTTGAGTGAATTTGGTGGTGGTGGTGGTGAAGAGGATGAACATAGTTCATAAAGATGATAAAGAAAACCATAACACCACATCACGCAAAACAAGAAGTCTTCAAGTAACGTCCAAGAAGCTTTCGTTCTAAAAGCTCCAAGAAGATTAGCAAACTGATGTTCATATGTTCAAGCCATATTGTTTGCTACTTCCTTTATATAATGATCATTCCATCAAAAACAGCAAAAGAGAAAGCTAGTTTGCGTTCACCGAAAAGAGAAAGAAAAAAAAAAGAATGCTCTTCCGTCTACCAAGGGAAAATAAAATTTAAAAAATAAATAAATAAAATAAAATAAAAAAACCGTTCCGCCGCTGCGTAGTGCTTTGATTTCTCAGATCAGGTTTTCTCCTTTCCAATTTGAATTGCCTAATCAATTTTCTTTATAGCAAAAGGAAAGAAGTAAAACCTTTGTTTGGTCGGAATGCAAGAATAGGAATAGGAAACATGTATTTTAGCACAATTGACGAAGGAAACATGTATGCAAAGCTTTCGACAGTGCAACTTAATTTCATGAAGTTCATAAACTATTTTGTATAAGATTGTTCTCTAATTTTTTTGGTGATGAGAAGATGGACATCTTTTTTTGAAACAAAAAAGTTACTTCGTCTCTCCATGCCATGACGGGTTAAGCTCTGCAGATTTCGTAAGCCAAAGCATAACTGAGGAGTAAGGAGGCATTTGTTTTTTACGAGTCCGACAAGCAGATCGAATAAATTAGATGTACGACTCTGTATTTTGACAACCGAGAAAAGTATGTTCATCTGGAATTTTCAGATATATTTGTATTGCAAGTCATCCTGATAATACATAACCCACCATCAAAATAAATAAACGCTTTTTCGAACCGTTTCCGCACCATGCATGCTCCTAAAACAAAGTAGTTGGTGCTTCACCTGAGGAATCAACTCCTTTTCTCTCATTGCCAGGGGATCTTTCTGTACCTCAACGTATCTTCAACTGTACTCTTCTCCTTATCAGATGATCTTTCTGTAGGTCGACGACTGCAAGATGAGAAAATTCAACAATAGGGTTCACCAACTATTTTATTAATTTATACAATACAATAAATACATCTTATCCCACTAAGTGGGATCGGTTGTATAATCCTAGAACATTGTGCTCATTTTTGTTTCAAGTCTTCCGTTAGCTCCAATAATAAAAGGAAAGAAAAAAAAAGTATAATTCAAGCCCACACAAATTTACAAAACCACACAAACGTGAGGTAATCTTGAAAGGGTAGTGCTATTCACATACCATTTTTTACCTTTCACACACCCTTGCTAATTTGTATCCATTGATCTTCTCCAATTCATTTGATCAAACGATAGAAAATTGAGAGAGATGTGTGAGAAATAAAAATCGGTATGTAGATAACCAAACCCATCTTAAAAATACTTACATGTAGAGTTCCACAAGAGTCTTTTTCAAGCAAATCTCGTAAGCATCACTCTCCCAACTCTTACGGGTTATCTCAGCTACCTTTTTCCCGTTTTGATAGAAATGAAACGTTGGCTGCAAAAAATATATAAATTGTATTTTAGAAACAAATTAAGGATAAAGATGTGAACAATTAAATCAGTGGAGCCTAATTAAGAACATTAGCTCCAAACAACATTTAAAGGGTCAAATCATTTACCGTACGGGGAATATTAAGATTTTCCAGTATGCTTTTATACTTGTCTTCCTACATACATAGAGAGTAAACAATTTAGACTAACTAAAATGAAATAGGCAGACACACATCCCATAGCAATTACAAGATTACTACATGAGTAAAACCATAAATCAAACAGTTCAATTAAAAGATGGAATGCAAGGAAAAACAGAAGAAAAAGACCCTCAGACCCCCTTTTGTACAAGATCTTCCTGCATCAATATAAGAAATTATGTTCAGAAATTTAGCTTTTTACTTTTCCCATTACTCTTCCGCTGCCGATACCCAACATCAATTCCCTTCATTTAGGGGCATCTTTTCCTAACGCACACTTATCAGAATGCTAAACAACCCCGAAGTTGTTTTCTACCTTATTCTTAAATATTAAGTTGGGATTAAAAAACTTAGCAGAAAACTGAACGGTTTCCAGAAAAAAAAAAAAAAAAAAAAAAAAAAAAAAGGATTCAAGTTAATATAAGACTGGATTACAGTGGCACACCTCAGGATCAAGGATGAACTCGTATGCTGTTACATGTGGAAATGGCTCACACATTTCCATAAACATATCAGAAGTGACATGAGAGACTGCACAAGAAGAGTACATCAAACACAAGTCGGAAAAGGAGCAGCTTATTTTAGAAAATGATAGCCACACACATTTTTTCTCTTCCTACACACTTCGTCGTCAGACTGAATAAATAAAACGGAAACAATACAAATGATCAAGCAGGGTTTTGTAAGGGAAGAAACAAGGTGTGTGGTTATCATTTCTCTATTATATTGCAAAAACAAACTAGCTTAAACAGAGTAAATTCATTTGAACTTACTGGCCTCATAATAGGTCGTGAATAATATAATTGCCGGCAAAGATTCGTCTGTGAATTAAAGGAGCAAATAAGAAACTGTTTGAAATTCTATGTTTTCTCAAGAGTCAATAGTAAGCAATTTCATTAAAAGAAACCTACAAGTAAAAAATTTCATCCAAAAATTAAACAACAACGTAAAACAACCGAACCCATATCCGATTAAGTGGGGCTGAGTGTATGATTCCTAGAACGTACCTTGAATTGTTTTAACTGCTCTAACATACTGATCGTAATGGTTGTTCAGCAAAATGAGAGGAATGCCTGAGTAACCTGAAAATAAGAAAATTTGTGAACAAAGTTAATTCAGCGGCAGGAAGGCAACAAGACATGAAAATTTGTGAAAAGAGGGTTACCAACCCTTGTAGTTGATGGACCAGCGGCTAGTGGAGCCAATAATAATTTTCTTTTTTGGGCTGGAGTCAAGGGTACAGAAGGGTTTTGAAGTAGAAGAAATTGCCAGTGGCGGTGGTCGGCGTGGTGGCGAAGATGGTATGATTGGGCCTGAAGTTGTCAGGGTTTGAATTATATTAAAAGGATTCTCAAGGTTATGGTGATGAATAAGAGCTGCGCAGGGTTTCGTGCGATTGCCGAGCAACTGTCGCAATAAAACCCTAGAATTCCTAGCCATTCTCTTCTCTCTCTCGCTTCGCTTCCAAATCCCGAATTCCTGGCTTTATTCACCAAAGTTTAGTGGATTGGGTAGTATTATTCTACGTAGAATCTCCTTACACGGTTTTCTAGTCAAGAGTAGCTTGTATAAAAATATATAACCTAATCGAAATTTAGACTGCAGTGGCCAACACTAATTATAAACGATAAATTCTCAATTCTAAACCCTAGACACCCACACTAATTATGAGACCTATATATAAGTATGTGTGTGTGCTGTGCGCCTTTTCTTTTTCATGGCCCTAAAAAAAGAGAAAATTAGAATGCTTTACAATTTTTTTTCAGTTTTAAGATTAAACATTTATTCCTTTTAAAGATTTGATTAAAATATTTTGACCATTTTTTTTAACAAATGATATTATCTACACTAAGGGGAAGGGAATGAACTTAGAT
This sequence comes from Malus fusca, assembly GCA_035220775.1. Classification (NCBI taxonomy): domain Eukaryota; kingdom Viridiplantae; phylum Streptophyta; class Magnoliopsida; order Rosales; family Rosaceae; genus Malus; species Malus fusca. Next base: position 40,374,562 of record CM069069.1, read on the forward strand.
GAGCTAGCTTTGACCAATTGTCACCTCAATAACTTTCAATTTATTTAGTTTCCATGGCATTAATTTAAATTCATTTATATAAAGAGATAATGGTAGTTTAGCAATTAATTGCCTATATAATATAGGAAATTAATTTCGTCAATCCCCTTCTATGCATTAAATGACTTTTTTTTAATAAAATAAGGTAAAAATTAATTTAATTAATTCCTCATTATTAGTATTGAAAAAAGAAGATAACTTTCTATTAAAAACGTCTCAATGAAAAAAGTCATTAAACATATTTTTTTCAAGAAACAAAATAATCAAAAAATCAAATGCACCAAATTAAATGTGCCCAGATGTTTTGGGGTCCTTTCGTTTAAATAATCAAATGCACTGACAATTTTTTTATAAATATTCTACTCAATTCACAAAAATAAAAATTATAATAAGCAATTAAAAAAATCTGGCAGCACCATAATAAGGGGTGTATAATAAATGCATAGACATAGGAACAATAGGAAAGGGAAAAGAAAAAAAGAAAAAAAGAAAGAAAAGAAAACGAAATGCCCAGTGAAGAAGTCGTCAACCTAAACTTCTAAACAAAATTGAACTTCTAACGTGAAAAACTAGATAATCACCAAAATTTTAGGAAACTGTTAACACAAATTTTTAAAAGGAATAGTCTAAGAAATTCAAAGATGAAGCATATATATATATATATATATATAAATTCATTTTAATCCCTAAATAAGATTAACCTTTCAATAATACCGTATTGAAGATTAAAAACTTAAAATAATCATTTGACTGATGTCCACGTCAGATTATATAGTCCATGTCATATTTAATTATTTTTCTACAAATTTATTATATTTTTAGTTTACCTATATTGCTCTTAGGTACAGATAAGTGGTTAAACGTTTTGTAGTTCAGGATTCCTCGCGTCTCTGCCCGTTATGATTCCTCTCTCCATCGACTATGCATCGGTTACGATTCATCTCTCCATCTCCGGCTTCAATGAAGTTTTTCCCTTTTTCTATGCTGATGACGATGTTCACGCTTCCTTTCTATATATTGATCCCGAAAATCAGGTTGGATTGTCTCATTATCAATTCATAATAATCATCCTGATTTTTAGAATTTTCTTATATAAACTTTGTCCAACTTTCCGGCCGAAATCCGGCATTCCCTTCCGTTTAGCTTATAACATGATTTTTTATTAAACAAAACTTATAACATGGTTTTTTATTAAAACTAAAACTTTTTAAGCCTTTTTCATTAATTTTTCTTAAAATTTAATGTGCCCAGATGTTTTGAGGTCCTTTCATTTAAATAATCAAATGCACTGACAATTTTTTTTTTTTATAAATATTCTACTCAATTCACAAAAATAAAAATTATAATAAGCAATTAAAAAAATCTGGCAGCACCATAATAAGAGATGGATAATAAATGCATAGACATACGAACAATGAGTGCATTTTTGCTCACCACCATTTGGTGTGGTGTATGTTCACCATCCTATTTATCACCGTTAGATGAGTTTGAATTTTGAGATTTGTTCATATCCACTACATGAATCTCGAAATTCAAACACATATAACGGTGATAAATAGAGTAATGAGCATACACCACACTGACTAAATGGTGGTGAGCAAAAATACTCCCTAGGAACAATAGGAAAGTAAAAAAGAAAAGCAAACGAAATGCCCAATGAAGAAGTCGTCAAAACCTAAACTTCTAAACAAAATTGAACTTCTAACGTGAAAAACCGGAAGATAATCACCAAAATTTTAGGAAATTGTTTAATCAAATTTTTAAAAGGAATAGTCTAAGAAATTCAAAGATGAAGCACCTATATATATACATAAAAAACGCCACCCCCCCCAAAAAAAAAAAAAAAAAAACTCCCCAGTCAAAAGTAAAATGAGGAATTCTTGGGTTTTGGCGCGACACTTGCTTCGCAGTTGCACCAACCCTAACCCTTGTGCAGCTCTTGCTCATCCGTGTAATTCTCTCCAAACCCTAACCCTAACTTCAGTCCCAGTTTCACCATCTTCACTCCCACCAAACCTTGATTTTCTGCAACACAGGAGTCGCCGCTTCTCCTCCTCGTCAGGTACGCAACCCCGCCTTTTCTGTCCCATGTATCTAAATCAACACTAACTATAACCCTAGTTATCTCTTTTTTAATTTATTTATCAATTTATCAGACTATCCTGACTGGAGGTGGAATAAATTTTGGCATATGCACGTGCCATGGGAAGACCGGCGCCTCTTCGTAGGTACTTCATCTCTCCTTTAAGTCAGTGTTTTTGTCAATTACACCGACTTTGCTGTAACCACAAATACTTTATTTTTCAGTTCCCCCAGAAATTTCCTTTTATGAAAAAGAAGAGTATGATTTGGAGATTAAAAGAGTTCAAGGTAATCTCTTCGGCACAATTACACACACACACACACACATACACACACACACATATATATATATATGTATATATTTTAATCCTAATTTGATCTTAAATTTGTTTGAATCTGTTCTGTTTTGAGAAAACTTTTCATTAATTCGTTGGGATATAGATAAATCTTCGTCAGCGGTCTTCTGCTTCTATGACGCTCGAACAAATGGTAAGTTCTTATGAATTTACTTTTAACAGCCAAATCATTCAACCAAGTACTAGTTTTCAACTTTTGCTGGGTTTACTCTTCTTTTGCAGACTTTCGCTTCATACATTCAGTCATCAATAGGTGGGCTAAGGAATTCCCACATGTAGCATTGTATGAAATTATCATTGATCATCTGGTACGGCATTGTAGAATGATATTCTGTTCACTTTGTCCAAATTCTTTGTCAATAGATTACTTAAATTTGTTTATTCTCTCTGCAGAAAGAAGACGACCGCAATAATGTAATGAGAGAATACAGTATCAATTGTACGGTAAATGGTTCTTTTTTTTTGTTTGGATGCAATGTTCATACTTAGTTTAGTGTTTACCATATGTTTAATTATATTTGTATTCAAAATAAAATTCGTTAATTTGTGTTGTGACCTGTAATTTGTGCCATATCATAATTAATAATTTGGTAATGATGACCGTACAATATAGTAGATAGTTTGGGAAATAAATTTTAGCTTTCTTTTGTCTTTAGATAAAAAGTTAATTGGGTCAGTTAACCTCACAAATTATAGGGTTAATTTCGAGCTGGCATACGATTTTTGAAGATCATTGATACTCATATTCACGAAAAATTTATATTTATGCTCATGTCAGACTGTTTATATGTTTGTAGGGTCTTCAAGATCGGCTGCCAACTTTAAATCAACCTTATAGTTTGGGGCTAGACCCATAATTAATTTACTTTGTTGATGTGGTATTTCTGTTGCAGCCAACATTCCGTTTCTTTCAAAATGGGGAAAAGGTAGATGACCTGGCCGGTGGCTCTGCCATACTCTTGGCAAAAACTCTTAACAAAATTTATGGGTAATCATTTTCTGGATTTACTCTACATTTGTGTGCTTTGACGTAGATGTAGATCTGGCCAGTTTACACACAACTCCTTAACACGACTTAAGCACAAGATATATTTTTAGATATTACTTAGCTACTCACTAGTAAATACTCTATGTATTTACTTTTTGATTTGGTTCAATAAAAAAATGCCAGTGTTACTAAACGTTGTTGAATTATTCATCTAGGGGAGGAGAATGGAGTACAGCACAAGTCCTTGACACACAATTAGTTAAGAGAGATGGGAATGGTGGAGTTTGTTCATCATTTGAAGTGGAAGCAGTGGCACATGATACTTGGGATACAAGTTACGAATTGAAACACTATTCCAAATGCCCTTGCAATTTGTGCCGTAGCTATAAGTACCTGGGACTCAAATTGTCACAGCAACAGCGTGAAATTGAGATTGAAAAGGATGAGAGGTAAAGTTTAAACTTAAAACTTGTTTGGTGGTTTGGAATTGCAATAGCTACCTTGTGTTTTTGTTAGCTTTGGGTGCGGTGGTTTATAGTTCCTGTGAATCGTTTCCAATGAAGTTACTGATATGCCCCTCCTTTTGAACTCAAAATTTATTTTTAAGAAAACTAATGAAAATGGCTTAAAAACTTCATTTTGTTATTTATACCCAATTTGACTAATACGTCAGCTGCAAAATTACGCTCTCTATTAACATGCTGCAAATGACAACTCCAGTTATCTATGATCAAACTTCTACACTTTAAGACAAGACTATAGAGGGGATGATTATTAAGGCTAGGTAAACCATAAATGAGAGAGACCAACAAAGCAAAATCAACCTCCTAAATAAGATGGGAGAAATTTTTGTAGCTTTGGTAATCTTCAACCCATAAAAACAAAAGCCCAAAGCTCAGCATAGAGAACTTCCCCAACTCCTTTTTTAGCAACAAAAACCAATTATCCAGTTACCGTGCCAATCTCTAATTAATCCTCCACTTTCAATCACCCCGATAGAACCAAGCTTAGCACCATCCACATTTAACTTAAAGGTCCCAAATGGAGGAGGAACCCAACTAATTTAACCTGCACACAATAGTGTTAATCTTGTATGATTAATTTCTCCAATGTCAATGAACAAAGAAAGAAAAAAAATGAACTAACTTCCACCCTTCCTTTATCAAAATTCAAACCTCGTTCGAAAATAGAAAGAGAAGTAATACTAGATCAAGAGCTAGTTGGTCAACCGTGTAATACTTTCAAATTCTCAAAAAATTATAACATAAACATCGGAAAGTGGCTGTCTTCAATTCCGAAACCCGACTGTGTCCTCAAAACAAGAAGAGCACTATTTGGAACAACAATTTCAAGAGAAGAAACAAAACCCTAATGCTTGGTAGAGTACAAGGGAAGAAAAAGAAGCTGGAAGTTGCCTTTGTTCTACATTAGCAGATTTAGTATCGTCTGTATAAGCGCTGTTGGAGAAAATGTAGAAATATAGAGAATAATTCGAATGATGACTTTGAGGTACGACTTGAATTGTTTCCTTAAAGTGTTATTTGCCCCCACTCGAATGAGTTTGCTAAAGGGTTCTTGGCAAGTCACTTCCAGGATACAACAGAGTATGAAATATTTGATTAGCAAAACCGAATTATATTCCCTTAGAAATAACTAGAAAGAAATTGTATGAATGTGATAAAGAGAGAAAAGAGAGCAAAGAAATTATGTAGACAACAAATTTCTGAATGAATTCTCTTCTACTAATGTTAACAATATATATAGAGAGAATTGCACCTTTTAGACATATCATTTGGTTTTGGGTGTACCCTCTCACCATGAGATACAACTAAACATTGCAGCAATGTTTCTAATGGATACGTCTGATACAAGAGGTCAATTACCAATAATTACATCTGTTGGAAAGGGAATGCATCTGTTCGGTTCGGGATGCATCATGTTTTTCCGCCGAACAGTAAAAGGTGCAGCAGTTTTCAATCTCCAAAGAATGTGATTGTTGGGTGACTAACCCAACTCCATCTTCTGACAAACAGCCGCTCTCATATATATATATATACATATATACACACACACTATATTATATTATATTCTTAAAATATTTAACAAGCGCTGTTTAAGAAGAACTAGTAAATGCAGCATCCTGTATCTTTGTTTTCAGTCAATGCTTTGTCGTCCACATAAGGATATTCAGGTGGGGCGGACCACAGACCGACCAGTATTACTAGGTGGAGAAAAAGAAGCATTGCCGACGAGTACATGCTAGAAGGAAAGATGTTCCACCAAAACTTCACCCCAATAAACAACATTACACTGTCCAAAGTCAACGAAGTTCAATCAACAAAATGATCGGTATCAAAGTAATAATCATACAAGAATTAGTGAAGACTATGTAGCCTAAGATTCAATGATAAAGCAGCCTACCGCAGTACTGTGGGGAAAGGCGTTTTCCACAATAGATAAGGCAAGCTATGGAAATACCTGCAGTCAGACACAAAAAGACCTTTGTGTGTTATGATCAAAATAAACGAATATATACCTTATAGATCAAGAATTTTAGTAGAACGACTCCAAATAGTTTTGAGATACATTGACATCGATTGCATTCAGATTCAGGCCCTCAGCTTTCCTACCATCATGTTAAAGGATGCAACTTTTACAGATCCTTCTATATCGTATATTAGCTACCACGCATTTCTAAGAAGAGCTGTCCGGCTACAAGTTATAATTTATACAGAATATCATCCAGCAAAACTTACCAAAAGTAGAACTGATAATGCAATGATATAGCACATACAATGCCGATGAAATTCCCGATAAACATGGTTGTCACAATATCTAAAATTACCATGCCCATGTTAGTATCAGCTATAAGGAAACATAGAAAGGAAAAAAACCTTATTACAGAGGCCTGCTACTTACATTCTTTCCTAAGAACTCTGGTGGATGAATGGCTATTGGAGGACGTCTTCAAAGGGAATGAACTTGTCAGAGCAAATTTGAGTTTTAAAGGATCAAGTCTAGAATACAAAAAATTTGAAGAGTCCGCCATCATGCCTGCACAAGACGATTACCAAAACATATTCAGCAAAACTACACAATCATTTGGCCATCTATAAATACCAGTCACTTGTCAAGATACTAGAGAATTGCATGTTATTGTAGACAAGAGCCTATCTTAGTGCCTGCTTGCCAGTAGAGTGGTATCAGGAGGTTGTTATAGTCACATATGGAAATATGTTGAGAGCAGAACAAACGTTTTCATTTGGCGAGAACATATTCGTAACTTCAATTTTATAACTTCCTAACAAAACTTTTATCTTGTGGGAAAAATAGAACGATCCTTACACCTAACACATAAACCACGCCAATTCCCAATACAACTTATTAAAAAGAATTACATAGTTATGCTTACATGCACCATCTATAATGAGCAAAAGCTGTGAGTAAACCAAGGTGAGCAATCAGCAAAGAGATTGCAAATGCCTTCGATACAAATATTGGCTCAGGAACAAACTTGAAATTAACAGACCTGATAAAAAGATCGCATGTTATTTTCCAACAACAAAGTGCACGAAATAATGAAGGAAAGGAATTTCAAATGAAAAATAGACCATGTATTGCTAAATGAGCTCAAAAATATGTTCAAAGAATGTACCAGAAGCGGATAAAGACTCGCCCGAGATTAAAAGCTCTTGAGATGTATGCAAATGGATGAGATATGATGAAAGGCATCCCCAACGGTATCTGCAGAACCATTCAGCAAATAGCTGTCAACAAATGAACACCCTGACTGGAAAATGCTCTTGAATTGAGGATCTTGAAGTCTAGCTCACCTAACAATGTTGCAATAAAACAAATACATTCAACTTCCGCATACCAAAGTTGCTTACTCTGAATTCTAAGAATGGAAAAGGAAAAATAATAGAATGTACATCAAGGCTGCAAGGCTGAATCAACTGAAAACTTTCAAGCCCATGCAAACATTATTTTGTTGAAAACAGAAGGAAGAGGTAAGCACCTGTACTAACGCTGCACCAGCTAAAGCTGATATCACTCCACAGATACTCATAGCCTGTAAAAGATGTGTTGGTGCTTGAGAAATTTTAGCAAATAACTCACGCACGAATCTTAAATAAATGGTCAAAGACAAATTAAAATTACCTTTAACATGAGGAGTAGTAGAGGTGGAGCATAGAGAAGCATATTCATCTTTATTGAAACAGCTCCACTTGATAGATCACAAAAGCCATAGTTAAACCAATTATCATTTATCTTGAAAAAAGTTCGTCAAGCATGTAAAATGCTACCTGAAAATGATCAGTCCAAGATGCCATCTTTGGTAAAGAAGTGCAGCCAACGAAGCGTACAAGAGCATCATGGCCAAACAGTCATTAAAAAGACGAAGCACAAAAATAGAATGCACCCTTTTCGATAGACAAAGCAAGGTAAAAGCCCACCATGGAACCTAACAACAACCAAAACGGCATTGGAAACTGAAACCAGAGCTGATACCTAAGGGAGGAGAATTACAGTTTAAGCTAAAGTTGTCAGCTGAAAAAACAATAAGCTGTTATCTTAAATATCCAGTAACACTTTCCATTTATGGTGTCATCAATTAGCATGTACAACAGGTAGTTAATAAAACCAATCACAACTTTGCAACATCAAAATCAGCAGCCAAAAGGCGTTAAAGAAGAATCAGCACTTCAAAGTCACAAAAAACAAAATTGATTGTTGTCATACCACATCAGTCTTCCCATAGATGAGCAATATGATCCCCAACAAAATCTGTAAACAAGAAATAGAAATCGAAACCATCGGACACAAAGTACGGTTAAAAACAAAAAACATAAACGAAAAACTTTCGCATTCAAAAAAATGATCACCTGAGCTGGATAAACTTGGCCTCCTGCAACATACTGAATGGCAGAATAAATGTATAGGAAACCAGCAGGATAGACCAGCGGCCCTGTGTCCCCTTTTAAGTTCGCATAGTCTCTCTCCACCAAGAAACCCACTAACCTGTCAATCAAATACTGTCATTTTCTCGGCGCATTTTCTCAGTAACCAAACTGAATATAGAAAAAAGATTAGAACTTTAGGAAGATCACTCACTTGTGACATGTACGCGTCCCAATCTATATTCGTATCTGCAACCACAAACACTCACGATATCACCAATGCGAATTCACAGAGAGAGAGGGAGGGAGGGAGATTACAGGGGACATGGGCGACGATAAGGGCTACGAGGAACGAATCGCAGAGGAGCAAGGCGGAAGCGAAGATTAGTTTAGGGCCTTTGGGAATTTTGGGGTCCGAGGAGTTGGAAATCCGCCGGTGCTGACCGTTGGATTTGAATACTATAGTCCATGATCTGACCTTTGCTTGAAATCGGCCGGGTTGACGGTGAACAAAAACATAGGCCCAATATAATCTATATAGTTATGGATTGGCCGGCCCAAAATATGGCCTCAAACGTTTTGTGGTGGTGACTGGGCACGTTGTTCCTTGATTAAAAAAAGGGAGTTTTAACGAAAAGCCCACGGTACTGTTCACTTTAACGAAAAACCACATTTTTACACTAAAAAGTCAAACCTGCTACTATTCACTTTACCCTTTATTTTGTCCTTATCATTAAAACTCAAAGTTTTCAAGCCATTTTCATTAGTTTTCCTTTAAAAAAATGGTAAATCTCAGTTTACTATCTTCAAGCTTTGTGGTTTTCAACATTTGGTACATGAAGTTTTTTTTCGTCCCAGAGTCATACCTAAAGTGTTAATTTTGGGACAGTCTGATACATCCTTTAGACTGACTGTTAAGTCTCCCGTTAATTGATGATGTGGCGCCTATGTGGACAATGATTGGGCGTCACGTGTCATTGAGAGGTCCACGTGAATATTAAAAAATTAAAAAAAAAACTTAAAAATTAAAAAACTAAAAAAATTAATAAATTTTAAAAACATTAAAAAAAATTTAAAAATAGAAAAAGGTGGGGATAATTGCTTCCTCTCCCCCGTCCCCTTTTCTCTCTTCTGCAATTAGTTCTTCTGCGGATCTGGGTGCGACGGAGGTGCAACTTTGGTGTTCTGGCGGGTTGCGGCGGGAGGTCAAGTAGGTGCGAGCTTGCTACGGGTTGAGCATTAACAGGTGCGGGGTTGGTTGGTTGGGTGGTTTAGGCAGAAAAGAAATGGTTGGGATTTGGGCTGGGGAGTCTGGCGTGCCTTCGGCTTTGCGCAACTCGGATTAAGGAAGAAGAGATGAAAACCCAATGAGTGGGATTTGGCCGTGGAGTGAAGAGATGAGCGGCTCTCGCCTTCACCTTCATTCCCAAATTTCTGCAATTTTTTTTAAGGGTAAGGGAAAACACACAATGGAAATTGGATTTGGAAAAAATTTAATGGGCAAACTCCATGGACAAAGAATTCTAATTCTTCGGAGCAAATCGGATCGATAGGGCTTATCATTGGGCACGCTTTATTTTTCCTTTCAATTCCTCTGTTGGTGGCCGAATTGATCTCCGCCCACCCATTGCCAGTTGCAGCGAGACGAAGGGCGATGGTTACGAGGTCTGGAAACCTCTGCTAAGGCTTATGAGGTCGCGAGGGCAAGGGTTGCCGGGGATCCAATTTTTGAATTTGATGGTGTTGAATTTCGTGGGTTTCCAATTTTTTATGGTTTGCGATTTTTTTTTTATAGTTTTGTGATGGTGAGAAGAGGGTGGATGTGCAGGAGTCGAAGAGGGAGGTGAAGCACTGGGTGTGGAGGAAGGAGGAGGAAGAGGGTCGATGTGCAGGAGTAGAAGAGGGAGGTGAAGCACTGGGTGCGGAGGAAGGAGGAGGAAGAGGGTCGATGTGCAGGAGTAGAAGAGGGAGGTGAAGCACTGGGTGCGGAGGAAGGAGGAGGAAGAGGGTCGATGTGCAAGAGTCGAAGAGGGAAGGGGAACGCTGGGTGCAGATGAAGAGAGAAGAACACAGATTAATGTTTACTTTTTTTTTAATTTATAATTTTTAAATATCCACGTGGCGCCAGTCATTATCCATGTGGGCGCTACGTCATCAGTTAACGGCTGACTTAACAGCAACCTTAACAGATGTATGAAATTGTCACAAAATTTTGACTTCAGGTACTACTTTGGGATGAAAAAAACTTGATGTACTAAATGTTGAAAACCAAGAAACTTGAGGGTAGTAAACTGAGATTAACCCTTAAAAAATGAGAGAGAAACTTGTATAACACTGGGAGGGGATGTCACTATAGCGGCATTCGAGCATCTTATTTTTGACATGCGTGTAATTTATTTGAACAAAAAAAAAATAGGGAAAGAAACTTACATATTGTTGAGCTAGAATGTCACAATAGCAGTATATAATGTCTTATATTTGACATGTTAATGTGTAATTTACTTAAATTACTATATCGTTGTTATCTTTGCCACATAAAAGTCCCCCAAAACTAATCTACCGTGGAGATGAATTTCAAGGGAAAAGGTAGAAAGTTCTTTATTTTTTATTTTTAATAAAAAAAGGATTCATTTGGTAGTTTCGTTTTGACATTCCACATTTTAAGAATCCGAGAAGGCTTACAAAAGTATTTTAGTCTGCCCTGACTACTATTATGTCATTCACCAGCGCCAAGAATCGTCCGTTGGTGATAAGATAGTTAGAAGACGAAGGATCTAAACCTCTACAAATTGCTAACAAGCTTCACCAAAGGGTTTATGTTACATTTTTGCTCATCCACATTAATTTTGGTGTATGCTCACCTTAACCATATTAGTTGTCATGTGTCATATCTTCTAACCCTAGTAAACTTGTTAATTAAATATATATTTTTCAATTAAAAAGAAATTTTTTGAACAAAATTTTTTAAAACTAATTTAAACATAAATAAATACATAAACTCAACCACATAAGTTTTTCAACTTCCACACCCAGCCAACCCCCCAACCCCACCCACCTATGCCACCCTTTCAATCTTCTTGCTCATAAGCCATGGCGAATCAGCCATCTCTGACCTCCGACCTCCGCCATCCCTCTTCTTCCACTGTAACTCTAATTTTATTTCATAAGGAAAACTCAACAAATTTCCTCGCCAAGAAAACAATCCCGAAATCGAAAAAAAAAATATCTATATGTGCACATAAATGTTCTCGCCAAGAAAGAGAAAGGCTGGTTCTTTAGGTGAGGCTGCTATTGAATTTCATGGCTGCAAAGGTGCAGCCGTCCCATTGGTCTCCGGCTGTTGTTATGTGGTCAAGTTGACGATCATATAGTCACAGTGGAAGAAAAGTTAAAACAATGTCCTCATCGTCATCATCGACTCCTTGCCCGTGGGTGGTTGGGTATTCATGGGTTTGGCTGGGTGGGGAAGTTGGGTATTTATCATTAATAGTCAAACTTTAATACCTAATTTCATAAATGTTATTTTATAAAAACTTTCAAATAAGGCAGAAAACTCACGTGAGTAGACTCAAATACCCTCAGAACCCAAAACCCAACACTTGAATATATCTCCTTGGCATTGTTGTTCAAAGTGCGAGGCAGCTGGCGAAATTGGTAATATCAAACTTGTGCAAGTTTGTTGGAGTGGAAATTCATGAAGACCTTATTGATCAATTTCTGAAAGATCAAGTGAATAATCGAACATACCAATATGGTGGATATATGCAGATTCATTGTCGATTTCCTCCTAGACTATTCTCTAACCTTGTAGCTCCATCCACGTTCACCTTAACCCAACCCTCTCTAGGAGTCTTCTACCGATACTACAACAGTTGCCTCGACGACAGCACGCGAGAGACAGCTGCCATAAATTCCTGTAACCATGCAATAGCCCGCTGAACAACATCAAGTGGGTGACCGATCCTGCCTTTCCACACACTAGAATTTCTCTCCGGTCAAATAGCCCAAAGAATCATGCAAACTGAATTAAAATTCTTAGGTTTATGTTTATTTGGTTTTAATTTTGAGGGTTTAATTCATTGAATTTCGTGTATGTTTATTTGGTTTAAATTTTGAGGGTATTAAGTCTATTTAAATGAATTTTTTATTATTTTTGAATTTTTTTATAAAATGTGATATTTATGAAATTTAATGTTAGATTTTGGCTATTATTGATAAAGAAAAATTTAACATTTTGGCTATTATCAATAATAGTAGTTTTAAATTTATGTTTTTGAGGACAATATTTAAATTGAAGGTTTTTTAAAAGTTATGTATTTGGACTTAATTAGACTTTAATTCCTTTTGGTTTTTAAAATAAATGAATGGATGAAGGTATTAATTATTTTTAGAATAAATATTTAAGGTATTAATTATTTTTAGAATAAATATTTAAAGTAGTAATTATTTTTAGAATAAATATTTAATTGAAATTTTTTTTGTAATTATAAAATTTACGTAAACATATATATATATATATATGTATGTTTACATAGACTGTATAATTACAATCATTCTGTTTGTCGCGACATATATTGCGCGACGTTGATTTCGTCGCTTAAGACAACTTTGAGCGACAAACAACAGTTGTCGTCGCGCAATGTATGATCAGATTGCATTCAAACCTTCCGATTTATTGCGCATTTATGATGCGTTTTGCTCGACGAACACTTAGTCGCGCAAAGGGATCCTAGTGTTATAAAAACACAGTTTCAGAACCCTAGTTTTAAAAAAAAAAAAATATTTGTTTCAAAAGAATGGTCAATTCTGGAGAAGGTTTTGGAAAAAAAAAAAAACTTGTAGTTCATCGCGAGAGGTATCTGATGCGGAAATTAACTAACGCACAAATTAAACCCTCTTTTTGACAATTGTAGTGTAGATGTAAGTAGGGTATCGTTCTAGGCCGGGGATTAGGAGGGATTGCTAATCTATTCTAAATTAATTTAAAAATATTTAAACAAGACTTAATGACACAAAACTAGACTCACCAAGCTATGTTCAAACAAATTTTTGGGATTTTTGGAGTTTTCTAGCTATTTAAATTAAATCGTACAAAAACAGTACAGAAACCGATTTTAAATAATACCAATAGATTTTAATTCACAAGTTAAGAAAATGAGTTAGGGGACATGCTATCCACCACCCAATAATCATGCAAGTATGTTACGTTTCATTCAAATCCCTTTTATTTCCGGATGAAGATGCTCAAGTTGGCTCAATGTTAGAACACAACCTATTACTCTTTCTTACGTAGTATGTTAAGAGAATGGTGTTTTCAACTTAACTTAGTTCCTAACATGTAATCTAGAATGGTGTGTTCATAGATTTAACAAGTAGAAATCATTAAGAATAAAAAGAGTTTGAGTCATCACAAGGCATCGTAAGTACTGGTGTTGTCTCACTTATCCTAGAAATCGATTCACATGTTAATCACAATTAACAATTGCTACTGTAGAACATATGTAGGTCCTCATTCAACAAGGGCAGGTAGACATATATTCATAGCATTAAAATCCTAGATATGCTCACTATGTATGCATCCATAGAAACACATAAAGAATTTATCAATGAGATAAGTAGTGAAACAATTTTCATCATTCCATAAAAGTCATTCAAACAAAATATCACAACAAACTTACAATCATATTCGGGGCTTCAAAACAGCCCCTAACTACTAAAAATTAATTACACATTATTCTTAAATTAAAACATAAAATAAAACATAAGTTTGAGGAAGAATTAACCGAGAGAGGAATTTCTTCCTCTGTCCCCGTGCTGCACAAGGCAGCCCTCCTTTCCTGCCTTCAGTTTCCTCTCCCGTGCGCTGCCTTCTGACTCTCCTTCGTGCTGCCCAAGGGCAGCTCCTTCCTCCCTCACACCGAGAGCCCTCTCGTCAGTCCACCCATCGTTCCCTCGCTGCCAACCAGCTCTCGGCCCTCATCTCCTCGCTGCCCCAGCAGCTTGCTGCTGTCTAACCTTGCTGCCAAAGGGCAGCGTTATTCCCCCAGCTGCCAAAAGGCAGCTCTCCTCCTTTCCTTATCCCCCCCTCTGTCTCTCGCTCACGCTGCCAAAGGCAGCGTCCTCCCTCCTTTTTTCTTCTGTCCAGCTGCCAAGGTTTTTATTCTTCTTTCATTCTTTTCTTTATTCCTCCACCATTCTTTTCTTTATGCTATCAGTCTCCCTTTCCGTCCCATTAGTCTCCACTCTCTCTTTCTTTTATTTCTGTTTTCTTTTCTTTCTTCCTGTCCGTCAGTCTCTCCACTCCCTTTGTTTTATTTCTTTTCTTTATTCTTTCATCATGCTTGCTGTTTTCTTCCACTTGCCTTCCTTTTCTTCAACAAAACAAACCATATCATCATGACTTTATTATATATATATATATATATTTTTTTTTTATTTAATTTAAAAACTGATCTACATCTACACGAATTTATTACATAAAATCACACTTATGCTATTTTTATTTTCTTAGCTAGATAAATTCTATAAAACACCAAAACAAAGTAAATAGCACAAAAATATGAGGAAATGACTAACAAAAGACAAGAGAATTTGATGTAAAATATATATAAATATGAGCTTATCAAATGCCCCCACACTTAGCTTTTGCTAGTCCTCGAGCAAAACAGAGAAAATAGAAAAAAGTAATAACATGAAAATTATTAGCTTCCCCCTATGTGACCCTCATAGAATTTCATTTGAGAACACAATCATCAAGAACCATAGCTAACACCAAACAAGCTAATCCAAGTTCATTTTCCTTATTCAAATATTAGCAGTAATCTTTGAATCATCCTTGAAGTGTAGTGTGTGAGATAGCCATGTTAATGTAATTTCAAAATTTTTATTTTTAAAATCACCATATGCAAACTAGCGACATTCTCACGGGATATGCACTCAATCACACATGTGTTTAGTTTTAATGTGTTTCTCTCAAAGAATCAAATGTGAAAGTTCTACCATAAGCTTGCATAAAAATCACTTCTCCACAATCATAATTGCAAAACTTAAATCAAGAGGACTTTTATTGGACGTAATGAGATTTAGGGCGAGGGTTATTGAAACGAAAGAATAGGAAAACACAAATTCCAAGCTACATTGCAAGCAATTCTTTTGTTTAGATTTATAAGAACTCAAGTTTTCCAGTTATTCTTCTAGTCACCTCCAACCACAACCTTAAACTGAAACTTTAAACAATTTTTTTTTTCTTCGTAAACAAACTTTCTTTTTTTTCTTTTTTTTTTTTTTTTTTTTTTTTTTTTTTAACAGAAACAAATATGAAAAACCCCCACACTTATTCTTTTGCCAAAACCCCTTCAAAGTACTTCACAAACGTTTCTCATAAGACAATCTCGCATTGCTCGCTTGGAAAGGGCAAGGAAAAATATTTATTTCTAGCATAAGGGTAGACATATCTGGTGATAAGAAATAAAAGGCTCACAAATACGGCTCAAATTGGCAATCTAATGATATCATTTTTCTTTGGGAAACAAGGTTATTTGGGCCATGGTGGCAAACCTAATGCCTCTATCATTTTCAAGTTCATGCAATTAATGACAAATATTTAGAAAGATCGTTATGCAAGTTCTAGAGAAGTATCTCACATAAGTTCATCACACATGAAAGAATAGGAGTGTATGAAAAATGCACACACTTTCAATAGGCTCAAAAACTCACATAGGATGTATATGGTCACTAAATTCACATATGGAGCTTTAAATCATGCTTTAGTTTCACATCAACAAGGTTATGTGCATTTGGTTTTTCAAAGATGAACAAATATGTACAAACTAACACGAGAATAAGGAATTTCACACAACACATGTTAACTAAGTTCTTGATCATCATGGTTCAAATTTTATCCAATTATATCATTGGGTCGGGAAACTAACAAAAATCTAATTCAAAACAATAAGGAAAACAAGGAAATATTTTTGGATTTTTTTAAATTTTTGGATTTTTTTTTTGTTTATTTTATTTTTAAAACAACAACTTAATTAAGAAAATACAAAGCAATAACATGGAAACCAATGAAACCAGTTCAAAGTCGAAGGTACAAAAATTTTCAATTTGGTCATTTTTATACTCTTTACCCCCACACTTAAACTAGACATTGTCCCCAATGTCAGAAAATATAATAAAATGCAAATAAAAATAAAATAAATAAAATAAAGAAACAAAATAAAGCAATAGGACTGAAAACTTCCCTAATTTGCAGAAAATCAAGCGATGATCCCCCAAGCTAAAATTCTGCAATCAACTTCAAGGGTGGAAATAACCAAAAGTTCCTGCAAAGAAAAGAAATAAAACAGTTAAGCACTCAAGAAAATATACAAAAAAAAAAAAAAAAAAAAAAAAAAAAAACAAACAAACGAAAAATAAAAGACAATGAATAAAACTAATAAGTGATCATTGGTCCTGTTTGATGACTTTCCACAGCTTTGAACTTGAACTGGCCTCAGGAACTTCTTAGCAAGGAAAATGAGACTTGATTGGTGGTGGTGACTGAAGCGTCCATATGTTGTTGAAGCTTCTCGAGCTCTTGGTTTCAACTCGGACTCCTTCTGCCGGGTTGATTGAGTCTGCAGGCTACATTCTTCTCTTTTTGTTTCTTCTGCATGGCAGGTAGGCACGAGGTAGAGGTGGTGGTCTGCTTCTTTGTTCAATCTGTCCAAGTGCCGACCGATTTCCTTTCTTTCACCCTGACTCGTAGCCAAGAGCAAGGGTAAAGGAAAAGCATGCCATGAAGTATCTTTGCCTTTGACTCTGATGATATGGGATACTTTTGCTTTTGAAGAAGTATCGTTCCACAGGTGTATGCTTGAACTGGGCTGGGGAACTTCTTAGCAAGGAAAATGAGACTTGATCTTGAAGATGAAGCAGCACCTTGTCTCCACATGCTTCAAGTAACATTTTCACTTGCCTTGTCTGTTCTCCAGGCAGATGTGGCGACTTCTTCGGAAGTACATCAGTGGTTGAAGAAGAGCACTCGAGAGCAATGCTAGGTAAGCAATCAGGAAGGATTTCCAGGCAATCGGTTCTTAGATTGGAAGATTGACACCGAGTGCTGGCTGATTGCCCACTTTCTCCTTATCACAAAGACAAGGACAAGGGCAGGGAGAAAGCGTGATATGAGATACTCTTGCTTTCAACCTTCATGATATGAAATACTCTAGCTCTAGATGACTTGTTTGGAAAGGTATCCCAGGGAATGAGAAACACAGAGAAACTCGAGAGGGTTTGTTGGAAAGGCATTTTCGGAGATGAAGAATTGCTGAGAGGGTGTGCCTTTGCTGTGGAAGGCGAAGGTAGACGTTTATAGGAATGATTCTTCATAACCGAAACTATTCCTTTACCCCTGTCGGCAGCCGGTGGATGGATGAACAGTACAGGTTACGTGCTTTCTGAAAAAGCAACCCGTAATTTGCGCAAAGCTGACAGCGCGCGTGACAAGTGACGACAAAATTGGAAAAACTGCTCGCTTCGTGATTCCTGACCGCTCCGACTTTTTGAGAGAGGCGCCCGACTTTTGAGAACGGCGTCCGACTTTTGAGAAAGGAACCGACTTTTGAGACGGAGTCCGACTTTTGAGAAAGGAACCCGGCTCTTCGATTTGCGAGATGACGCATCTTCGACTGCTGAGTGATGCCTCAACGATTTCTTCTTCTTATAAGAACGCTCATTTTGTTCTACAACGCACTTAAGCCCCCTCCTGTAAACACTCCCTCCTGTAAACACTTCCTCCGGCATTTTCTTGATCAGTTCGACCTTTTCTTTCTCAATACCTTCAGAAAATGTCTTGCCCCTCTGACCGTCGCCTTAACTTGAATGTTGGGGAAGATAGTGATATATCTTCTCCAACCAACATTTGGCAGCCATCCTTCATATCCCCAAATGGTCCTCTTACAGTTGGGGATTCCATGATGATGAACGAAACAACCGCATCGGTGGTGGCCAGAAATCTGCTCACTCCTAGAGACACTAGGATACTTTCTAGGCGGTCCGACGAACTAGCTGTCCAGGACTCTTTGGCCTACAGCGTCCGATGCGCAGGCTCAGTATCAAACATGGGCCAGCGCCTTCTTGCACGAACTCGTCAGGTGGAGTCGTTGATGGCTGAAGTGGCTAGTCTTCGGCAAGAGGTCAGAGTGCTTAGGCATGAGAACAGGGATTTGCACATGCTCGCAACCAATTACTCCACAAGCATGAAGAGGAAGCTTGATCAGCTGCAGGAGTCCGAAGTGCGGATTCAGAGTGATCATCAACGGTTTATGACGTTACTCCCGAGGTTTATGTTGCCTTCGTCCTCGGGAGCAGCACCAAGTATTGAGGCTCCGAATGATCCAGCTCTGGCGCTACGTCTTTCAGGGGCTCCGTCGACCTCCGAGGCACCACCTACCAATGACTAATGAAAGCTATTAGTTTACTTGTTATTGTAAAATATTTATGCATTTAATTTTTTATTTTTTTTTTTTTTTTTAAATTATGTAATGTTTATTATTATTATTATTATTATTATTTTATTTTTTTTCATTTTTTTTTCATTTTTTATTTTATATAAATGTAAAATAAGTAAATCAAAGTAAAAAAAAAACTAAGTTTAATCTCCCAAACAAAAATCACAACTAAATAAACAAAACAAAAATCACAACTAAATAACAAAACATAATGAAAGCAGTAAATAGAAGGGATTAGGAATGCAAATCTGATTGTGGGTGATTCCTAGGCCTCCCTTCATTATTCAAATGCATGAGTTTATCCTTGAACGGACGGTGGTACTTGAAATGATCCGACAACGGTCTAAGTTCTAATGACGGTGCCTGAATCAACAAAATCAGATTGTTAGTAAAACATAAAATTAAAATTGGAGAAGATGGCTTACTTTCACGTTCAAACTCAATCACAAAGACCACGTCTTGGAACATTTCCGGGACTTTGAACTTAGCCAGATTTATTATGATGGTTGTGGCTTGTCCCGTGTCATCAAACTCAACTGCTTTGGGCTTGATTGTCTCATGCACAGCCTCTTGGATGTATTCTTGAAATTCTCCTGCCACCTCATTTTCTGGAATATCTTCCACAACGTCTTTTTCATTCACTTCTTCCTTGGGATTTAAAAACCTGCAAGGAAAAAGGACATTTGGTGGAACGATGTTAGAATGAAATGAACTTAGAACCTCCTCACCTGAGTTGGATGGCATAAGGACTTGAGGAGTTTGCGATAAGAATTCTTCTAAACTGCCCAAGTAGTCATCCTCATCTTCTTCTTGAAGCGGCAATTCATCCATGTTCGGGCTGTGTTTGGATGGTTCTGGGACAGCTTCATCCTCCCGGTCACCTTCCAAGGTGATGGCTTCATCGATTTCAACTTCTGCCGTTGAATTTTCAAGAGTTGAGTTGGAGACCTCACTTTGCTCTTGAATCTGTGCCATGAATTCCATAATCTGCCCAACATGCATATCCAATTCGTCCACTCTTCTGACTCGGTCTTGCATCTCCTGGTTTTGATTTTCTACTCCCTGATTCAAAGAGGTGAGTAAATTATTAAGTGTATCATTATCCAAGGATGTACCTGAATTGAATTGGGTTGATTGTTGTGGTGGATGTGACGGTTCATATGGCCACTGATAGAACTCTTCCGATGGCGGCAATTGTTCTTCTTTTTGTGAACCCTGTACCGAAGAAATTAATTCTTCAAGCATTTGATTATAATCCACGGGCATACTTTGATTCGATTGGAATTGTTGTGGGGGATGCTGTGGTGGCTGCATAGGTCTTGAATAGAACGCGTCTTCTTGCTGCCAATATCCACCTTGTTGGAATTGTTGAGGTTCTCCCCACATGTAATCTGAATAATCTCTCCAATCTGAATTGTAAGCATTGGAAAACATGTTGCCCCTTGATTGGTTATGGCCTTGATATCCCCAAACATCTTCATTTGCAGAAAATTGAGGACCTTGATATCGTTGCCCATAGGGCACATCAAGTGTAGGGACACTTGGCATTGTGGTCCGTTCGGCATTATGAGTTAATTGAGCAGTGAGCTGTGCCAATAGATCTTGAATGCTAGTAGAATCCAGGTCTTGCTCCATTTGTACCTCAATTCAAAGAAAGAAAAATAAATTAAATATCAAAAGTAACATACACAAACACAAATAAACATAAGCAAAAACAAAAATAAAAGGATTAGCAAATTTGCTAATCCCCGGCAACGGCGCCAAAATTTGATGCGGAAATTAACTAACGCACAAATTAAACCCTCTTTTTGACAATTGTAGTGTAGATGTAAGTAGGGTATCGTTCTAGGCCGGGGATTAGGAGGGATTGCTAATCTATTCTAAATTAATTTAAAAATATTTAAACAAGACTTAATGACACAAAACTAGACTCACCAAGCTATGTTCAAACAAATTTTTGGGATTTTTGGAGTTTTCTAGCTATTTAAATTAAATCGTACAAAAACAGTACAGAAACCGATTTTAAATAATACCAATAGATTTTAATTCACAAGTTAAGAAAATGAGTTAGGGGACATGCTATCCACCACCCAATAATCATGCAAGTATGTTACGTTTCATTCAAATCCCTTTTATTTCCGGATGAAGATGCTCAAGTTGGCTCAATGTTAGAACACAACCTATTACTCTTTCTTACGTAGTATGTTAAGAGAATGGTGTTTTCAACTTAACTTAGTTCCTAACATGTAATCTAGAATGGTGTGTTCATAGATTTAACAAGTAGAAATCATTAAGAATAAAAAGAGTTTGAGTCATCACAAGGCATCGTAAGTACTGGTGTTGTCTCACTTATCCTAGAAATCGATTCACATGTTAACCACAATTAACAATTGCTACTGTAGAACATATGTAGGTCCTCATTCAACAAGGGCAGGCAGACATATATTCATAGCATTAAAATCCTAGATATGCTCACTATGTATGCATCCATAGAAACACATAAAGAATTTATCAATGAGATAAGTAGTGAAACAATTTTCATCATTCCATAAAAGTCATTCAAACAAAATATCACAACAAACTTACAATCATATTCGGGGCTTCAAAACAGCCCCTAACTACTAAAAATTAATTACACATTATTCTTAAATTAAAACATAAAATAAAACATAAGTTTGAGGAAGAATTAACCGAGAGAGGAATTTCTTCCTCTGTCCCCGTGCTGCACAAGGCAGCCCTCCTTTCCTGCCTTCAGTTTCCTCTCCCGTGCGCTGCCTTCTGACTCTCCTTCGTGCTGCCCAAGGGCAGCTCCTTCCTCCCTCACACCGAGAGCCCTCTCGTCAGTCCACCCATCGTTCCCTCGCTGCCAACCAGCTCTCGGCCCTCATCTCCTCGCTGCCCCAGCAGCTTGCTGCTGTCTAACCTTGCTGCCAAAGGGCAGCGTTATTCCCCCAGCTGCCAAAAGGCAGCTCTCCTCCTTTCCTTATCCCCCCCCTCTGTCTCTCGCTCACGCTGCCAAAGGCAGCGTCCTCCCCCCTTTTTTCTTCTGTCCAGCTGCCAAGGTTTTTATTCTTCTTTCATTCTTTTCTTTATTCCTCCACCATTCTTTTCTTTATGCTATCAGTCTCCCTTTCCGTCCCATTAGTCTCCACTCTCTCTTTCTTTTATTTCTGTTTTCTTTTCTTTCTTCCTGTCCGTCAGTCTCTCCACTCCCTTTGTTTTATTTCTTTTCTTTATTCTTTCATCATGCTTGCTGTTTTCTTCCACTTGCCTTCCTTTTCTTCAACAAAACAAACCATATCATCATGACTTTATTATATATATATATATATATATATATATATATATATATATTATTTAATTTAAAAACTGATCTACATCTACACGAATTTATTACATAAAATCACACTTATGCTATTTTTATTTTCTTAGCTAGATAAATTCTATAAAACACCAAAACAAAGTAAATAGCACAAAAATATGAGGAAATGACTAACAAAAGACAAGAGAATTTGATGTAAAATATATATAAATATGAGCTTATCAGTATCGACGGAAGCAAGTGCCGTACTTTGGAGACAAAAATATGGTTGATGCATACGCCGAATTTTTGTATGAAATTGGGGATTTGGTGCGGAGGGAATGTTCTGCCGAATTTGAGTCTTGGAAAAAGGTCTCTGAAAAGTTAATGAAGTCCATACTAGGGGAGTTATTGGTAAGTTTGTAGTAAATAATGAATAATTATTTTTGTAAAAACGTAATATTTTTTAAATTATTAATTTATTGTTATTGATATTAATGTAGGATCTTTTGAGATGTTGATGAGACCGATGACAAACAGCGAAGAATGTGATGGGCTTTTGTAGAGTTTCCGACAGTGGGAGGAGTTCAAAATTCAGCCGATGGAGGAAATTGGGGAAATTTGCAAGGAGTTCAAAATTCCATTCCATACGGACGCCGCTCAGGCGCTTGGAAAGATCCAAATTGATGTGGAGAAATGGAATGTGAGCTTGATGTCGCTTTCGGGGCACAAGGTTTACGGCCCGAAGGGGGTCGGGGCTTTGTACATGAGGAGGAGGCCGAGAATTCGGGTGGAGCTCCAAATGAATGGAGGTGGGCAGAAGAGAGGAATTCGAAGCGGAACAGTTCCTACGCCGTTGGTGGTAGGATTTGGTGCGGTCTGCGAAATTGCGAAGAAGGAAATGGAGTACGATGAGAAGAGGGTAAGAGAGTTGCAGGATCGGATGTTGAAGGGGATTAGGGAGAAGCTTGATATGGTTGTGGTGAATGGTAGGGAGGAGAGACGTTATCCCGGGAATTTGAATCTGTCGTTTGGTTATGTGGAAGGGGAGAGCTTGTTGATGGGGTTGAAGGAGGTGGCGGTGTCGAGTGGGAGTGCGTGTACCAGTGCGAGTTTGGAGCCGTCATATGTGTTGAGGACATTGGGGGTGGATGAGGACATGGCTCATACTTCAATTCGGTTTGGGATTGGGTGGTTCACCACGGAGGAGGAGATTGACAGGGCGGTTCAGCTGACAGTGCAGCAGGTGAAGAAGTTGAGGGAGTTGAGCCCGCTGTATGAGGTGGTGAAAGAAGGGATCGATATCAAGAGTATTCAGTGGTCACAACATTGAGGAGTTTGTTAGAGGGACTGGGTGAAGCAGCGAGTATACAGATGCACGAGTGACAGCTGATCGAGTAGATGGAGAATTTGAGGTTCATTTTGCTATCCTTGTTGTAAATGCTTTTGATAACTCGCCATAATTACTCCATAACTAAGTTTTACAAACACGTAGTTGTTTTCGATAGTTGCCCAGTGCTGTTGTGCATTCTTGGCATTTGATATGGCCAAAGATAAGGGAGGATGATACGTTTGTTGGTCTGATATTTTGTTTTCTTTGCTAGGGTTATGTATCTTGTTGAATAATTAATGTTTCACTAGAATCACTACAGAGATATTTCTATATGATATATGAAGATTGTGGCGAATATTTGAATAATGGTTGGAAATTTTACTTCTGTTCTTTACATGATATTCACATGTGTTTGAGAATGGATAACGCACAAGAATGCCGCATTGATGAACTGATCATACAATACAAGAACACAATAACATAGGATACAGTTGCC
The DNA here is from genome assembly GCA_035220775.1 of Malus fusca. NCBI lineage: Eukaryota > Viridiplantae > Streptophyta > Magnoliopsida > Rosales > Rosaceae > Malus > Malus fusca. Next base: position 40,398,554 of record CM069069.1, read on the forward strand.
TCACATTTTAGTATCTCTTCTCGAGCTCTTTATTTTTGCAGCATTAGACATGTCATTAATAATTTTAGTTATGTTGTAGCATTTAGGTTTTAAGGACGTGGAGCATCTGTGCAAATCTCAACGGAGGAGTATCTCATGGAGCAGTTGTGGTTAAATTTCTAGGTCATTTGATTTTTCGGCTTTTGTATTGAGTTGTTTGTTAAAGTGTAGTTTATGTGTTATTTGTGCACGTAAATGGTTCATTACTTGATTCAAGAGGAAGTTGTGCAATACATGTAGTCAAGATGAACCTCGTTGCTTGAAATACACTTGGAAATGATATGATGCGAGGCACTTTGACTTTCTCCCAGTGAGAAGTTTCTTGATGGTGTGTGATTAGGCCTGGCAAAGGGGTCGTGTCTGTCATGTTCGTATTGTTTTCATGTAATACTTGTTATCTTAACGGGTCGTGTCGTGTCACACCTGTTATCTTAACATATCTTAACAGGTCGGGTCACTTTACCCAACAGGTAAAGTGACCCGACCCATTATGACCCGTTAAGAAAAATATAATTTTTTCTTAAATTTGCACATACCACACATTGCCACTTAAATATTACTTCAAAACATTAAAACACATTTATCGTTTTAGTACTACATCTACACTTGAAAATAAGATCCTAATAAAAAAAACAATCAAACACTACTAGTCTATTACAAAATATTAAATGTGCAAGGATATGCAAAATGAAAGAGTTTTTGTTTTCAAGGTTGTGAAGTCTTTCATTAAGTATAACATAAGATTTTGTGGTATCCATTAGTGTAAATATTTTAAATTGAAGATCGAGTTCATTCATTGTATTCATATAGGGTCAAGGAGTGTAGCTGTAAAAAAATCATCAAAATCGGAGTTAAATTAACCGTTAAATCATGATTTTGCGTTGACAATCGTCGAAAAGTTTTGTCCTGTTACTTGATCTTTGAATGTTTGCTTTTTGCAATTTTTGGCGTATGCGATCTCGAAGCATATACAAACAAGTTTGACGGTTGGATCGTTGAAATTAGTTTCATAGAATGCGTATCTCATCAAAACGATAGATTCACTAACACATAGAGTTTTATTTATCCTTTCATTAAGTATAACATAAGATTTTGTGATATCCACTTGTGTAAATATTTTAAATTGAAGATCGAATTCATTCATTGCATTCATATAGGGTCAATGAGTGTAGCTGTAAAAAATCATCAAAATCAGAGTTAAAATAACCATTAAATTGTGATTTCTTGTTTATAACCATCGAAAATTTTTGTCCCGTTACTGGATCTCTGAATGTTTGTTTTTTACGATTTTTGGCGTATGCAATCTCGAAGCATATACAAACAATTTTGACGGTTGGATCATTGAAATTAGTTTCGTAGGATGCGTATCCCATCAAAATGATAGATTCACTAACACTTAGAGTTTGTTTATACTTTCATTAAACATAATATAAGTTTTTGTGGTATCCACTTGTGTAAATATTTTAAATTGAAGATCAAATTCAATCATTGTATTCATATAGGGTTAAGGAGTGTAGCTGTAAAAAAAATCATCAAAATCGGAGTTAAAATAACCGTCAAATCGTGATTTTTCGTTTATAGCCGTCGAAAAGTTTTGTCCCGTTACTTGATCTTTGAATGTTTGTTTTTTACGATTTTTGGCGTATGCGATCTCGAAGCATATACAAACAAGTTTGACGGTTGGATCATTGAAATTAGTTTTGTAGAATACGTATTTCATCAAAACAATATATTCACTAACACTTGAGAGTTTATTTATCCTTTTATTAAGTATAACATAAGATTTTGTGGTATCCACTTGTATAAATATTTTAAATTGAAGATCGAATTCCTTCATTGTATTCATATAGGGACAAGGAGTGTAGCTGTAAAAAATCATCAAAATCGGAGTTAAAATAACCGTTAGATCGTGATTTTTTGTTTATAACCGTCGAAAAGTTTTGTCCCGTTACTTGATCTCTGAATGTTTGTTTTTTGCGATTTTTGGCATATACGATCTCGAAGCATATACAAACAATTTTGACGGTTGCATCGTTGAAATTAGTTTCGTAGGATGCGTATCCCATCAAAATGATAAATTCACTAGCACTTAGAGTTTATTTATACTTTCATTAAGCATAACATAAGTTTTTGTGGTATCCACTAGTGTAAATATTTTAAATTGAAGATCAAATTCAATCATTGTATTCATATAGGGTCAAGGAGTGTAGCTGTAAAAAATCATCAAAATCGGAGTTAAAATAACTGTTAAATCGTGATTTTTCGTTTATAACCTTCAAAAAGTTTTGTCCCGCTTCTTGATCTCTGAATGTTTGTTTTTTACGATTTTTGGGGTATGCGATCTCTGAATTATAATTATTATAGTTTTTAGGGGTATAAAATTGTTGAATTAATATATATAATTATTATAGTATTTTTTTAGGGTTATAAAATTATAAAATTAATATTTTGCTTATCATGTTAATCACGTGTATACCCGAACTAACTCGTTATCTTAACAGGTGCTTATCGGGTCACCCGATAACGACCCGATTCGTTATCGTGTCGACCCGAACACCTGTTAATTTCGTGTCGTGTCGGGTATGGTTATCGGGTCGTGTCAAGAATTGCCAGGCCTTGGGGCGTGTCAGAATCTGTCAACCAAACTAATCCAATCCACACGTAGAATGAGAAACTAATATTTGGCATAGGCTAAACCCTATCTTCCAGATGACTGACTTTTCAAACAAAATAAAAGCCACACGTCCACACTTGAATCTGTCAACCAAATTGATCAAATCCACACGTAGAATGAGAGGCTGATCTGTGGCATATGGTAAAGCCTATCTTTCAGATGGCTGACCTTTCAAACAAGATCAAAGTCACACGTCCACATGTCCACACTTGAATCTGTTAACCAAATTGATCCAATCCACACGTAGAATAAGAGACTAATATGTGGCATAGGCTAAAGCCTATCTTCAAGATGGCTGACTTTTCAAACAAAATAAAAGCCACACTTCCACACTTGAATCTGTCAACCAAATTGATCAAATCCACACGTAGAATGAGAGGCTGATCTGTGGCATAGGCTAAAACCTATCTTCCAGATGGCTGACTTTTCAAACAAGATTAAAGCCATACGTCCACACCTCCACACTTGAATCTGTTAACCAAATTGATCAAATCCACACGTAGAACGAGAGGCTAATCTGTGGCATATGCTAAATCTTATCTTCCAGATGGCTGACTTTTCAAACAAGATCAAAGCCACACGTCTACACTTGAATCTATCAACCAAACTGATCCAATCCACACGTAGAATGAGAGACTTATATGTGGCACAAGCTAAACTCTATCTTCCAGATGGCTGACTTTTCAAACAAAATAAAAGCCATACATCCACACTTGAATCTGTCAACCAAATTGATCAAATCCACACATAGAATGAGAGGCTGATCTGTGGCATAGGCTAAAGCCTATCTTCCAGATTGTTGACTTTTCAAACAAGATAAAAGCCACACGTCCATACGTCCACACTTGAATCTGTCAACCAAACTGATCCAATCCACACATAGATTAAGAGACTAATATGTGGCATAGGCTAAAGCCTATCTTCCATATGGCTGACTTTTCAAACAAAATAAAAGCCACACGTCCACACTTGAATCTGTCAACCAAACTGATCAAATCCACACGTAGAATGAGAGGCTGATTCGTGGCATAGGCTAAAGCCTATCTTCCAAATGGCTGACTTTTCAAACAAGATAAAAGCCACACGTCCACACGTCCACACTTGAATCTGCCAACCAAATTGATCCAATCCACACGTCCACACGCCACATGTCACATCCCGGTCCGGGTTCGACTCCGCCATAGCATGATATTGTCTGTTTTGGGCCCCGACCACGCCCTCACGATTTTGTTTATGGGAACTCACGGGAGAACTTCCCAGTGGGTCACCCATCTTGGGATTGCTCTTGCACCATTCTCGCTTAACTTCAGAGTTCCTACGAAACCCGAAGCCAATGAGCGATTGGCTCTGATACCAAATTGTCAGATCCCGGCCCGAGCTCCACCACACCCCGAGCTCGACTCCACTGTAGCACGATATTGTCTACTTTGGGCCCCGACCATGCCCTCACAGTTTTGTTTCTGGGAACTCACGCGAGAACTTCCCAGTGGGTCACCCATCATAGGATTGCTCTCGCGCCATTCTCGCTTGACTTCGGAGTTCCTACGGAACCCGAAGCCAGTGAGCTCCCAAAATGCCTCGTGCTAGGTAGAGATGTGAATATACATATGAGGCTTACAAGATCCACACCCCTGGGCGATGTGGGATGTTACACCACACATCCCAAATCAATTTGAATTGTACTATTTGCTTGGAGATATAATTATGTCCTTTATTTTATCAAACCCATACTTGCATAAGGAGTCAAAATCTCCTACTGATGCATTCCACGTGGCAAGAATCAAAAGGCATATACCATTTGTATTCATGTGATAATCATCCCATCCTACTACATCATCTGATGTCGCGCCTTAATGCACATCCATATTCCATCATATTCCATCATATTTTAGGGGTATAATTATTCGAGTATATATAATTATTATAATTATTATAGTTAATTTAATATATATATATATTATAGTTTTTAGGGGTATAAAATTGTTAAATTAATATATATAATTTTTATATTATTTTTGTTTATCGTGTTTCGTATTACCCACGTGTATACCCGAACCAACCCGTTATCTTAACAGGTGCTTATCGGGTTACCCGATAACGACCCGATTCGTTATCGTGTCAACCCGAACATCTGTTAATTTCGTGTCGTGTCGTGTCGGGTTATCGGGTCGTGTCAGGAATTGTCAGGCCTATGTGTGATGCATATTTAGAAGCAAACGCTGTTGGTAACGGTGCTTTGATTTAAACTGTTATCCAGGGAATTTGGATACGTTAGGGTAACCCTCCAAGTTTAGGATATGCATCTGTTAATTAAGTAGTAATGTATTTCTGCTTTTTCATTGATATTTAATTCCCTTGTGTTGTTTGGTAATGATATATTGGCAATGTTCTTGAAATGATAAACATGCTTAGAGTCTATGAACCTAGGAGAACTCTATGAAGCTGTTGGGATTAGAAATAAGTTGGGGCTCAACTAATAAATTCTAATGTTAGTAATGTCGCCCTACACGATGCAAGGGGTCAATTCTGAATTTCCTGAAATTGGCCACCCTACTGAATTTTCCTATCTTTCTAACTGAGACCATTGCTTCCAGTTGGAAGCCATGTCTTTTGTCTCGTATGCGTCTTTCTGCATTAGCTGAAGTGCAGTTAACCTTGCCTTTCATAACCGTGCTGTATTTTGTTTTAAGTGTAGGTTTACATAGTGTTTTGTGGTGTATATTATGATCATGCAATACAAAGTTCGAGTAGTTCATTTATAGGGGTTTGATTGTAACTTTATGAAGTGTTCGAGTGGCTAATTGGTAGTGCATTTTTAACAATGATGTCTAAAGTTCCTTGGTACTTTGACAAGTAAGAGATATCTCAAGCTCTGTTACAATTAACTTTCGTCCACCCTCGCTCGAGCATTTCTTATTGGTTTTGTGGTGTAAATTTTATACCTCCCATTTGTAATTGAAGTTATTGCAAATGGTAACGGACCCGAAACCACAGCTTGAATAATAGGTAGTTTCGGTACCTTAAAAGAGTTTCAGGATAAGATAAGCAAATACACCATCAAACTTGTACAACTGAAAAATGAAACGAGTAAAGACTGTTTTTCAAGTAAGCAGCATCAGATTATGCGGGTTCGTAGCCATTGCTGGTGCTTTCTTCGGCGATGGCTCGGCACAGCAAACCTGTCCCTTCTGATGATAGCATAACAGAGTATGCAGCATACTAGAATGATCAGAATGCCAACTGGACTGTTTTCGGGTAGCACTACAAACATACCAGAAGAAAATGCTACCACCATTCCTCCAATGGAGTACTGAATGAGAAATGAAGGTGTCGCTACAGCAGTTCGTGAGATAGTTGCCAACATAAAATGGTTAAACACCACAAAAATTGATAGAAAGAAGGAGATGGTGTCGAATACCACAAACACTTGGAAAAATGCCCTTTTGTACAAGACGGCCATTCCGTTGCTATTGAATCCTCCAGGCAGGGTGAAAGCTGCTGCAAACGTGACGGTTGCAATAAGCATCGCTACCACTAAATGGGTGTTAAACATGTTCGATTCATCCCAATCAGCTGGCAGTGCTCTCTTCTCTGCAATATCCAACATGCTGTTTGGTGTATCTTTTTTCTCCGTTGATTCCAGTTTCATAAAGTTGAGGCGGATTTGTTGTTGGAAGACTGGCACACCAACAGAGCGGCCCATACAAGACAAAACCACTCTTCTACCGAAGGTGTCCTAGAGTGTATAATGCTTTGTTAGGCTAACCGGCTCTAAAAATTAATACAGAAAGAGCAATGTTCTCTTGCCAAACAAGTATTTATGTTGCCAAACTATAAATCTAAACAATAGACGAGACCTAAGAACTCAAAATGAAATAGCTATCGCATATTTCTTACCAGTTCAATACTGTCCCCAAGAAAAATGTCAGCAGCCTTCAAGAGTTGATTATTGATAGCAGTTTTATCTACTCTAGGGCTTCTTGCCATAGTTTTTATGACCCCAATGTTACGTTTAATAGCAGCTAGATGCAAAGGCGTGTTTCCGTCGTTGTCTGCTTCATTTATAAGTCCTGCAAACTTAGGCGTCCTCAAAATGTGTCTGACAGTACAACATCGCTCACCTAAAACTGCTGTATGCAGAACCGTTTGGCCTTTGTGATTGACCAATTCACAAGTATCAGGCCGGAATTGAGTCAGCATTCTCATCACTTTCCGGCGGCCTGCATATGCCGCAACATGAAGAGCGGACATTCCAGATTTGTCCAAGATGTAAGAAATAGAACTATCTTGCTGCATCAATAATCGAGTTGCTTCAACGTTCCCTGTCAATGCTGCATAATGTAATGGAGTCCATCCGTTGGCATCAACCTCTTTGATTATATCAGGGTTCCTGGAAACCATCATCTTCACGATGCCTAAATTGTATGGAAACATAAAGGCCGGTAGGAAGTGAGAAGTTTTAGTAAGTTAAATGGACCTAAATTAGAAATTTCAAAAAATTGGATTGAAGGCAATAGTACATGAATTTTTTGGTCTATATCTTAATGTCATATATAAATGAAAATTTAGGAAGAAAAAAAAAACATGAGTATGCAGAAATCATTTACCATTGATATTGCGAGTTACTGCAGCATGCAAAGCTGTGACACCATTAATCCCCTGGAAAGAAGGAGATGTTGGAGACTTTTCTAACATATAGCCAGCAATGGTCGGAAAGCCCTCACTAATAGCTAAGAACAATGGGGATTCGTTGGCTCTGTTAGTAAAACTACACAATTCAGGATCGGCTTCAACCAACAGAATCACCACTTTCAGGTGTTCGTACCTGACGGCAACATGTAATCCTGTATCCTCAATCAAATTTTTTGTCTGGAGTAATTCTTTATACGCTTCGCCATTGGCCAGCGCACTTTCCTCATCTGCTCCTAGTTCCCTTGCTTGATTAATAAGAAACCCTACTACTGCATCACAACCTACTCTGGCAGCTACGTGCATGGGAGTGTCGCCTTTGTTGTTGGTGGCCCAAAACAGTGGAGATTGATTGTCGATCGGGACGCCTGTGAAGAAATCGATTTGTTTGAACTCAGCTGCAAGGTGAAGAATATTGTTATTTCTAGGTGTTTTCTGCAGAAGAAGATCAATTGATAGATCACCGTCTCTTATTTTTTTAAGGAAACCAAGATCACCTGATCTTGCTGCCTCATACACAAAAGGATCCATGACTTCAAACTCTTATCTTTCAACTTTATATCGAAATATATATATATTAGCAAAGGCACTGGTATGAACAGTGCAGAAGGATCCTTTTCTTCCACATTGCTCATGAGGTAAGGAACTTCTAGATTCTAAAGGATTTAATGAAGAAATGGATTGCAAAAATTTCGATAGGAGAGATTAGAAATGCACCACACATGAGCACTACAAAGGTGTATGATAGAGGGATTTCTAATTTTCCTATCTATCTTTTTGTGATCCTTTTCTTCTACATTGCTCATGAGGTAAGGAACTTTTAGATTCTAAGGGATTTAATGAAGAAATGGATCGCAAAAAGTTTGATGGGAGAGATTAGAAATGCACTACACATGAGCACTACAAAGGTGTATGATAGAGGGATTGCTAATTTTCATATCTATCTTTTTGTGATCCTTTTCTTCTACATGGCTCATAAGGTAAGGAACTTCTAAATTCCAAGGGATTTAATGAAGAAATGAATCACAAAAGGTTTGATAGGAGAGATTAGAAATGTACCGCACCTGAGCACTACAAAGGTGTATGATAGAGGGATTGCTAATTTTCCTTTCTATCTTTTTTTGTGATCATTTTCTTCGACAATGCTCATAAGGTAAGGAACTTCTAAGTTCCAAAGGATTTAATGAAGAAATGAATCACAAAAAGTTTGATAGGATATAGAAATGCACCGCACATGAGCACCACAAAGGTGTATGATAGAGGGATTTCTAATTTTCGTATCTATCTTGTTATATTCCTTTTCTTCTACATTGCTCATGAGGTACGGAACTTCTAGATTCTTAGGGATTTAATGAAGAAATGGATCACAAAAAGTTTGATGGAAGAGGTTAGAAATGCACCACACATGAGCACTTCAAAGGTATATGATACAAGGATTTCTAATTTTCCTATCTATCTTTTTGTGATCCTTTTCTTCTACATTGCTTATAAGGTAAGGAACTTCAAAATTTTAAGGGATTTAATGAAGATCACAAAAAGTTTGATAGGCGATATTAAAAATGCGCCGTACATGAGCACTGCAAAGGAATATGATATAGAGATTTCTAATTTTCCTTATCTTTTTGTGATCATTTTCTTCTACATTGTACCTAAATGCCTTGAGATTTAAAAGTTCCTCACCGAAACATATCCTTAAAGGGAACTTGCCTTGAAATTCCAAAGTTCCTCACCGAAGCATATCCTTAAAGGTAACTTAGTGAAGCTCATGGGTTTAGAAATTATGCAGGCGCTTTGCAGAAGCAAAGATACGTTTTTGTATTTTCATACGCGTCTTTCTAATGAGACATAATTGCAGTTAATTTTTGGATAGAAATGATAATCATTTATTTTCAATTTTTCAGTTGTCATTTTTATGTGTATTGATAAAGGAAAACTATGTGGAAGAAAGGAGGGGATGAAGGGTTAAGAATGATGGTGGAAGAAACTTGAAGGGAATGCTTAATTATGAATGACGCACAAAAATGAAAACTAAAAAACCTATGCTAAGGAGACCAAATTTCTACATCATATGATGTGGATGTTCATGATTAGATTATTACTTAAGTGTTGATGAACGTGCTTATTTCCTATTGGTGACACATCATTTGATTAGCAAATTTGGTTTAAAATTTGATCTCTCCAGCATTATCCTTACTAAAAACAGTTTTAAAGTTGTATTGACTTTCAAGTATTTTTTCTTTTTTTGTCAAATTGACTCAAGTTTTTGTCTCACTAGAAAAATTGCCCGTGCTTCGTTGAGGGTTTTGAAACTAATTATCCACAATAGGCATGAAAAATTGCCTGAAAGATGAAACTTGTACAAATGAAAGATGAAACGAGTAAAGACTGTTTTTCAAGTAAGCAGCATCAGATTATGCGGGTTCGGAGCCATTGCCGGAGCTTTATTCGGCGCTGGGTCGGTTGAGCAATCCTGTACCTTGTGATGACAGCATAATAGACTATGCAGCATACTAGAATGATCAGAATGCCAACGAGACTGTTTTTGGGTAGCACTACAAACATACCTGAAGAAAATGCTGTTAAGCAACATTTTATGTTGCAGAAGTATAATACACAGATACAGTGAAGAAGGTTTTTAGAGAGAGAGAGAAGAAAGAATTATAGAGAGATAGAGAGGAAAAATGAATTGTTGTAATATTTTCTAATGTATTGAATTACAGTCATTACATTTTATATATACTCTCTAATCTGACTTGTTCACTAAGACTCCTTATAACTACCTTAACCTCCTTATAACAAACCTACTAATCCATTGACACATGGCACACTATCTAACTATTCATTATATACTGTTAACATCCTCCCTCAAGCTCAGGAGAAGGCTCACGAAGCCTGAGATTGCAACAATGGGCATGGAACAATGGTGCAGACAACCCCTTTGTCAGGATATCAGCAAATTGCTCGGTAGAGGATACAAACTGCATGTGAAGTAATTGTTTAGCAACCCTTTCTCGAACAAAATGCACGTCTATCTCTATATGTTTTGTTCGTTGATGCATCACTGGGTTGCAGGTAAGAGCAATCGCTGACAAATTATCACAAAACATTGTCGATGGAGTTGATATGTCAATCTGCAGAAATGTAAGAATCTGTTTGATCCAATCTATCTCAGTAGTTGTTGTAGCAATTGCTCTATACTCAGCTTCCGTTGATGAACGAGATATTGTATTTTGCTTCTTGGATGATCATGAGATTGGATTGGACCCTAAGAAAGCAACAAATCCAGTTGCGGAGCGTCTGTCATGAGGATCCCCAGCCCAGTCAGCATCACTAAAGGTATCCAGCTCCAACTCTCCTTTCACATATTGAAGACCATAATGTTGAGTCCATTTAAGATAACGTAATATCCGTTTGACAGCCAAGTAATGGGACTCCATGGGACAATGCATGAACTGACAAACCTGATGCACAGAAAATGCAATGTCAGGTCTTGTGAAGGTGAGATATTGTAAGGCTCCCACTATGCTTCTGTACAACGCAGGATTATTAAATGGTGTTCCATCATCCTTAAGAAGTCGATTATGAAGCAAGCAAGGAGTTGCACAGGGCTTTGACTGATGCATTTCGGTCTTTGTCAACAGATCATTAACATACTCATGCTGAGATAGAAATAACCCTTCTGCAGTTTGTGTAATTTGAATGCCAAGAAAGTAGTTGAGGGAACCCAGATCCTTGATATCAAATTCTATGGACAATGCAGAAATAACTTCTTGAATTATAGGTGTTGCACTCCCTGTGATGATTATATCATTCACATAAAGTAGGAGGATGACAACCCCAAAATCAGTGTGTTTGACAAACAATGAAGTATCTGCATACGTTGTTTGAAACCCAAGAGAAGGCAGAAAATTAGTAAACCTCTCATTCCATGCCCTCGGGGCTTGTTTGAGACCATATAAAGACTTGTGAAGTTTGCATATTGTGGATGAATAGACAAAATCCACAAAACCAGGAGGCTGTGCCATGTATACTTCCTCTTGCAAGATTCCATGCAAAAATGCATTTTTTACATCAAGCTGTCTTAAACCCCAACCAAACTGGGCAGCTAATGCAAGAACAAGTCTCACTGTAGTAGGCTTAACCACATGACTGAATGTTTCAGCATAGTCTATACCTGCCTCTTGATTGAATCCCTTGGCCACAAGCCGAGCCTTATATCTCGAAATAGTTCCATCTGCATGCCTCTTGATCTTAAAGACCCATTTACACCCCACAAGATTTCTGTTAGATGGTAATGGAACCAAGGACCAAGTGTGCTGAGAATGTAAGGCTTGTATTTCCTCCTCCATAGCTTTAAACCATACTGGAGATTTCAGAGCAGATTTGTAAGAGACTGGTTCAATCTGAGATAAATCCACTTCTACATTCCTAGAGGCCATGGCAAGGAATACTTTCTTCTTGACAATTCCAATATTTGATCGTGTTTGCATAGGGTGTAAGTTCAATGGAGGAATAAGGAGAATTACTTGTAAGGTTTCTGGTTGAAACTCAGGAACCACAGGGAGTGTAGAGGAAGTACACTGAGGTGAAGTGTCAGTAATGGGCTGTCTGATGTCTTCTGTTGATGTTGGCTGAGATAGATCCAGTGCATTTGGTGAAGTATGAAATTTGGCATTGGCAGATCTAGGTGGAACACTAGGACTGGACACAAAAGGATGTGATGGTGTTCCAACTATGGTATTGTTACTAGTAACAGATACTGAACTCACTGAATTGCAGAAATAGACTTTGGGGAATGAATAAAGGACTGTTAGACAACAGAAGAATATGGAAAAACACACTCATCAAATATAACATGTCTCGAGATGTAAATTATCTTTGAGCTAACTTCAAAACAAATATATCCCTTGTACTTAGATGCATATCCCAGAAAAAATGCACATTTTGGTTTTAGGTTGCAGTTTGTGACTATTATAAGGCTTTAATAATGGGAAACATGCACAACCAAAAATCCTCAAGTGATGAACATCTGGAATAGATTGAAAAAGAGCTTCAAATGGTGACTGGTTATTTATGGTTGATGAAGGCATCCTATTGATAAGGTATATTGCAGTTTGACAAGCAAATGACCAGAAACATGCAGGTAGAGATGCATGCTGTAGCAATGTGATTGAGGTTTCAACAATATGCCTATGTTTTCTTTCTGTCAGTCCATTTTGTTCTGGAGTATGAGGACATGATATTTGATGAGTGATTCCTTTATCTATCAAGAAGGATTTAAAAACATTACTTGTATACTCCCCACCCCTATCACTCTGTAAGGTTTTAATAAAGACTGCAAAATGATTGAAAATAAACTGATATAACCCAATAAACACATAACAGACTTCACTTTTATTATGCAGAGGAAATAGCCAACAGTATCTAGTGTATTCATCAATGAATGTCACATAGAATTTATAACCATCAATAGAGGTACAGGGAGCAGGACCCCATACATCACTATGCACTATTTGAAAAGGAAGTAAAGATTTAGACACAGATGGTGAAAAAGGTAGTTTGCTGAATTTGCCTTGTAAACATGAATGACACAAAGAAGGTAATACATCATAAGGTACTGAAATATTAGATTTTCTAAGTATAGTGGAAACAATGGAATTAGATGAGTGACCTAGTCTGTTATGCCAGAAACTGGAATGCACTTGTTGTCCAAGAAATGCAGCTTTAAAACCTTGATGCTAGAGCACAGCTGGTCTGGATATTGGTATTGGATATAGGCCATTACTGCACTTCCCCTTGTACATAATCCTTCTTGTGGCTTTGTCCTGAATCCAGAAATTAAAAGCATAAAAAATTAGCCAACAATTGTTATCTAGACATATTATGTGCACAGATAACAAATTCTGAGTAATTCTTGGAACATATAATACTGAATTAAGCTTCAATTGCTAAGTAGGTGTATTAATGACAGATGAACCAGTATGTGAAATTGATAAACCTGCACCATTGGCAGTTTGGATAGTCTCTGTGGATGGGAAAAGAGTAGCCAAAGAATGATTCTGCAAGTCTGCAATGAGATGATTTGTTGCTCCTGAATCTGTAAGCCAGAACTGTTGAGAATAGACATTTGATGTTGAAGTGGATGATGAGGAGTTTACATGCATTGCAGTCATGTGAGGGGTTGTGCCAGAAATATTTGCATTTCTAAAATGACAAAACTGAGCAGTGTGATTCTTTTTGCCACAAATCTGGCAGCCGTCAACTACAATAGCATCAGAATTTCTAAATCGACATGTATAAGCAAGGTGGCCAAATTTTCCACATATTTGACATGGTGATTGTGGTGGGGGTGCACCAAGAATACCAGAAGCAGTAGTAGTGTAGGTGTTCCTTGAATTCTCAAATCGAGAATTAGCATTATAGTTGAATTTACCTCGGCCCTTGTTCTTGTTGTAGTTGTTCTTGAAACCAGAAGACTAATTGCTCGAATACCCATGACTTGGATTGGCAGAAACCCTTTGATTATGATCACCAGAATACACACTGGATGAAAAAGATGAGTTCTTGGAATCAGAGTTCTTGGCAACCATTGCAGAGAGAAATGGTGTAACAGCAGTATTCTCGATCATTGCTTCTTCAGCAAGCAACTGAGATCTCAGGTCTTTGAGAGAGATGACACTCTCTCTTCCTCGAATGATGGATCTGATAGTATTATACTCAACTGACAAACCATTAAGAGTTAAAATGACAATATCATCATCGTCGAAATGCACTCCTGCAGCGGCCAAATAATCACGAGCTTCCTTGATTCTCTGCAAGTATTGGGAGATGGAATCAGGGCTTTTCTTGATATTTTGTAACTCAGACTTCATCTGAAATATGGTTGCACAAGTAACAATGGAAAATTGTTCTTTGAGTCGAATCCATAGATCCCGAGCATACTCGAATGATGAATCCCCAGAATCGATATCAGAACCTCCAGACCCAGAAGAAACAAACCCTGCAGGACAAGGATTAGAACCATCCAAGAACCCCATAATTCCATGACCTTCAAGTAGTAACTCCATCTGAAAATGCCATGTGCGATAGTTGGAATCATCAAGCTTTACATTCACCGACGTAGGAACGGTGGAGATAAGAGAAGTGATGGGCGATTGCACAATTTGTAGTTGATTGGCAGTCACCATTGCAATTTGTTGAAGACAAAATTCACACAGGAAATATGTCGAACACTTAGAGGGCACGATCGCAAAGACGAACAATCGCAAACTGGAGAACTATGAACAAACCCCAGATCAGAAAAACAGAGTAGAAAAAAAAAGATCTTGAGCGGCGGAAGCAAGAAATCCAAGATCAAGATAACCTTTCAAGCAAGAGAAGCTTGATCGGCGAATGATACCATGTTAAGCAACAGTTTATGTTGCAGAAGTATAATATCACAGATACAGTGAAGAAGGTTTTTAGAGAGAGAGAGGAAAACTAAATTGTTGTAATATTTTCTGATGTATTGAATTACATTCATTACATTTGATATATACTCTCTAATCTGACTTGTTCACTAAGACTCCTTATAACTACCTTAACCTCCTTATAACAAACCTACTAATCCATTGACACATGGCACACTATCTGACTATTCATTATATACTGTTAACAAATGCTACCACCATTCCTCCAAAAGAGTACTGAATGAGAACTGAAGGTGTCGCTAAAGCAGTTCGTGAGATAGTTGCCAACATAAAATGGTTGAACACCACAAAAATTGATAGAAAGAAGGAGATGGTGTCGAATACCACAAACACTTGGAAAAATGCCCTTTTGTACAAGACGGCCATTCCGTTGCTTTTGAATCCTCCAGGCAGGGTGAAAGCTGCTGCAAACGTGACGGTTGCAATAAGCATCGCTACCACTAAATGGGTGTCAAACTTGCTCGATTCATCCCAGTCAGCTAGCAGTGCTCTATTCTCTGCAATATCCAACATGCTGTTTGGTGTATCGTTTTTCTCCGTTGATTCCAGTTTCATGAAGTCGAGGCGGATTTATTGTTGGAAGACTGGCACACCAACAGGGCGGCCCAGACGCTTCAAACCCCACGTCTACCGAAGGTGTCCTAGTGTGTCTAATGCTTTGTTAGGCTAATCGGCTCTAAAAATTAATACAAAAAGAATAATGTTCTCTTGCCAAACAAGTGTTTGTGTTGCCAAACTATAAATCTAAACAATAGACGAGAGCTAAGAACTCAAAATGAAATAGCTACCGCATATTTCTTACCAGTTCAATATTGTCCCTAAGAAAAATGTCAGCAGCCTTCAAGAGTTGATTATTGATAGCAGTATTATCCACTCCAGGGTTTCTTGCCATAGCTTTTATGACCCGAAGATTACCTTGAATAGCAGCTAGATGCAAAGGCGTGTTTCCGTCGTTGTCTGCTTCATTTATAAGTCCTGCAAACTTAGGTCCTCAAAATGTATATGATAACAAGAAGTTGCTCACCTAAAACTGCTGCATGCCAAGCCGTTTGGCCTTTGTGATTGACCAATTCACAAATATCAGGCCGGCATTGAGTCAGCACTTCCATCACTTTCCGGCTGCCTGCGTACGCCGCAACATGAAGAGCTGACATTCCAGATTTGTCCAAGATGTAAGAAATAGAACTATCTTGCTGCATCAATAATCGAGTTGCTCTAACGTTCCATGTCAATGCTGCATAGTCTAATGGAGTCCATCTGTTGGCATCAACTTCTTTGATTATTTCAAGGTTCCTGGAAACCATCATCTTCACGATGCCTAAATTGTATGGAAACATAAAGGCTGGCAGAAAGAGACAAGTTTTAGTTAGTTAAAGTATGTTTTTAAGAGAAGTGATTTCCTTACACTGTTATTTTTTTCTAGTCTTTGAAAATTTAGAAAACAACTTGATATGAATCAAATTTTGTGAGCCGCTTCTGAGATGATTCCAATTATATTCCATGTCAGTTTCCTTTCATTCCCATAACCAATTTACCCCACTTGTAACTAATCAATATTATCCCTTGATTTTTAGATTAGGATTAGGGTTTGTGATGAGTTTTGACTTGAGGTTTAAAGAATTTAATTCTCATAAAATTGTTGGATATAGTTCTTTGTATTCTTTCCTTTTCTTCTTGTTATACAAAACCCTTTTCCTATTGTTATACAAAACCCTTTTCTTAGTTAGGGATTTAATATTTACCTTGCTAATATATATTCTTCTTTATTGTGCCTTACGGTATCATTTTTCAGTTTTCTTCTTCTCCTTCTTCCACTAAATTTGAAATTTGATTGTGTTTGATCGAAGAATGGAGTGGATCTATGGAAAAAATATTTTATTTTATCATAAATTAAATAATTAAAACGTTTTTCTAGAAATTTAGTAGATGGGAGATGTTTAAACATTCATGCCATCTCCAATCGAAGGAGAACCAAAGGGCTATTTTTAGTCCTATCGTCCTGCAAGATATTATATTTTAATTAATGATGCTAGGTCATATTTTATACCATCTCCAACCAAGGGCCAAAAGGCCATAGGCTAAACATAGCCCCTTGACAAAAAACTCATCTCCAATCGAGGGGGCCAAAGGGCCATAGGCCAAACCTAACCCCCTTAATGATTTATTATTTTAATTGAATTAATATGGTTAATTAAATTAAACTACCATATTAAAATAAGGTTTTCGAATATATTTTGAGTACCACTTGTTGCTAAATGAATAAGCCTCCAGATTTCTTATCTTTATATAATCTCAATTACTTCCATTTCTCCTTCATCTCTCTTATTTTGATCTTCCATTGCAGTTCCTCCTGAGTTAGAAAACGGTCCATTGAAACACCATTTGGCATAAAAAAGCACAATAACAAAGAAAACGTGGTATTCTTGCACCTGCCACAAAGTCATGCTTGACATTCTGATCCCAAGTGGGCTGGGCTGGAGGGCTGGCTGGCTGGAAATGGCCAGCCCGCTAGCCTGATGTGGGGGTTTTGGCCAGATGGGGCCCACAAGCCCTTTGGCTTAGCCCTCGGTTGGAGACAATTTTTATGTCATTTTGAGCTATTTTTACCCCTATGGCTCTTTGGCCAGGTCGGAGATAGCCTCATATTTTGAAAATAAAGGGTAAAGTAGGTTTGGAAAAAAAAAAAAGTTAAGTGGACTTAAATCAGAAATTTCAGAACATTGCACTAAGGCCGATAGCACATGAATTTTTTGGACCTTTATCTTAATGCTTCTTAATGCTCCTTTAATATATATAAAATGAAAACTTAGGAAAAAAAATAACAGTAGTATGCAGAAATCATTTACCTTTGTAGCTGATATTGCGAGTTATTGCAACATGCAAAGCTGTGATACCATTAATTCCCTGTAAAGAAGATGTTGGAAACATTTGTAACATGTAGCGAGCAATCCTTGGAAAGCCCTTGGTAGTAGCTAAGAACAACGGGGATTCGTTGGGACTGTTGGTAAAACAACACAACTCAGGATCAGCTTCGACCAAAAGAATGACCACTTTGAGGTGACCGTACTTGATGGCAACATGTAATCCTATATCTTCAATTAAATTTTTGATCCGGAGCAAATCTTTATACGCTTTGTCATCGACCAGCGCACTTTCTTCATCTACTCCTTCAGTGTATAGCATCCTTGCACGGTTAATGAGCAACCCTACTACTTCATCACAACCTGCTTTGGCAGCTACATGCATGGGAGTGTCGCTTTTGTTGTTGGTGTCCCAAAATAGTGGAGATAGATTGTCGATCGGGATGCCTCTGAAAAAATTGATTTGTTTGAACTCAGCTGCAAGATGAAGAATATTGTTATTTTAGGTGTTTTCTGCAGAAGAAGATTAATCGACAGATCACCATCTCTAATTTTTTTAAGGAAACCAAGATCACCCGACCTTGCTGCCTCGTACACAAAAGGATCCATGACTTCAAACATCATCTTTCAACTTTGTATCGAAATATATAGTAGAAAAGGCACTGGTGTGAACATTGCACTGTACATATTTGACAAAATTAGTTTATTGAAAATTGCCCGTCAACGGGCACAAGATTAGTCTTTTTTTTGGGTAAATATGGAAATAGATCTGATTGTGTTCGTTTATTGTAAATCATACGGTCAGAAATTATTTTAAATTTTTATTTTAAATTAAATATAAACAATACTTAATAAAAACTAACCGTATGATGTACGATGAACGGATACGATGATTTAATCCTCCAGATTCCCACAAACAGGATTCGAAGAGGATCCTTATCCAATAATATGAGTCATTTCAATGCGATTATATTATAAGGAAACTGATAAAAGAGCTTAAAAACTTTAAGTTTTAACGATAATGACAAAATAAAAGGTAAAGTGAATAGTATCATGATTGACTTTTTAATATAAAAATGTGGTTTTTCGTTAAAGTGAACAGTACCGGAAGCTTTTCGTTAGAATTTCTTATATCTATATCTATATATATATAAAGGGAGAATACCAGTTTGGTGAAACATTCAAAATGCCAAAAATATCCTCAGTCCATACTCAAGAGTAACGGATAACTGTCCAATAAATATAAGGTCAAAATTGTAATATAATACAACGAAATTCTATTGTGCGAACAATATATGCACTCATCTGAACAATGACAATTTTCAACCACTAGATAAAAATATACACACTTAAAATTCATTGTGACCCTCAGATCAATCCTCCCACAAATACTGCATCACATTCTATCTTTCCACCAAAACCAAACTAACAAGTAAATCGATAAAAACTGACAAACACTCCCTCCAAATTAGAGTAGAACTGTTAAACAGGTTGTCGCACAAAACAGAACACCGGTTGCAGCAGTTGCAAAGATCCGAGATAGAACCGCCAATCTACCACACGTTCTAGAGGGGACAATGATCATTCCAACCCCAAATGCACAGAAAAGAGGAAGAACTCACTTTCGTCTTCTGCACAAACCTCTCATCTGCGTGTTTTTCCAGAGTTTCTTCTGCATCCACACTCAATTTACACTAATTCAGGTGATTTTTTTTTTCATAATTTCTACCCTCCAATTAAGTAATATTACCCACATGAATATGCTTTTCCGTTTGTTTTGTTTATTATTCTATATAATTTAATAAGGAAATTCGAATCATTGATGGCGTAGGATGGGATTGTTGGGCGTTCAAAATTGCTCAGTGATTAGTGCTTAATCGACCACACTGCTTATATTATTTAAACTTAATTGTTGTCATATGGGGTTTTTTTTTTTTCTCAGGGTATGTTTGGAGTTTGCAAATTTGCATGAACACTTTTTCTTGATTACTTCATTAATTTCTGCGATTTGCAATTTGCCATATGGGTTTTTCTGGATTCCATTTCTTTTATTTATGTGATTTGAGTCAGTTGTAGTCAGCTGCATGCAATGAGAGACATTTGAGGCTACAGCTGGGAATTTGGTTTCTCTAAAATTACTTCTGCAATTGGTCAGAATTGATAGAAGTTACTAAAATTACCCAATTACCAGTTTCTGTGTATTTGGTTTCTCTAAAATTACTTATGCAATTTTCTATGTATTCCTTCCAGCGTTTGTTCAAACTTTCAAACTTGACTCTACTCGCCGTGATCAACAACTGCAGCTTCTTGAAACAGCCTTTCACTCGCCATAAACGACAAGTGCGGCTTCTTTACCAGTATGTTTATTAGTCTCTTTTCAAATCAAATTCATTGCCATTAATTAACTGTTTCTCATCGATCATTCATTTCTGATCATATTTTCAATTTCCGTTCTCTTCCCATTTATACATCTTTTTCAATTGTGTATGAATTATTTGCTTTGATGAAGCAGAATTAGATTTGCGTTCATATTCAATTCTAATTAACTGACGATGTGTTTCTGAATGCAGGGAAAAGGAATTTTGGAATTTAGTTTTGCGCGGGCAAAGTGTGGCCTTTGAGAGCGAGACCAAACTATCTAGCGATTCGATAGAATCGGAGAAAGATTTTCCAGGGTGAACCATAGCCTGTACCCGACTATTGAGCCGTACAGTTTCCGTTGTCTTAAGGTTTCGGATATCCACTCAATCTATTGGGACATGTCTGGAAATCCCCACGGCCATGTGAGTTGGGATTCTTCTTCTTAATAAACGACTTAGTTTTTGCATTTTTTGTTCGAATTCAAAGTTTTTTTTATACAAATTTGAAACTTTTCTTCAAGCTTATTCATTATATAGATTCCGAAATTTTAAAATCCTCTCAAAGTAGTAGGGATTTGGAAATGAACTCTGCTAGAGAAGGCGGCTTGCGTTGAAATTACCATAAAAACAGTGTTGGGTTGGGAATTTTTTACTGGTTTTTTATTTAATATGTTTTGAATCTTATCTTGCAGCCTGTTGTTTTTCTTCATGGGGTTCAGGAGGAGGAACTTCACCAAGTATTCAAAGTAATCAAAGATTCTTCAATCCCGAGTTTTACCGATCATTCTGTTTGATCAGGTTGCTACTTCACCCTTTATGATAAGTTATTAGATGCATTTTAGTGTGTCCTGCATTTGATAACTGAGTTATTTCGTTATTGCTAGAAAGGTAAATTTTACGCTAGATGATTGCAATGGCAATATTTTATTGATTCAAGTGTGAAATAGATAAACAAATAAGAAAAAACCATGTTCATGCGTAAACCATGTCATTGTCATTGAAAAAACTATAGGTAACCCTCTAAAAATTAATAGATGAAGTCAATGGAATTGAGAGCTATGTAATCCAAGTCCCAGTTGCATATGTTATTGGTGCATTCAAGAGCTAGCTAATTGAGGAAGAAATTCAGAGGTTGATGTAAGTTGTCTGCAAAGCATCATAACCTGGGGTTGAAGCACTTAGCTTTTCTCTACCCTCTTCCATATAATTAGGATTACAAGTTGTTTTAGATATTCAGTTAATTTTGAAGCCATTGTCAACGTTTCAGTTGCAGAGTTTGATTTATCAATTATCTGCTATATGCATAGAATTTCATCTTTTTTCCTTTCAATTTTGGGTCAAATGTTGGGAATGTTTTACTGGTTTTTTTATATAATATGGTTTGAATCTTATCTTGCAGCCTGTAGTTTTTCTTCATGGGGTTCAGGTGGAGGAACTTCACCAAGTATTCAAAGTAATTAAAGATTCTTCAATCCCGAGTTTTACCGATCATTTTGTTTGATCAGGTTGCTACTTCATCCTTTATGATAAGTTATTAGATGCATTTAGTTTGTGAAACTAGGAAGCGCATTTTTTTTGCTTAGTTGTAAGATACTTGAGAAGCCGAATATTACACTTAATCAAAGAACCGAAATGGCAATGTGCTATTTCACTTTGTTTCTTTGATGACTCAAAATTGTAATATGTTTGAACTGAATGATTACCTGTTTTCATCTGCATCTCCAGGTTCATTTCTTTCATTTTTAGAATCATCAACTCCATGATTACCTTTTTTCTTTCATATATGTTTTTCTTTTACTAATTTATGTTTTAACTTTTCGTTCTCTTTCAATTTTCGTAAATCCGAGTTTTAGAAAATACATACAATTCATGTTACTAACAAAACTTTTGATGCTTTTACACACTCATTGGGATTGTGTAATGGTACAAGATTATTGTGTCGTGGTTCTTACCGAGATCTTATTGATGCTGAAATTCTAACTGGACAATTTGCCGGATCCAGAGTTTTCTTACCAAGAATCCCTCTCAAAAGTACTGATACTGTTGGGCTTCCATTCGAACTTACAAGAAAGCAGTTTCCAGTGAAACTAAGTTTCTAGTGAAACTAAGTTTCTCTATCACTATAAACAAATCTCAAGGTCAGACAATACCACATGTAGGCGTTTACCTTCCAAATCACGTCTTCAATCATGGACAATGATATGTGGCTTTATCGAGGGGGGTCTCAAAGTCAACCACAATCGTGTTAGTAAAAAATGGCTCCATAATCGGCCAACAAGGTGTATTTACACGGAATGTAGTATACAAAGAAGTCTTGCTTCATTCCAGCTAATTATGGTGATTTCTAATAGGTAACAACTTTATTAACGATAACCTTTCAGTATGCATTTCTCACTTATCAATTAACTTTTTTTATTTGATTTTTAATTTTCTCACTATCATTTGTAGATTGGCAATGAAAATTTGAAGCATCAATCATGAACAAATGGGTGGAAATTGCAGCATTGATATCAAAATATAAACTTTCTTTTCAAATGAAACAGTGACATATAGACTCTATGGGTATTGTGAATAATGTACATATTGTTATGCAGGATTTATATTTTGACATTTAAGTAGTTTTGTATTTTGCTACGAGTACTTAATGTTTTCATCTACTCTTTTTTGTATTTACATCTACTTACTATTGTCCATGGACTTTAGGTAGGAACTTGCGTCTAAAATCCCATGTTGTTTGACAAGTGCATGAATAACATTTAAATCATTACTTTACGCAAAGTAAAAATGAAAAACATGATAACTTTTTAGGATATACATGATAAAAAAAGAGTTCCTCTTTGCACAATACATTTAAAATATATCTTGACAATTACGATGGGAAAAACTAACACAATACACCTTTAGGGACGCGTAGCGCCCGTGATGTAAAAATGCCTCTCGCACGCACGTTAGTGCATGCCGAGAGGCTAGTTATATGCTTATTTTCGCAATCAAATTGAGAAAGTGTATGAAGTAAGAACGGTGCTTATTTTAATACGCCGAGGTCATCAGCATTTATGTACATGTCTGAGATCACTTGGGGTATGTTTGGTGAGGAATTTTCAAAATTTAAGGTGCCGTTAGGTCAATAGCGGAGGGAAGGGGGGTCAATGGGTTGACGCGACCCAACAACTCTGTATTACTCCATATAATTTTTGCTACTGATCCCTTCCAACAATTAGGTTCGGCATAAGTTTTATGTCTTCGTGCTTTTGATTTCTTATTTGATTTCCATTATTTTCAAACACTCTATTAATCAGTAGTCTTTCACAAACGTTGGTGTATTTGCTTATGACAATCAAATTAACAGTTGTGAATGCTTGACTGGAAAGAGTAAGTAATTATACAGTGAAGATATATAGTTATAATTTAATTTTGTATATATCAAGATATTTAATAACGATAATGATAATAATATCTTACAATGACGAGTTCAAAATATAAGAACCAATCATGAATTATTTGTAACTAAAAATGTTACAATATTTTCTTTATCACGATTGCAGTGAACTTTAAATTTTGGATCCGTCACTACTTTTTATAACTATTTTATTTTGTTTTTACATTTTTAAAAACTAAAATTTTGTTTGGTAACTTCATCTATCAACTTTATATCGACATATATACTAGAAAAGGCACTGGTGTGAACAGGGCAGAGGCGTTGTACAAATCCGGCAAAATTAGTTTTTTTTTTTTTGGTAAACATCTGACAAAATTAGTTTATTGCAAGTTTGTTTTGGCGGAATAGTTTTTTGCAAGTTGCCCGTCAATGGGCCCAAGATTAGTCTTTTTTTTTTGGTAAATAATATGATACGTCATTTCAGTGCGATTATATTTAGGGAAATTTTATTTAGACCCAGTAATTCTCTTTTCACACTCAACTTAAAAATTTTGTCCCGCAAACTTACCTTTTTACCCTCAAATACAAAATTGACAAACTTAAAAAAAAAAGAACACAAACACGTAAACCCACCCAACCACCTACTGTGGCAGTAATCGGATTTGATTCTGATTGTCATTACAAAAATTGTCATCGCCGACCTACTCTTTATCTCGTCAATGTTCAATTCTTCGTGCTCATCTCTATGGTGGTGGCGACAAGGTCACGGCTGCACGTTGCAGCCTAGGTGAGCAGTGGCTGCGATTTGGAAGAAGGGGCATGATTTGGTCTGCCCATGGTGGAACTGACCAATCCCCAAACAAAATTGGGTTTTTATTGACGACGGTGATCGGGGTGGCGGAAATCGCCAGAGCCACGGAAGTCCAGCTTTTTCCGAAGATATCCCCGACCATGGAAGTCGGGGCGTTGGTCAATCCGGGTCTGGTGGGTCCAGGAGGTGGTTCTACTGGCGGTGGGTTGTTGCCAGGCGGGTCGGGATTGGCGGCGATGGCGGAGGAGGAGAAAGAAGAGGTCTTGTTCTTCTGGTAATGGAATTCATGGTAATGGAATTGAAATTGGAATTCATGGTAATGGAAGTCGAAGTCGAAGTTGAAGAATTGCTCATTTACACCCAGATCGAAGTCGAAGTTGGAATTCATGGTAATGGAATTGAAATTGGAATTCATGGTAATGGAGGGAAATTTTATTTTCAAGTTTTCAATTGTGTAACAGGCTGAGTTTTACACCCAGATCGAAGTCGAAGTTGGAATTCATGGTAATGGAATTGAAATTGTTTACTATTCTGGATCAAAAGAAACGAGATCCGATTGAGTACCTGAGAGAATAGAGTCTTCTCAGGCCACTTTGACACACCCATTCGCTAGTTGATAATATCTTTCTATACCCATCTTTTCATTAGGGCATAATTGGAATATAAAATTTAAAAAAATATTAATGGGTGTAGAGATAAGTTAACTGGGTTCCAATAAAATTTCCCTTATATTTATGTGCATATTTTCGGAATTAAATTGAAAAAGTGTGTGAACGGTGCTTGATTTGGCTTACTAAAATACGTTGAGGTCGTCAACATTTAGGTATATATCAGAAATTACTTGGGTACGTTGTTTTTGTTGGTTAAAACAAAAAATTGAAATTGTGTTTGGTAATTACTTTCAGTTTTTCAAAAAATAAAAAATAATAAAAAAAAGTAAAAATTCAAGGCCAAATTTTAAAAACTCAAGAAAGTAGTTTTTGTTGCAGTCTTATTAGATTAGGAATATGATTGTGTAAATCTCAACATATTTGAAATATCCTTATGAGATTCTACCATATCTCTTTGACTATATATTATCCTATTAGAGTTGTAATCATATTGGATAAGAAATTTACGTTCTCTACTACCAAATTAGTTTATTGCAAACGGGGTGCTATATATATATCTCTATGTGTGTGTGGTAAGGGTAATGATATGTGCATAATTATTTGTTCATTGTAATTAAGGTGAGTAATAACATTTATTGATTTATTTTGAATACAGTGGTACAAGTTGTAAATATTTTGTAATAATAGGTCAATTACTTTTTTACTTTGCAGTCATTTTCAAATTTAGGTTTTATTTGAATGTTTATAATTAGGTGAGAAAAACTTGTGTGAAACTTAGTTTGCCACTGTATTTTGTTGAGTGACACTACAATCCACTCAAAACTCGCCACATGACAAGTTTAAATATAATCTTTTATCATTTTTTTATATTTCACATTCTCATAATTAATTTTATACTAATTAATATCCATCATAAAATCTATCTAATTTCTTCTTACCCCCTTTTTTTCCTTCCATATGTTCCCTCCAATTTTGCTGTAGGACTCTTCATTTTATTCTCTCCCTATTTCTTGCTTTTCTTAAAAATAAAAAATAAAAAATAAAACAAAAAAAAGCATCCAATGGTAATTGGTGGTTTTTGGTTCTTTAAACAATACTCTTTTTTTTTTCTTTGTACAATAGTTTATTTGATCGCGTATTAGGGTTAATTCTTTGGGAAAATTAGAATCCCCCATTCTTTTTTTACATAATTTTTATTAAAAATTTGTTTCTTTTAAAAATTTGATTAAGACGTTTTAACTAATGTCCACCTAATCATTTTTAAAATAAAAATGCTATATGTTGATTTCCCACTTTATCCTTTTAGTTGATAAGGGGAATTTTTTTTGGCTTGTCAGGATTTATACCTTTTTTTAGGGATATTATTAATGGCTATTAACTAAATCACCAATATTATCTATAAACTTTGAATTTTGAAATTTTTTTTGGCGTCAGGGTTTATAGCCCTTTTGTTGGCTCGTTCACATCATAAAATTATTATTGAAATATAAAAGTTGTTGATAAAAAGGATGAGTTTGGAGTCTTTGGACTGAGATTAGTGCTATTTGGCATGAGATATATAAATGTGAATTTTAAATTGAAATCAATTTGAAACGTATTTAGGTCAATTTGAAACGTACCGATGCTAAATAGAAACGTACCCATTTCACCTTGAAACGTTCAATAACAACTTGAAACGTTCCGATGCTAAATTGAAACGTACCCATATATAAATGTGAATTTTAAATTGAAATCAATTTGAAACGTATTCAGGTCAATTTGAAACGTACCAATAACAACTTGAAACGTACCGATGCTAAATTGAAATGTACCCATTTCACCTTGAAACGTTCAATAACAACTTGAAACATACCGATGCTAAATTGAAATGTACACATTCTAACTTAAAACGTACCAATATATTGGTTTGAAACGTACCAAAATATCCTTTAAAAGAAAATGTACCACTAAATTCTATTTCCCAAATGTACCATGTTACGTGAAAAAGATGGAAAGATGGGTAAAAAGTGTGCAAAAACAAAAAGCATACCATTTGATATGGATACTCAGATTAAGAGGTGTACATAAAATGAAATATGAAGGAAATGAATATGACCAACAAGGGAGAACGAAAGAGGGTTTGATCAGCCAATTGAGGAAAGCAGTGGCATGAAAAAATTGCTAATGGTTGTAGAAGAAGATAGAACGTTAGTTACTTGTATGGTATGGAGTTAGGAATAAAATGCACGTTAGAAGCATAATTAGATCATGTTTGATGTGTTAAGATTTTTAAAACTAATCTACTACATTTTAAGAGATTTGGGATATTAACATGATAATTATTAATTAATTAAGGGTACATCATAATGGCAAATCGTGTAATATGGTATTAAAAGGATGTTACTTATAAAATAAGTGGCACCTTAATTGTAGGAAGAATGTTTAATTAAATTATTAAAAGGAACAGATGTTTAATCCAAGAAATTAAAAAAAGAGGCGCCTATATCAAAACTACCCTAATTCTTTCTTTCTTATCATTGGGTGTTTCTGGGTTCGGGTGAGGATATTCAGTTTCTTTATATTGATAATATGAATTAGGTTATTTGGCTATTTTGACACAACATCTATTTTTTTTTATTATGAGTATTTTAAGAATATGTTAGTCTAATTTTGATTTTTTCAATTGATAGGAGACTACTTGTAACATCCCACATGGCCCAGGGGAGTGATCCTTATATGTATATTCTCATCTCTACCTAGCATGATGCCTTTTGGGAGCCCACTGACTTCGGATTCCGTAGGAACTTCGAAGTTAAGCGAGTAGCGCGCGAGAGCATTCTCATGATAGGTGACCCACTGGGAAGTTGCTCGTGAGTTCCCAGAAACAAAATCGTGAGGGCGTGGTCGGGGCCCAAAGCGGACAATATCGTGCTACGGTGGTGGAACGGACCCGGGATGTGGTGGACCCCGGGTCATGATGTGACAATTTGGTATCAGAGCCAATCCCTGGCCGGAAGTGTGCCGACGAGGACGTCGGGCCCCTAAGGGGGATGGATTGTAACATCCCACATCGCCCAGGGGAGTGATCCTTATATGTATATTCTCATCCCTACCTAGCACGAGGGCTTTTGGGAGCTCACTAACTTCTGATTCCGTAGGAACTCCGAAGTTAAGCGAGTAGCGCGCGAGAGCATTCCTAGGATGGGTGACCCACTGAGAAGTTGCTCGTGAGTTCCCAGAAACAAAACCATGAGGTCGTGGTCGGGGCCCAAAGCGGACAATATCATACTACGGTGGTGGAGCGGGCCTGGGATGTGGTGGACCCCGGGTCGGGATGTGACACTACTGAGACAAGTTTGAAGAAGATCTAAAAAATTTGGGAAGAAAAATGAGAGCTAGGAAAAAAAGAAAAAAAAATTATTAGATTGATTTGATGGTGTATAATGTATATTAATTGGTATAAAAAATAATTATGAGAATGTTAAATATAAAATAATGATAAAAAAATTATATTTAAGACTTGCCACGTGACGAGTTTTAAGTGGTTTGTAGTGCCACTCAACAAAATCCAGTGGCAAGTCAAGCCCTACACAAGTTTTTCTCGAGTTTTTGTCTAAGAAATAAGAGTTGCAAGGGTCGATATTTAAAGAACCCTTTTTTGTATCACATTTGTACACCATTTGATGTGATAAGTGATATGTACATATTACGTCAATTAATGAATTTATCCCATTGAATAATGATTGTGTACATCATTTGCCGCATAAAGTGGTATACCAATGTGATATAATTATGTGATCTACACTAGTAGAAAAAACAGCTTGCGCAACAAGATTTTGCGCGGCGAAGAATATTTCGTCACATAAGAGGTACTTGTGCAACGGAAGAAACCGTGTCGTCGCGCAAAATAGACAGTAAAGGAAAAATATCGTGCTACGGTGGTGGAGCGGGCCTGGGATGTGGTGGACCCCGGGTCGGGATGTGACACTACTGAGACAAGTTTGAAGAAGATCTAAAAAATTTGAGAAGAAAAATGAGAGCTAGGAAAAAAAGAAAAAAAAAATATTAGATTGATTTGATGGTGTATAATGTATATTAATTGGTATAAAAAATAATTATGAGAATGTTAAATATAAAATAATGATAAAAAAATTATATTTAAGACTTGTCACATGACGAGTTTTAAGTGGTTTGTAGTGCCACTCAACAAAATCCAGTGGCAAGTTAAGCCCTACACAAGTTTTTCTCGAGTTTTTGTCTAAGAAATAAGAGTTGCAAGGGTCGATATTTAAAGAACCCTTTTTGGTATCACATTTGTACACCATTTGATGTGATAAGTGATATGTACATATTACGTCAATTAATGAATTTATCCCATTGAATAATGACTGTGTACATCCTTTGCCGAATAAAGTGGTATACTAATGTGATATAATTATGTGATCTACACTAGTAGAAAAAACAGCTTGCGTGACAAGATTTTGCGCGGCGAAGAATATTTCGTCACATAAGAGGTACTTGCGCGACGGAAGAAACCGTGTCGTCGCGCAAAATAGACAGTAAAGGAAAAATTAAATTTGCATGACGAAAAACTTAGTCACGCAAGAATAGTTCGCGCGACTAACCATAGTTGTCGTCAAGCAAAGTCATCAAGAAAACGCGGGGTAAGATTTTTTGGCACGAAACCTTGCGCGACGAAAATGGGACCTTTGCAAGACGAATGTTTCGTCGCGCAAGTTGGTTTCAGATTTCAATCAGATAAATTAGACATGTGAATAAGAGGAATCCACTGCATTTACCTGCAGATTTTTGCGCAACAAAGCCTTCGTCACGCAAAGGCCCTAATGTTCCTATAAATATGCACTTATGCTCTCCTTATTCTTCACATTTCTATTCTTCTTATTCTTCACAATTCTGTTTGTGCTAGGATGGAGGATAAAAACAAGGATCAGAGCGTGCCCGCCGCCAACCTAAATGATTTGAGGCAGCATTTTGAGTTCGCACATGCGATTGCTGTAGCCATGGGGAATAACTGTCCTTCTGCTGAGTGACGTTCTTGGAAAAATGTGCCTGAGAATAAGAAGAAGGCAGTGATGGGTGAATTATTAGTAAGTATATTGTTGATGGATCAATAATTAATTTTGTCAACTTTTTTGTTATATGTTATAATTAATTATTTGCATATATGTGTAACAGTGTAAGTATACTCTTGATGATGATATGAACGAACAGTTGATGAAGTTGATGGAGGATGCGTTGGAGGGAGGTTACAATCAGTGGTGTTATGATGTCTTGCAAAATGGATCAGGACCATCAAAATAGTAGTTTTAAATTTATGTTTTTTAGGACAATATTTAAATTTAAGGTTTTTTTACAAGTTATGTATTTGGACTTAATTAGACTTTAATTCCTGTTTGGTTTTTAAAATAAATGAATGGATTAAGGTATTAATTATTTTTAGAATAAATATTTCACTGAATATTTGTTTGTAATTATAAAGTTTACGTACATATATATATATATATATATATATATATATATGTTATGTAAACTTTATAATTACAATCATTCTGATTGTTGCGACATATATTGCACGACGCTGATTTCGTCGCTCAAGACAACTTGGCACGACGAACAACAGTTGTTGTCGCGCAAGGTACAGTCAGATTACGTTCAAATGTCACATCCCGACCCGGGCTCCACCACATTCGAGGCTCGACTCCACCGTAGCACGATATTGTTCGCTTTGGGCCCCGGCCACGCCCTCATGGTTTTGTTTCTGGGAACTCACACAAGAACTTCCCAGTGGGTCACCCATATTGGGAACGCTCTTTCCCAAACTCGCTTAACTTCGGAGTTCCGATGGAATCCGAAGCCAGTGAGTTCCCAAAAAACCTCATGCTATATGGAGGTAGGCATGTACATATAAAGCATAAAGGATCCTCTTCTCTGGGCAGCACACTTTCGGCCTGGGATTGGCTCTGATACCAAATTGTCACATCCCGGCCCAATTCGACTCCGACATAGCACGATATTGTCCGCTTTGGGCCCCGACTACACCATCACGGTTTTTTTTTTATGGGAACTCATGCGAGAACTTACCAATGGGTCACCCATCCTGGGATTGCTCTCGCCCGAACTCGCTTAACTTCGGAGTTCCGATGAACTCCGAAGCTAGTGAGCTCCCAAAAAGCCTCGTGCTATATGGAAGTGGGCATGTACATATAAGGTATAGAAGATCCTCTCCCCTGGGCGATGTGGGATCTAACAATCTACGGCCCTTAGGGGCCCGACATCCTCGTCGGCACACTCGCACCACACGGCAGAGTGGCTCTGATACCATTATGCCACATCCCAGACCAGCTCCGTCGTAGCATGATATTGTCCGCTTTAGGCCACGCCCTCACGGTTTTATTTCTGGGAACTCACACGAGAACTTCCCAGTGGGTCACCCATCCTGGGATTGCTTTTGCCCGAACACACTTAACTTCGAAGTTCCCATGGAATGCGAAGCCAGTGAGTTTCGAAAAGACCTTGTGCTATATGGAGGTGGGCATGTACATATAAGGCACATCGGCCCTTCTCTGTTGGTCAATGTGGGATATTACAATCCACCCCCTTAAGGGCTCGACGCCCTCGTCGGCACACTTCCGGCTAGAGACTGGCTCTGATACCAAATTGTCACATCCTGGCCCAGCTCAACTGCATCGTACCACGATATTGTCCGCTTTGGGCCCCGACCATACCCTCACAGTTTCGTTTCTAGGAACTCACGAGAGAACTTCCCAGCGGGTCACCCATCCTGGGATTGCTCTCGCCCGAACTCGCTTAACTTCGGAGTTTCGATGAACTCCGAAGCCAGTGAGCTCCCAAAAGGGCTCGTGCTATATGGAGGTGGACATGTACATATAAGGCATAGAGGATCCTCTCCCCTGGGCGATGTGGGATCTAACAATCCACCCCCCTTAGGAGCCCGACGCCCTCGTTGGCACACTTCCGGCAAGGGATTGGCTCTGATACCAAATTGTCACATCCCGACTCGGGCTCTACCACATCCCAGGCTCGACTCTGCTGTAGCACGATATTGTTTACTTTGGGCCCTGGCCACGCCCTCATGGTTTTGTTTTTGGGAATTCACACGAGAACTTCCCAGTAGATCACCCATCCTGGATTGCTCTCGCACGAACTCGCTTAACTTCGAAGTTCCGACAAACTTCAAAGCCAGTGAGCTCTTAAAAGGCCTTGTGCTATATGGAGGTGGGCATGTACATACAAGGCACATCACCCCCTATCCGTTGGTCGATGTGGGATGTTACAATCCACCCCACTTAGGGGGTCGACGTCCTTGTCGGCACACTCGCACCACACTGCAGAGTGGCTCTGATACCATTCTGTCACATCCCGGACCAACTTCGCCGTAACACGATATTGTCCACTTTGGGCCCCGACCACGCTCTCACAGTTTTGTTCTGGGAACTCATACGAGAACTTCCTAGTGGGTCACCCATCCTGGGAACGCTCTCGCCCAAACTCGCTTAACTTTGGAGTTCTGATGGAATTCGAAGCCAATGAGTTCCCAAAATACCTCGTGCTATATGGAGGTGGGCATATACATATAAGGCATAGAGGATCCTCTCCCCTAGGTGATGTGGGATCTAACAATCCACCCCCTTAGGGGCCCGACACCCTCGTCGGCACACTTCCGGCCAGAGATTGGCTCTGATACCAAATTGTCATATCCCGGCCCAGCTCGACTCCACCGTAGCACGATATTGTCCGCTTTGGCCCTTACCACGCCCTCACAGTTTTGTTTCTGGGAACTCACCCGTGAACTTCCCAGTGGGTCACCCATCCTAGGATTGCTTTCGCCCGAACTCGCTTTACTTTGGAGTTCCGATGAACTCCGAAGCCGGTGAGCTCCCAAAAGGCCTCATGCTATATGGAGGTGGGCATGTACATATAAGGCATAGAGGATCTTCTCCCCTGGGCGATGTGGGATCTAACAATGCCTTATATGTACATGCCCACCTCTATATAGCACGAGGCCTTTTGGGAGCTCACTGGCTTCAGATTTCATCGGAACTCCGAAGTTAAGCGAGTTTGGGTGAGAACGTTCCCAGGATGGGTGACCCACTGGGAAGTTCTCGTGTGAGTTCCCATAAACAAAACCGTGAGGGCGTGGTCGAGGCCTAAAGCGGACAATATCATGCTACGACGGAGCTGGTCTGGGATGTGACAGAAAGGTATCAGAGCCACTCTGCCGTGTGGTGCGAGTGTGCCGATGAGGAGGTCGAGCCCCTAAGGGAGGTGGATTGTAACATCTCACATCAACCAACGGAGAATGGGTGATGTGCCTTATATGTACATATCCACCTCCATATAGCACGAGGCCTTTTGGGAACTCATTGGCTTCGGATTCCATCGGAACTCCGAAGTTAAGCGAGTTTGGGCGAGAGCGTTCCCAGGATGGGTGACCCACTGGAAAGTTCTCGTATGAGTTCTAGAAACAAAACCGTGAGGGCGTGGCCGGGGCCCAAAGCGGACAATATCATGCTACGGCGGAGCCGATATGGGATGTAAGAGAATGGTATCAGAGCCACTCTGTCGTGTGGTGCGAGTGTGTCTACGAGGACGTCGGGCCCTTGAGGGGGTGGATTGTAACATCGCATATCGACCAACGGGGAGGGGGTGGTGTGCCTTATATGTACATGCCCACCTCCATATAGCACCAGGCCTTTTGGGAGCTCACTGACTTCGGAGTTCGTCGGAACTCCGAAGTTAAGCGAGTTCGCGCGAAATCAACCCAGGATGGGTGACCCACTGGGAAGTTCTCATGTTAGTTCTCAGAAACAAAACCGTGAGGGCGTGGTCGGGGCCCAAAGCGGACAATATCGTGCTACGACGGAGTCAAGCCCGGGATGTGGTGGAGTCTGTGTTGGGATGTGACAATTTGATATCAGAGCCAATCCCTGGCCGGAACTGTGCCGACGAGGGCGTCGGGCCCCTAAGGGGGTGGATTGTTAGATCTCACATTGTCCAGGGGATATGATCCTCTATGCCTTATATGTACATGCCCACCTCCATATAGCACGTGACATTTTGGAAGCTCACTGGCTTCGGAGTTCCAAGTTCGGGCTAGAGCAATCCCATGATGGGTGACCCACTGGTAAGTTCTCGCGTGAGTTCCTAAAAACAAAACCGTGAGGACGTGGTCGGGGCCCAAAGCGGACAATATGTGCTACGGCAAAGTCGAGCTGAGCCGGGATGTGACATTAAACCTTCCCATTTATTGCATATTTATGACGCGTTTTGCGAGACGAAATGAAGTATTTGCGCGACGAACACTTCGTTGCGCAAACTGATCCTGGTGTTATAAAAACACAGTTTCAAAAAAAAAAAATTGTTTCAAAAGAATGGCCGATTCTGGAGAAGGTTTTGGCAAAAAAAAAACTTGTAGTTCGTCGCTAGAGGTATCGACGGAAGCAAGTGCCGTACTTTGGAGACAAAAGTATGGTTGATGCATACGCCGAATTTTTGTATGAAATTGGGGATTTGTTGCGGAGGGAATGTTCTGCTGAGTTTAAGTCTTGGAAAAAGGTCCATGAGGAGTTGAAGAAGTCCATGATGGGGGAGCTATCAGTAAGTTTGTAGTAAATAATGAATAATTATTTTTGTGAAAACGTAATATTTTTTAAATTACTAATTTAATGTTATTGGCATTAATGTAGGTTCATTGGGATGTTGATGAAATCGATGAGAAGCAGCGGAAGTATGTGGATGGGCTTTTCAAGCAGAGTTTCCGACAGTGGAAGTTTGATGTGTTGCGGGCGGAGGAGAATTGAAGTTGAATTGTAATTTTTTTTTTTTTTTGAATAAGATGTTGTGGACTTTATATTTATTTTAATTAATAAATTTATGTTACGTGGATGAGTATTAATATTTACATTAATTATAATTTGTATTTGGATAATAAATTAGTTTTGTTAATTAATTTTTGTTTAATTAGGTTTGAGTTTTTAATTTAGATTAAAATAAAATTTATATTACATAAAAAGAAAACCGAAAAACTAAAAAAAAAAAAGCAAAAAAATATGCATTGCGCGACGATACATGTTTTCGTCGTGCAATATGTTGAAAAGAATAAATTATAAAGTAAAGGAAATAAAATAAAAAAAGGTAAACTTGCGCGATGACTTCTTTTCTTTGTTGCGCAAAGGTTATTTGAGCCACAAATAATCTGTTTGACGCACAAAGTACATTTGCGCGATGAATACCGTGTTCGTTGCGCAAAAGCATTCATCCAAAAGTGAACTTTATAATCTGGATTCAGCTTGTGCAGAGGCTAACTGCAGAAAAATTACAGATATAGCCTCTACACTCATCCCCTTTAGTTTTGCTCAGTCTGGCCTTCGTCATTTCCATTTTCTCTCAATTTCGTCATCTACTACTCCCTCCATCTTCTTCTTTAGGTTGATCGAGCTATCTCGGTGTGTTTGGTAAGCGTTTTTTTATTGTTAGGGTAAAATCATTAATGTAAATTCATATTAACGCCATGAATTTAGTTGTCTATAGGGATATTGTGTGTGATTAGAGATTGGTGGAGAACGATTGAGAATGTATTTTCTTCGTTTTATTTTTTTTAAATATCAAATTAATTAAATTATGTTGAAATTATGTTGTTTTGTTTATATTGTGTTGTGAAATTATATTCATATTATGTTGTTAAATTGTACGTGACGTACAAATATGTGTTGTGATGTACGGAGTTAATTGTAATTAACTTCGTACTTGTATTTTATTTTTAGTAAAACTTAGTTTCCCGTTCGAGGATTAGTTGGATTTCGCGCATGAATGCGAAAGCATGACTGCAATCCAATTAATTCTTGAATTGTCCCATTATTTGGACAGTTTGGGAATGCACAGTTATGGCGCGTAGTTTATGGTTGAAGGATTAAATTTCGGTTGTGGGGACACTACAAAAAAAAATGGTCTAAGAACACAATTGATTGGTGCCCCTTTCAATTTCATTGAGCACATATATGTATTTGTGCTTTTTAAGTTTCACTGAGCACAAAATTATCTCAAATGTGCATTTTGAACAAAAAGGCACATTAAATTGTGTCTACAAAAAGGTGTATTGTGCCTATTGAAATTTGAATACTAAAGTTTGTGTTACTTTTTATGGATATTAGTAATTATAATTTTTTATTAATTTCCGAACGCACTAAAAATAGTTTTGTGCCCCTTAATTTAGTATATTTAAATCCTTTGGTTTTATTAGCACAATATGTCGTGGACACACTTATAGTTTAATATTAATTTTATTGATCAACACCCTACAATCCCACTAAAGGATCCGGCTTCTCTGCCCTCTCACTTCCCATACACTCTCATCCCCTCATATTTTGTGCGGTCACGGTTAAGCCACGTCAACATTTTATATTGATTTTTTATAGAGATAATAAGACAAAAAATAATAATAATATAAAATATTGACGTGGCTTAACCGTGACTGCATAAATAGGAGGAGATGAGAGTGTATGGGAAGTGGGAGGGCAGAGAAGCCAGGTCCCTAAGTATTAGAAGCAGCTTCACCCACACACTACTCATCCTTACTCTATTTCCCTTTACTTTCCTCTTCCACTCTGCCTCCCTCAAATTCTTTCTCTCACCTGCGTCTCTCTCTGTCTCTCTCCAACCCATCTTTCTGTCTCTACCTTCTCCAGACAAATCGTGGAGGCTCTTGAGCTCCATCATCGCCAGAATCCCCTAGCAGAAACCCCCTGCACGCGATGGAGAAAGGTTTGGGAAGATCGGGTCTGTAGGGAGGGATCAAGGGAGGAATGTGTGAGTTAGAGTTTGAAAACTGCTAGGCTGGAAGATTTAACTAAAAACCAGAATGTCGATGGAAACGACGAAATGGGAGTCTGAGTAGTTTGTAATGTGCAGGTGCTTCAGGAAAACAACATAACACTTGATAATGTTCGGATTTGCTACTCTCCATTTTCGAGAACAACTCACACAACTCAATTTGTTGCATCTGTCTTGAACATTCCATTTGATGGGGGCTCAATGCAAGGTAAGACAGTTCCTGAAAATCGACCAAAAGAATGGTATCTTGGTTGATTTCTGATTGAGATAAGCTTGGTTGATCGATTATGCTAATTTAGATTTCAAACCAGCGATCTTTTCCCCTGGTTGCTTTTTCTGGATAGGTGATGGAAAATCTTCGCAAACGCTTCTTTGGTCCTTCGTATGAGCTTTTGTCATATGATAAAGTAAGTCCGCTGGTGTTGGTGTGGTTTTTTCTACTGATTAAAGTGGGAGATTAAAGGCTCTGTCTATATTGTCGGGTTTATAGGTGGTGCTAACTTATAATCATCTGTTGCTGATGCTGAGGCTGTCGTAATTTTGTTTTCCCTTTTGCTGATAGTATCACGATATATGGGCTCTTTATGAGAAAGATCCACTCATGAGGCCGGTAGAGGGAGGAGAAAGCGATGATGATGTTGCGTGCAGACTTGCAAAAGCAATGGAAATTATGGAGTCATAATTTCAAGGGCAATTGTTTAAATACGTGTTTGGTATTCCTAATCGTAGTCATGTTTGCAATGCATCTATCTTAATTTCTAGAATCATCTTAATTCTTATGTTTTACATTGCATATCATCAGGCACTTTGGCATTGCAGAGACATGAAATAAAATGTGTAGTTGTGGCTGTGAAACTTAAAAACCCTATTTCCAAATCATTTCTACTTGAAGAAAAAAGAAACATTCGTCGGTGTTTAAGAATTTCAGAACTAAGGATGAAAAACTTGCAACTGTCTCAGTTTGTTTGCAGTTCTTGATGGATCATTCAATTCAATTTCTCAGTTGTACAGGACCGTCGGTCTATCCAACTGCCCCCAAAATCCCAGCAACACCTCCCTCAACGTTTTCATGATATGAAACGATTGTTAGGCAAGATACTAACAGGAGTTGGTTGCTTACATGGTGCTTATATCTGTATGAATCGATTGTAGAACTAAATTTTAGAAGCATGTTTTAGCTCTGCCATTAGTTTAATTGGTATCTTGGATGTGCATGTAAAACCAGCCGAATAATTTATTATTGATGGTATCACTATTTGGTTTGATTTTGTAATTTTGAATTTATGTTTTTTTTTTAATACGTCACCTATTGGGCACAATAACAAAATTGTGCAAACATGGCTTGGAAAAGTCATCTGACACAGGTGTTAGAACAGAGGCACAAAAACCCCTGATTGGCGCTTACCTGTTTTAGCACAAAACACCTTATTGTGCCCAATGACCAAAGGCAACATCCATAGAGGGCACACATGATGTTTTAGTTGTTGCACTGTTGCTATTGCCCTATGGGCACATATGGTGGTGTCCTTAGCCTGATAGGGCACATTTAACTTTTTGTGTGCAATGGCCTTTTTTCTTGTAGTGGGATTTCGGTGTCATCTTTGTACGTTCTTCGGGTGGCACATAGGTATTTCATATCTACGTCGTCTATCTGAAGAACTGTACCGAGATTCTGCCGAGATTCTGCCGAAATTCCTCCACATCGA
Organism: Malus fusca; assembly: GCA_035220775.1. Lineage (NCBI taxonomy): Eukaryota > Viridiplantae > Streptophyta > Magnoliopsida > Rosales > Rosaceae > Malus > Malus fusca. The sequence goes on from CM069069.1 coordinate 40,437,003, forward strand.
AATCTAATCTGATGTAGCTGTAAATTACTTGACATAACTTTGCATTCCCGAATGGGATAGGGCCCTTACCGGTGGCATAAGGTGACCTAAGCATTTGTATGAAGTTGTTGTGATTGTTGCACTGTTATAGTGGTTGCAGGAATTATGGACAGAACTTGGATGGAATCGATGATTTTATTGACTTTGCCTGTACACACAATCCAGGTGTAACTAGAATCTGGTGTCCTTGTAGGAGTTGTAACAACATGTTAATGAAGACAATTGAAAATGTTTGATTTCATTTAGTAAGGAATGGAATGATTGAGACATATAATACTTGGAACCATCATGGGGAACAATTAGACAATGCTTCGTCTTCCAACGCCACAAGAGTGGACAATGTTGAACCTATTGTGGATCCTAATAAACAAGTCATGGATATTATAAATGATGTTTTTCCATTTGCATCGACCAACACCAATCAGGAAGGGGAAGATGACGTGCCAACACCAATGGACAGTGCAGAGTTCAAAAAATATGAAAAACTATTAAAAAATGCCAACCAAGAGTTATACCCGGGGTGTGAGAGCTTTTCGGTTCTCACGGCCATTGTGGAACTAATGCACAAAAAATAAAATATCGTATGTACGTCGAACAAGTGTTTTGATTACTTTTTGGACGTTTTCAAGAGAATTCTTCCAAAGGACAATTGTTTGTCGAAAGATCATAGACATGCGCAAAAGGTGTTGAATGATCTTGGATTGGGTTATGAAAAAATTCACACTTGCAAAAACAATTGTATTTTATTCTACAAAGTGAATAAAGCATTGGATAAATGCCCTGTATACAATGAGTCGAGATTCAAAATGACATTTCAGAATAGAACGACTAAGATCCCAGAAAAAGTCATGCATTATCTGCCCCTGAAACCTAGGTTGTAGCGATTATATATGTCGACGCATACTGCCACCTACATGAGATGACATAAGGAAAAACGGGTATACGACGATGTGATGAGGCATCCTGCATATGGGAAGGCATGGAAAGAGTTCGATCGAACGTTCCCCGAGTTTGCTGCTGATCCTCAGAATGTTAGATTGGGACTTGCCATTGATGGATTCAATCCAAAGTCAAAAGAGGAATTCTTGGGTTTTGGCGGGACACTTTCTTCGCAATCGCAACAACCCTAACCCTTGTGCAGCTCTTGCTCATTCGTGTATTCTCTTCAAACCCTAACCCTAACTTCAATCCCAGTTTCACCATCTTCGCCCCCACTAAACCTTGATGCAACACAGGAGTCGCCGCTTCTCCTCCTCTTCAGGTACGTAACTTAACCCGCATTTTCTGTTCATCTAATTCAACCCCAACTCTAATCCTAGCTATCTATTTTTAATTTTATTTATCAATTTATCAGACTATCCTGACTGGAGTTGGAATAAATTTTGGGATATGCACGTGCCATGGGAAGACCGGCGCCTCTTCGTAGGTACTCCATCTCTCCTTCAAGTCAGTGTTTTTGTTGTTTACGCCGACTTTGCTGTAACCACAAATACTTTATTTTCAGTTCCCCCAGAAATTTCCTTGTATGAAAAGGATGAGTATGATTTGGAGATTAAAAGAGTTATATATATAATTGTATATAATAACTTTAATCCTACACTACTACAAAACCGTTTAATAATGTCGTTATTATAACCGACAAAAAACAGCATTTACTGTCGGATATTATACAAAATCCGACAGAAAATAGGTGCAGTGGCGGATATCCGAACCGACAGAATTGCTACCGTCAGGAAATGAGTTTTCCGACAGCAATTTCATAAAACCGACAGAAATTCTGACGGATATATTCGACAATAATTCATAAACTACTGTCGGATATTATTAATGTCTGTCGGTAAAAACCGACAATAATTACTGTCGGATTCAAATTTTTAAAAATTAAAATATACAATTTACCGTCGGTCACAACCGACAGAAAAATATTCTTATTAATGATGTTTACGCAGCTATTTTTTTTTTTTTTTTCTGATTGAATAAAAAATAAAATTAGGTAAATGGATTATTTTTTATTTGTGAATGAATAAAAAAAAATTCGGTAGATGAATAAAAAAAACAGAAGCTCATAACAAAACGTAATATGCATTCAAATATAACGTTCGATAATGTCATTTGAATCCGCCATAACACATAAAGTAGACATCCAATATAAAATAACCTAAACTACGGTCATCTGCATCCGCCATATTACGTAACTACACAAAAAACATTTGCCAAAGTAGACAAAAATGTCAGACATAACCGTAACGAAAACCAACAAACTATTCAACAGATCCCGAGCCTTCCCCTAAACCACCCTGCGCTCCAGAGCCTTCTGCCGACCCTCCTTGCGAACCAACGCCTTCGGCCAAACCCCCTTGCGAACCAACACCTTCTGCCGATGCTCCCTGTGATCCAAAACCCAACCCATGAGCTTCCAAATACCCCATCACATCCCCATCAAAATTACCCATCATCAACCCAGATAAGAAACCCGATGATAATCCACCATTTAAACCACCTTGAGAAAAATGTGCGCCACCTGGAGAAGCCATCTGCGATCGATATACTGGCATTGGATACTGGGGCTGAAAAGGCATATGCTGCATGGGATATACAGGCGCAGGTGGCTGCATTGGGGCCGAATGCTGTGATGCCTGAGGGCTGGGTGGTGGCTGAATGCTTTGAAGCCACAACATTATTTGATGTTGATTCATCAACATCTGCTGATTCATTGCCTGCTGCTGCTGGAATGCCTGCTGCTGCGAGGTCTTTGTTTTCTCAAGCTCAACCATTGCCTCTGCCAACTTTCTGGCGGCTTCTTCCCCCCTCCTCCTCAATTCATTGTTCTCAGCTACCACCTTGGCAAATGCACCTTTGGATGAACACCTAGATGACCTGGAACCTGAAGAGCTTGCATATGACACCATCTCTGGTATCACCCCGTGACCATAGCCTCGTACCCTATTTCTTGTCTCAAAACCCATCTGTTCAACATAAATCTGTGTTCGTACCTCCGACGTGTCCTCTTCCCCAGACTCGACAACAGACTGAACTTGACTCTCCATTGATGTCTTTCAATACAATATTTAAACAATATAATAAAAAGTTATTATCCAAAAATAAATTAGAATCTTAAAAACAGATTCATCAATCCAAACAGAAAGATAAACAAATTTGAAATAAAAAAAGATATTGGATCCGGGTATGAGTTGCTCGAAAAAAAGATATTGGATCCGAACAGATTGTAATTTTTATTAATGCAATAATAATTCAAATAGAGTTATAAATCACTCACCCCTCTCTGTTGCGAGGATTCATCAACCCATGAGTCGTCTTTCCGGGTATGAGTTGCTCGAAAAAAAGATATTGGATCCAGCTCCTTCCCCTGCTTTCTCTTCTTTAAATCCGTGAGAAGAGAACATCAAAAATACATATTAACCCCAGTTTATATACAAAAATTAAATACACAACATATATAACCAAACAGCAAATCTTACAAGTTCCTCGCGGACCCGAGCAAACGTTTTGGAACCAGTCGTGTGGTTCATCGTTTTTAACTCCCGATTGTACTTGTTTTTTTCTGCCACCTCCTGAGAGTTCAAAAAAAAAAAAAATTAGAAGACAACAATTCAACACCAAAAAACTGATCACAACTTTTTACCTTTGTTTTTGGATCATCCCAATACGCTAACATCTCAGCCCACTGACCACCATCCACACCAGGGGGAGGTTCTAAGCACTCTTCCTCTCGTCTTTTGGTGTAATACTCTGCTTTCAAATTGTTACGGTATTCCTTGTAAGCATGATCCGCAACATGGAGCGTCATATTGCGAATCATTGGAATTCTATCCAAGTCTTCATCTAGAAAAATGATATACCCCTACATTAATAAAAACAAACAAGTTACAACAAATCCAAAATAAAGGGTTGAACTATAGAAGTACAAAGGAAAACATATACCTTAATTCTTTCCCACAAAACATCCTTAACATCTTCAGGTACCAACCTCCAATCCTTCTTCAATGGAATAAATCTTGGATCCTTAACCTCTGAAGCTACCAATTTCGAAAACTCAGCGGCATTTTCACTAACACATTTCCCTGTCGAATCAAATAGACAAAGTTGTCTCTCTTTCCACTTTGGAATAGCAGTTCCACGGGTCCTACGTTCTCTTTGTTCCTCCATGCAACAGGGAAGAGGAGTAATAATGGGAAGGAGAAGAGGAACGCAGTAAAAATGGGTAGGAGTAAAATGGGGAGGAGAGGTAAAAACGGGAAGAAGAACAGGTGCAGAGTGAAAATGGGGAGGGAGGTAAAAACGGGACAACGAAGTAAAATGAGAAATAAATGAGGTTAACAAATGTTGGCGGTTATAACCGCCAGAAAAATTCAATCCGACATATATTTTCAACATTGTGTCGGTTACATCCGCCAGTAAATAAAAATCCGACATACTGTGTCAGATGGCGCATTTATGAAAGACAGATGGTATAAATATAAATGTCAGTAAACGCATTGAAGAAGGTCAGATTAGTGTCGGTATTAACCCACACAAAACCCCAAAAACCGCCACAATTTTTTTTCTCCGTCGATGTTTGTGCGCCTTTAATTTTTTTGAGTCAAAGGCGCGGGAAAAATCCCGCCCAAAATTTTTTTTTCTTTCACTGTCGGTTATATCCGACAGGAACGTGATTAAAAAAAAAAAAAGTGTTTTTCAATAACATTTTAAATTTTACCACATAAACTAAAATATTTTAAATGAAAATCACCACACAGAAAAAATAAAAAAGAAACCTTGTGTTTTTCAATCACATTTTAAATTTTACCACATAAACTAAAATATTTTAAATAAAAATCACCACACAAATTTAAATATAGTCTAATTATTACTTAAAAAGCATAAAGTAAATTATAAAACTATTCCATTTCATCTTCTGTTAGGTCATCGGCGGCATTGACAAAATCAGGGAACTGGGTAGGCAACGGTAATACTTCGTGAAAAGGAGTCTCTTCCACGCCAACTCTTGTTTGCAAATTTTCGTTGTCAAGTAAACGATCATCCAAATCAGGTATGGCATAATCATCAAGAGCATCATTATCCTCCAATACGTCAAATAAATCTCTCGGTTGCGTTCGAACAACAACATGCCAATCTTTTTCAATTGTGTCCTCCATATAAAATGCTTGTAATGCTTGTGAAGCTAATATGAAAGGATCCTCTTTAAATCCCAATCGATTGAAGTTTACTAAAGTAAATCCATATTGATCGGTCTTCATACCTCTTGGACTTTCACTATTAACCCATTCGCACTTAAACAACATCACAGCTCTACCCCTGTCTTCTGCTTCGGTAGGGCCACAATATCTAACCTCAAACATGTCTATGACTCTGTCATAACAATTCACTTGCCCAATTGCACCAGGGACATTTGCAGGTACAAATACACCACAATTTTGATTCTTATGTTTATCGTCCACAGATTTTGTACGAAATCTGAACCCATGAATAATGTGACTTTTATATTTCGTCACAACCCTACTAGGATAATTGGCTAGCCAACGCAAGTCTTCAGACATCAAGTTGTCATTAGCATGACATCTTGAATTAATCTGTAGTAAGTAAAAGCATATAAGTTGACACGACAAATATAAACACATCATAATTAAAATATAAAAAAAAAAGTAATAATGTGACTGTTATATTAACTCACATGTTGCCTGAACCATTCTGGAAATTCCTTCTTGCTTAGTTCCTTGATTTGTCGCATTGTCAGCCTTGCTCGACGATGTTGATTTTTCAAGAATTCCTCATGTTGCCTAGCCAATTAGGTTTAAATATGCTTAACTAATTTTTCAAAATAAAGAAAATTGATAAAACATTAAGACGTATGACTATATGTTCTTACCTTCTAAATGGGGTGACCTCATCACAATTATTTAGAATGTATCTGTGGCATTGATCAAGAACATTTAACTCAAGCTCCACATTTTCTCCTGAACCCATATAACATCCTTTGGAGTGAAAAATTGATAACCCACCAGATACTCCACGTCCAATACCATCTTCATTTCGACCTCTACGAGTGCGACGAGACTCGACATCTCTAAGATACAAGGAACAAAAGGACAAGCACTCATCCACCAAATACGCTTCAGCAATAGAACCTTCAGGATGACCCATATTACGAACATAATGCTTCAGTGTTTGCAAATACCTATAATTATAATACAAAACACAAATTATTATAATTACTAATAAAATTATCATTATAAATTAACAAATTTTATAAAGATTTGTTAATTACCGTTCAATTGGATACATCCATCTATATGGAACAGGCCCTGCAATAGCTGCTTCATCTGCCAAGTGAACTGGGAGGTGCATCATTACATCAAAAAATGCAGGCGGGAATATCTTCTCCAATTGACATAATGTCAAGGCAATTCTTGAATTCAATTGCTTGAAACCTTCCTCAGACTCCTTTTTGCTACACAATTGTCTGAAAATTGCACTCAACTCTAATAATATCATAGTAACAGATTTAGGCAAAACCGCACGTATTGCAAGCGGAAGTAACTGCTGCATTAAAACATGGCAATCGTGGCTTTTCAATCCATGTATTTTTCGTTCATTCACATGCACACATCGTGACAAATTTGATGAATAACCATCGGGAACCCGAATAGTAGACAACACTTCACAAAATGCAGTTTTTTCTTCTCTTTTCAACGTGAACAATGCTGGAGGTCGAAATGTTCTATTTCCTTCCCTACGTGGATGCTGTCCATGTCTTATGTTCAAGATTTCAAGATCTGCACGTGCAGCCAATCCATCCTTAGACTTTTTATCCATATCTAACAATGTTCCCACTATATTGTCGCATATATTTTTTTCACTATGCATAACATCAAGATTGTGTCTAATCAACAGATGCCTCCAATAAGGTAGTTCATAAAAAATAGATTTCTTCTTCCACTGACTCTTACTACTTGTACTGCTCTCAGTTCGTTTTCTACGTTGCCCAACTGAAGTATCTTTCTTTGGTTTTCCAAAAGTAAATCTCAAAGTACAAAGTTCTTCAAGACATTGTAAACCAGTTCACTGCCTTGGTGCACTACGATGCTCTCGTCGACCATTAAAAGTCATGGTTTGCCTTCGAAACCTATGATCAGCAGGAAGAAAGCGTCGATGCCCTAAATAGCAAATCTTACGACTCGCCGGCAAGTAAATAGATTCTTTATCATGCATGCAATGTGGACATGCTTTATATCCATGTGTACTCCATCCTGATAACATTCCATAAGCCGGAAAATCACTTATAGTCCATAAGACGGCAGCCTTCATCGTAAAATTTTGGTTGGAATACGCATCATAAGTAGGAGTGCCCACCTCCCACAACTCATTCAACTCATCAATCAATGGACGCATGTACACATCAATCTCTTTACCGGGGCTGCGTGGTCCTGGTATTAACAGAGATAACAACAAATTCGGTTGCTTCATACACATCCAGGGAGGTAAATTGTAAACTGAAAGCACCACAGGCCATGTGCTATGGTCTTGCCTCATTTTTCCAAAAGGATTAAATCCATCACTGGCCAACCCCAATCGGACATTTCGAATTTCTGATCCAAACTCCGGATATAAATTATCCAAATGCTTCCATGCTGGAGAATCTGAAGGATGTCTCATAAACCCATCCTTAGGACATTCAGTTGTGTGCCACCTCATATGCTTAGCCGTATGCTTCGACATATACAACCGCTGCAATCGTGGTTTTAAAGGAAAATACCACATAACCTTAGCTGCGATATTTTTTCTAGAGCCATCCTCTTCATTGACATTTTTATATCTTGATTCACCACAAACTGAGCATGCGGTCAACTCTGCAGTTTCTTTCCAATAAATCATGCAATTATTGGGACACACATCAATCTTCACATACGTCAAACCCAAGTCATTTATAAGTTTTTTTGCCTTATAACAAGATTCAGGCAAACAATCTCCATCAGGCAACATTTTTTTAATTAACTCGAGTAACGTGGTGAAGATCCCGTCCGGCATTCTTGCTAAACACTTAATCTGATACAATCTTACAACTGCCTCCAATTTTTTAAATTCCTTACAACCTGGCCACAAATCCTGATCTGCCTCTTCAAGCAACTTAAAAAAAGTCTCGACCTCTTTCGGACGCCCTTCCCTAGAAAGGGGCTCAGTAGACGGCCCAATACATTCTTCCGTTAATGGTTGGATAAATACATCATTAAGAACATCATGAATACCAGTCAACTGATCTCCTGTTTCAATAGATGGCCCAACACCTTCTTCTCCAATCCCAATATTTTGCTCTCCCATGAAAGATTCCCCATGATGTCGCCACGAAGCATTTTTGTAATCTTTATCCATATCATACAACACAAGATGTTCGACAATAGTTTTTCGAACAAAAGTATATCGATTACAACATCTTTTGCAAGGACATTTAAACTTATCGGGGCCAACACCATTCGCAACTGCTTGATCCAAAAAAGAATTAATTCCATCTGTATACGCTTCCAAATTTCGCGATATTGTCAACCAACTCTTTTTCATGTTTTACTACTGTACGGGAGCAAATATTACGTTGAAACTAAGATGCCTACAATCTTTCAATCCCTATCATGTAGGCATAACTATTAGAAATTCCAATCCCTATCTTTCAACCTCGAACTATCACAATTGCAATTTAATTTCCAACACCTATCACAATAAAACAAATTAAAAAAGCAATAAAAGGTTAACAAAAATATGTTTATCTACACTCTTTATTATTTATTAAATTTAAGTTTTGTATATCCTCATAGCAATTAGAGTGAAATATTTAATTAGTTAACATAATATATACTTATATTACTAAATATTACCAATTTATGCTATATTAAATATTGTCAATTTAACATAAATATTTAAAAATAATATTTATCTCAATTTCTTTATAACAATTTAAGTAAATCAAATAAAGTAATGGAACACAAATATTCCTAATTTATATTACTAATTAAATTAAAATCTCTAAATAAATAATCAAACAAGGTAATGGAACACAAATATTCCTAATTTATCTTACTAGTTAAACAAACAATTTAAACATCAAAGAAGTTCAGTAATAAAACCTGAACTATAGAAGAATTATGTCGTCGATCTACTCTTTATGTAGTCAACCACCTAAATAAAGCTCCTGCAAAATCAAATCATAAAATAAAAATAAGCCATGAAGTGCTTGATGAAGAAACAAATAAAAAGTATGAGATGAAGCGAAGAATAAGGTGAAGTGCTTGATGAAGAAATAAATAAAAAGTATGAAAGTAAAAGAAATGAAAAACTTACTGTGAGATGAGATGAAGAAAACAAAACGATTGATGATGAAGAGTAGAAAATGATTGAAGATTGAAGATGAAGAAGAGAATGAAATCTGAAATTGAAAAACTTTTGAAGATCAACATTGCGGGTTGAAGATGAAGGAGAGAATAAAAATAATAAACTATTAAATTTCTGTCGGTTTTAACCGACAGAAAATTAAAACAATAACGGCTACAATGCTAAAATAATAAAGTACAAACTTTCTGTCGGTTTATAACCGACACCATGAACTTCCAAACCGCCAAAATATATAAAAAAAATATTTTAAAAAAACATTCAAAATTCCTGACGGTTATGAATATTTTGTGTCGGTTGTATACGACAGTAAATATCCGACAGTAATTTCTGTCGGTTATATACGACAGAAATGTCATTTCATCCGACACTAGATAAATTATGTGTCGGATATCTTTTATCCGACAGAATGACTCGTTAACCGCCACCATCATCCGACACTTAAAGCTAATATTGTAGTAGTGCTAATTTGATCTTAAATTTGTTTGAATCTGTCTGTTTGGAGAAAACATTTTAGTGTAATGCAGTTTTACTTATGTGTTTTCATTAATTCATTGGGATATAGATAAATCTTTGTCAGCGGTCTTCTGCTTCTATGACGTTCGAACAGATGGTAAGTTCTTATGAATTTACTTTTAACAGCAAAATCATTCAACCAAGTACTGTTTTTCAACTTATGTTTGGTTTACGCTTCTTCGGCAGACTTTTGCTTCATGCATTCAGTCATCAATAGGTGGGCTAAGGAATTCCCACATGTAGCATTGTATGAAATTATTATTGATCATCTGGTATGGCATTGTAAAATGATCTTCTGTTCACCTCGTCTAAATTCTTTGTCAATCATTTTAGTTTTTAACAATTACGATATTTTTCTTATTTTGCTGCAAGATTAGTTGATCTTAAGATTTGTTTATTCTCTCTGCAGAAAGAAGAAGACCGTAACAATGTAATGAGAGAGTACAATATCAATTGTACGGTAAATGATTCTTTTTGTTTTGTTTGGACGTAATGTTCGATACTTGGTGTAATTTGTACCATATGTTTAATTATATTTATAAAGTAAAGGTAAGGACGTTTCCTTCTGACTCTCGCTAAGCGGAGAGTCTTGTTGGCTTGAGATCATCTTTTTTTTAAACAAAATTCATTAATTTGTGTTGTAAGTTTGTAACTTGTAATTTGTACCATATCATAATTAATAATTTGGTAAAGATAAACCATACATTATATTAAGATAGTTTGGGAAATATATTTTAGCTTATTTAATTGGGTCCGCTACATGAAACATAGGTTGATTTCAAGCGGGCATAAGATCTTTGAAGATATCCTACAAACTGATCCTCAAACTCATAAATCAGCTTATTTAATTTCCTTTGTTGATGTGTGCATTTCTTTTGCAGCCAACGTTCCGTTTCTTTCAAAATGGGGAGAAGGTAGATGACCTAGCCGGTGGCTCTGCCATACTCTTGGAAGAGACTCTTAACAAAATGTATGGGTAATCATTTTCCGTAATTACTTTCCATTTGTGTGCTTTAAGATTTGGCCAAGTTTACACAACTTCTTAACTCGACATAAGCACAACATATATTTTTGGTCCTTGTCCTGCTGTGCAGGTACGTGTGGTGTTAGAGAAGTGCTTTTCACACACCGTTTCTCCACACCCCTCTCTATTTATGGTCATTGGATTGAATAAATCAAACGGAACTAACGGCCAGGATTAAATAGGGGTGTGTAGGAAGCTAAAATGGGTGCGAAAATCACTTCCCTATGTGTTAAAGGGGAAATCCATTAACAATTTTGTGTGTTGTGTTTGTGTTCTTTCAATCCTTCACCATTAGTATTCGGCTACTATTCACTTGACACAACACGGGACTTTGCTGGTTTATTTCAATCCTTCACCATTAGTATTTCGTTTCGTGATAAATTAAAGACATGTGGAATTTACACTTTTATTTTATTGGCACGTGACGCCAGCATGGCATTATACCCATGCCATATGTCCTTCTCCTACTTCTGTGCGTAAGTCATCCTTTATTCACCATTATAAACAAATGAAATATCATGAACGCATACATGTATATTGTATTTTACATATCTATATCTTCTTTTATTGGATAAATGACATAAAATAGTTACTAAACGTTGTTGAATTTTTCATCTAGGGGAGGAGAATGGAGTACAGCACAAGTCCTTGACACACAAGTTAAGAAAGATAGGAAGGGTGAAGGAGTTTGTCCATCATTTGAAGTGGAAGCAGTGGCACATGATACTTGGGATACAAGTTACGAATTGAAACACTATTCCAAATGCCCTTGCAATTTGTGCCGTAGCTGGAGCTACCTGCGACTGAAGTTGACAAATAACGTTTAAATTTAGGTTGGTGTTATCCACACACCCATGTTTACATCTTACACACGTCTATTAATTTTCGGTCGTCGGATCAATGAATTGTAAAAGATAAAGATAACAAAGGTATGTGGGAAGGAAAAAGCGGTGTCAATAGCAATATCCTAAACTTAAACTTGTTTGGTGGTTTGGAATTTCAATAGCTAGCAATATCCTAAACTTAAACTTGTTTGGTGGTTTGGAATTTCAATAGCTAGCTTGTGTTTTTTGTTATTTCTTTCTATGAAAAGATTTTCGTGCAACTTATTTTGAAATTATATATGCACTATGGAAAAACATATCTCCGTTCAGGCTACATATGTATGGAATTTGGATTAAGACTTCGAAATATAAACGATAACTTTCAATCTCTCTCTTTCTCTCTAGTGGTAGGTTTTGGTACTCATTTTTTAGGAAAACTAATGAAAATGGCTTAAAAACTTTTAGTTTTAACGATAAGGACAAAATAAAGGGTAAAGTGAATAGTACCAGTTTTGACTTTTTAGTGTAAAAATGTGGTTTTTCGTTAAAGTGAACAGTACCGAGGGCTTTTCGTTAAAACTCCCTTTTTTTCCCCTTTAATAACCAATTAATTTAGTTGGATGTAAAACTAAATTTATATGTTAGATTAAGTTTCTTAGAGTGGGGTAAGTTTACAAAGTAATGTTGGGATTAAGGAGATACTAATTTGAAGTATGTTCATCATAGAGAACGTAATTTGCCGTTGGCGGGTTATCTAAGTTGGGTTGAAATAGCAAGATGTATTTTCAAAAGCTTGTGAAGCATCTCCCTGTTTAGTTCAAACTTTTTCCGATGATGTTTCTTTTCTCTTTTTCTGTACTCTAGGGTCGCTAGAGCTAGACTAGTTGTTCATAATGTTTCTTTTCTTTTTTTCTTCCATGTTACTAATACACACACACACACACACACATATATATATACATATATAATCTAAGTGTACAGAGTAACAGGTGATACTAAATATGGGTTCAATTAAGATTTATCTATTGAAAATTTAGTACATTTCCGATCCAAACAAATGTAGAGAAAAGTGAAATTGTAGAATAAAAATCGCAATACACATTGTGTTACAGAATATAAATCCCTTCGGAAAAAGAAAAAATAAATAAATAAATAAATCATTGGTCGTTTTATTCTTGTTGAATGAATGTAGTTTTTCAACAATACACTATAAATTCATGCTCTATCGTTTAGGGTAATGCATTCCCCAAAGCTTGGAAAGTTAAAGAGAAATTATATTCACGCACATCAAATTACTTCTCCCACACCTTTTTATTTTTTTAATATTTTCTACACACCACTAACACTTGATAGAAAAATATTAAAAATTAAAAGGGTATGGGAGAAGTAATTTGGGATGTGTGAATATAATCTCCCTCAAAGAGAATAACTCTTGGGTGGGATTTAATGGTTCTAAATGTTGAAGGCTGTCATACTCGACTGTGTGTTGTAGCTAAGATTTAAAAAAAAAAAAAACTTCCATTCTTAATTTAGTTGATCAAACTTTTAGCACATGCCAATATACTTGTATAAGTTGCACTAATGAGTTGCGCTATTGTCAATAGCGCAACTTATACAAGTACGTTGACTTACTAAATATTGGCACATGCTAAAAGAACTTATACAACTTGTGACACTAGTGCAACTTATACAAGTCATATAAGATATTTGCCTAGATTAACATTCAATCAACGTTGATTTGAGCAAGGATAATGCTAGGGAGGCAAAAAATTTAAATCAAATTGTGTAAAAAAAAAAAGATTATTAGATTATTAATTAAATGTCGATTAACGTGTTTATTTTCTATTGGTGGCACATCATTTGATTTACAAACTTAGTAAAAAATTGATTTCCCTAGCATTATCCTTTGAGAAAATATATTAGAATGATTAACTTCCTACTTAGTATTGATTGTAGCTAGATATTGCTTTGTTTGAATTATAGGAATCAATTAATTTGATTCAACGACAGAAAATTGAGAGAGATATGTGAGAAATAAAAATCGGTATGTAGATAACCAAACTCATCTTAAAAATACTTACATGTAGAGTTCCACAAGAGTCTTTTTCAAGCAAATCTCGTAAGCATCACTCTCCCAGCTCTTACGGGTTATCTCAGCTACCTTTTTCCCTTTTTGATAGAAATGAAACGTTGGCTGCAAAAAATATATAAATTGTATTTTAGAAACAAATTAAGGATAAAGATGTGAACAATTAAATCAGTGGAGCTTAATTAAGAACATTAGCTCCAAACAACATTTAAAGGGTCAAATCATTTACCGTACGGGGAATATTTGTTGAGAATATCGCGTTTAAGAATGGGAAAAATAGAACATACTCCGGAAATCGAAAACAAATAACCAAGATAAATAACACCAAGAATTTACGTGGTTCGGCAATATGTGCCTACGTCCACGGGGCAGCAACAACAATCTTTCACTATATCAATAATGAATACAACAAATAATCTTGCCAAATCTCTAGAACTAGGACTTGCCGAAAAACCTGAAAGAACAAGAACAAGAAATACACTATCTCTTTTCTTTTCTCTCGAACACACTTTACAATATTCTCTCACTCTAATCCCTTGAGTGGTGTACAATTTATTATTTTGCTCCCTTCCAAAACTAGTACAATAGCCCCTTTATATAGACATAATAAAGGTCTTCTTCAATAAGGATTATTAATCCTAATTGGAATCTAGGTATAAATCCTACTCCAATTGAAAAACTAACTCCAATTGGGTATACAACTCCAATTGGGAAAACAATTTAATCCTCTAAGACTATAATTCCTTATAGACTTAGGACAACTTATCATGGGCTGGAAAAACCTAACAATATTAAGATTTTCCAGTATGCTTTTATACTTGTCTTCCTACATACATAGAGTTAACAATTTAGACTAACTAAAATGAAATAGGCATAACAAGATATCATATTTGTTCTTTAAGCAGACACACATCCCATAGCAATTACAAGATTACTACATGAGTAAAACCATAAATCAAACAGTTCAATTAAAAGATGGAATGCAAGGAAAAACAGAAGAAAAAGACCCTCAGACCCCCTTTTGTACAAGACCTTCCTGCATCAATATAAGAAATTATTTTCAGAAATTTAGCTTTATACTTTTCCCATTACTCTTCCGCTGCCGATACCCAACATCAATTCCCTTCATTTAGGGGCATCTTTTCCTAACGCACACTTATCAGAATGCTACCTTATTCTTAAATATTAAGTTGGGATTAAAAAACTTAGCAGAAAACTGAACGGTTTCCAGAAAAAAAAAAAAAAAAAAAAAAAAGGATTCAAATTAATATAAGACTGGATTACAGTGGCACACCTCAGGATCAAGGATGAACTCGTATGCTGTTACATGTGGAAATGGCTCACACATTTCCATAAACATATCAGAAGTGACATGAGAGACTGCACAAGAAGAGTACATCAAACACAAGTCGGAAAAGGAGCAGCTTATTTTAGAAAATGATAGCCACACACATTTTTTCTCTTCCTACACACTTCGTCATCAGACTGAATAAATAAAACGGAAACAATACAAATGATTAAGCAGGGTTTTGTAAGGGAAGAAACAAGGTGGGTGGTTATCATTTCTCTATTATATTGCAAAAACAAATTAGCTTAAACAGAGTAAATTCATTTGAACTTACTGGCCTCATAATAGGTCGTGAATAATATAATTGCCGGCAAAGATTCGTCTGTGAATTAAAGGAGAAATTCTATGTTTTCTCAAGAGTCAATAGTAAGCAATTTCATTAAAAGAAACCTACAAGTAAAAAATTTCATCCAAAAATTAAACAACAACGTAAAACAACCGAACCCATATCCGATTAAGTGGGGCTGGGTGTATGAATCCTAGAACGTACCTTGAATTGTTTTAACTGCTCTCACATACTGATCGTAATGGTTGTTCAGCAAAATGAGAGGAATGCCTGAGTAACCTGAAAATAAGAAAAGTTGTGAACAAAGTTAATTCAACTGCAGGAAGGCAACAAGACATGAAAATTTGTGAAAAGAGGGTTACCAACCGTTGTAGTTGATGGAGCGGCTAGTCGAGCCAATAATAATTTCCTTTTGGGCTGGAGTCAAGGGTACAGAAGGGTTTTGAAGTAGAAGAAATTGCCAGTGGCGGTGGTCGGCAAGGTGGCGAAGATGGTGTGATTGGGACTGAAGTTGTCAGGGTTTGAATTATATTAAAAGGATTCTTAAGGTTATGGTGATGAATAAGAGCTGCGCAGGGTTTCGTGCGATTGCCGAGCAACTGTCGCAATAAAACCCTAGAATTCCTAGCCATTCTCTTCTCTCTCTCGCTTCGCTTCCAAATCCCGAATTCCTGGCTTTATTCACCAAAGTTTAGAGGATTGGGTAGTATTCTACATAGAATCTCCCTACACAGTTTTCTTGTCAAAAGTAGCTTGTATAAAAATATATAGCCTAATCGAAATTTAGACTGCAGTGACCAACACTAATTATAAACGATAAATTCTCAATTCTAAACCCTAGACCCACACTAATTATGAGACCTATATATTAGTATGAGTGTGCGCGCGCTGTGCGCCTTTTCTGTTCCATGGCCCTAAAAAAAGTGAAAATTAGAATGTCTCTATAAATTTTTTTATAGTTTTAAGATTAAACATTTATCCATTTTAAAGATTTGATTAAAATGTTTTGACCATTTTTTTAAAAAAAAAAACGATATTATCTATGTTAAGGAGGAAATGAATGAGCTTAGTCTCACAATGAGCTAGCTTTGACCAATTGTCATCTCATAGCATCTCCAAAAAAATATGTCAAAATATCCACATAAACTATAACAGTAAAAAAAGACCACAATAATATTCTCCAACCGAAATGTCAATTCCTATGTGGCGATGACATGGATTGGTAGTAAGGGGTTGCTGTCAAATTTGACAGCAGCTTCAAATATTTTTTAATTAATTATTAAATATTTTATTATTATTTTTAGGCCAAATTGGATTATTCATCCCCGTGGTCATAGGAAACTTGCATGATGACCCCCGTGGTGAAAAAACTAGGAATTAAACCCCTGTGGTCAAGAATGTTAGCAAATTTAGTCCAAAAGTAAGATTTCTGTTAAATGACTGTTAAAAATATGGGTAAAACTGTATTTTCAGTTCCAATTGACATTTAAAATAAATAATTTTTTTATAACAATTAACAAAAAAATTAATGCTTAATTTTTTAAATAAAAAAAAGCCCCAATTCAATGTCAATTGGAACTGAAAATACAGTTTTACCCCAACTTTTAACAGTCATTTAACAGAAATCTTACTTTTAGACTAAATTTGCTAACATTCTAGACCACAGGGGTTTTATTCCTAGTTTTTCACCACGGGGATCATCATGCAAGTGTCATATGACCACGGGGATGAACAATCCAATTTGGCCTTATTTTTATCTCCTCTCTCACTCGATTCTCAACCGCTGCTCGCCTTCTTCTTCCCTTTTCTCAGAACCAAACCCATAAATCAACCTCACGATCTCAATCTAAAACCCAAATGTAAGCCTTCATTTCACACCGTAGCTCAAACAAGAGCTCTCAATCCTCGTTGGAATCCCGAAAAAGAAAATCCATAGTGTCCATCACCACACCAGCAAACGGAGTCCACGCGTCTTTCTCCTTCCCTTCTCCTCCTGTTCCACAGTTCCTTGGAATCAGCCGATTCTAAAATACTGAAACCCAAATCGTTCCTCCAATCCCCAATTAAAAGGTACCCAACAAAGGCAACTAAGGAAGAGAACCACATCAGATTGCCGAGATGGGGTTTACCAGTCCGCTATGGAAGTATGAAAAGATGGATTTGCAAGAGCAGTCCATTCGATTCGAATTCAAAAAAGAGAGAAAGAAGATCAGGAGAAGTCCATAAAGAAGGGGCTGGGTTAATATGAATTTCATTTTATCAATTATTTATATGTAATTTAAAATAAATAATAAAAATTCTGATAAAAATAGTGTGATAAAATAATAGTTTAATTTGACATATCGGGTGGACAAAATTTTAAAAGATGTCAAACTGCCACATAGGCTGTCAAATTCAAATTTTATATTTAAAATTTAACATCTCATTTGGAGATGGTCTCAATAACTTTCTATTTATTTAGTTTCCATGTCATTAATTTAAATTCATTTATATAGAGACATAAAGGTAGTTTAGCAATTAATTGCCGATATAATATAGGAAATTAATTTCGTCAATCCCCTTCTTTGCATTAAATGAATTTTTTTTTAATAAAATAAGATAAAAAATAATTTAATTAATTCCTCGTTATTAGTATTGAAGAAAGAAATATAACTTTCTATTAAAAACGTCTCAATGAAAAAAGTCATTAAACATATTTTTCCCAATAAACAAAATATACAAAAAATCAAATGCACCATAAAATTAAATGTGCCCAGATGTTTTGGGGTCCATTCATTTAAATAATCAAATGCACTGATTTTTTTTTATAAATATTCTACTCAATTCACAAAAATAAAAACTATAATAAGCAATTAAAAAAATCTGGCAGCACCATAATAAGAGATGGATAATAAATGCATAGACATAGGAACAATAGGAAAGGAAAAAGGAAAAACAAAAACAAAAGAAAAGAAAACGAAATGCCCAGTGAAGAAGTCGTCAAAACCTAAAACTTCTAAACAAAATTGAACTTCTAACGTAAAAACTGAAGATAATCACCAAAATTTTAGGAAACGGTTTAATCAAAATTTTAAAAGGAATAGTCTACGAAATTCAAAGATGAATCACATATACATATATATATATATATATATATATATATATATATATCAAAAAACGCCCCAAAAATAAAACTCCCCAATCAAAAGTAAAATGAGGAATTCTTGGGTTTTGGCGCGACACTTGCTTCGCAGTCGCAACAACCCTAACCCTTGTGCAGCTCTTGCTCATCCGTGTAATACTCTCCAAACCCTAACCCTAACTTCAGTCCCAGTTTCACCATTTTCACTCCCACCAAACCTTGATTTTCTGCAACACAGGAGTCGCCGCTTCTCCTCCTCTTCAGGTATGTAACCCCGCCTTTTCTGTTCCATGTATCTAATTCAACCCTAACACTAACCCTACCTATCTCTTGTTTATTTTAATTATCAATTTATCAGACTATCCTGACTGGAGGTGGAATAAATTTTGGGATATGCACGTGCCATGGGAAGACCGGCGCCTCTTCGTAGGTACTCCATCTCTCCTTCAAGTCCGTGTTTTTGTCAATTACACCGACTTTGCTGTAACCACAAATACTTTATTTTTCAGTCCCCCCAGAAATTTCCTTTTATGAAAAAGATGAGTATGATTTGGAGATTAAAAAAGTTCAAGGTAATCTCTTCGGCACAATTATATATACAGACACGCGCACACATACATGCATATATATATATATATATACTTTAATCCTAATTTGATCTTAAATTTGTTTGAATCTGTTCTGGTTTGAGAAAACTTTTTAGTGTAATGCAGTTTTACTTATGTGTTTTCATTAATTCACTGGGATATAGATAAATCTTCGTCAGCGGTCTTCTGCTTCTATGACGCTCGAACAGATGGTAAGTTCTTATGAATTTACTTTTAACAGCCAAATCATTCAACCAAGTACTAGTTTTCAACTTATGCTGGGTTTACTCTTCTTCTGCAGACTTTTGCTTCATACATTCAGTCATCAATAGGTGGGCTAAGGAATTCCCACATGTAGCATTGTATGAAATTATCATTGATCATCTGGTACGGCATTGTAGAATGATCTTCTGTTCACTTTGTCCAAATTATTTGTCAATCATGATAGTTTTCTTATATTGTCTCAAGATTACTTAAATTTGTTTATTCTCTCTGCAGAAAGAAGACGACCGCATTAATGGAATGAGAGAATACAATATCAATTGTACGGTAAATGGTTCAATTTTTTTTTGTTTGGATGCAATGTTCATACTTAGTTTAATGTTTACCATATGTTTAATTATATTTGTATTTAAAATAAAATTCGTTAATTTGTGTTGTAACCTGTAATTTGCACCATATCATAATTAATAATTTGGTAATGATGACCGTACATTATACTAGATAGTTTGGGGAATAAATTTTAGCTTTCTTTAGTCTTTAGATAAAAAGTTAATTGGGTCAGTTAACCTCACAAATTATAGGGTTAATTTCGAGCTGTCATACGATCTGTGAAGATCCTAGAAATTGATACTCAAATTCACGAAAATTTTATCTTTCAAGATCCGCTGCCAACTTTAAATTAATTTACTTTGTTGATGTGTGCATTTCTGTTGCAGCCAACATTCCGTTTCTTTCAAAATGGGGAAAAGGTAGATGACCTAGCCGGTGGCTCCGCCATACTCTTGGAAAATACTCTTAACAAAATTTATGGGTAATCATTTTCTGGATTTACTCTACATTTGTGTGCATTGACGTAGATGTAGATCACAACTTCTTAACACGACATAAGCACAACATATATTTTTAGATATTACTTAGTTACTCACTAGTAAATACTCTATGTATTTACTTTTTGATTTGGTGCAATAAAAAAAATGCCAGTGTTACTAAACGTTGTTGAATTATTCATCTAGGGGAGGAGAATGGAGTACAGCACAAGTCCTTGACACACAATTAGTTAAGAAAGATGGGAATGGTGAAGTAGGTTGTTCATCATTTGAAGTGAAAGCAGTGGCACATGATACTTGGGATACAAGTTACGAATTGAAACACTATTCCAAATGCCCTTGCAATTTGTGCCGTAGCTGGAAGTACCTGCGACTGAAGTTGTCACAACAACGTGAAACTGAGATTGAAAATGATGAGAAATAAAGTTTAAACTTAAAACTTGTTTGGTGGTTTGGAATTTCAATAGCTACCTTGTGTTTTTGTTAGTTTTTTGTCTATCGTGCAATTTATTTGAAATTATGTATGCACTTTGTAAAAGCATGTCTCCGTTCACGCTACATATGCACAGATTTTGATAGACTTTGAAATAGAACGATAACTTTGATCTCTCTCTAGTGGTAGGTTTTGGTACTTCTTTTCCTTTAATAATCACTTAATTTAGTTGGATGTAAAAATAAATTACATATATTAAAGTTTTTTAGAGTGGAGTAGGTTATGAAGTAATGTTTGATTTAAAGAGATGCTAATAAAGCATGACTTCAAGCCAACAAAGCTCTCTGCTTGCGAGAGTTGGAGAATTAAAATATAATATAAGTGTAGAGTAAAATTCACAACACACATTGTGTTACAGAATATAAATCCCTTAGAAAAACCTCAGTGGTCGTTTTATTGTTGTTGAATGCATGTAGTTTCTCAACAATAAACTGGAAATTCATACTCCATTTAGAATAATCCATTCCCCAACATTTAAACCGTCAGATTCAATTCTTGGCTTAGATCAAACGGTTTTAAATGTCGGAGTCTGTCATACTCCGGTGTAATAGAACTTTACAGTTTAATACTTATTATTTTATTATTTACAAGACTAAGAATATATACATATAATCCTTGATTCACAAGAAAACATAAAGGCCTCGTTTGGCAGCCCGTATAACACACTGGATAGGATAAATAGTACGGATGCAGGTGTTTGGTGCAAATTTGTACTAAATAGTACCCGGATTAATTAAACTGGCCCCACACGTTTTATACGGTGTACGCCCGCTAAATTATCCTCCCAAAATCCTCTGTATTATTAGTCGGGTAGTTTCGCTTCATCCGCTCTCTCATCGCGCCCTGCGTCTTCTTCTCCTCCTCCTCATCCCCTCCCTGCTCCGGGCAAAACCAACCCCTCTTCGCTTTCCCCAATTTCTCTATCCAACTCCACCTGCAAATTTCTTCTTCTTCTCTCTTTGTTCCCACCTGCAAATTTCTTCTTCTTCCCTATCTGTTCTGCCTAAACCTAACCCCTTTTCGTTTTCCCCAATTTTGTAACTACAAATTTCTTCTTCTTCTCCATCTGTTCCACCCAAACCCAACCCTTTTCGTTTTCCCCAATTTTGCCATCCAACCCCACCTGCAAATTTCTTCTTCTTCTCTACCTGCTCCACCCAAACCCAGCCCCTTTTCGTTTTCCCCAATTTTGTCATCTAACCCCACCTGCAAATTTCTTCTTCTTCTCTACCTGCTCCACCCAAACCCAGCCCCTTTTCGTTTTCCCCAATTTTGTTTTGGCTGGATGACGAAAATTATGAACAATTTCGTTGAATGATATTAAAATTTTACTTCTTTATTCCTATCTATTTGTCCAATCCAATTTCCACTGCAACATTTGGAGAACTGTAATCGAGTGGGGGACCTGGGGGTGGAGCTGAACTTCTGGAATTGTGCTCCATATATGTGTGAATAATTTTGGACTAGGGTTGTTGAATTGTTGATTGGGTGTTGAAGTATTGCTCTGTTGTGGTTTACTGAATAGAATTGTTGATTTTCTTTCTCTTGTCTTATCCGGTTCAGTACCAAACACAATATAAATAATACGGTCATTAATCTGATACTGCATCAAACGCCCGACTAATTTAGTCAGTACTATCCGGTGGCTATTTATCTTATCCGACAGAAATATTCAGTACAGTCCGAGCTGCCAAACGAGGCCAAAAGGACATAAAATATCCTTTCTCATAAAGGATTCCTAAAATATTGACATAAGCTTTACATACTCTTTACATACTCATTAAGACTCACGTTAATATAAAGTAGTTAAGATTATAACAAAATTATCTTTCATATGAATTGGATCTAACGGTTTTAAGGCCTCGTTTGGCAGCCCGTATAAGAAATCGGATAGGATAAGTAATACGGATCCAGGTGTTTGGTGCAACTATGTACTAAATAGTACCCGTATTACTTAAACTGGGCCCACATCTTTTATCCAGTGTCTGCCTGCTTATTTATCCTTCCAGAAATCTTTGTATTATTTAGTCGGGTCCGTGTCCTCGCTCCATCGGTCTGGTGCATCGTTATCTTCTCACTTCCGTTGCCATCGTTCTTCTTCCTCATTCTCCTTTCTTCTCTCTCTCCTCAAACCCACTCACCAAATCGCTCAGTCGTTAATCTCAGGTTCTTCTTCCTCATCCTTTCTTCTACCCTTTCTCCTTTCTTCTTCTCTGCCTCTCTACCTCCTCTTCAGTTCCTCGTCGCGGGACCCGCACGGGTTCACGTGCCATCGATCCTAGATTTGAACTAGATCCGACTGAAACCCACGTCGTCGGAGCACCAGAATCTCCAGTTCATATCATTACTTCAGGTACATGTCGTTCTCACTGGGAATCTCCAGTACGTTAAATTTGGGAAGTGTTGATAATCTGCAGTTTGCTATGGGTAATTGCCGTTCTCACTGGCCATTGATGCCAGCACCGACAATCCGCTTCTTCTGTATAAAGGGGGAAGATTTGCTTGAACTGGTAAGGAGAACTGTAGAAGGGAGTGAGGGTGTCTGGTGTCTAGGGGCTATGCGGTGGAGAAGATCTGGGGAAGAAAGGATTTTTTATTTTTATTTTTTATAATTTGGTTTAAATAAAGGACAAATAGAAAATACAATATCAAAGTTCAAAATCACAAACAAGATTATTTTTATTTTGATGCATTTGGTTGTTGTGATTTTTTTTTTTCATTAGTCATCAAATTTTTTGAGTAAAAATAATATAATCCGATCTCTTATCCAGTACAGTATCAAACACATTATAAATAATATGGTTATTAATACGATATTGCACCAAACGCCCGACTAATTTAGTCAGTACAGTCCGATGACATATTATCCTATCCAACTGAAATAGTCAGTACAGTCCGAGCTGCCAAACGAGGCCTAAATGTCCAAGTCTATCATACTCCGGTGTCATGTAGCTAAGATTAAAAAAATTTATCTCCCATCTTTGGATGATTACAATTTTTTTTGGAAACTTTTACGAAAAGCTCCATGTACTGTTCCCTTTAACGAAAAACCACATATTTACACTAAAAAGTCAATTTTGATACTATTCATTTTACCCTTTATTTTGTTATTATCGTTAAAACTCAAAGTTTTCAAACTATTTTCATTAGTTTTTTTTTTTTTCTTCTTTTCGAAAAGGATGAATACAAGTTTAAAGAGTATCTTATCACCCTTTTGCAAATCTTATCCCCTACGTGCATGGCATGCACGACAACACCAACCGACATGGTGAGTTTTTGGCTCTGCACCCAGATTCCACCATTAATCATCTGCTACTACGTGTATAATCCCCCATTAGCCACGTGTACGTTCCGTTCCCATCCGCTCCTTGCCTCCACCTCCGCCACGTGTCCTCCCTGAAAAACCGCTCTCCTGTATATAATTCCCACCTGAAATTCCTCCAATAAAACTAAAACATAAAAACAAACAAACAGAAAAGACACAGTGATTCATCTCTCTCTGAAAAATGGATAATTATTCCGACCACCTCAAGCAACGCAGGACAGAGGATGCTGCCGCCGCTGCCGCTACTGGGCCCGCTGCCGGGAAGAAGAGCGGTTACAGAAGCAGAAAGGACGTGAAAATGGACATGGCCAAACGCGGCCTTAGGTCCTTAGCCGTGGCCGTCGCAATCCCCGTCTCTCTCCACCTCCTCGCTATCTACGCAGGCTCATCCGACCCCTACCGCGTCGGATCCAAGCCCTTCTGGATCCCTCCCTTGTGGGCCCTGCGGTTAACCTGCATGGCCTCCAGCTTCCTCATGGGCCTGGCCGCTTGGTTAGTGTGGGCCGAAGGTGGTTTCCATAAGAACCCGATGGCTCTGCCCATTTACTTGGCCCAGCTAGGGTTGAGCTTGATTTGGGATCCGATTGTGTTCGGGGCGGGGGCTCCGTGGGTCGGGTTGATCGTGTGCATGGGGATGTTCGGGGCGATGATCGGGTGTTCTCGGGTGTTTAAGGATGTGAATCCGGTCGCCGCCGATCTTATGAAGCCGAGTTTGGCATGGGTTGCGTTTTTGGCCGTTGTAAATCTGAAGCTTGTATTCCATTGAAATGTCAATTTAATTACTATAACCTTTTGAGTCTTGCAAGGTCCGTTTAGAAATGATAAATTCTATTAAAACCACTTCCTGTAAAAGTACTTGAGCCTTTCATGCAAGAAGCAAACAAGTGCTTCTTTTAGAAAACAATTCAAAGTGTTTTTCCTGATCCATGAGTAATTAGGAGCTCGTTTGTATGTACTTTTAAAATAACTGGAATAGTTTTTAGGGAAAATATGTTTAGGTTTCAAAAGCATTTAAGTGCTTTATACGAGAAGTACTAGTTATGTGCTTTTTTCAGGAATCATTTTAAGCGCTTTTTCAAGATTTATTAACATTTTTACTAAGGATTGTTTTTAAAAATATTTTGATCAAAAACGATTTCAATCATTTTAAAAACACATCCAAACGAGCTCTAAATTTTCATGCCATAACGCTTTTGGTGATTTTACTTTTCAATTATTTTAAAAACATTTTCAAGCAGGACTATCTTCCAAACGTCATGAACGTGGGGCTAGTCTAGTTGGTAAGTGCGGCCTTACAACCGAAAAGTTGCAGGATTTGTATCATGTGTTCAAGCAATCCTCTTTAGATAGAGGGACACAAATGAAGCATAAACAGCCAGAGTATATAAGAACTCAAGAGTCTCGAGATCGAAATCCCAAAAACCAGTGAGAAATGAACTAGCTTGGTAGGAGAGACTTTCCTATCTCGGCTCGGGATGTATACGTTAACCTGACAGGATGTATACATATCCCATCACAAGATGTATACATCCCGGGTAGGAAAGTCTCCGCCAAAGTAATAACTCGGGGAAAACCCATCATAAAATTGTCAATCGCCATGTGTGGTACATAATCCACAAACACAAATCTGAACAGGTCTCACTACATTATGAATATTTACACAAAAATGTCCAAATTTGATTTGGAATTTTTGGAAACAATAAATAATCTCTCTGATTTCATATCGGAAGCAGTAGGCATATTTATAAGGTACAAAAGAATACTATCTCCACAAGCACAACTAGCACAAGGAATACAGAAAACATACAGAGTGTAACAAATCCTAGTAACACGAGTGAACTAAGAAGACGATACCTTGGCGGCCTTGAATGCCGGATGAAGCAATCCAAGTTCATCCTTAACCTCGAGCGGAATGTTTTTTTGGTTCCTAACTCTCTTAACTCTTCTACTACCCAATGACCGGTGAGCGAAACCATAGATCTGAAGAATCTGATTGTCCCCAAAGTTAAAAGCTCTATCCATCTGCTTCAAGCATCTCTCAACAGGGTAATCTGCTAACTCCCCACACGGTTTGCAACCTACGAAATGCGTCACCAGTGGCCACCGGTGGTCGCCCAAACCAGGGCGATAATTCTCAATCATTTCTTCATATCTATCAACCAAAATCCCCCAATATCCATGCAAATAATATCCACTCTCAAGATAAACCTTATCACCCCACTTCTGTCTTTGAGTGGCCAAAATGTAGACCATGGCTGACTGATCATCAGCTTCGAAAACCGGCCTACCCTTCAATTCCTTAGTGAGCACCTTCCCTGCCTCCTCCCTGATTTTCCCCTTCGGTCCCATCGGAGCCCAAGCATCGAGCATATCCAACGACCACTGCGTATTCCTCAACAAAAAACTCCCGGTATTCAACCCAATCCAACTTTTCTCATCATAAACCGTCTTGTTCCAACCGTGCATCACAAAGTTGGAATCTTTGTACCTCTCCCATGGCAATTCAAACGCCATATCTGTAAACATTGCATCACTATCCATCCACCAAAGAAACTCAACCTCCGGGTGAGACAAAAGGAGCTTCCGAATCAACGGAAGCTTGGCCCAGAAACCCGCCATTTCGGCATCCAAAAGAGCCATATTGTAAAAAACCTCAATCCCATGTAATCTACAATAATCAATTTTGTTCTTAATCGACTTCAACAAGTAATGATCACCTACCGGATTTTCGCAGGGTTTCGGCGAAGACCCAGTCACCAGAAGCACCCGGGGCTTACCAGGCCCGATGAAATTTGGGAAATTAGGGTTTTCCCTCAGCCATTTCGACCTCAACTCGTCCCAATTCGAAATCTTGGGTCCGAGAGTGTATGGCTTATTCGGGTCGACCTGTTCCTCCTCACCTTCATCGACAAGAAGCTTCTTAATATCGAAGGCGTTGTAGTTGTTGGGGTCCGACGGTGTCGCGTGGACCTCCTCCAGGACGCGGTGGGCCTCCGCCCGCTTGCGGGAGTAGAAGTGATCGCGAATCTCGAGGAAGTCCTGCTCCGGGGTTCCGAACTTGCCGGCTCCGATCGTGCCGCGAAGGACGACCACCGTGAGGACGAGGCAGAGGATGGTGACCTTGGAGTGCCGGAGAGCTCTCTGGATCCGTCGCGATCGTTGAGCTCCCAAGCATTTCTCTAATAACATAGCTAAAATTTCAACCTCAATTGAACATAAATAAATTGGGGATTTTGGGAAATTTTGGTGGGCGGGGGAGTGGCAGTGGAAACCCTAGAATCCAGAATTTTGACAGAATTGGATTTCGTACAAAGATTTCTAAGCTAATGTCGGATATTTGTACCATGTTTAAAATGGTACGGCAAATGATAATTAAAATGGTACGGCAGCTGAAAGAAACAGACCAAACAAAAACACCAACTGACAAATGTTTTGTGGTTTGGGCCTTTAGAGTTTGGACCCACTTGAGAGGACGATTAGGCCCACTATCATCCGTTTAAGGGCAAAAATAATGCATGAATATAGGTTAGGGTAGTTCGTCTGTCCTTTGGCACTCGAGTTTCATTTCTCTCCTTACTCTATTTCCTTACATAATAGAGTGATTTAAAAAGTAGAACACTACTTGGCTGCTGAACTCTGCTAATACCCAATCACATTTCGACACGTGTCTAGATACTTGAAGTTGTAAACACAAATTAAACACGTGTTCAATTGTCATTTGGTATGAGCATGAGTGGCTATTGAATTTTCAGCAGTCTAGTGTCCTAAAAAGTTGCTTGACTATTTATTTATATGTAATGAACAATTTCTCATTGGCTGTTAATCTCCTGCCCTTTGATGTCAAGAAAAATTTCTGCAACAACGTACCCCTGTGTCTTTGATCTATCTAAAGAGACATGAACCAAAGCTTCATGAACAATCGTGACCATATGATCGAAGAAGTTTATGCACACATGTCAAAATTGAACGGGTATCTTCTGGTTTACCATGTTACATTTAAAAAACGCAAAAGTCTATAATTTGCTTCCTTAAGCATTCATTTTGGCCATTGGAATCTTGGATAATCTGCTTCCTTAAGCATTACTTTCAAACTGGCTCCGTTTGCGAAGGCGGATCAATGAGATCATACAGGGCAATCTGATCTTCAATTCGCGAAACTACGCGCTTTCCAAGTGCAATCGGATCCTCAAATTCGATTCTGCAAACAGTACATTCTAACCCGAAAATGTGACAGAAGTGATAACATCTTGATGACCAAGGAATTGGAAAAGTAGAAAGATATTCTGCTGAATAATCCTGTAAGGAGCTACTCAAATTGGCAGAGCTTCCTCAGGGTTATGGAGATTCTCCTCGTCTGAGTTAGTTCCTCCCCTTCCCACTTCTGAATTCCAGGCGTGCGGTTAATCTCGTGCTTCCAATGGTATCGCGCTTCTCCTGACATGAAAATTAGGGATCCGGGGGTAAGATAAACTGGAATCTTGGCCACAGGGGGATCATTTTCCCTACTTGTTCCTTCAACTTGACTAAAATGCATCACACATGACGACTCCAGGGAGATAATGGCAATTCCATCTTCGAAGCGCATGAGATCAACGTGCGCACAGATTCCCTGCACAGAAACGCAGGCGGAGGATGTCAATCTCGATTGTTAATTCTTCTGATAGCAGTGCATCAAATCTGCATGGTTAGTGATCAAACAAATACTTGCACTTGTTCGAAGAACGCGGCATTATGCTACTATTTTAGATACAAATCAACATCGTCAACTCAATTATTTTCTCACGCAATAAATCTAAGTACGAAGAGGCAAAATTCATCTCGCACCTCACCCAGTTGGTAAGAATTTAGAATGAGCTGGTCAAAGAGCGGCTCTCTGCACAAAAGATCGGATGGAAATGGAGAGGCATTCTCCTTCACACCATCATTGCTTCCCAAAACAATAGGATCAAAAACATAGTCACTTGCAAGCGCAACCTTGTGAATAGACCGCGAAAGCTCGTCCGCCCATGCTGGAAGATCCCCAAACCTCATTGCCTGCAGGGAAGCCAAATTCCATCAGCTCGCAATGCACCAATTACCTGGTACTCTTAGCACGTAGGCGGGATAAGACAAGCAGAAAATCAGCCGGTTGCAAACTTCTAACCGCGATTTTTGTACGGCTGGTCATCTGTTTAGTGTCCTCCCGATTCTATTTTTGACCAAGCGTTTGTAACTTGATCTGTTTGCGCTTATTTACGCGATTGCAATCTCACATTTACCATTAAGTTATACAGATATTAGGAAAATAAACACCATGCCAATATATAATTTGTATCCTAACATATGAATGTAATATGGGATTATGCGCACCTGATTATGAGAGGCTTGAGTGAACCATCCTTCTGCAACCACAAGTTAACAAGCCACTGTATGTGAGATCAATGCAGACAACGCTCGAAAGCATCCATACTTCCGGCCGGACAATACGCACAAATAGAAATAGTTCCAAACCTTCAATCGAAAACACCTAGATGGAGACTGGACAGCTAAACGAGATATTTATTAGTGTGCCGGAAACACAGTCCAGTTCTATTTACGCCTACTTATCTCCACACTATAATATAGGAAATCTTTAAGAGAATGGATCCCCATTTTTTTATAAAAATGGAGAAAAATGAGGTTTAGTTGTGGGATGCACATTACATCGAACTTTAACGATCTGAACCATCTATTTCTCAAGTTGCACCTCATAGATCATACTTGCAAAATATTAGACAAATCGAAAATGTTTAAGACATCTAATTGAGTTTAAAGAAATTAATTAATACTTTGCTATATATATAAAATCAATAAAATTATAGTTTTGGATTGAGTTAAATATTTGTAAGGATAATCTATAAATCGAGACTTACAAAATAAACGATTTGGATCGTTGAAGTTAGATGTGAAGTGAATTCGCATTTAATTTCCATTTTTTTTTTAAATGAAGATTCCTTTGCATAAAGAAACTGCTATGTACATAGTTAACAGCAAGGCATTTTCCTATACATTACTTGTGACAAAATGAAGCTAAAAGATTTATAGACTATGAGTAAAGAACGAAAACGCACCGTTTTGGATTGTGGAGAGCAAGGAGGACTGGTGCTGAGGAGAGAGGAAGTCTCTGCACAACCACAGCCCTTTGATTTGTTTGATTGGTTCCCAGAAATGGGTCGGGTCGGAATCGGATCCATCGCCCGGTTCCAAGTCCTCGCTGTCCGACGAATCGCCGAATACGTGCCGGAGAATTTCTTTGCTAGCAGCAGCATCCATGGTCATGAGCTCCGATCTTGTCTTTTGACGAGGCAAAGCTTAAAAGAGTCAAAAGGTTCCTCTCTGAACTCTGCTCAATCTTAACCGCTGATTTGATTGGATGAAAATATCAAATTTTACTTTTAACCACTGATTTTGACAACTGTAAAATTAGAACGGGAGATTTGTGAGGATTCTGGAGATCCTCTAATCATATTCATTTATTTTATATTATGCGGTCAATTTTTGTCAGATATTATTTATATTCAATTTTAAATAAAAAATACAATGATTTCTGAATGCACGATGTACGATGAATAAATGTAATTAAAGGATTCCCAGAATCCTCACAAAAAGAATCCGACGAGAATCCTCCTACAATTAGAACCATAATAACTATTACAGTGTCACATGATAACTAAAAATTTTCATGTTACACACTTTTTAATCGAACCTACTTGTTTAAAAAATTAAAAATACCAATCAAATTGTAGATTGTTTAGTCACTTGTCTAAACACAACAAATATCGCTAACAGATAAGAAGTTCATGATTTCCACACTTAAAAAGTGAATGGTCTCTGTTTGGACCCATTTTTACATTATCGACCCGAGTAATCGAGACCGTTGAATGATAAAGTTGTTGAAATAATTTTGTATTATTATTAAAAAATAGGGTAAAAGACTGTTTACTACCCTAATGTTTCGTGGTTTTCAACATTTAGTACATCAAGTTTTTTTCGTCTCAGAGTCATACCTAAAGTGTAAATTTTGGGACAGTCTCATACATCCGTTAGTCAAACTGTTAAGTTTTTCGTTAACTGTGACGTGGCGCACTGACTGGGCGCCACGTGTCATCCACGTTTGTTTTTTTTTTTTTTTTCTTCTTCCTTCTCCTTCTTCCTTCCTTCCTCCTTCCTTTCCCTTTCTTCCCCTTCTTCCTTCTTCTTCCTTCTCATTCTCCTTCTTCTTCCTCCGAAATATGGGGAAGTTTGTTTTTTTTTTTTTTTTCTTCTTCTTCCTCCTTCTTCCTTCCCCTTCTTCCTTCTTCTTCTTCTTCCTCCGAAATCTGGGGAAGTTTGTTTTTTTTTTTTCTTTCTTTCTTCTTCTTCCTCCTTCTTCCTTCTTCTTCTTCTTCTTCCTCCGACTGCAATTTTTTCTTCCTCCTTCTCCTTCTTCCTTCCCCTTCTTCCTCTTCTTCTTCCTCAAAAAAATAAAAAACACTTTCATCTTCCCCCAAATTCGGAGGAAGAAGAAGAAGAACGAAGAAGGGGAAGGAAGAAGGAGAAGAAGGGGAAGGAAGAATGAGAAGAAGGAGGAAGAAAAAAAAAAAAAAAAAAAAAAGCTTCCCCAGATTCGGGAAGGAGAATGAGAAGGAAGAAGAAGGAAGAAGGGGAAGAAAGGGATGGAAGGAGGAAGGAGGAAGGAAGGAAGAAGGAGAAGGAAGAAAAAAAAGAAAAAGAAAAAAGAAAGTTGCAGTCGGAGGAAGAAGAAGAAGAAGAAGGAAGAAGAAAAGAAAAGAAAGAAAAAAAAAAAAAAAAAACGTGGATGACACGTGGCGCCCAGTCAGTGCCCCACGTCACAGTTAACGAAAAACTTAACAGTTTGACTAACGGATGTATGAGACTGTCCCAAAATTTGCACTTTAGGTATGACTCTGAGACGAAAAAAACTTGATGTACTAAATGTTGAAAACCACGAAACATGAGGGTAGTAAACAGTCTTTTACCCTAAATAATAATATTGTGATTTTAATCATGATATTATCTCTTATTATATATTAAATTATTTGAACCTAATATTACTTTAAATTCAGGATATGCATGGCACCAAATAATGAAGCATGCATGATGAGATATTATCTATTTAAAATATGGTGATAATCAAAGATGAATTTATCACTTCAGGATGCATGCGGCAGTTTTGGTAAAAGATGATGAGAGCCTACGAAAGCTAGGTTTTTGGTGATGATGTGGTGATGTGATAAGCCTAGGATTTGATTGTGATGGAGTTATGATAAGAAGCCTAGATATGCTAGGTTTTGGTCATGATGGGATAAACCTAGATGAGTTTTATTTGAAAAGTCAGCCACACGGATCATATTTCATTCTGCAAGTTAGAGTTGCAGTTAGACTCCACAATTATCTAGCCGTGTCAAGCAAATATCAACCCTATAAATACACGGCGCTGTGCAACGTAAAGAGGACCTCCAATTCAACACACAAAACTGCTTTGCGCAAACCCTCTCAACAACTTTGAGATTTTTTTTTATTTTCTTTTTTCGCCAACACATCTTCAGTTTGGATAAACAGCACTGTGAAGGCAACTGACGAACACCTTCAGTTTGGATAAACATCACTGTTGCGGTAGAGTCAGCCGACCGCGAAGCACCTTCAGTTTGGATAAACAGCACTGCGACTAGGCCGACTGGCTATTTATCTAAGTCTCGGTCGAGAAGGATTTTCAAATCCTTATTGGCAAATGTCATCTCATTAACCTTCTCGACGAGGTGAGGTGTTACTAGGTTACTACATTCGGCACCCCGAAAAGTCGAATTTGATATTGAACTTCGCAAAACTAGCAGCCTTATCTTCAGGCTCTAGAACCCGAAGGCCGAGAGTGTTCCTTCCTCGGCCGCAGTTGCGAGATTCAGAAGTCAGCAGCGCACCCAACACAACATCAACAAATTTTACTCCTCGGCCGACGTTTTGGCACGCCCTGCATACAACCGAATGACGTAATTAGCTTACTAATACTCGGTCTGCGCGCCACGTAGACTTGGTAGTTTTTAGAGTCAACAGTCTCATATCAACTCACATAGATTTTGTTAATAAAAAAGAAAAAAAAAACTTACATAGATGAAACTATGGCGAGTTGTATTATACTTTCCCGTTGTATGAATTAGTCCAAAATTTAAGTTCAACAAAATTCGTTAATCACAACAGAACGGGGGAAGACATGCACCTTCGTGTATGGACATCGAGTTTAGATTCTTTTAGGACCTTGTGTCTTGTGCCTAATGATCAGAAAAATTTGGACTCTTGGTTTGTATGAAAAATTATAGCATTTTGTTTGTGAGACATGGGCTAGCAAAATAAATGAATAGAGACGGTTGGTTTTAATTTAAGTGACCTAGATTGCCTGAGGATTAGAGGTAGTAAGATCCATAATAAATTTGTATATGAATACTTTAGGACATATTTGGTACTCTATTTGAATACAACTTTTAAACTCAAAAATAATTTTCAAGTTTTAGGCTTTAAAAACTTGTTTGGTAGGGCTATTTTCAAAAACTGAACTCAGGACTAACTAAAAAATATAGTATATTACCTAAAAACATAAAAAGTGAGTTTTTAGAGTTTTTAAATTTAAACTCACCCATTTTCTCTCCCTCACCCCCTCTCACTCCAAATCTATCTCTCTCTCTCTCTCTCTCTCTCTCTCTCTTCTTCTTTGTCTCTTTTTTTTTTTTTTTTTTACCTTTTCGTCTCTTATCCAATCCGCTCTTTTCATTATCTCAGTTCTTGCTCTCACTCATATTTCTCTCTAACTCATCCGATCCTCTCTCTTCTTTCTCTTTCCTTCAATCATCTATTATTTTCTTTCATCATCTCTCCTCTTTCTCCCACTCCTATGACCCTCCCCTCTTTATAGATCTCTTTGTCTAGTTTAAGTTGTAAGATTTAAAAATTTTAAATCGCAAACCAATCAAGTTTTTGAGTCTTAAAGAAAATTGTTTTCAATAAATGTTCTTAAGAAATATTTTGAGAAATGATAAAAATTTTCAAATAAGAAACCAAACAAATCCTTATTTTCCCAACAAAACATAAATTACTTAATTTCGAATCGACATTTCTAAAAGAGTTCCTATTGGACGAAGGGCGTAGCTCACCGTCGTATCACCAACCTCGTCGCAGACGATTACTGATTGGATGAAACCAAACAGTCGCCTCGGCCGTCGTGCCGCGCCAAGTTTATGGGCATTCGCTTGGCCGTTGGCGCCCATGCAGAGAATCTAATCCTCCTCCTCTCACCAGACGACGACACGTAACTGTCGCTCTGTCACCTCAGATGTCCACGTGTCGTCATCTGGTAAGACGTCCCCATGCTAGCCCAGCGCTTCATCTCACCCGTCGAATTATTCCTACCAAAAATACCAACCAAGCCGGGAAACGCTCACGTTGACGCATTTGCCACATCTACCATTCTCGAAGCGCCACGTGGAACAGAACATCTAATTCTAGCCGTCGATTTCTTGGAGATTGTCGCCCACGTTGGAATCACCTATAAATTTGAAAGAGTCGCAACGCATCCTTTCGTCTTCTCTGTTTTACTTCAAAATAGTCGAAAGGCATCCAAGGTTTTGAAAGCAGAGCAAAAATGGCGGATTCTGAAGCATCGCAGTCTACAGAAACGGTAACTCTCTCTCTCTAACTCCTGTTTGGTTGCCGAGAAAGTGATAGAAAAGTTCGATCTTTTCTTTCGGGATGATTAAAATTTTCTGTTGATTTTGATTTTTGAAAAGTTCTGTTGGTTTTAGAAAAAAAAATTTCTATGTTGATTTTGATTTGGAAAATTTTCTGTTTGGTTGCCGAGAAAGTGACGGAAAATTTATATTTTGTTCCTTTCGGATCTTGATTTGTAGGTGCGAGTGGACGAGAAGAATCTGAAGTATTTGGAGTTCGTTCAAGTGGCGTCGATTTACGTGGTGGTGTGCTTCTCGAGCCTCTACGAGTACGCGAAGGAGAACTCCGGTCCGCTTAAACCGGGTGTTCAGACGGTGGAAGGCACCGTCCGAACCGTAACCGGACCGGTCTACGAGAAGTTCCACGACCTTCCCTTCCAACTCCTCAGATTCGTCGATCGCAAGGTCAGTCTAAAACCTTAAATTCCGCCACCATCAAATTTACAGTGTAAACAGTTGTTAATTTTCGATCGCGGTCACGTGCTTTGCAGGTGGACGAGTCCTTGAGCGAGGTGGACCGTCACGTGCCGGTTCTGGTGAAGCAGGTGTCGAGCCAGGCGCTATCGGTGGCGAGAGCGGTGGAGCGAGGCGGCTTGGTGGACACGGCTAAGAATCTCACCGGGACCTTGTACGCTAAATGCGAGCCCGTTGCGGAGCAGGTGTACTACAAGTACGAGCCGGTGGCAGAGCAGTACGCCGTGTCGGCTTGGCGCGCGCTGAATCGGCTCCCGCTGTTTCCTCAGGTGGTTCATATAACGGTCCCCACCGCGTCGTACTGGTCCGACAAGTACAATCGGGCCGTCGGGTACACCGTCAACAGAGGCTACTCCGTGGCGGCGTATCTGCCGTTGATTCCGACGGAGAGGATTGCCAAGTTGTTTGATGAAGCCGAGAACGGGGTTGCCGTTTCGACGAACGGTGGGGATGTTGTAGTGGAGCAGTGACGACCGTCGATCTGGGTTGGGGGCTTTATGGTCTTTTGGGTTTTTTCGTGCTTTTCCTAGTATGAAGTTTATTTTGGGCCCCGTTTTGGGGGTCTTGTTTTGAATTGTAGTCCGACGTCGTAACATCCTAAATGAATCGGAAGAAAATTTTGGTACCAATTTGGCATATTTTAGTACAAGGAATGTTATTAATTATATTCTTTTTATGAATTAATAAATTAATAAGTTTGTTGATTCACACTACGATCTAGTATTAGTCTTCTCTTTTCACGTCCAAATTTCGATTATAACTCGTTTTATATTAGATGATTATGTTAGGTTGAGCGTGCAACATAGCAGAAATGCAAGAAACGCTGTTCTCCGATCTTGAGATATTCTCTTTGCAAGGCGTCCATCTTCGAACCATAAAGTTACTTGCGTAAAAACCAAGAAGAGAAAAAAGAGACTGGAAATACTCTGTTTCTTATAGTGTTTTAGACGGTTGAATTTGTAGACTAAATTTAGTAGGATTGAATACAAAACTTTAGATGCAATGACTAGAAGCAAATACATTTTGTGAGGAAAAAAAAAATGTCGTTTTTAAAGGTTTCTATTCAACGTTTTGTAGTGTATTTTTTGGCCCAAGGATCCTCGCCGGATCCTTTTTCAGGGAATCCTGTGATCGTGACTGTTCATCGTACATCATGCGATCAGAAATCATTTGAAATTTAAAATTTAAAATTAAATATAAATAGTACTTAACGAAAACTGACCGCACGATGTACGATGAACAACCACAATCACGGGATCCCCCGGAACCCAAGAAAAGGATCTGGCGAGGATCCTTTTAATATTTTTTGTGTTTTAAGTAGTTCATGAACAGTCTTCTTGTTGGTTTTTAACAATCAAGTCTAAAGCGGCGCACTTTAAATAAATCGAATACAAGAGATACTTTAAACCCTAAACCAATCTACCTTACAAGATCAAAGCTACAGAAAAATTAAGTAGAAATGAGGCTTTCTCAAAACGTTAATTCTTTCACGAAAAGAAAATTAAACGGAAGAACTTTTGCTCTAACAATAATTCTACTTAAAACGAAAACAAATTTGACCAAAAAAATGCGATTCATTACTCGTATGAGCAGCCATGGAACAAAAAACGCCGAGCAGTCAGGGAAGCAAATGTGTGTAAAGATATCACAAAGATGTCCCATCAATGGCAGAAAGGTCCTAAAGCTTGTTCTGGAGTAACGATAAAACTGAATAAAACTCAAAACTTCTCATTAACTACGAATCATTAGTACATAATCTGAGATTCTAACATCAACGTCTCATCGAATAAACTCCCTCTCTAGGTTCCATGGCATTTTCGACACAACTCATCTCGCAATCTCAACTTTATTCGACAAAAGATCAAGACATCGACCTCATAAATATAACATAATGGAAACAGATGACAAAATGAATAGGACGTATCTTAGTAGATGGAGTAGTTCTCACTGGCTCCGGGACAGATGCTGTTGTAGATAGCCTTGACGACTGGAATCACAGCAATAAGAGCAAGTTGTAGTTGTTCGGAGCTGCTGGTTCTGATTGAGATCTGTCCGCTGCGCTTGTTGTTCAACCCTGCACGAACAGCCATCTTGTAGTTTCGCCCGAGGGAAAACTGGGACTGGAAATTTGCCCCCAGGGCCAAGTCACCCCTCCACCGCACTAGAGACAGACCCAATGAGGATTGATCCTGGCCAATTGGAAAATCTGCCTCCCTCAGCCGCACCTCCAAGTTTGCTCCATATGCTGACTCGCCCTGAGACCGGACAGTACCAGTACTACTCACCAATACCAGACGCTTGCCAACAGAATACTGTTGTTCAACTTTGAGCCCAGTGGACACATTTTCACCCAAAAATGTCACAGATACTCCAGCAGCATTCTTGAACCTCTTGGAGGTCTTGACTTTGGTGTCTCCTCGCACAATGTATGCAAGTTGCTTTCCAATGTTCTGAATGTCAAACCCTAGCATACTCGACCAGTTCTCCCCGTGCTTAGCACCAACCGAGGAATCTAAATGGATATTGAACTCTTTCTTATCCTTTGTAAGCTGAACAGCAACAGCTGCTGGAAAAGAACTAGCAATAGCCAGACTATGTTCAAGGTTGACACCATCGTACCCACAGTCATGGTCCCAGCCTTGGGGGTCCAACACTGGCCTTGCCGTGAACTGAGAAGTCGGCTCCAGGAACCGGTACCTGTAAGCTGGATTTTCACCATCAAAAGAAGGCGGCAAAACCATATCAGGTAATGCAACCGGCACAGCTGCTGGAGCACCGTTTTCTGGATCCTCTTCACCCAAATAACCATACTCCTCTTCACTGACCTTGCCCTTCTTCTTCATTTCCTTCATCCTTCTCAACTCTTCTTTCCACATCTTTTTCTGGAGGAGCTTAACCCTATAATCATACTCCTCAGCGTACGCCTTCCTCTGCTCTCTACTAAGCTTAGCAATCTGGGCCTTCTTGAGGGGCTTAAATGACGGAAGCTGATCATACTCATCCTCTTCTTCCTCTTGATCAGAATCAGACAAGTCAGCCAAGTCAATGTCGGAATCAGCATTCTCACCACCTTGATCGGTAGCAAGTTTTGGGTGCGGACGAGATTGCAATAGCCAAGACAACAAGTATGGAAGAGGAGCTGAACGGGAACGCAAACCAAAGAGCTTACGGTGATCAAATGATTCCTGAGGTTTTGAGAGATTAGACGCATCAGACAAGATCTTCATAGAGTAGCACAAGAGCAATAGATGGGATCTCCAAGCTACACCATTAGGGAGCACTTTCTGATTATCTCTCTTCCGACAAGACGGGTGGTTCTCTACAAGAGATATTGGACTCATCATACTTGGATTCATAAACCTTAGGTCACCAACAGCTTGTCCAATCGTCTGCTGCATGATTTGTTCCCGCTGACTACGAAACATCTCATAATTCAGAGGGGAGCCTGATGGTCCATCAGGAGGAGCAGAAGAGCTGTGAGTTAGAGTAACTATGGTGCTTCGCCAAATTGAAGGACCAAAGGCATTAGTGATTGATCTTAACAATAGGACATCACTTAGATCCCTACTTCGAGAGTCCATCCGATCCACATAGAGGACAATATCTGGGGGGGATTTTTTCATATGCCTCTGCACAGAAGATAAAATTTTGCGATTTATGCCCTGTTCCATTGCAGCAGATTTCAGACCTGGTGTATCAAACACCTTAATCTTGACTCCATCCACCACTCCAACAATTTTTTTCACAGTAGTTGTTCCAGGTCCAAAAGCATTAATTGGGGTAACTTCTGCACCGAAAATCGAATTTATAGTGGCACTCTTCCCAACACCTGCTTTCCCAAGAACCAATATGTTCAAGGAGAAGTTCAAATCATTTTTTTCCTCTGCTTCAAGCTGGAGAGCGGTCATCTTTGCAGCTTCGAGGCTAAATTCTTGACTGTTTTGCCTCCCTGACACGAGAGCTAGGCGGTATAGAACCTGTCTTGGCACTGACTCTTCTGTAGAAACACCTAATCTCTGAACAAGCCTCAAGAACTTAACCCTTATCTGCTGAAACTTTTCGAGCTTCGCTCTCTCTTCTTCACTCAAGTTCTCAGAACCTCCCCCAACTGTGGCATTGGAAGATGTCATAAGGTTCGAGTTGTTTGGTCGTGAAGCAGGTTTCAACGACCGAATTGAGGACCCCAACCCAGCAGGACGCTCAACAGAGAAAAGCCTGGATCCATCTGGGGTGGTAAATGTAACATTGCCACCATCTGAGGAAGCACCTGTTGCTGCTTTCAAAAGAGCTGCCAACGCAGCTGAATCAAATAACTCTTTTCCGCCCCCTTCCTCATCAGTGTCCACTTCTTCATCCGAATCCGTGACAATCTGGCCATCAATTCTCTGTGAATGATCATGATAACCCTCAGCACCTGAGTAAGAGCCAGCACCTGATCCTCGCTCCAACTCTTCCAAAAACTGTTTAGCAGCTTCAGAGCTTCCAAAAATCATACCTTCATTGTTCGCATCTGTAACTGAACCTTCATTCTCACCTTCATCATCTTGAAGATCCTGATCATCATCTTGAAGATCATTATCATCATCATCTTGAAGATCCTTATTGCCATCACCATCATCAGTTTCGACTCTTATCTCTCGGTTTGAAATGGAATTTGGACCCACAGATTCAATGCCAACTTCATCAGGGGAATGCTTCTCCTCAACTTCCTCATCTAGCTTTACTTCTCGGCTATTAGAACTTGAATCCAGAAACTCAGGTGCCACATATTTTCCAGGGACAGCCGCTCTCAATTCATGCACTTGATCATGTACACTCAAGTCACCATTACCCAGTTTTGCCTCAGTCTCTGGTTCTTGTTCTGCTAAACCAGAAACAACGTTCACAGTTTCCATTTCAGCTCCATCCCCAACCAATAGTTTGTCATCTGACACCACATCAGCACCTAATTCCCTCGCCATCCCTTTCTCTCTGGTTTCGGAATCAGATTTCAGTCCATCCTCCCTTTCTGGCCTCTTCTCGAGATCAACTTCACCCGCACTAGCAGCAACAACAGCTTTCTCTCCATCAAGTTCCACATTCCCAGACTCAGGAACAACCGCTCTGTCAGGCACATATTCCACAGCCACTGACTCCGAGTCATTTGGTTCTTTGGTCTCACGGCTAATTTGATCAAAAACATTATCCAAACTCACACCTTCTTCAACCACTAAGCCTGTTATTTCAGATTCCTCAATCATCTCTACATCGCCAACGACAACAGCTGCTCCTGTCTGTGACAAATTGGCATGTATATCCTGCACAATTGAGTCACCTCCGGTTGTAATTTCCACACCGTTCTCTTCAACTTCAACAAACTTATCATCAGCTGGCTGATCCCCCACCACGCCATTTTCTTTACTCTCTCTCACAACTTCTGTTTCATCATTGAAAACATCCTCATCCTTAGGCTGCTCTACAACCTCCTTATCATCTACTTCAGCCACCACCCGGCTAATTTGATCAAAACCATTATCCAAACTCACACCTTTATCAACCATCAAGCCTTTTATTTCAGATTCCTCAATCGTCTCTACATCGCCAACGACAACAGCTGCTCCTGTCTGTGACAAATTGGCATGTATATCCTGCACAATTGAGTCACCTCCACTAGTAATTTCCACACCATTCTCTTCAACTTCAACAAACTTATCTACAGCCTCCTTATCATCTACTTCAGCCACCTCCACCGGCTTCTCCACTGCCGGGGTTTCCTCCACCACCGAGCCTAAACCCTCAACCAATTTCGACTTCTCAACTACGTTATCAACTTCACCACCACTAACACCATTTTCCGTGACCACTTCACCCAAATTTTCACTCTTCCCCATCCCACTATCCCCCCAAACGACACCGTTAGAACCCCCACCCTCTAAACTCTTCAAATCCCTAACCCCTTCTTCCCTGGTATCCTCCTCCTCCTCCTCCTCCTCGTCATCCACCGAAACCTTGGCAACCGGCCGCAGACTACTCGTCGGATAGAAGAATTCCGACGAGTTAACAAACTTAACACCGGAATCCCCCTCCTCTCCTGCACCACCCCCAACCACCACGGTTTCTCCGCCCCCAGCGGCTCTCACAAACGCCCTCTCGGAATCAAAATCCTCCTCCCCACTCACAAACCCCTCTTCAGTCTCCGACCCGCCACCGTCACCACGGCCACCAACCCCGCTAAATTTCTCGTCGTTATCAATTTCGGAAACATGGGTTTTCGATGAATCATCGATATCAGAGTACCGCGAAGAAAAAAAGGAAGAACCTGGTGCGTTTGAGAGGTGCTGAGCCTGCTCCTCGGAAGCAGAAAGCTTGGACTCCATCGGAGGTTGCTGGCGGTGAGGTGGAAGTTGAAGGGTTTTTGGGATTTGGGTTTTGTGGAAATGAAGGGAGGGAGTGTGGGGGAGGAGATAAGGTTTTAGAAGAGGAGGGTTTCGGGACTCCCAAGTTCCTTGTTTGTAGAGAGAGGGATGACTGGGCGTGGGAGTTCCGTCCGATGTTCGCACCACTCTTAAATTTACTAAATTGTCCTTTCTCCCCAGATTTTTCTCTCATTTGTTGTTGTTTTTTTTTATTATTATTTTTTAATCATCATTTGCTGCCAGATTTTGTTTTAGAAATTGGCCACAATGATCATTTTAACGAAGAAAAAAAATCTATTGTTTTGTAATTATCATTTGCTGCCAGAGTTTGTTTTAGAAATTGGCCACCGTGAATCCGTGATCATTTTAACGAAGAAAAAAAATCTAACCGTATTCATTTATACTGATAAATAAACTGTTTTAGATTAACTCATATGAATGGTGAGAACGTATTATATTAGTGTTGAGCTTAATACTTAGTTAGTAGTTTACTCATGATCTGGCATGGCCAAATTTCTCTCCCAACAAAATATCTCATCCTCTTGTAATTGAATATCGTTGTATAAAAAAAAATTGTCATTTGTTGCCAATTTTTGTTTTAGAAGTTGGTCATGATGATCATTTTAATGAAAGAAATTTGGTGTATTCATCTTTACTTTTATATAAAGATTTTAAGTTCGACTCACCAAAGCCGGCCTTGAGGGTAGCCCAAGTAGACGTCTAGGGCCCCCACTTCGGAGGGGCCTCCAAAAAAAAATTATATCCTGTAATTGACATATTAATTCAAAAAAAGTAAGAAATATCATAATTCATTTGTTAGTGCAGTGGAAATGTTCGGCTTCATTTTTCTTTGGGGTGTTGAGTTCGAAACACGGAGTTGCCTTTCATTCACTAGATTTTTCTTGTTTTTCAAATTTGCTGCCAATTCATCTGTCTAACTCCCAATTCATTTGTCCAAATGCATATAAAGTTATAAAACTGAAGTCCAATCTTTTTTTCTTTCAAAAAATCAGCGTTGTTGAATTTATTATACTTGTCAATCAA
This sequence comes from Malus fusca, assembly GCA_035220775.1. Lineage (NCBI taxonomy): Eukaryota > Viridiplantae > Streptophyta > Magnoliopsida > Rosales > Rosaceae > Malus > Malus fusca. The sequence goes on from CM069069.1 coordinate 40,479,746, forward strand.
GTTTTATTGTTCTTTACTCTCTTGATCATCAAGTTTTATTGTTCTTCACTCTCAAACTTAGACTCTTGACTGCAAACATTTAGTATATTTGCGTCTAAAAACGTGAGCCGTGTAATATTTAAGTAATGTTTGTATATTTATCGTCTTTTTATATTAATTTTTAATGATATTTGATGTGAAAATATAATTTTTTATGTATTTAGCGAATTCTTTTTTATATAAATCAATATACAAAGAACCGAATATTAGATAACTTTAGGGCCCCCACTTCGAAAGCTTGCCTAGGACCCCCAAATTCTCAGGCCGGCCCTGCGACTCACATAAATGGTGAGAACGAATTATATTTTGTTAAATTTGATACATAGTTAGTGGTTTATCATAATCTCAGTCGATACCTAATTAGTAGTTTACTCATAATCCGGCCTAGCCAAATTCATCCCCAATAAGATATGTCATCCTCTTATATTAGAATATCATTGTATGAAAAGAAAAAAAAATCATCATTTGCTGCCATTTTTTTGAAATTGGCCACAATGGTTATTTTATAAAATTTTTAATTGCCATTATGTCACGAATATATCATCTTTACATTGTTAATATTTAATTTTGATCCGTCTAAATTTAAAGATGATCTATGATCTTTACATAGTAAATCTTTTTCATATGATACAAGCCTAATTTAGTAATGTCCCATGAATATATTTTTTAATCAAAAAATGACTTATCATTTATTTTATGCTAGTTTTATCTACACATCTATTTTTACCTCTCATACACCATTTGTTAATTTTTAATACTTAATGTTCTTTAATTCATTAGATCAAACAGCAAAAACTTGAAAGGGATACGTGGACAGTACCACTTTTATTTTAAAATGTGTCATTTTGCTTTCTATGGTCAAATTTTATCACATTGTTGTTGGTGTTTGCTATTTATGACACTCAATTTGATGAAAAAGTATGAAATTAATGTTTAAAAAAAAATATTAAGTTCAGAAAAATATTGTGTTGATCATGTGAAATATGAAGTGGTATTTTTTCTCTTAAGAAATTGTAGGTAATATATGTTAATGTAATTGCAAAGATTAAGTAAATGTTTAGCCATCATTATGTAGTATGTTGCCATTTTTTACCGTCAGTTGCTCATTCGTACATGTCAGTGTTACACAACATCAGCCGTCAAATTTCTAGTAAGTCTTCAACATCTCCATTTCAAATCCATCCATCCCCTACCCAAAGGATTGAAGAAATCTATGCCGAAAGGTAACAAGTAATTGTCAAATATTGCGCTTTGTTTGTTTGCATTTGAAAGACAAGAGTTTGGGATAATATAATAAGATCGGGCGTTTTGTTGTTTCTTGGTCTCTACGTGTTATCATTTGCTCCCTCTTATTCCTCATCTACAAATGGATGGCCCTAACTCTGTGCCTTCTAGATTTAGGGTTTTGATTTATCACACATACGGCACCTTCTACATTGATCCAATGCTTAATTTCTACACTACCAAAGGTCAAGTCATATTAGTCAATAACATATGTAATACGACGTGAAAGTATCAGCCAATGACTGATGCCACCAAACATTGACAATCGTATGTAACAAAACGATATTAAAGTGATAGTCGTAACGAGAAAATACTCTTTATATCAAGTTGAACTCAATGTATTAGAGAACTTTTATCTTTTTTTTTTTTTTGTACAAGCCGCCATGTGAGTCCATGAGTTGATTGGTTTAGGCTACGAGTTGGTGGGCAACATTGGTTGAGTGCGGACTTATAAAAATAAATAGGCAAGTTGTTAAGCCTGATTGCCCCTTCCTCGGCCTAATCTAAGGAACCCATCTTAAGAGTAGGGTCATGAATGTAAATGACAAAGTTCTATGAGTGTGACAATATGGGTGGATATATGGTTAATATGTCATCGATTTAGGATACATTTATAAATAAGAGTAAACTGCCGATTTGCCCCCTGAACTATCACCCAACTTTCGATTTGCCCCTTGAACTTTTTAATTGGAAAATTAAGGACTTAAACTAATTTTTTTGGCCAATTTGCCCCCAGCTGTTAATTTTTCATTCATTCCATCCAAATTTCTGTTAAATGGAAGCATATGCACAACATGTGTGGGTAGTTCGGTCACTTCGTTCTTTAAAATAATTGAAAACCTTATATTTTTAAAATATAAACCTATGCAAAAATGTGTGATTCTATAGCTTTTCTGTCTGAAGGTCTAGTGAAATGACGTTTTTGTCCACAAATGAGAGTTACGTGGTTTGCACATGATAAGAGTTACCGTTAATTTGGATGAAATTTATGAAAAACTAACGGTAGGGGGGAAATCGGCCAAAAAAATTAGTTTAAGTCCTTAATTTTCTAATTAAAAAGTTCAGGGGGCAAATCGAAAGTGGGGTGATAGTTCAGGGGGCAAATCGGCAGTTTACCCTATAAATAAATATGCATGTTATAACCTGAACGCGTTTGTTTGTAACACAATGTGACAATATAACGATGTGTTTGTGCAACAAGTTTAATATCGTTTGCTTATGATAGATACTATTAGTTCAATACAAATGTTCACCTAACTTATTGCCACTAGTACCACTTATAGTTTAGTATACCACCTATAGTTTAGTATACCACTTATAGTTTAGTATATTTATCTCCACTTGTAAGTTGAAAATTTTCGAATCATATGAATGACGAGTTTGATATGCAATCGATTATTGTTGGTAAATTGTGGATAGAATATTGTAATATAAAACACAATTATGACTTTGTTAAAAGTGAAATGGACAAAGATTAGGCGATATTAACTATTCGACAATGGTTGTGTGCGAGACACCTACCCCTTTCTATATGGGTGAGGACATTTACATCAAAAAACTCTCGCCCGTCCCTTCTCCACCCTTTTTTCATTAATAAAAATAGTGAAAGAAAATAAAAGAGAGAAATACAAGCGGGGGACGAAGTCAAGACCTACAAAAACAGAAAATCAACGAAGACAATAGTAAGGTACAAACAAAATGTCTCGAATATGGACAAGCTCCTATAATCCAAAGCTTATGAATGGTGTTGGAACCCCCATTTGTCCCACATCAGATAGAGGGAGAAGAGAAGAGTACTTTAAATAGAATTACACCACTCTAACTAACACATAAGCATTTTGTGATAAAACCCCACACTTGAGGATTGGGCAGGTGGTAAAGTGGGAACATTATTGGTGTTGTTAGAGTGGGCCCTTGGCCCGTCGACCTAAAAAATTCCACATGGTATCAGAGTCAGGGGACATGCCCGTACTGCCACGTGATTGGGTGGGTCCCCTTTGGCCCCGCGCGATGTCCATGTAGGCCAAAGTTGCCACGTGATTGGATGGGTCCCTGTTTGGCCTTGTGCGATGGGTGATCTCCCATTGGCTCCACGTTGTTGCCGATGTGGATTTCCACGTGTGACCCATAAAATGGGGTCTCACGGGGAGTCTTGGAACCCCCATTTGTCCCACATCGAATAGATGGAGAAAAGAAGAGTACTTTAAATAGAATTACACCACTCTAACTAACATCGATGTCTTTTGTGATAAAACCCCACACCTGAGGATTGAGCAGATGGTAAAGTGGGGACAATATCGGTGTTGTTAGAGTGGGCCCTTGGCTCGTCGACCTGAAAAATTCCACAAATGAAACCAGAAAAATAGATGCAAGAAAGGATTATGGAAAAACTTGTAATAACCAAAGAACGATTCAGAACCGCTAAATCCTTAAGCTCTAATTCAGAAAGCAAGCTCGCACAAACACCATCATGCTTATTTGTTGTTTGAGCTACACTTACTCCAATTGCACATCGTATGTAACTTAATACAAGCTAACTCATTGGTCCATTTCATAAACATTTGGTTTATAATTTTTGTATTTCTTTCTTGTGTTAAGTACGTGAGAAAAACGAGGAATATACGATAACGAAGAGTAATATTCGACTTAATCTCACTCTCACTTTGTTCGGTATTTTGTCTTCATTAATCCTTTTTCTTATATATTCTTTTACAAAATGACTGTCAAACGAGTCTTCATCTCACTTCACAACATAGTTCGATTCTCTCTGATGGTAGACAAAGCTTTGAAAATGGAGAGTACGATTCGACTATGTGGAAGCAAGTAGCAATTAGATATTTGGTGAGGCACACGAGATTGGCTTTTGCCAATGATTGAAGCTAATCACCAGAAACAAAAACCTATGTCCACGATCAAATCTTCGTGATTCCTTGCCCACTTTCTAAGGTCCTTGTGGTTGGTCTTTTTCAAACATTCCCCTAAGAAGTATTACCAACCACATGTTCAATTAACCTAATCCTTTCCCTAATCCATAACGTTTTCAATTATTGGGGAGTCAACGGATCAATGGCTCATTGAGAGACTTTTAGTGTGCTCAAAATACAGCGCGGAACACCACATGTCATTATATAATAGATGAACACTCGAATTGTATAATGACATATACTATTTCGTCCTGTGTTCTGGGCACACTGAAAAACCTCTTATACTCATAAATATATAATTCACAAAATAATAACTATATCAACTGTGGATTGCTATTTAAAATGTGCTACAACATGGAAACGGGAATCAACAAATATTGGGCGACTGCTATGCTCTTCCATAATCCCGCCAACATCTTGAATAATACGCATGGAACGCTGCTCGGTTCTCTACAGATGATGAGTCCTCCATCATTCACTGTTAAGTTTCAATTCGATAATCATGAACAAGTAGCCTAACATACGAGGAGACAATAACTTAGAAATGTACCAAATCCAACTTGCAAAGTGCACTAGTTGCATGCAGTTGGTACGAAAAGAAACCAAGTTGCTAAAAAGCCAAGTTGCATGCATCCAAGTTGCATGCATCCTCATAGAACACCCTCGTCCCTCTCAAACCCACTAGCCAAACCAAATAAAACAAATACTAAAAAAATTAAATGGGAAGGTTCTCCGAATCATGTACAAACTTTGTTGATCTGTGGAAAATTCATGAAGTTGGTCGATCATTTCAATCGGTTGGTGATTGGTTTGGCACATTGGATTGTACGTGGTGGAGCCAGTTGCATGCACATAACTTATCACTTTAGGGATTTTTTACGGTAGGAATTTTACTAGGATTTGGTACTGGTTTGATATTGAAATGCTTTTATAAAAAGTGGATATAAAAAAAAGAGCTCAAAAATATGTTTGGTAAACACTTAAAAACAATTTATTTTCATAGTTTTGGGGGGAAAAAAGTTGAAAACGTGAAGCAGCAAAATGAGTTTATTCTCACAACAGAAGCAGTTATTTTTTCAAAGCACAACAATACCACACCAGCCATTGATGTGTTAAACTGCATGCGATCTTGTCGACCTAAACTGCAACTTGGCAAGTACAAAACTAGTTCAATTTCGCATCAACAAAACGCGAAATTTTTCAATGTGTTCGAAACATGAGTACATACATCATGTGTCATTATACAAGTACAGAAAGATTCTCATGCAAATTGTTATGGAAATTTCATTAATACATAATCCTCAAATTTCAAATGCAAATCTCCAACTCCAAAAAGCCGATATATCTCTTGAATATTACTATGAAACGTTTCGACATCCAGAGTCAGAAACTATGTTAACTTCTCTCTCTCTCTCTCTAACTAGTTAAGTTAAGCTCTCTCTCTTTAGCTAGTTAAGTTAAGCTTTCCAAATACAAATAAAATTCCAAACAGTTTCAACCAGAACCAAACACAAAAGGGCTCTTCCTACTTCCTCCACCGCTTCAGTATTGTATCCCATTTGTCCTGCTTTCTCTCTCTACTCTCTCTCTAAAACCATATAAAACCAGGGAGAGAGAATTGGAAAATAAACAAATAGAAAAGCTCAATTTTTGTTTCTGATAACTGATACCAATAATCTCCTCCAATCAATCATTCTTCTTCTTCTCTACCTTGTTTGGATCAGAGACGAAGACCCAACTGCAGCTCTAACGAAAGCGCCAACTTCACCATGGTTGAAACCAGGCGCAGCTCCTCTTCCAAACGCGCCTTGTCCGCCTCCCCTCCTCCCAACCCCAAGCGCTCAAAGGTTCGGTCTTTTCCAATTCAATTCGTTTTTGCAGAAATGGGTTTTCTGGGGGTATTTGAATTTTGTGTTGCATGTGCGATTTTGGGTTGAAAGATTTGATATTTTTTTTGTTCTTTGGGGAATTTCCGAATTGCTTGATTGATCGGTTAATGTTGAAACCCTAGGCGTCTGATGCTTCATCGTCGAACAACGGAGTTAGGAGCGGGCCGCCAGCGGAGCCTTTGGGTCCGATTAAGGAATCTGGGTCTCAACCTCCGGAACTTGAGCTCCGATCCTCTGATCTGCCGACTATCGATTCGTTGAAGGCAATTAACGGCCCTGATGCCACCGCGCTGGAAAGATCCCCCGATGATGTTGCGGAAGGCGAGGCCTTGGTTTCACCGCAGCCTTTGGGTACAATCTTTGCTCTCTCCCTCTTTGCATGTCTTTTTATTTTTGTAATTGTATATGGGTTTTCATTGCATGGATACGTGGGTTTAGGGTTTGAATTTTTGTTTGTGGTAGGGTTTTGGTTTGATTTTGAATTTCGGTTGTTGGGGTTTCTTAGGGGAAACTGCAGTCCGTGCCGGTTTGAAGCGGGGTAAGAAGCTTCCGAAGAAGAAAGCAAAATTGAATTCGAAATCTGATTGGGGAATGCTTATTTCGCAGTTCTCAAAGGTGTATTTTGTTGCTTATTTTTTCTCCTCAATGTCATTTGTTATCATTGTTTTCTTAGGAAAGATCCGCGAAACAAATGTTTGTAGGTTATTTTAAATATACAAGCCGTAGAAGATATAAAATTTGATTATGTTTTGCCTGATGCTTTTTGTTTGGCTAAAAGAGATGACTTTATCACATTCATATATCTAGGTAATGATAACAATCAATAAAGATATCTTATTTGGGGTATTCCTTTCAATTATTTGGACAGGTATGTTGATTCTTTACTAGTGTTAGGTTTTGTTAAATGCAGTACAACTTGATGCAGAGTAGTTGGGTGAGTGGGCAAATTTTTCTTATGAGTGATGAAATGATGGATTAAATTATCCTAGGAGAGGGCCAGAACAGTGGTTAGAGTGGCTTGTAATTGATGACGACCAAGAATTTGTAATTCTTTGAGTACTATGCCTCTGTCAACACATACAAGCAGTCATGTTGCATACATCAGTCTTCACAACAGAAATCCGGTTGTGGTATCAGCTGTTAGGGTAGATATGGATGGTTCAAGATTTCTCTCTTATTCTTCCTTACATCATATTTGAGCTTAGATATTTCTCTTTTATACTTTTGTACACGAAGACGAAGGCAGTTTAGTATTCCTACGTCCAATATGAAGTAGGAAAGAATATGAAGTACCAGTCTCCTTTCTTCAATATCGTACATCGCCTTTTCATGCCTTCAAGGTGGACCATAGTACTCTGTAGTGGTTATTTATTAGGTAATTGTCTACTTGTGAGGATTTATAGTGGCTTGTAATTGTATGACGACGTAGAATTTGTAATTCTTTGAGTACTATGTCTCCGTCAACACATACAAGCAGTTATATTGCGTCCATCAGTCTTCACAGCAGAAATCAGGTTGTCATATCAGCTGTTAAGGTAGATATGGATGGTTCAAGATATCCCTCTAATTCTTCCCTACTTCATATTGAGCTTAGATATCTCTTTTGTATACTTCTGTACATGAAGGCAGTTTAGTATACATACGTTCAATATGAAGTAGGAAAAAAATATGAAGTACCAGTCTCCCTTCTTCAATATCATACATTGCCTTTTCATGCCTTGCAAGGTGGACCATAGTACTCTTCAGTGGTTCCTTGGTAATTGTCTACTTGTGAGGATTTAGAGTGGCTTGTAATTGTATGACGACCAAGAATTTGTAATTCTTTGAGTGCTATCTATGCCTTCGTCAACACATACAAGCAGTCATATTGTGTCCATCAGTCTTCACAAAGTAATCCGGTTGTCATATTAGCTGTTAGGGTAGATATGGATGGTTCAAGATTCTCTATTACTCTTCTCTACTACATATTTGAGCTTAGATACTCTCTTGTATACTTTTGTACATGAAGACGAAGGCAGTTTGGTATTCCTACGTTTAATATGAAGTAGGAAAGAATATGAAGAACCAGTCCCCCTTTTTCAATATCATACATCGCCTTTTCATGCCTTCAAGGTGGACCAGAGTACTCTTCAGTGGTTCCTTATAGGTAATTGTCTACTCGTGAGGATTTAGAGTGGCTTGTAATTGTTTGACGACCAAGAATTTGTAGTTCTTTGAGTACTTTGCCTCCGTCAACACATACAAGCAGTCATATTGCGTCCATCAGTCTTTACAATAGAAATCTGGTTGTCATATCAGCTGTTAGGGTAGATACGAATGGTTCACGATCTCTCTCGTATTCTTCCCCACTTCATATTTGAGCTTAGATATATCTCTTGTATACTTTTGTACATGAAGGCAGTTTAGTATACCTACGTTCAATATGAAGTGGGCAAGAATATGAAGTACCAGTCTCCCTCTTCAATATCAGACATTGCCTTTTCATGCCTTCAAGGTGGACCATAGTACTCTTCAGTGGTTACTTATAGGTAATTGTCTACTTGTGAGGATTTAGAGTGGCTTGTAATTGTCTGACAACCAAGAATTTGTAATTATTTGAGTACTATGCTTTCGTCAACAGATACTAGCAGTCATATTGCATCCATCGGTCTTCACAATAGAAATTCAGTTGTCATTTCAGCTGTTAGGGTAGATATGGATGGTTCAAGATATCTCTCTTATTCTTCCCTACTTCATATTTGTGCTTAGATATTTCTCTTTTGTACCTTTGTACACGAAGACGAAGGCAGTTTAGTATTTCTATGTTCCATATGAAGTAGGAACTAGGAAAGAATATAAAGTACCAGTCTCCCTTCTTCAATATCATACATCACCTTTTCATGCCTTTAAGGTGGACCATAGCACTGTTCTGTGGTTCCTCATAGGTAATTGTCTAGTTGTGAGGATCTCAATAGCATTGTTGTTGGAGTGAATTCAATACAAATAGCTAATGATTATATTGGAATATTGAGGGAATGTCTGATGATCGGTCTTTTTGGTTTTGTACCTTTTTACTTTGTTACCAGTAGAGGAACAATGCATGGGAGGAAAGAGGGAGAAGGGTGAATGGGGATGGTGTGAGGGAGAAGGAAAAATGAAAGAGAATGCACCATTCAATATACATGTCCTCCACCTCCTTTCTACCACCCTTAGTCATCCCTCATTGCTCCCATATCTTTCATCTCTATATCTATACCTTTTTACTATTAGAAAAACATCATATATAATAGCTTGGTGCCAAAAAAGCGTTTCTTTTGTGTTTTCGGTGGCTCATTGTGTGCTTTGAATGTTATCAAGTAACAAGTTGCTGATATCTTTCTTTTGTTTATAGTGAGGAATGATTCTTACTCGGTCAAGATGTCCTTTTGTAATTTTGATCTAATTATATGTTTGTTTCTAATGCCTTTTCCAGAATCCGCACCAGTTCATTTGTGAGACTGTTTTCACTGTCGGTCAAAGTCATGAGTGCCATTTATGTCTTAAAGACCCATCCATTAGTACTACTTTGTGTAAACTGAAACATGTTAAGGTATTGTCATTAATATAGCTTCTACATAAATCTTGACTGGTTATATTTTTTGAACCCCAGGTTTGTGATAAAAAACTGCTCTTGACTGATATTATTTCTTTTCAAATAATTTGTTTTTGAATAGCGTGACGGTTCGTCCGCTGCAGAATTAGAGATTATATGCGGTAAAGGTGATGTTCAGGTGAATGAGAAGACTTATCAAAAGGACACGAAGGTGATTCTTAATGGAGGCGATGAGGTTGTATTCGGCTCGTCTGGAAAACATGCATATGTATCCTTTTCGCTGCAGTACCATCTAAAGTATAGTAACTATGACATGTAATGTTGTCTTTTAGGGTTCCACCCTTCCCTTAACCTAATGCAGTGTCTTGTTGTACTGTTCAATTGATTCCTTAGCCTTGAATCAGATTTTCCAGCAGCTGACCAATGACCATAGTATAGCTACTCAGGGCATACCTTCAATTAGCATTTTAGAAACCCAGAATGCTCCAGTTAATGGGATGCATATGGAGGCAAGATCAGGGGACCCCTCTGCTGTTGATGGGGCTTCAATATTAGCGTCGATGTCAAATGTGCCAAATGACTTGTCGCTACTTTCAGAACCTGCTAAAGCTGGCGACGATCTGCAACAAGATGCAGAGATGCCTTCTCTTCCTTCTGCCTGTCGAGATACAGATCGTACTCCAGACATTGAGATGAAGGAGAGTACTAATATTAATGATCAAGTTTCAGGTGATAAAAATATTGTTCAGTACCCTGACACTGCGAATGAAAACCCCAATCTTGATAGTGTTGCATTGGATATTAATACTGAAACCCAGAAGGCCTCTGGGGCAACTTATCAACTAAGACCACTCTTCCAAATGTTTACCGGTTCTTCTAGGGCCAATTTTGACTTAAGTGGCAGCATTGCTAAGATACTTGACGAGCAAAGGGAAATAAGAGAACTTCTTCACAATTTTGATCCTCCAATGTTGATATCAACTAGGCGACAAGCATTTAAAGAAAAACTGCAACAAGGAATTCTACGTCCTGATGATATTGATGTCTCATTCGAAAGTTTTCCATATTACCTAAGGTGCAGCAATTTGCCTTTTTTTTTTATTGTGGATTAGATCATCATGTGATACTGAACTAGCATCCCTTATTGTGATTTGTCCATATGTAGTTGGACTCTTATTGGTAAATTCTGCGCTCAGACCTTTCCTCATTTTGCATTTTTACAGTGAAACAACAAAGAAGGTTTTGATTGCATCCACCCACCCGAATTTGAGGTGTAGCAATTTTGGAAAATATTTTTCATCACTACCTACCGGGAGCCCGCGCATATTATTATCTGGTCCAGCAGGTACTTCTGCCATTTTAATTTTGTGGTTTATGATGCTTGTAATTCTGTGGTTGATGATGCTTGTAAATTCTGAAATTTTATATTTTCTTTTTCTTTCCTTGTTATTTCATTATGTTTTTATTTTAATAATTCTTTTGTAGGTTCTGAGATATATCAGGAAACCTTGGCAAAGGCACTCGCGAAACATTTTGGTGCTAGATTACTAATTGTAGATTCTCTTCTCCTGCCTGGTGTATGTTCCTTCATGTCCCTTTTTTAACTAGAATCTTCTTTGCTTACAAGCATATCTTCTCCTTCTGTTGTTGTTGATCTACTTTTTTCTAGCAGTTTTCTTTGTCATTTCAGGAATTCAAGTTTAGAATTGTGGATTTTTCTTTTAAATATTTCTTGAAATATACTTCTTAATAGGTTGAGGCACCACCGCCCAAGGATTCTGATTCTGTTAAAGAAGTACCAAGGCTTGAAAGAGTTTCCACATTTACGAAACGAGCAGCTCATGCTGCTGGATTCAAGCACAAGAAACCGACCTCTAGTGTTGAGGCTGAAATTACTGGCGGATCCACTTTGAGTTCTCAGGCACTGCCAAAGCAGGAGACTTCTACTGCATCATCCAGAGTCAATACTTTTAAACAAGGCATGATATTGTTTCTTAGAATGTCGAACATACAGTGGATTTCTTATTGGTTTATTGATCTAGAATTGTAACTTAACACTATCTGTCTTTGAGGTGCTAATCCTTATCCATCTATGCAGGTGACAGGGTCAAATTTGTGGGTGCCTTACCTTCTGGTCCTCAACCGCTGCAGAGTTGTCCTCTTCTAAGGTATTCGATTTGTATGATGGTATAAAATGTACATTTCTGAGTAAATTTGATATTCATAAGTGGCATTTGTATATGCCATAATCTGAATTAAGCAGACTGTTTGGTGCCTCAATGTTTGACATGGCATCTTAAGTTGATAGAAATGATGCTGGTGGACCAAACAGTTAAAAATATTCTTCCTTGGCAAGTAATTACGAGCTGCCAAAGGCACTGGATGTGTGATAAGTTGGTACATATGAAATTGAGTCAGCTCCCATGCCAGTTTGTGGCAAGTTTTCATAGCAGTCCTTGTTCCAATAGTCCTTTAACAGTTGGTTTACTGGTATTTATAAAAGTGTGTCTTCCACAAAACTCCTTGCACTTCAGAATTTAAATTTGTTGGATGAACGGTTTCTTTCTTTTATTTGGAAATTTTTACAAATTCCTTTAATACGATTGCCACTATATAAACTTTTTATGTGAGTTTGAAAAGGAAGAGGAAAAAATTGTGCATGGGAAAACAACAGTTACCATAATCATGCTATATGAATCTCATGGACCATTGATCGGAAAGTGATTTTGGTTCTAAATTTTGCAGGGGACCATCATATGGTTGTCGAGGCAAAGTTGTTCTTGCTTTTGAAGAAAATGGGGCCTCAAAAATTGGTGTTAGATTTGATAAATCAATACCAGATGGCAATGATCTTGGTGGTCTTTGTGAAGAAGATCATGGCTTCTTTTGTTCTGGTAATTTCTGATATCATGTTTTCTTCCCCATTAGTGCATGATTTTGCTCTATTTTACTTTTTGTATTCTTGTTAATAATTAATTTTTACTATGCAGCTAGTCATTTACTTCCTTTGGATGTTTCTGGAGGTGATGATATTGACAAGCTTGCAATCAGTGAACTTCTTGAGGCACTCATCTCCTTTACACTAACATGAGCTCCCTTTACCGTACCAATATAGTTGCTGTTAATTTGGTATTAATATCTGCACCAATGTTGTGCAGGTGGCAACCAATGAGAGTAAAAGTCTTCCTTTGATAGTGTTTTTGAAAGATATAGAAAAGGTTATGGCAGGTAACCCAGATGCATATAGTGTCTTGAAGAGTAAGCTTTCAAACTTGCCAGAGAATGTTGTTGTGATCGGCTCTCATACCCAGTTGGACAATCGCAAGGAGAAGGTAAGAGGCTGAGGTTTTCATTTAGCTGATTTTGAACTCACTGTTGTAGTTTGACATTAACACTATTTTTATGTTTTGCAGTCCCATCCTGGTAGCCTTTTGTTTACAAAGTTCGGCTTAAACCAAACAGCTTTGCTTGATCTTGCTTTTCCGGTATGTGAATTTCCATTATCTTTTCCATTTTATTTTTCTTGGTGGCATGTAATGCTAATACAAGTTTTAACCGCTCATATCAGCATCAGTAATCATGCTTATTCTGATTTAGATTTGTAGACCTTGACAACTGTGCAAAGTGCTTTACTTTCTTTGCCTTAGATGAGTGAGAGCATGTCTTAAGTTTTTACCCTGTAACTAAATTCTTATCTGATTAATTTAATTTTTAATTCACTTTCTGTTTGATTTACATTCAACTCTCTCTCTTTCTCTTGCAAATGTACACAAATTCCTCAAGGTCAATTGAAACAGTCTGATGAGGGGGTCTTTGTTCACATTGAAATATAAAATTCAACAATACTTTACCCTCTTTTTCGTAGACGATGATACTTTTCTTCTGAAAAACCAAGATGACACATTTATTGGTGGTGTTCAGGATAACCTTGGTGGTAGACTGCAAGATAGGAGCAAAGAAACTCCTAAAACTATGAAGCAAGTTCAACTCTCTCGGATTTTCCCCAACAAAGTGACCATACAGCTGCCCCAGGTAGTGAGCCTTTTTTCTTATATGGTCATTGTGCTACTCTTTATTGCTTGCATGAGGTAATATTTGTTGGCTATCCTGGCAGGATGAGGCTTTACTTTCGGACTGGAAGCAGCAGTTGGAACGTGATGTTGAAACTTTGAAATCGCAGTCTAATATTGTTACCATTCGCTCAGTAAGTACATGTGATCACATCTTTTTGTTCCTATTGTTCTTTCCCTTAAATACGTCTCTCATGTATACTGTTCTTACACCTTCTTGCGCACTTATTGAAACACAAGGATGTGAAGATTGTGCACATGTGCTTGCTAATGCTAACCGGGATTCATTTCTCTGTTGACATATTTTTAGTTAGCAGTTTAGTGGTTAATGTAGTGTATTTAGTGCTTTCGATGCTATTCCTGTATATTTTCATAAGGCTGATGCTTTCAGGTTCTTAACCGAGTTTCTGTGGATTGCCCTGACCTTGAAAGTCTCTGCATTAAAGATATAGCGCTTACAACTGAAAGTGCGTTTTCTTGAACTCAAATTTTGTAGTGCAGAACATTTTGCAGGGAATATTGACTTTAATATTCACTTACGCGATTCATTGTATAATCTTTTCTTCAACAGGTGTTGACAAAGTAGTAGGCTGGGCTGTTAGTCACCATCTTATGCAATGTTCAGACGCTTTAGTTAAAGATGACAAACTTGTTATTTCTACTGAAAGGTTGTACAATTTCTTAGGACAGTGTAGTTTAAATATACCGTCTATTCTGTTTTCTTATCATATTTTATGGTTCTATGCTACAGTCTTAAGGATGGACTAAACATTCTACAAGGCATTCAAAACGAAAACAAGAGCATAAAGAAATCACTTAAGGTAAGTTGATATTCTGGGGAAGTACCACAAATGCCTTGGTTCCGGCTCTCTGAAGATGAAATGTAAATTAGATTTTCCATAATCAGGAAAGTAAGTGTATATTGTATTGGATTTAACTCCATGATATTTCAGGATGTGGTTACTGGAAATGAATTTGAGAAAAAACTTCTTGCTGATGTTATTCCACCGAGCGATATTGGGGTTACTTTTGATGACATCGGGGCCTTGGAAAATGTGAAGGACACCCTAAAGGAGTTGGTGATGCTTCCTCTTCAGAGGCCTGAATTATTTAGCAAGGGACAGTTGACTAAGGTAGAAACATGGCACTCTTTTCATTTGTCCCCTTTGGAAAGTGAAACAGTTCTATGTTGGTGCTTCTTTTCTTTCATGTTTCTTATCTGATTATCGTTACTTATTCTACAGCCTTGTAAAGGAATCTTGCTATTTGGTCCTCCGGGTACTGGAAAGACTATGCTTGCGAAGGCTGTTGCAACTGAAGCTGGTGCAAACTTTATTAACATATCAATGTCAAGTATTACTTCAAAGGTATTTTTGCATTTTATCGTGGTTGTTGGAACTTGGATAAACATTTTGTGACAACTATTGAATCCATATGACCCCTTTAACTTTTGTTGCAGTGGTTTGGGGAAGGAGAGAAGTACGTTAAAGCGGTGTTCTCCTTAGCTAGTAAAATTGCCCCTAGTGTTGTTTTTGTTGATGAGGTTGGTTCATTACATTCTATATATTTGCGCTGTCCAGGGAACCTTTTTCTTTAGTTTTCTCGTTTGGAAAATGTGAGTTATACAAAGAGTGTTCTGGAACTGTTTTATAAGCTGACATGGTGGGTTAGTTTGCCTCGGTTATTAAACTACAGCAGTGTAGGCCACTAGTGGATGGCACGGCCATGCAAGATACCATGTCAGTCTGAGTGTTTATAGAATCCTTTTGTTCGTCTTGTTTCACTCAATTTTATTCCCGTCCAATTTGATTTTTTTTATGGCTACCATCATAGGTTGACAGCATGTTAGGCAGACGTGAAAATCCTGGGGAACATGAGGCTATGCGTAAAATGAAAAATGAGTTCATGGTTAACTGGGATGGTCTGCGTACAAAGGATAAAGAACGTGTATTGGTACTTGCTGCTACTAATAGGCCTTTTGACCTTGATGAGGCTGTTATTAGGAGGCTTCCGAGGAGGTAAAATCGCATGTTTGCCTATTGTGCTGCTACTGCATCTGTTATATGTCAATGCAAGTATATTGACTTCCTGCGTACAAAATTGATTCTATGTGCAGATTGATGGTGAACTTGCCAGATGCCCAGAACAGAGAAAAAATACTGAGAGTTGTATTGGCCAAAGAAGATTTGGAAACTGACGTTGATTTGGAAGCAGTTGCAAATATGACCGATGGGTATTCGGGAAGCGACTTAAAGGTTGCCTACCAATTTTTATGAAACCCATCTAAGCTTTTTACATACGTAGTTTTATTTTTGTCGGTTATATTGTATGTAGTTTTATTTTCTCTTATGTAATGGATTGTCCCGATTTTTGTTGTGGTTGCAGAATCTGTGTGTTGCTGCAGCTCACCTCCCCATTAGGGAAATTTTAGAGAAAGAGAAAAAGGTTGGTTTGCTGGACAGTGTAACAAAAATGCAGAGCCCTTGTTGATTTTTTAACTTGAAGTGGTGTGGTTGGTTACTGCAACTAAGTAGTTCTTTCTTCACGTATCGCAGGAGAGAAGTTTGGCTTTGGCGGAGAACAGACCTGTACCGGAGTTGTACTGCAGCACCGACATTCGTCCTTTGAAGATGGAGGACTTCAAACATGCGCATGAGCAGGTACGTTGTGACCTAATAATACAATACGGGGTTTTGGCTTCTTGTAGTATTCTACGGTGGTCGGAAGTGTTCAGTTGTGTTCCGGATCATTGGCTGTCTAATATTGAATTCAATGCAGGTGTGTGCAAGTGTGTCATCGGAGTCGACAAATATGAGTGAGCTCCTCCGATGGAATGACCTATACGGCGAAGGCGGATCAAGAAAGAAGACCTCTCTCAGCTATTTTATGTAGAATAGGTATTTTTTTGGGTGTATAGAAGTTCTTGGTTTTGCTTATTCTTCTTTATCGAGCTTATAAGGCGTGGCAAGATATCCATGGAAATCCCGGCCAAGGTCACGCCCCCATTTGTACGATATATATAGGGTTTTTTTTCTTCTCCTTTTTTCGCCTTTTATTCGATTTATATTTAACACCTCTGTTAGGAATGTCGTTCCCAGTTCATATGCAGTTATCTAACTTAGCCTTTTCTCTTTGTTATGGGTCCTTTTTTGCCTGTAAATGCTAATCGTTAAATGAAAGACGTTTTACAATTTTCTAATGTTTGCTTATTTGAGTCGATCGGTGTATGAAAGTGTGATATTTGGAGTGTTTGTAAAGGTATGATAGAAAGGATGCAAAGTAGTGTTATATTAGGAGTATGCCCGACCATTTTCTTGACTTGTTAACCCAACACCAAACGATGCAGTAATAACAAGTTTTGAGTTGATCTGTTAACAAGTCGTATCGTTATGGATCACTTGTTAAGAACCCGGTATCATTTTTTTTAAATGAACTAATGAAATTAGAAAATTTTCAACCAGTTTATCAACCATCTCAGCAAACATTATGACTATAAGGCACATTAGATGAATGAGTACATTTTAAAGATACAAGTAAAACAATAGTATGAAAAACTATGAGGCATGATTTGCACCAATTTACCATTGAAGGCCAATTTATCGACATGCTCTGAAAACGTTGTAGACGGATGTAGAGCGTTGTGTCCATAGTCGGTAGGTTAACTATAGAGTAGAAATTCTTCTATACATATTGGCATGGGCGAAGCTATATAGGAGCGAGGAGGGACGGACACCCCTCCCCTCGTCGGAAATCAAGGTCAGGAACGATGGTTCCGCCCCTTTGGTCCCGTTGGAAATAATGGAGTCCTAGCTGCTTCTCTGGATTCTTTGCTGCTGCACGCAGCAGCAGCGTAGAGTTATAAGTTTTTTTTTCTTCTGAAAAGTCTTAGACGGAATGATGTCGTTTCGGTCAATTGAGTTAAAAATAAAAAGAAATGATTGTAGTGGGGACCATTAGGCCATCTCCAACCGAAGGGTCCATAGGGCCAGATGGTCGAAAATAGCCCTAAAACCGTCTCCAACCGAGGGCTAGGCCAGAGGGCTCGGGAATCTGGGAGGGCCCCACGGAATTTCAAAGGGCCAAAGGGCCAAAGGGTTGGCTATTTTTTTTATATAGTTTTCCTATTGCTGTCGGTTATAACCGACATCATTAAAGAGAAATTCTTTTTTTTTTATAGTTTTACTATTAGTGTCGGTTATAACCGACACTGATAGTTTGAAATTTTTTTGAATATAACGGCTAGCTGAGTCAGCTAGCCGTTAGTTTTTTTTTTGTTTTTTAATTTAAACATTTCTTTTCTTCTATAAATATGGTGAAGTTCTTTCAATTCTTCACTTCATTTGCAATATTTCCTTCTTCAATAATATTTGTTTCAATTTTTCAATAATTTCCTTCAATATTTTTTCAATAATTTCCTTCAATATTTCCTTCACTTTTTTTCAAAAAAAATGGCCTCATCTGCAATGAAAGGTAGGGCTTGGACCCGAAAAGAAGATTAAGCTCTTTGCAAGGCTTATAGATGGGTCTCAGAAGATAGTGTGAGGGGGATTTCTCAAACAAGTGAAGGTGTTTGGACTCGTGTGTCAAAAAAATACTTAGAGTTCTACGAAGGCACCATTCCACCGAATACCCGAAACCACGAAAGTTGTTCTTCAAGATGGAAGAAACATCTTCTTCCAAGTTTGAATAAATGGCATCAAGCACTATTAGCAGCAGCAAGTAGACATGAAAGCGGCGCCAATTACTATGACGAAGTTAGTGTTTTCACAGTTTATTTTAAATGTTTAATTATATTACATTTAATTTTTGTAATTATATGTCATTATATTACATTTAATTTCATGAATTAATTTCCCAAAATTTTTGTAATTATATTTTCTAGGTACGCCAAGCGGAGGAATTGTATATGGAGGGCAGCTCAAAACCCTTTCAGTTTCATGGTTGTTGGGAAATTTGTAAAGGGTGGGTGTTATTTGAAGATCCACCTCAACATAGAGTGGATCATTTGGGAGCTGCATCCCCATCTGTAGATATGAATGAAGATGGATCTCCTACCATTCAACAAACAAGGGTAGAAAATCCGACTCCGTCCGAAAGTTCTTTACCTAGGGCTATGGGACGAAACAAGGCCCGAAGGTTGAGGGAAAAGGGCAAGGCAAATGCTGATTACGCCGCTCAACATGAAGTGGCGGCCTCATTGCGATTACCGGCGGAGCAAAATGCCCTTGAGGCGGAAGAAAGGAAGTGTAGACATGAAGAACGAGCCAAACAAATACAAGAAGAGATAGATGATAAGAATATGGAAAGGAACACTTCGAATTACACTCCAATGAGTAAAGCCTATTTTGATAGGAAAAAAAAAAGGAAATTATGTCTCGGCGGCAATTGTTTACCTCTGACTATACTCCTACAATGGCGGATGATGAAGATGATGTTGATTATGGATATTAAATTTAAGTCGTTGTAATTTTTAAATTTAAGTTAATGTTGTTTTTAAATTTAATTTGTAGTTTTTAAATTTAATTTGTAGTTTTTAAATATAAGTTGTTGTTTTTAAATTTAAGTTGTTGTAGTTTTTAAATTTAAATAATAAATTATGTTTGGCCCTATGGCCCTTTGGCCCTCGGTTGGAGACGGTTTTTTGTGACAGGGCTAAAACGAGCCCTCTGGCCCTCTGGCCCTCGGTTGGAGACGGAGGCAAATATGGCCCTGTACTGTTCATTAAAATATTAATATCTTGGGGAATCTTGGAGGGCCAGAGGGCTAAAACGAGCCCTCTGGCCAGCCCTTGGTTAGAGATGGCCTTAGTCCTCCCGTTTCCTCTTCACAATCACACCCCGTCCTTTTTAAGAGAACAACAAAGTATGCCCCAAAAAACTCACAATTCACAAATATACCCTCTAGTTCTGACTTGTTAAATTATATATTGGCAATGTATTTAATTTTGTATATATGAATATAAATTTTAGTCTACAATCACCTAATGTAGATTAATAGTTAGCACATAATTCAGTCTCTTACTTATATGTTAGTATTAGATAATTGGTAGTGTTCATTTTGATCGTTTTTGAAGTAGTGTTCATTTTGATATTTTCAAATGAGTAAAAAAATGAAGGACGTATAGGTTTGGAGTTTACCTTAAAAATATAGGTCAACTATAATTTACTCTTCACGTTTGAAATGATTTTTAAAATGGACCACGAGGTTTTAAAATTCTCATAATGCATCATAAGATATATTATAAGTGTATTAATTTTTATCTTTGGCCTAATTGTACCATAATTTATTAAATTGATGACATTGTGAGCTTGATACCCTTATATGAGCTCACTTGTAAAATATATTTGCACCGGATTGACTAAAAAAAATTCGATTTTGACGAAGATTTAACAGAAACCGAAGGATGATTGGCGTTGAAAATGTGTTTTTTTGGACGACTAGTCAGAAGAAAAAAAAAAGCATTTCGAATGGAAGAATTTGCAATGACCAACGACAAACTTTTTTCCTCAAAAAGTTTTTCCGACGGCTTAATACCTTTTCCTACAACATTTTACCCTTGCTAATAACATTTCATTATGCAATGAATGAGCACATTATGGAATGTTTTCATGACACGAAACCTCGCCGGCAATAATTTTTACCCATTCAAATTTTGCCCCTCCTGTCAATACTTCCTAGCTTCACCACTATATTGGTATGGGTGGTTTGGGTCGGATAATCACAAAATCATTCAATGTAACAATCCCTAACGTCCCAAATAGTTGGGTGATATCTCTTTAAATATTTGCCATTGATGGGGTGTTTTTGGAGATTCCCTTCTAGGTCTGTTAAGTGATATACATGTGATCTTTTCTAGCTTCCTTGTCATCGTAATGATGGGAGTTGAAGCTTTTTCATCTGTCTTGAATCTTCTCTCCGATAGATGATCTTCAAATTAAGATTAAACTTAAAAAGAAGGATAATTATTTTAACAATATTTGACCAAACTTAAAAAGAGATGTGTTGGACTCTTCGAAATAGACTTCTCCAATCAGCTTGACGACATATTGAACCTTGTGATAGTTGATGATCTTGAAAAGTGAGGTCAAAGTACATATCTTGTTCACTTTCTCTGGCTCAGCCTTGGTTTGAACTCCTCCCTTTTGTCTCTGACCCAACAATATCTATTTAGGAGATCGAAAATTTGGTGCCAAGTCGCGTGATAATAATAAGATAAGGGCATGTTTGTTTGACAGGATTAGCAAGGCTTGGACTGGACTAGACTATAGTCCTGTGTTTGGTGTGCAACCGGATTAGCTTTAATGGGCTTAGGTGGGACTCACTCGGATTACACGCCTCCTTACGAGTTCTTAACGAAGAACCCCAATTTTGGGCGGATTCGTAAGCCCGGAGAGAAAACCGCGAGGATCCCCAACGTCCCTCGTCCTGCTCGTCGCTCGTCGTCGACCTTGCCCTGCTTCCTCGTCGTCGTCCTCCTCACCCTCATCTCTGCGTCTTCTCGCCCTCATCTGGTCGGAGACAGTCTGGTAAGCTTCAAATCTTCGATTGATTTCGTCGAATTGAGATTAGAATTTGGGGTTTTCATATTTTTAGTTCAAATTGAGATTAGAATTTGGGGTTTTCGTATTTCAACTTTTCTGGTAAACTTCAAAATCAATTTTTAGGTCAAATTGAGATTAGAATCTGTGTGTGTCTGTGTGTGTGTGCGTGTGTGTGTATACTCTGTGTGTGTGTACTCTGGTTTGTCTGTGTGTGTGTGTATACTCTCTGTGTGCGTGTAATCTCTGTTTGTGTATACTCTGTGTGTGTGTGTGTGTGTAAGTGTAATATGTGTGTGTATGTAATCTGTGTGTGTATACTCTGTGTGTGTGTGTGTGTGTGTGTGTGTGTGTGTGTGTGTGTGTGTGTGTGTGTGTAATCTGTGTGTGTGTGTGTGTATGTAATCTCTCTCTCTCTGTGTAATCTTTGTGTGTGTGTGTGTAATCTTTGTGTGTGTGTGTGTGTGTGTGTATGTAATCTCTCTCTCTGTGTGTAATCTCTGTGTGTGTGTGTGTAATCTTTGTGTGTGTAAGTGTAATATGTGTGTGTGTGTGTATGTAATATGTGTGTGTGTAAGTGTAATATGTGTGTGTGTGTGTTTGTGTAGTGTGTGTGTATTGTGTGTGTGGGTGTGTGTGTTTGTGTATTGTGTCCGTGTGTGTGTGTGTGTGTGTATTGTGTGTGTGTGTGTTTGTGTAGTGTGTGTGTGTATTGTGTGTGTGTGTGTGTGTTTGTGTATTGTGTCCGTGTGTGTGTGTGTGTGTTTGTGTATTGTGTGTGTGTGTGTTTGTGTGTGTGTATTGTGGCCATGTGTGTGTGTGTGTAGTGTGTGTGTGTGTGTGTGTGTTTGTGTATTGTAGCCGTGTGTGTGCATGTGTGTGTGTGTATTGTGTGTGTGTGTGTTTGTGTAGTGTGTGTGTGTGTGTGTTTGTGTATTGTGGCCGTGTGTGTGTGTGTGTGTGTTTGTGTATTGTGTGTGTGTGTGTTTGTGTAGTGTGTGTGTGTATTGTGTGTGTGTAGTGTGTGTGTGTGTGTGTGTTTGTGTATTGTGGCCGTGTGTGTGTGTGTGTGTGTGTGTTTGTGTATTGTGTGTGTTTGTGTAGTGTGTGTGTGTATTGTGTGTGTGTGTGTGTGTGTGTGTGTGTGTGTGTGTGTGTTTGTGTATTGTGTCCGTGTGTGTGTGTGTGTTTGTGTATTGTGTGTGTGTGTTTGTGTATTGTGTGTGTGTATTGTGTGTGTGTGTGTGTGTGTGTGTGTGTGTGTGTATTGTGTGTGTGTGTGTCTGTTTGTGTACTTGGTTTATAACCATTTACAATGTGAATGTTTTGTACCGTGTGGGGTTGATGCTAAACTGCAAAATTCTGTGGTTTTTGGTTGCAGAGAAGAGGAGCATAAACGGAAGGATAAGGCTAAGGCTACTGCATTAGAGGTGTCCTTTAATTTCTTGGGCATTTCTTGGGCATTAGAGGTGTCCATTAATGTTAACTAGGATTTTGTAAATTATAGACATCTACTTTGGAATGCTATAGTTCACTGGCATTTTGTAAAATATCCTGGATGAAAGTTTAGTGAATGATGTTTTAAGAGTCAATCAATGGCAAAGATTGACTTGTCACAAGTATCTTCTTATGTACTTGTATTTGTTGAAGTTGCATGTATTGGGCACTATTCTTTTTCTTCTTTTGGGTGATAGAGTTTAAACCAAGCTACATTTGCAAATTAAACTCAACTATTTATAAATAGTATGCCCCAACTATAGTATGTCTCAATTCTATTAGCAAGTAATAGAAACAAAACAATTGTCCTCTTTTTTTAAGATTCATAATATACATGGCAAAAATATGCTCCAATTAACCCATATCATGAGTTTTGTAGCATTACTCTATTACACAATGGCAAAAATTTGTAGTCCTACTCTAAGCAAACACAAATCTGGTGAACAGTACTTTTTTTATTATCCTGCTTCTTAGTCCGAGACAGCACCAAACGCTTCACTAAGTTAGTCCAGCTTAGTCTAGTCTAAGCCAGTCCAGCTTAGTCCCTGCAGCTAGTCCAGTCCAAGACAGTCCGGTGCAACAAACGCACCCTAAGAGTATTAGTAATAAATATCGAACTCGTCATTCATTTATAATATTTTAATAATTTAATATCGAATTCGCCGTTCATTTATAATATTTCACTTACACATGAAGATAAAGTACTGCTCGAAGCCCGATCCATTTTATGTGAGCGGAGGCCACCTTGTTTTGTGTGCCATGGTCTGCCTCATTCTGCCTAAGCTTAGTCCTCCTCGTTCTGCATGCGTCGAGCCTGCTTAACACCCAACATTTTTGACAAAAATGCAAATTTTTATTTTTTGAAAAATATTTTTCCTGAGCATTAAGTTAAACTTTTTAAGGAATTTGGAAGCAATTTTACGACTTATTGAACAAAAAAATGTATATTTAATAGAATATTTGAGCCGGGAACTAAAAAGATAAGCCAAAAACATAGTAGTGAGTCCCATAACATTGTCAAATGGGGTTCTGATAAGCTCATATTTATACATATTTTACATCAAATTCTCTTGTCTTTTCTTAGTTAGTTTCTCATATTTTTGTGCTATTTACTTTGTTTTTGTGTTTTATCGAATTTATCTAGCTAAGAAAATAAAATTAGCACAAGTAAGATTTTAAGTGACAGAATTCGTAAAAATTATCTTGCTCACTTATTTGATTTTTGTAGCTTGAGAAAATAAAAAACAAAATAACTAAAACTGCTTTATTGGCAGCATACAGGGATAAGTTGGTGGAAACGTGGAAGGTGGGCTGCTGATGATTGAGTGGGCTGAAAAGAAAAAGAAGCTAAGGCAGCTGGAAATATGAGTACAGGTTGGAAAACAAAAGGAAGTTTAAAATAATAGCAAAGTTGGCAGACAGAGAGGAGTGGAACAAACAGAAAAGCAGAAAAACGTGAGGGGCTGCCCTGGGGCAGCTAACGTGAAAATAAGAAAGAATAAAAAGGAACGGAGGTCAGCACAGCAGAAGCACAGTGGACAGCAAGCTGCAATCCTCATTCGGTTTAATTTTCCCAAACTCAAGTTTAATTTCTGTTTTAATTTTAATAATGTGTAACTAATTTTATTTTGGCTAGAGTTTAATTCAAAACCATGGATATATTTGTAATTTGAATTGATTACCTTCAGTTGTGATTTCTGAGTTGTGATTTAATTTGCTTAACTGCTTGATTGATAACTTATTTTTGTATGTCGATTAAGGATGCATACTTAATTTACATGCATGAATTTGATGCTAGAATATAAGTGAATTTCACCTAATTGTTATGAACTTATATTCACAAGTAGTGAAGGTCGCTTATAAACGATCGCGTTAGGTAAATTCTTGGCATAAGTTTCATGCAATTCATAGTAACAAGTGCCTCGTCAATGCTTATGATTTTCATAAAACTTAATGATTCTTGCTTGTATCTCTATTATGCAATTCATGTAGGGAACTTGTAGGGAATGTTTTGGGTTGTCGTATGCAATCATCCAACCTAATAAAAGTAGGAAGATCTGAAGGTTAATTTAAGCGGACCTAATTAACTTGGGGCGTTGAGAATTTACAATTTATTGAAAGAACAACTGAAAATCAATTTAGGTCGCATATGTGGCATGTGTGGAGAATAATCCTCTAGCCAGTCCGTCATTTATCATTTTACCTTAATTTTATGTTTTTGTCAATTTTGTAATTTATTTAAGTTTAATTTACTTTTCACCAAAATCAATCCCCCATTTTATTTTAAAGTGTTAGATTTATTAGAAATCATTTTAGTTTGTGTTTTCTTAAGTCTTGAGTTGTTTTGAGTCTTTTGATTTATTTTAGTTTATTTGTTAGTTTTATTTTGAGTTATTCTATTTAAGTGTTTTGAGTCTAGTTTAGTATTTTAAATTTTGTTTTTACGTTTTTAAATTAATTTTACTTTGGTTAGCATCCCTAGTTAATCCCCGGCCTAGAACGATCCCTACTTATCCATATACTACAATTATCACAAATAGGGTTTAAATTTGTGCGTTAATTTATTTTCGCATCAAATTTTTGGCGCCGTTGCCGGGGATTAGCAAATTTGCTAATCCTTTTATTTTTGTTTTTGCTTATTTTTATTTGTGTTTGTGTATGTTACTTTTGATATTTGATTTATTTTTCTTTCTTTGAATTGAGGTACAAATGGAGCAAGACCTGGATTCTACTAGCATTCAAGATCTATTGGCACAGCTCACTGCTCAATTAACTCATAATGCCGAACGGACCACAATGCCAAGTGTCCCTACACTTGATGTGCCCTATGGACAACGATATCAAGGTCCTCAATTTTCTGCAAATGAAGATGTTTGGGGATATCAGGGCCATAATCATTCAAGGGGCAACATGTTTTCCAATGCTTACAATTCAGATTGGAGAGATTATTCAGATTACATGTGGGGAGAACCTCAACAATTCCAACAAGGTGGATATTGGCAGCAAGAAGACGCGTTCTATTCAAGATCTATGCAGCCACCACAGCATCCCCCACAACAATTCCAATCGAATCAAAGTATGCCCGTGGATTATAATCAAATGCTTGAAGAATTAATTTCTTCAGTACAGGGTTCACAAAAAGAAGAACAATTGCCGCCATCGGAAGAGTTCTATCAGTGGCCATATGAACCGTCACATCCACCACAACAATCAACCCAATTCAATTCAGGTACATCCTTGGATAATGATACACTTAATAATTTACTCACCTCTTTGAATCAGGGAGTAGAAAATCAAAACCAGGAGATGCAAGACCGAGTCAGAAGAGTGGACGAATTGGAGGAGCAAGTTGGGCAGATTTTGGAAATCATGGCACAAATTCAAGATCAAAGAGAACTCTCCAACTCCACATTTGCAAATTCAAGGGGAGAAATGGAAATCGATGAAGCCATCACTTTGGAAGGTGACATGGAGTATGAAGTTGTCCCAGAACCTTCCACACATAGCCCGGACATGGATGAATTGCCGATTCAAGAAGAAGATGAGGATGACTACTTGGGCAGTTTAGAAGAATTCTTATCGCAAACCCCCCAAGTCCTTATGTCATCCAACTCAGGTGAGGAGGTTCAAAATTCAATTCATTCTAACATCGTTCCACCAAATGTCCTTTTTCCTTGCAGGTTTTTAAATCTCAAGGAAGAAGTGAATGAAAAAGACGTTGTGGAAGATATTCCAGAAAATAAGGTGGCCGGAGAATTTGTTGAACATATCAAAGAGGCTGTGCATGAGACAAACAAGTCCAAAGGAGTTAAGACTGAGGACACGGGACAAGCCACAACCATCATAGTAAACCTGGCTAAGTTCAAAGTCCCGGAAATGTTCAAAAATGTGGTGTTTGTCATTGAGTTTGTGTCGGGAAAAGATAGTAAGCCATATTCTCCATTTTTAATTTTAATTTATACTAACATTTTTCTGATTTTGATGATTCAGGCACCCACTCTTGAATTTAAACCATTGCCGGATCATTTCAAGTACCACCGTCCGTTCAATGATAAGCCCATGCATTTGAATAATGAAGGGAGGCCTAGGAATCACCCACAATCAGATTTGCATTCCTAATCCCTTCTCTTTACTGAATTTATTTTACTTTGTTTAGTTCTTTCATTGTTTGTTTGCTATTGTGTGAATTTATTTTACGTTGATTTTTTTTATTTTATTTTATTTTACGTTGATTTTATTTTGTTTTGTTTATTTAGTTGTGATTTTTGTTTGAGAGATTAAAAATAGTCTTTTTAATTTGATTTACATATTTTTACATTGATATTTTTATTTTTATTTTTTTTCTTGCTTTAAAAAAAAAAAAAAAAAAAAAAAAAAAAAAAAAAAAAAAAAAACTTAAATGCATAGATATTTTACAATAACTTGTAAATTAATTTCGTTCATTGGTCGTTGGTTGGTGGTGCCTCGGAGGTCGACGGAACCCCTGAAAGACGAAGTGCCAGAGCTGGATCATTCAGAGCCTCAATACTTGGTGCTGCTCCCGAGGACGAAGGCAACACAAACCTCGGGAGTAACGCCATAAACCGTTGATGATCACTCTGAATCCGCACTTCGGACTCCTGCATCTGATCCAGCTTCCTCTTCATGCTGGTTGAGTAATTGGTTGCAAGCATGTGCAAATCCCTGTTCTCATGCCTAAGCACTCTGACCTCCTGCCGAAGACTAGCCACTTCAGCCATCAACGATTCCACCTGACGGGTTCGTGCAAGAAGGCGCTGGCCCATGTTTGATACTGAACCTGCGCATCGGACGCTGTAGGCCATAGAGTCCTGAACAGCTAGTTCGTCGGACCGCCTAGAAAGTATCCTAGTGTCTCTAGGAGTGAGCAGATTTCTGGCCACCACCGATGCGGTTGTTTCATTCATCATCATGGAATCCCCAACTGTAAGAGGACCATTCGGGGATATGAAGGACGGCTGCCAAATGTTGGTTGGAGAAGATATATCACTATCTTCCCCAACATTCAAGTTAAGGCGACGGTCAGAGGGGCAAGACATTTTCTGAAGGTGTTGAGAATGAAGAGTTGGACTGATCAAGATTAAAAGAAATGCAAGAGGGAGTGTTTGCAGGAGGGAGTGTTTACAGGGGGAGCTTAAGTGTGTTTGTGGAACAAAAATGAGCGTTCTTATAAGAAGAAGAAATCGTTGAGGCATCACTCAGCAGTCGAAGAGGCGCCCTCTCGCAAATCGAAGAGCCGGGTTCCTTTCTCAAAAGCCGGATTCTTTTCTCAAAAGCGGCGTCGCCGTTCTCAAAAGTCGGACTCCGTCTCAAAAGTCGATTCCTTTCTCAAAAGTCGGACGCCGCTCTCTCAAAAGTCGGGCGTCTTTATCAAAAGTCGGAGCGGTCAGGAATCACGAGGCGAACAGTTTTTCCAATTTTGTCGTCACTCGTCACGCGCGCTGTCAGCTTTGCGCAAATTACGGGTGACTTTTTCAGAAAGCGCGTGACCTGTACTGTTCATCCATCCACCGGCTGCCGACAGGGGTAAAAGAATAGTTTCGGTTGTGAAGAAAAGTCCTATAAACGTCTACCTTTGCCTTCAACAGCAAAGGCAAACTCTCTCAACACTTCTTCATCTCCGAAATTTTTCATCTCCGAAAATGCCTTTCCAACAAACCCTCTCGAGTTTCTCTGTGTTTCTCATTCCCTGGGATACCTTTGCAAATAAATCATCTAGAGCTAGAGTATTTCATATCATGAAGGTTGAAAGCAAGAGTATCTCATATCACGCTTTCTTCCTGTCCTTGTCCTTGTCTTTGTGGCAAGGAGAAAGCGGGCAATCAGCCAGCACTCGGTGTCAATCTTCCAATCTAAGAACCGACTGCCTGGAAATCCTTCCTGATTGCTTACCTAGCATTGCTTACCTAGCATTGCTCTCGAGTGCTCATCTTCAACCGCTGATGTACCTCCGAAGAAGTCGCCACATCTGCCTGGAGAACAGCCAAGGCAAGTGAAAATGTTACTTGAAGCATGTGGAGACAAGGTGCTGCTTCATCTTCAAGATCAAGTCTCATTTTCCTTGCTAAGAAGTTCCCCAGCCCAGTTCAAGCATACACCTGTGGAACGATACTTCTTCAAAAGCAAAAGTATCCCATATCATCAGAGTCAGAGGCAAAGATTTCTCATGGCATGCTTTTCCTTTACCCTTGCTCTTGGCTACGGGGCAAGGTGAAAGAAAGGCAATCGGTCGGCACTTGGACAGATTGAACAAAGAAGCAGACCACCACCTATTCCTCGTGCCTACCTGCCATGCAGAAGAACAAAAAGAGAAGAATGTAGCCTGCAGACTCAATCAACCCGGCAGAAGGAGTCTGAGTTGAAACCAAGAGCTCGAGAAGCCTCAACAACACCACCAATCAAGTCTCATTTTCCTTGCTAAGAAGTTCCGAGGCCAGTTCAAGTTCAAAGCTGTGGAAAGTCACCAAACAGGACCAATGTTCTTTTATTAGTTTTATTCATTATCTTTTATTTTCATTTTCAATTTTTCGTTTGTTTTCTTTTATATTTTCTTGTGTGCTTAACTGATTTATTTCTTTTCTTTGCAGGAACTTTTGGTTATTTCCACCCTTGAAATTGATTGCAGAATTTTAGCTTGGGGGTCATCGCTTGATTTTTCTGCAAATTAGGGAAGTTTTCAGTCCTATTGCTTTTTTTTTTGTTTCTTTATATTTATTTATATTATTTTTATTTGCATTTTATTATATTTTCTGACATTGGGGACAATGTCTAGTTTAAGTGTGGGGGTAAAGAGTATGAAAAATGACCAAATTGAAAATTTTTGTACCTTCGACTTTGAACTGGTTTCATTTGTTTCCATGTTATTGCTTTGTTTTCTTGTTATTGCTTTGTTTTCTTAATTAGTTTTGTTTTATAAAAAAATAAAAAAATTAAAAAATTAAAAAAAAATAATAATTCGGAAAATTAAAAAAAATCCAAAAATATTTCCTTGTTTTCCTTATTGTTTTGAATTAGATTTTTGTTAGTTTCCCCGACCCAATGATATAATTGGATAAAATTTGAACCATGATCATCAAGAACTTAGTTAACATGTGTTTTGTGAAATTCCTTATTCTTGTGTTAGTTTTGTACATATTTGATTATCCTTGAAAAACTAAATGCACATAGCCTTGTTGATGTGAAACTAAAGCATGATTTAAAGCTCCATATGTGAATTTAGTGACCATATACATCCTATGTGAGTTTTTGAGCCTATTGAAAGTGTGTGCATTTTTCATACACTCCTATTTTTTTTTATGTGTGATGAACTTATGTGAGATAATTCTCTAGAACTTGCATAACGATCTTTCGAAATATTTGTCATTGATTGCATGAACTTGAAAATGATAGAGGCATTAGGTTTACCACCATGGCCCAAATAACCTTGTTTCCCAAAGAAAAATGATATCATTAGATTGCCAATTTGTGCCGTATTTGTGAACCTTTTATTTCTTATCACCAGATATGTCTACCCTTATGCCTGAAATAAATATTTTTCCTTACCCTTTCCAAGCGAGCAATGCAAGATTGTCTTATGAGAAACGTTTGTGAAGTACTTTGAAGGTGTTTGGCAAAAGAATAAGTGTGGGGGTATTTCATGTTTGTATTAAAAAAAAAAAAAAAAAAAAAAAAAAAAAGAAAATAAGAAAAGAAGAAAAGAAAAAAAAAAAAAAGATTGTATACAAA
The DNA here is from genome assembly GCA_035220775.1 of Malus fusca. NCBI lineage: Eukaryota > Viridiplantae > Streptophyta > Magnoliopsida > Rosales > Rosaceae > Malus > Malus fusca. Next base: position 40,510,301 of record CM069069.1, read on the forward strand.
GAAAATAAAAAGTTTTTAAAGTTTCAGTTTAAGTTTGTGGTTGGAGGTGTCTGGAAGAATAGCTGGAAAGCTTGAGTTCTTATAAATCTAAAGAAAATAATTGCTTGCAATGTAGCTTGGAACTTGTGTTTTCCTATTCTTTCGTTTCAATAACCTTATCCCTAAGCCTCATTACATCCAATAAAAGTCCTCTTGATTTAAGTTTTGCAATTATGACTGTGGAGAAGTGATCTTTATGCAAGCTTATGGTAGAACTTTCACATTTGTTTCTTTGAGCGAAACACATTAAAACTAAACACATGTGTGATTGAGTGCATATTCCGTGAGAAGTTTGCTAGTTTGCATATGGTGTTTTTAAAATAAAAATTTGAAATTGCATTAACATGGCTATCTCACACACTACACTTCAAGGATGTTTCAAAGATTACTGCTAATATTTGAATTAGGAAAATGAACTTGGATTAGCTTGTTGGTGTTAGCTATGGTTCTTGATAATTTATGTTCTCGAATGAAGTTCTATGAGGGTCACTTGGGGGGAAGCTAATAATTTTCATGTTATTACTTTTTCTGTTTTCTCTGTTTTGCTCGAGGACTAGCAAAAGCTAAGTGTGGGGGTATTTGATAAGCTCATATTTATACATATTTTACATCAAATTCTCTTGTCTTTTCTTAGTTAGTTTCTCATATTTTTGTGCTATTTACTTTGTTTTTGTGTTTTATCGAATTTATCTAGCTAAGAAAATAAAATTAGCACAAGTAAGATTTTAAGTGACAGAATTCGTAAAAATTATCTTGCTCACTTATTTGATTTTTGTAGCTTGAGAAAATAAAAAACAAAATAACTAAAACTGCTTTATTGGCAGCATACAGGGATAAGTTGGTGGAAACGTGGAAGGTGGGCTGCTGATGATTGAGTGGGCTGAAAAGAAAAAGAAGCTAAGGCAGCTGGAAATATGAGTACAGGTTGGAAAACAAAAGGAAGTTTAAAATAATAGCAAAGTTGGCAGACAGAGAGGAGTGGAACAAACAGAAAAGCAGAAAAACGTGAGGGGCTGCCCTGGGGCAGCTAACGTGAAAATAAGAAAGAATAAAAAGGAACGGAGGTCAGCACAGCAGAAGCACAGTGGACAGCAAGCTGCAATCCTCATTCGGTTTAATTTTCCCAAACTCAAGTTTAATTTCTGTTTTAATTTTAATAATGTGTAACTAATTTTATTTTGGCTAGAGTTTAATTCAAAACCATGGATATATTTGTAATTTGAATTGATTACCTTCAGTTGTGATTTCTGAGTTGTGATTTAATTTGCTTAACTGCTTGATTGATAACTTATTTTTGTATGTCGATTAAGGATGCATACTTAATTTACATGCATGAATTTGATGCTAGAATATAAGTGAATTTCACCTAATTGTTATGAACTTATATTCACAAGTAGTGAAGGTCGCTTATAAACGATCGCGTTAGGTAAATTCTTGGCATAAGTTTCATGCAATTCATAGTAACAAGTGCCTCGTCAATGCTTATGATTTTCATAAAACTTAATGATTCTTGCTTGTATCTCTATTATGCAATTCATGTAGGGAACTTGTAGGGAATGTTTTGGGTTGTCGTATGCAATCATCCAACCTAATAAAAGTAGGAAGATCTGAAGGTTAATTTAAGCGGACCTAATTAACTTGGGGCGTTGAGAATTTACAATTTATTGAAAGAACAACTGAAAATCAATTTAGGTCGCATATGTGGCATGTGTGGAGAATAATCCTCTAGCCAGTCCGTCATTTATCATTTTACCTTAATTTTATGTTTTTGTCAATTTTGTAATTTATTTAAGTTTAATTTACTTTTCACCAAAATCAATCCCCCATTTTATTTTAAAGTGTTAGATTTATTAGAAATCATTTTAGTTTGTGTTTTCTTAAGTCTTGAGTTGTTTTGAGTCTTTTGATTTATTTTAGTTTATTTGTTAGTTTTATTTTGAGTTATTCTATTTAAGTGTTTTGAGTCTAGTTTAGTATTTTAAATTTTGTTTTTACGTTTTTAAATTAATTTTACTTTGGTTAGCATCCCTAGTTAATCCCCGGCCTAGAACGATCCCTACTTATCCATATACTACAATTATCACAAATAGGGTTTAAATTTGTGCGTTAATTTATTTTCGCATCAGGTTCGACAATCAAGAATCTCAACGGAAAGCCTTATCTTAATTTTCAAAACTTCACAGTGAATCAAAGGTGAAAATAAATAGATTGAACGGTAATTTATGTACGAATTTGCAAAACCGACTGAAAACCGTGAGTGTTAACCCACATTTTTTTGTAAAAAATGCAAATATTTTATTTTGTCCAAATATTTTCCGTGAGCATTAAGGCAATCCATATAATGTATTTGGAAGCGGATTTACGATTTATTTAGCAACAAGTGTATATTTAATAGAATATTTAAGCCGAAAAGTAAAATAAATAAGTGAACAACATAGAAATGTTAAAATGTATATTTTATTATTATTTTTTTGTTATAAAATTAGAAATGTTAAAATCACTTGAAGGTGAGGCTTAAAATAAAAATAGCAAATTTTTTTTTTGTTAAATAGTATTTCACCCTTTTTTTGGTTGACAAAGAGGGTTATATTAATATGTTGTTTAGATTTTGATGAAAGAAAAAATTAACAAAAAGAAAAATTTGGTTCAAATATCGTTAAATTTAGGTCTTAAATGGTTGATTACAAGTGTTCAAATACGAATTATAATAAATTTTGCATGGAAAAATATATTTTGAAGGGCATGAATATGATAGTTTGTTGTGGTGGTAAGAGAAATAAAAGAAAATTGTACAAAAATGATTGAAATTCTTGGGGGTGGCAGAAAGTCACGCCTGCTTTCTGGCACCCCAGGAATTTCAATGATGTTTGTTAAATTTTCTTTCAGTTATCTTACCACTACGACAAACTATCACATTCATGTTCTTCAAAATATAATTTTCCGTGCGTGGAGCCTGACTCATTTTCTGAGCGCCCAGGAGTTCGCTTCGTTCTGCGTGCGTGGAACCCGCCTCGTCTTGTGTGCTTGGGTTCGCCTCGTTCTGCATATGAGGTGTTCGCATCGTTTTGTGTGTCAGAAGCCCGTCCTTTTTTTTGTCCACAGAGCCTGCATCGTTTTGACGTGCACGGAGCTAACCTCATTTTCGTGCATAGGATTGGCCTAGATTTGTGCAACGTATCCCTCCTCGTTTCTCATGCGTAGAGCTCGCCTCAATTTGCGTGCCGGGAAGTCCGCTCTGTTTTCTTCAGCACAGCCCGCCTTGTTTTGCTTGCCAATATTTGCCTCGTTTTGTGTGTGTCGATCCTGCCTAACCCCATGCTTTTTGACAAAAATGGAAAATTTTTATTTTCACAAAATATTTTTCCTAAGCATTAAGTTAAACTTTTTAAGGAATTTGAAAGCAGTTTTACGGCTTAGTGAGCGACAAATGTATATTAATAGAATATTTGAGCCGAGAACTAAAAAAATAAGCAAAAAACATAGTAGTGAGTCCTAGAACATTGTCAAATGGGGTTAGACACTCAAGAATCTCAACGTAAAGCCTCGCCTTAATTTCCAAAACTTCACAATGAGGCGAAGGTGAAAATAAATAGATTGAACGGTGATTTATGTACGAATTTGTCAAACCGACTAAAAACAGTGAGTGTTAATCCACGTTTTCCAAATATTTTCCGTGAGCATTAAATAAATCTTTATAATGTATTTGGAAGCGGATTTACGATTTATCGAGCAACAAGTGTATATTTAGTAAAATATTTAAGCCGAAAAGTAAAAAAAAATAAGTGAACAAATTAGACAAAAAATAGTAAAATTTTGTTTTGTTAAATAGTCTTTTACTGACAAAGAGGGTTTTATTAATATGTTGACACACCTCGACCTAGATAGAGGCAGGCTGGCCGTCATGTGGGAGTGACGTAACCATGTGCACAGTGCGGAAGCAATAAAGATATAAAGGAAATGCGAAAGAATAAAAACCAAACTACTAGCAGTACTAGCTAAGATAGAGTGCTAGTGCGAGATTAAATGTGAAATACACAACTAGAGCATAAATATCCTAGATGCACTCAAGCAGGACAAGTACTAATTGTACAACACCCAAGGGTGATCCTACATTTATGATGTTTTGTCAGAACCCCCGCCGAAATCCTCGTGATCCAGCAAAGCACTTCTACCTAAAACATGGAGGGGCGCAAAACAGAAAGTGTGAGTGTGCAAAAACAAAGCTTTTCAAAATCATTTCATTTCTCAAAAGTTCTAACCCCTCGCCGTAAAACCTGTATAATTTTCCCAGAAAAATATAATATATGTTATATCAGAATTCATGCTCAGGATGAAAATCCATAGAAATATATCATGCCAAAGTATCTCAATGAAATGCCATAAGTAATCTAGTTAAATATATCATTGCCAGATATCATAACAGCCGGATCTACCTAACTTGACCTGTACAGCTGAGTACATAGCTCATAACAAATCTCAATCATATCAAATCAAATTCTGCACACGAGTCGGAACCACCTAAAGCTAATATAAATATGCTCTAGTGCTACGATCACGTGAAGACTGTGCGAATAATCGCGGGTCACCTACGAGTCAGAACCACCTAAAGTGGTATGTACGACAAGCCTGTGCACCTAACTTGGATCCAAGGTGAGCATATGGTGCGAGAGGTGAACATCACGTGAATGACTGTGCCCTAACCCTGGACGGGAGCACTAACACCAGGGTGCAAGTTTATGAGCTCTCAATACATCACATCATATCTCACATAACTGAAGCAATCTCATATCTTTAATTTATGAACTTACCTGGCATTTACATGTGCGTCCACAACACTAATCATGAATATATGAAACTACTAATGCATAATTAAAATAGGCAGATAATTGCATGGCATTTCCAAAACGTAATTTCATTTAAACACATTTTCTGGGAAAAATCTCAAGTATATAGGTATATACGGAAAACCAAAAGCCCACTCACTAATATGTCAAAGGGTCGTAGCCCCCGAGCCTCGATTGATGGCGCTCGTCCTCAGGATAGGTCTCACCTATATGCGAAATAACTTAATAAAAGTTATTTAAAGCACATACACAAAATTAGGAAATAACTTATCATACAATGCTCAAATGGGGTGTTTGAATAAACCAACGTGATCTACTCAACACCACGAATATCCCCATATTTTTAGAAAAAATTTCCGACCACTCACGCGCCCGCCAAGGTAAGGCCAGACGCGCCCCCACGCGCGGTCAAACCCTAACCGAAACTTAACTGCCGTTAGGAATATTTCGTTAAAACCTTAACAGAAATTAACGTCGTTACCGGACGCCGTTAGAATATTCCGTCAAACTTGACAGAATATTCCCTTCTCCTTCCTTGGTTCGCCAGAGTCCGGCGCCAATAGCCGCTGCACTCGCCGGTTTCTGGAAAAATTTCAAATCTTCATATCTCCTTCGATTCTCAACCAAAATTCACAAAATTTATACCAAATTGAAGCTTAGGATGAGAGGAACAAAACCTTACCACTTTGGGGACCTAAGACCAACGGAATCTCGCCAGAGAAACCTCGATAATCTGGCAAAAAATTGAAACTCGCGAACTGGGACTTCCCGACATCCAAAACACTCCAACTTTCTTTCCCAAGCTTCGTGAAGATGTTTTAAGGCTTCCTATAACCTTAAAACTCCTTGAAAACTTCGAAATCACGAGTGCATGAACAGTAACCCAAAATTGGGTTCTCGAGTTCTCGGGAAAATGAGGTCTTCACGTCCAAATAATAGTATCAATGAGTTCCTGGGCTCACAAGGAACTTGAATATGGTCTCCAAAGGTTCTATCTGAGGATGAAAGTGAAGGTTCAAGGTTTGTCCGTACAATTGTACGGAAATGGAAGAAAATGCGAGAGGGAGGAGAGAGAGTCAACGGGATAGGGTGAGGGTATGTGTGTGTGGTCCAGATTGGTCCCCAACCAAAGACAAATAAACTTAAAAAATCTAATTGGGTCCAATCAGTTAGGAAATGAACTTAATTGGTCCAAAACCTTAGCTTAAATCACAACCACAACCCAACACTCAATGGCATTTTAGACTTTTCACACCGCCGATAAAAAATATTTCGGGACGGGCTGTGACATATGTAGTTCAGATTTTGATACAAGAAAAAATTAACAAAAAGAAAAATCAAGTTCAAATATCGTTAAATTAAGGTCTTAAATTGTTGATTACAAGTGTTTAAATACGAATTATAATAGATTTTGCACGGAAAAGTATATTTTGAAGGGCATGAATATGATAGTTTGTTGTAGTGGTAAGAGAAATAAAAGAAAATGTAGAAAAATGGTTGAAATTCTCCGGGGTGGCAGAATGTCACACTTGACTTTGTGGCTCGTGACTTTCTGGCACCCAGGAATTTCAATCATGTTTGTTAATTTCTCTTTCAGTTATCTTACCACTACGACAAACTATCACATTTATGTTCTTCAATATATATTTTGCCGTGCGTGGAGTCCGACTCGTTTTCTGAGCACCCAGGAGTTCGCCTTGTTCTACATGCGCAAAGCCCGCATAGTCTTGTGTGTCTGGGTTCACCTTGTTCTGCATGTGAGGTGCCCGCATCGTTTTACGTGCCAGAAGCCCATCCCTTTTTTTGTCCATGGAGCCTGCGTCGTTTTTCGTGCGCAAGGCTAGCCTAGATTTGTGTGACGTATCCCTCCTCGTTTCTCATGCGCGGAGCTCGCCTTGTTTTGCATGCTGGAAGCTCGTCCCGTTTTCTTGAGCCCAGCCCTCCTTGTTTTGTGTATCAAGATTCGCCTCGTTTTGCATGAGTAGAGTCTGCCTCATTTTGCCTGCGTCGATCCCGCCTAAAACCCTACTTTTTGACAAAAATGCAAAACTTCATAGGGGGGCAACTTAATTTCTAAAACTTCACCGAGGGGTTACTTATCAACTAAGTCTAAGACCACTATTCCGAATGTTTAGCGGTTCTTCTAGTGCCAATTTTGACTTGACTGGCAGCATTTCTAAGATACTTGACGAGCAAAGGGAAATCAGAGAACTTCTTCACAATTTTGATCCTCCAATGTCGATATCAACTAGACGACAACGTCGACAAGCATTTAAAGAAAAACTGCGACAAGGAATTCTACGTCATGATGATATTGATGTCTCATTCGAAAGTTTTCCATATTACCTAAGGTGCAGCAATTTGCCTTTTTTATTATTATTGTGGATTAGATCATCATATGATACTGAACTAGCTTCCCTTATTGTGATTGGTCCATATGTAGTTGGACTCTTATTGGTAAATTCTGCGCTCAGCTTTCCTCATTTTGCATTTTTACAGTGAAACAACAAAGAAGGTTTTGATTGCATCCACCCTCCCGAATTTGAGGTGTAGCAAGTTTGGAAAATATTTTTCATCACTACCTACCGGGAGCCCGCGCATATTATTATCTGGTCCAGCAGGTACTTCTGCCATTTTAATTTCTACACACAGGCTTGTAATTTTGTTGTTGATGATGCTTGTAAATTCTGAAATTTTATATTTTCTTTTTCTTTCCATGTTAATTCATTGTGTTTTTATTTTAATAATTCTTTTGTAGGTTCTGAGATATATCAGGAAACCTTGGCAAAGGCACTGGCGAAACATTTTGGTGCTAGATTACTAATTGTAGATTCCTTCATGGCCCTTTTTTAACTAGAATCTTCTTTGCTTACAAGCATATCTTCTCCTTCTGTTGTTGTTGATCTACTTTTTTCTAGCAGTTTTCTTCGTCATTTCAGGAATTCAAGTTTAGAATTGTGGATTTTTCTTCTTAATAGGTTGAGGCACCACCGCCCAAGGATTCTGATTCTGTTAAAGAAGTACCAAGGCTTGAAAGATTTTCCACATTTACGAAACGAGCAGCTCGTGCAATCCGTGAACTTCTTGAGGTACTCATCTCCTTGCATTTTTCTGGAGGTGATGATATTAACAATCTTGCAATCGGTGAACTTCTTGAGGTACTCATCTCCTTTACACTAACAGGAGCTCCCTTTACTGTACCAATATAGTTGCTGTTAATTTGGTATTAATATCTACACCAATGTTGTGCAGGCGGCAACCAATGAGAGTAAAAGTCTTCCTTTGATAGTGTTTTTGAAAGATATAGAAAAGGTTATGGCAGGTAACCCATATGCATATAGTGTCTTGAAGAGTAAGCTTGCAAACTTGCCAGAGAATGTTGTTGTGATCGGCTCTCATACCCAGTTGGACAATTGCAAGGAAAGGGTAAGAGGCTGAGGATTTTATCAGTAAGCTGATTTTGAACTCACTATTGTAGTTTGACATTAACAGCTTTGCTTGATCTTGCTTTTCCGGTCTGTGAATTTCCATTAGCTTTTCCATTTTATTTTTCTTGGTCGCATGAAATGCTAATGCAAGTTTTAACCACTCATATCAGCATCTGTAAACATGCTTATTCTGATTTACATTTGTAGACCTTGACAACTGTGCAAAGTGCATTACTTTCTTTGCCTTTGATGAGTGAGAGCAAGTCTTCAGTTTTAACTCTGTAACTAAATTTTAATCTGATTAACTGATTACAAATTCCTCAAGGTCCATTGAAACAGTCTGATGAGGTGGCTTTGTTCACATTGAAATATAAAATTCAACAATACTTTGCCCTCTTTTTCGTAGACGATGATACTTTTCTTCTGAAAAACCAAGATGACACATTTATTGGTGGTGTTCAGGATAACCTTGGTGGTAGACTGCATGATAGGAGCAAAGAAACTCCTAAAACTATGAAGCAAGTTCAACTCTCTCGGATTTTCACCAACAAAGTGACCCTACAGCTGCCCCAGGTAGTCAGCCTTTTTTCTTATATGGTCATTGTGCTACTTGTTATTGCTTGCATGAGCTAATATTTGTCGGCTATCCTGGCAGGATGATGCTATACTTTCGGACTTGAAGCAGCAGTGGGAACGTGATGTTGAAACTTTGAAATCGCAGTCTAATATTGTTACCATTCGCTCAGTAAGTACATCTGATCACATCTTCTTTTTGTTCTTATTGTTCTTTCCCTTAAATACGTCTCTCATGTATACTGTTCTTACACCTTCTTTCGCACTTATTGAAACACAAGGATGTGAAGATTGTGCACATGTGCTTGCTAATGCTAACCGTGATTCATTTCTCTGTTGACATATTTTTAGTTAGCAGTTTATTGGCTAATGTAGTGTGTTTAGTGCTTTCGATGCTATTCCTGTATATTTTCATAAGGCTGATGTTTTCAGGTTCTTAACCGAGTTTCTGTGGATTGCCCTGACCTTGAAAGTCTGTGCATTAAAGATCTAGTGCTTACAACTGAAAGTGAGTTTTCTTGAACTCAAATTTTGTAGTGCAGAACATTTTGCAGGGAATATTGACTTTAATATTCACTTATGCGATTCATTGTATAATCTTTTCGTCAACAGGTGTTGACAAAGTAGTAGGCTGGGCTGTTAGTCACCATCTTATGCATTGTTCAGACGCTTTAGTTAAAGATGACAAACTTGTTATTTCTACTGAAAGGTTGTACAATTTCTTAGGACAGTGTAGTTTAAATATACCGTCTATTCTGTTTTCTTTTCATATTTTTTATGGTTCTATGCTACAGTCTTAAGGATGGACTAAACATTCTACAAGGCATTCAAAACGAAAACAAGAGCATAAAGAAATCACTTAAGGTAAGTTGATATTGTGGGGAAGTACCACAAATGCCTTGCTTCCGGCTTTCTGAAGATGAAATGTAAAATACATTTTCTATAATCAGGAAAGTAAGTGTATGTTGTATTGGATTTAACCCCATGATGATTCAGGATGTAGTTACTGGAAATGAATTTGAGAGAAAACTTCTTGCTGATGTTATTCCACGGAGCGATATTGGGATTACTTTTGATGACATCGGGGCCTTGGAAAATGTGAAGGACACCCTAAAGGAGTTGGTGATGCTTCCTCTTCAGAGGCCTGAATTATTTAGCAAGGGACAGTTGACTAAGGTAGAAATATGGCACACTTTTCATTTGTCCCCTTTGGAAAGTGAAACAGTTCTATGTTGGTGCTTCTTTTCTTTCATGTTTCTTATCTGATTATCGTTACTTATTCTACAGCCTTGTAAAGGAATCTTGCTATTTGGTCCTCCGGGTACTGGAAAGACTATGCTTGCAAAGGCTGTTGCAACTGAAGCTGGTGCAAACTTTATTAACATATCAATGTCAAGTATTACTTCAAAGGTATTTTTACTTCAAAAGTATTACTTCAAACTTTATAAACATTTTGTGACAACTATTGAATCGAATATGACCCCTTTAACTTTTGTTGCAGGGGTTTGGGGATGGAGAGAAGTACGTTAAAGCGGTGTTCTCCTTAGCTAGTAAAATTGCCCCTAGTGTTGTTTTTGTTGATGAGGTTGGTTCATTACATTCTATATATTTGCGCTGTCCAGGGAACCTTTTTCTTTAGTTTTCTCATTTGGAAGATGTGAGTTATATAAAGAGTTTTCTGGAACTGTTTTATAAGCTGACATGGTGGGCTAGTTTGCCTCGGTTATTAAACTACAGCAGTGTAGGACACTAGTGGATGGCACGGCCATGCAAGATACCATGTCAGTTTATGAGAGTGTTTATAGAATCCTTTTGTTCGTCTTGTTTCATTCAATTTTATTCCCGTCCAATTTGATTTTTTTTATGGCTACCATCATAGGTTGACAGCATGTTAGGCAGACGTGAAAATCCTGGGGAACATGAGGCTATGCGTAAAATGAAAAATGAGTTCATGGTTAACTGGGATGGTCTGCTTTCAACGGATAAAGAAAGTGTATTGGTACTTGCTGCTACTAATAGGCCTTTTGACCTTGATGAGGCTGTTATTAGGAGGCTTCCGAGGAGGTAAAATCGCACGCATGTTTGCCTGTTCTGCTGCTACTGCATCTGTTATATGTCAACGCAAGTATATTGACTTCCTGCGTACAAAATCGATTCTTTGTGCAGATTCATGGTGAACTTGCCAGATGCCCAGAACAGAGAAAAAATGCTGAGAGTTGTATTGGCCAAAGAAGATTTGGATCCTGACGTTGATTTGGAAGCAGTTGCAAATATGACAGATGGGTTTTCGGGAAGTGACTTAAAGGTTGCCTACTAATTTTTATGAAACCCATCTAAGCTTTTTACATACGTGGTTTTATTTTTGTCGGTTATATTCTATGTAGTTTTATTTTCTCTTATGTAATGGATTGTGTCCCGATTGTTGTGGTTGCAGAATCTGTGTGTTGCTGCAGCTCACCTCCCCATTAGGGAAATTTTAGAGAAAGAGAAAAAGGTCGGTTTTCTGGACAGTATTAACAAAAATACAAATCCCTTAATGATTTATGAACTTGAAGTGGTGTGGTTGGTTACTGCAACTAAGTAGTTCTTTCTCCACGTATCGCAGGAGGGAAGTTTAGCTTTGGCGGAGAACAGGCCTGTACCGGAGTTGTACTGCAGTACCGACATTCGTCCTTTGAAGATGGAGGACTTCAAACATGCGCATGAGCAGGTACGTTGTGACCTAATAAAACAATACGGGGTTTTGGCTTCTTGTAGTATTCTACCGTGGTCGGAAGTGTTCTGTTGCGTTCCGGATCATTGGCTGTCTAATATTGAATTCAATGCAGGTGTGTGCAAGTGTGTCATCGGAGTCTACAAACATGAGTGAGCTCCTCCGATGGAATGACCTATACGGCGAAGGCGGATCAAGAAAGAAGACCTCTCTCAGCTATTTTATGTAGAATAGGTTCGGAGTATAGAAGTTGTTGGTTTTGTTTAAGGCGTGGCAAGATATCCATGGAAATCCCGTCCAAGGTCACGCCCCCATTTGTACGACACATATAGGTTTTTTTCTTCTTCTTTTTCGCCTTTTATTCGATTTATATTTAACACTGTTAGGAATGTCGTTTCCAGTTCTATATGCAGTTATCTAACTTAGCCTTTTCTCTTTGTTATGGGTCCTTTTTTGCCTGTAAATGCTAAATCGATATATGAAAGATGTTTTACAATTTTTTTCATATATCTAACTTAGCCTTTTCTCTTTGTTATGTTTCATATATGAGTGCTTGTATAGGTATGATAGAGATGATGCGAAGTCGTGTTATTGGAAGTATGCTTGACAATTTTTTTCATGACTTGGTAACCCGATACGAAACAACTTGAAAATAACAGGTTTTGAGTTGATTCGTTAATGAGTTGCGTTGTTGTGGGTCACCCGTTAATGAGTTGAGTAGTATTAGGTCACTCGTTAAGAACTCGATATCGTTGTCAGATTTAGACATTAGGTTGAGTAATTTATTGCATGATCATTTAACCTGACACAAAATAACATAACCCTTTAACGAATTGAGTCGTTATTGAATCACCTATTGAAGAATCCGTTAATATAACGGGTCGGCTTTTGTTAACCAAATGTAGAAAGAAAATAATAATAATAATAATAATAATAATCTGAATGCTTGAATTGACGATGGAAGAGGCCGGCAAGGCGGGTGAGTGAATAGCCTTCGCATGCTCTTTCCCTCGTCTACTACACAATGTTCCACAAATTGCATGGAAGCTTTTCTTGGATATTCTTATTGCAATAGGAGCAAAATGTTTGACAAAAGTTCAAACATGATTACTCCGTAAGTCAAGTTGGGACGGGCAGTGTTTGTCTCCACACCTTGGTTTGAAACAAGTCGTCTCAATGCAAATTGAGGCTTAAGACAAAAATAAAATGAACGTTATTTTCGTATTTTCTATGTACTATACTCGTTCCACATATCTTAATAAATTATTTTCAAATAATTAATATAATTTTTTAAATGAAGTAATGAAATTAGAAGTTTTCAACCAGTTTATCAACCATCTCAGCAAACATTATGACCATAAGGCACATTAGATGAATGAGAACATTTTAAAGATACAAGTGAAACTATGATTTGCACCAATTGACCACTGAAGGTCGATTTATCGACATGCTCAGAAAACGTATGACCACCAGCTTCCTCCTCCCCCAACTCTCACTCATCCCCTTCAATTTCATATTTAAATGCGAATGCAAATGCGCGTTGTAGACTGATGTAAAGCGTTATGTCCATAGTCTGTAGGTTATTTAATCAACAAATGTTTGTGACAAATGTTGGTTAACTATAGAGTAGAAATTCTTTTATACATATTGGTATGGGTGGTTTGGGTCGGATAATCACAAAGTCATTCAATGTAACAATCCCTAACGTCCCAAAGAGTTGGGTGATATCTCTTTAAATATTTGCCATTGATGGGGTGTTTTTTGGAGATTCCCTTCTAGATCTGTTAAGGGGTATACATGTGATATTTTCTAGCTTTCTTGTCATCTTAATGATGGGAGTTGAAGCCTTTTCATCTGTCTTGAATCTTCTCTCCGAGAGATGATCTTCAAATCAAGATTAAACTAAAAAAGAAAGATAATTATTTTAACAATATTTGACCAAACTTAAAAAGAGATGTGTTGGACTCTTCGAAATAGACTTCTCCAATCGGCTTGATGACAGATTGAACCTTATGAGAGTTGATGATCTTGAAAAGTGAGGTCAAAGTACATATTTTGTTCACTTTGTCTGGCTCGGCCTTGGTTTGAACTCCTTTTTTTTTTAGGAAAACTAATGAAAATGGCTTGAAAACTTTGAGTTTTAACGATAAGGACAAAATAAAGAGTAAAATGAATAGTACCAGGTTTGACTTTTAGTGTAAAAATGTGGTTTTTCGTTAAAATGAATAGTACCGTGGACTTTTCGTTAAAACTCCCTCCTTTTTTTGGGACAAATGTGACTTCATTAACAACCCAACACCTATACAAAATAGAAGGCTCAATTACAAGTCCAACACAAAATAAAAATAAGGCCTCTAAGCAAAACAAAGCCCAAACAGAGAATTGGGCCCAAACAAGAAAACAAAAAAAGACAACAAGCCGAAACAGCCTGCACCATAACCGCCATCGACCGAAATCCACCATCATGCACCTCCATCCCTGGCAAATACCAGAGATCCAACCAACTAATGTCCCATAAGTGGTGGAAAAGAGAGCTCCAACCTGCCTCCATCAAACATCAAATAGATCTGAGCCACATATTAAAGGAAACTAGAGGGAAGGAGATCCCACCAGTAACAATGCCAATAAAGGCATACACATAGAAGGTGGTGGTGTTTCCACCAAAGCCGGAGCTGTACACACCTTCCGAGAGGGATCGACAAGTCGCGTGAAGAAAAAAGGCCTGCAGAGCCCAAATTGAGTGAGACAGAGGAAGGACAGAGCAAGGTTTGATGGATAGGATGGTGAAGGAAGAGAAATAAGGATGTGAATGGGAAACTGAGATTGGAAGAAGAAGGGATCAGAGCTAGGATTGCAGGTAAATTTGGCCGAAACAACGGGGACAAAACACAGGCCAACGAGCATGCAGAAAATAAAAGAAGAAAAATAGAAACGGGAGACAGCCACCAACCCTGGACACATCCAGGGCCGACGACGGAAAAGGGAGGAAGCAGTTAAAAACAAACTTTCACAAGGGGAGAAGGAACTCTCACGAAGGGAGAGAAAGAACTCTGCTTTTGAACTCCTCCCTTTTGTTTCTAACCAAACGATATCTATTTAGGAGATCGAAAATTTGGTGGCAAGTTGCGTGATAATAAAAAGATAGAGTATTAGTAATTTAATATCGAACTCGTCGTTCATTTATAATATTTCACTTACATGTGAAGAGAAGGTACCGCTCGAAGCCCGCCCTATTTCTGTGAGCGCAGTCCATCTTGTTTTGCTTGCCAAAGTCTGGCTCGTTCTGTGTGAGATGAGTCTGTCTCGTTTTGTGTGCGTCGAGCCCGCCTAACACTTATGTTTTTTGACAAAAATGCGAATTTTTTTATTTTGCAAAATATTTTTCTTAAGCATTAAGTTAAACTTTTTAAGGAATTTGAAAGCAATTTTACATCTTATTGAGCAATAAATGTATATTTAGTATAATATTTAAGCCAAAAACTGAAAACCATAGTAGTGAGTCCCAGAACATTGTCAAATGGGGTTAGACACTCAACAATCTCAACAGAAAACCTCATCTTAATTTTCAAAACTTCATAGTGAGGCGAAGATGAAAATAAATGGATTGAATGGTGATTTATATACGAATTTGCAAAACCAACTGAAAATCGTGAGTATCCACGTTTTTTTTTTTTTGAAAAAAATGCAAATTTTTTATTTTGTCCAAACATTTTCCTTGAGCATTAAGGAAATCTTTATAATGTATTTGGAAGCGGATTTACGATTTATCGAGCAACAAGTGTATATTTAGTAGTATATTTAAGCCGAAAAGTTAAAAAAAATAAGTGAACAACATAGAGATGTTAAAATCAATATGTGAGACTTAAACAATAAATAACAAAATTTTGTTTTGTTAAATAGTTTTTCACTCTCATTTGGTTGACAAAGAGGGTTCTATAAATATATAGTTTAGATTTTGATAAAAGAAAACAATTAACAAAAAGAAAAATCAAGTTCAAATATCGTTAAATTTAGGTTTTAAATGGTTGATTACAAGTGTTTAAATACGAATTATAATAGATTTGGCACGGAATAATATATTTTGAAGGGCATGAATATGATAATTTGTTGTAGTGTTACGAGAAATAAAAGAAAATGTGCAAAAATGATTGAAATTCTTGGGGTAGCAGATGGCAGCCAGAAAGTCACTCGTGACGTTTTGCCACCCCAATAATTTCAATAATTTTTGTTAATTTTCTTTCATTTCTCTTACCACTATAACAAACTACCACATTCAAGTTCTTCAAAATATATTTTTCTGTGCGTGGAGCCCGACTCGTTTTTTAAGCACCCGAGAGTTCGTCTCTTTCTACGTGCATGAAGCCTACCTCGTCCTTTGTGTCGTTCTGTATGTGAGGTGTCCGCATCGTTTTAAGTGCAAGAAGCCCGCCCCTTTTTGCGTCCACGGAGCCCGCATCGTTTTAGTGTGCACTGAGCTAGCCTTGTTTTTCGTGCGCATGGCTGGCCTAGATTTCTGCGACGTATCCCACCTCGTTTCTAGTGCTCGGAGCTCGCCTTGTTTTGCATGCTCGGAAGCCCGCCCCATTTTTTGTGAGCGCAGCCTGCTCTGTTTTGCATGCCATAGTCCTCTTCATTTTGCGTGAACTAAGTCCGTCTCGTTTTGAGTGCGTCGAGCCTGCCTAACACCCATGTTTTTTTTTTACAAAATGCGAATTATTTTATTTTCGTAAAATATTTTTTCCTGAGCATTAAGTTAAACTTTTTAAGGAATTTTGAAGCAGTTTTATGGCTTATTGAGCAACAAATGTATATTTAGTAGAATATTTGAGCTGAGAACTAAAAAATAAATGAAAAACATAGTAGTGAGTCCTAGAACATTGTCAGATGTGGTTAGACACTCAACAATCTCAATGGAAAGCCTCACCTTAATTTTCAAAACTTAACAGTGAGGCGAAGGTTAAAATAAATATACTGAACGGTGATTTATGTACGAATTTGCAAAACCTACTGAAAACCGTGAGTGTTAATCCACTTTTTTTTGTAAAAAATGCAAATTTGTTATTTTGTCCAAATATTTTCCGTGAGCATTAAGGAAATCCTTATAATGTATTTGGAAGCAGATTTAAAATTTATCGAGCAACAAGTGTATACTTAGTAGAATATTTAAGCCAAAAAATTAAAAAAAATAAGTGAACAACATATAAATGTTAAAATGTATATATATATATATTTTTTTTTATAAAATTGAAGATGCTAAAATCACCTGTATGTGAGGCTTAACTAAAAAATAGCAAAATTTTGTTTTGTTAAATAGTATTTTACTCTCTTTTGGTTGACAAAGTGAGTTCTATTAATATGCAGTTTAGATTTTGATAAAAGAAACAATTAACAAAAATAAAAATTAGGTTCAAATATTGTTAAATTTAGGTTTTAAATTGCTAATTACAAGTGTTTAAATACAAATTATAATATATTTTGCACGGAAAAGTATAGTTTGGAGTGCATGAATATGATAGTTTGTTGTAGTGGTAAGAGAAATAAAAGAAAAATGTACAAAAACGATTGAAATTCTTGGGGGAGGCAGAAAGTCATTTTTCTTTTATTTCTCTTACCACTACAACAAACTATCATATTCATGTTCTTCAAAATATATTTTTCCGTGCGTGGAGCCAGACTCGTTTTCCAATCACCCGAGAGTTCGTCTCGTTCTGCGTACGCTGAGCCTACCTCGTCTTGTGTGCCTGGGTTCGCCTCGTTCTGTATGTAACGTGTCCGCATATTTTTACGTGCTAGAAGCTTACCCATTTTTGTGTCCACAGAGCCTGCATCGTTTTGGCGTGCACGATGCCAGCCTCATTTTCCACACGAAATGTTAGCATGTGTGCGACATATCCCGACTTGTTTCTGGTGCGTGAAGCTCGCCTCGTTTTGTGTTCCAGGAAGCCAGCCCCGTTTTCTGTGAGCACAACGACCTTGTTTTGTGTTCCATGATTCGCCTTATTTTGCGTGCGTCGAACCCGCCTATCATCCATGTTTTTTGACAAAAATGCAAATTTTTTATTTTCGTAAAATATTTTTCCTGAGCATTAAGGTAAACTTTTTAAGGAATTTGGAAGCAGTTTTACGACTTATTGAGCAACAAATGTATATTTAATAGAATATTTGAGCCGAGAACTAAAAAAAAGCGAAAAACATAGTAGTGAATCACTGAACATTGTCAAATGGGCTTAGACGCTCAAGAATCTCAATAGAAAGCCTTACCTTAATTTTCAAAACTTCACATTGAGGCGAAGGTGAAAATCAATAGAATGAACGGTGATTTATGTATGAATTTGCAAAACCGACTGAAAACCATGAGTGTTAATCCACGTTTTTTTTGTAAAAAATTGTAAAAAAAATTTTGTCCAAATATTTTCCATGAGTATTAAGGAAATCTTTATAATGTATTTGAAAGCGGATTTAAGATTTATTAAGCAATTGCCTCAACTGTGGGTCAAACCACAATATCTTACTTCATGTTTTAAAAATTACAATGTTAAACATCATCTTATGAATTTGTTGCAGTGTTAGATCTCCGTCAGTTTATTTGTCAGTTCTCTGTTAAATGCTTAGGTGGCTTAAGGCAGGCCCACTCTCTTGCCCAGATGGATAAAATATTAATTAAATATAAAAATTTAAAAAAAAAATTTTTTTTTATTTAAAAAATATTAATTAAATATTAAAAATTTAAAAAAAAAAGTCAATATTTTATTTTAAAATTTATGGTACCCATCCCTACAACTCTCTCTCTCTCTCTCTCAATTCTTTGGTATCAATTCCGATGGCGTTTAGTGGAGGGAACGCAGGGAAAGAGTGAGCCAAATGAGAGAGGGAAATTGTGGGGTGGGTCCCACAATAGTTAAAAAAATATATTAAATAATTGTTTTTTTAAATTAATTAATTTTTTTATCCGTTGGGTTAGGAAGTGGCCTATGCCTTAAGCCACGTTAGAATTTAACGAAAAAATTAAAAAACAAACTGACGAAGGTTTGACATTATAACAAATTCGTAAGATAAAATATAACATTGTAATTTTTCATAATCGGTATGATATTGTAATTCGAGTCATAATTAAAATGGTTTCGTGTAATTTTCAAAAGAAACTAGGCTTAAATGTTAAAATGGTCCTTGTGTTTTAGTCATTGAGTCAATTTAGTCCATGTGTTTTCAATTTGGCAAATTTGGTCCTTGTGTTTTAGTCATTGAGTCAATTTAGTCCTTGTGTTTTCAATTTGGCTAATTTGGTCCTTATGTTTATCTCTGTTAGCCAATTAAGGACATTTTATCCAATTTTTGAAAAAAAAATTATAAATTATTATAAACTTATTTATAAAATTATTTATTTGATTTAAAATATTTTAAAATGAAATAAAATTAAAAATTAAAAAATATATATTCTCCTCCCAACTCTCTGACCTCCTCCCTAACATTACCCCCTCTCTTTTCTATGTCACAACCTTAATCATTTTTCAGATTGGAAGTTTTATCTCTTATATGTGTTATTTCTCATTGACTTTCATTTTTTTGTAAAGAGAAAGGGTAATTATATCTCATATAATTTTTCTTATGAATTTTTTAAAAGAGATTGAATGAAATGTCCTTAATTGGCTAACATAGACAAATACGATGACTAAATTAGCCAAATAAAAAACACGGAGACTAAATTGGCCATATCGCTATAACACATAGACTATTTTGACATTTAAGCCTTGTATTAAATAAGCACCGGATTATTAAATCAGGCCCATTTATTTTAATGTTAGGGAGGAGGTCGGAGAGTTGGGAGGAGAATATTTTTTTTTAATTTTTAATTTTATTTCATTTTTGAATATTTTAAATCAAATAAATAATTTTATAAATAAGTTTATAATAATTTATAATTTTTTTTTTCAAAAATTGGATAAAATGTCCTTAATTGGCTAACGGAGATAAACACAAGGACCAAATTGGCCAAATTGAAAACACAGAGACTAAATTGACCCAATGACTAAAACACAAGGCCCAAATTGGCCAAATTGAAAACACAGGGACTAAATTGACTCAATGACTAAAACACAAGGACCATTTTAACATTTAAGCCAAGAAACTATCAACGTCAAGTTGACGTATACCACTGATAAATGGACAGAATGTGTGAGGTAGTCGGTTGAATTGAATGAAAGGTGGAATCCTCTACTACATTAATTGAGTTTTGACTTTACCTCCAAAATAAAAAACAAAATTCTTCGCGTTGGCATTTAGTCCACCGCAAATCCAGACTAACCGAAAAGCAAATCACGCCACCGAAGACCGCCGCCGCCTCCGCCGCCGATTGACATCCAAATCCATGGACCTCATGTCTCATTCCTCCGCCTTCCTCCTCCCTACGCTCCCGCCCAACCAGACGCCGTCTCCGACCTACGCGCTCGTCGTGCTCAACCAGAGCCTCCCGAGATTCGCTCCCCTGCTCTGGAACCACGGTACTTATCCTGCAACTCTCTTCCTTTTCAATTGTCGAATTTTACAGTTTTCGATTTGTTTCTCTGAGCCTTTTGTGGTGCGTGTTTGTTTAGAGCAGCACAACTACGTCTGTGTGCGGACGGCGGTGCCAATCGCGTTTACGACGACATGCCTCTTCTGCTGCCCCACGATAACGCCGTAGATGTTCGGAAAAGGTTAATCTTTTACTTTTCTGGATTTTGAAAGTTATTTTTTTGGTGGAATTTTACTGTGAAGTGTAAAGTATGGCTTTTGATTGATTCGATTCTTTCACTGTGTTAGTTTAATTGTTAAAGTTGATTGCTTTATGACGTTGTTCAAATCCGTTGCTGTTGCTTTTTCCAGACCTCTTTTTGTTGTTTGAAGCAATTTCAGTTTTTTGCTTAATTTTTCTCGAAATTAGCCATTTTTTTTAATTTTTGAACCATTAGTGGGGCCTTGTTTGGAAGGCATAAACTGGAGTGTAATTTTCCGTTAGCAACGGAAAACTTGGTGTAAAACCGACCATAGTCGCCTTTAACTATTCATAAGGCTTTGTTGTTGTTGTTGTTGTTTGTTTGTTTACGAGGACGAATTTCCACTTTTTGATGATAAGTGCTGATATTTGTGCCAGGTACAAGCCTGATGTTATTAAAGGCGACATGGATTCAATCCGAAAGGATGTCTTGGAATTTTATGCTAGTATGGTAAGTGAGCTCATTTGAACACGGATCCTAGTATGTTTAGCTGTCATTCCTTGTCATATCTAGCAAACTTGTGGAATTGTTTGTTAATGTTGTCATCCTTGGAGTTATGTGGGAAATGATTCAGCCTATTTACGTATATTACACTTGGTGTCGCGGAGGTACTTGCTTCTTGATCTGCATACATCGGTGATCTGGCCTTTTCTCAGGATCTCTTTTTCTATTTGAATGCAGGGAACCCAAATTATTAATGAATCCGACGATCAGGACACGACGGATCTGCATAAGTGCATAGCATACATATGTCACTCGGCACCAAACCTAGATAAGTCTAATGTATGTTGTATGTTGTTATCGTTTCAACATTCTTTTTGTTTTTCTGCTTTGGAATTTAGTCTGATTTTGTAGGTGCTTTAGTAAAACTTTCCGTAACTAAAATGTTGTCCTTACTCCTTGCAACTTATTGTGAGTTGGGTAGTCAAAATTACAGATATTGACACTTTGCTAAATAGACTGATAGTTTGTAATTCGCTAAATAGACCGATAGTTTGTTTTTTCAACTCTGTACATGAACTGAGTTTCTTCTTGATGTATTGGCAGCTATGCATTCTGGTTGCTGGGGCACTTGGTGGACGGTTTGACCATGAGATTGGAAACGTCAACGTGTTATGTCGATTCTCAAACATTCGAATAATTCTCATATCTGATGATTGCCTCGTCCATCTTCTTCCAAGAACACACCGCCATGAGATTCATATTCAGTCTTCTGTTGAAGGCCCTCATTGTGGACTCGTACCCATTGGGATGCCATCTGGAAGTACAACAACCAAGGGGCTTCAATGGGATCTCGGTGAGTATCTCTTAAGGGCGTAAGGCTAGTTAATTCTTACTTTCATTGTATTACGGTTCACTTAGCATATAATTGTCTGGTCACCTCTTCCTGTTCTGACCTACTTAAACATAACCAAACTGGGATGAGATATGGTGAAAACTTTTTATCTGTTCGTAGCTGTGCAATTTATTGCCGGTGCCTAACTCGCTCTTACTTTTCTTTTCCAGCTGAAACAGAGATGAGGTTTGGTGGTCTGATAAGTACTTCAAATCTCGTCAAGGGAGAGAAAATAACAGTGCAATCCGATGCAGATCTTCTTTGGACTATAAGCATTAAAAAGATGTAGATCTTTCGTTTCCAGGGTTCCTTTCAGTTAGCTGCGTACGTAAGTTTTCGTGTTCAATTTTCATTGGTTTTTGGCGATCCTTATTCGAAGAATGTTGCATCATGTTTTCACTCCCGTCTTGAATTCTTAACGTTGTTTAAACTCCGTCCAATCATATTGTATTTTTCCAATTATTCTAAATCAAAAGTACTATTCAGAACATGTTAGAGTCCTTCTGCAGATAATCTTTTGCAAATTTGTGTTCTTTCGGCAATTTCGGCTAGATTTTGTGGTCACATTTCCTTTTCTTCTTGCCCGCAGTGGCACGAACATTGACAAAGGGCCTAAAGAGTGCTGAGGCACCGGGGCCAAGAAAAATCATATCATCATGGGTTACAAAAATAACCAAGGCAAATATAAATTTGAGGTACTGCTTGTACTAAAAAAAGTTGGAAAAATACTTGGTTCTTAGGTTATAAAAGACGCTAGGCACTAGTCGGGCGGCAGGTGGCGGGTTGGGGCCTAGCGCTTAGGTGGCTAGGCAAGTCTAGGCGGGCGTTTAGGCGGATTTAAGTAAATCCATTATATTTCGTGTAAATAAGTGTTAGTTTATACTTAAAATATATATAATTCATCATAAACTACAAAATATAATGACATATATATTATGAAGTATTGGAACATAATGAAAACAGAATAAACATATAATGTGTGCTCATTTAAGTATTCAACAAATTTCTTAAATTTATTTAAAAAGATGCAAAATGAAAGTTATCTATTTTCTGTCTAAGTGAGTCGCAACTTAGGCAAGTCTGGGAGGGTGCCTAGGTGGTCTAGGCGGGCGCTCTCATCAAGTTTAGGCGCATTTTCTTAATTTTCAAATACCTAGGCATTAATTGAAACGGTGATCAGCCGTCTAACCCTCTAGGCAGTGTTAGGTGGAGATTTTTAGAACAATATCCACGCATAAACTTTTGCTTTGACGGGCGCATTTTCAACGGACTCTACAAATGTTATTTTTTGTTAAATTTGAAGCGCCACATATGTTTTGCCCCCTCTATAAATTCAGAGATTCACTATGTCATTTGTCTACTTGTTCCTTAAAAATATTATTTTTATCTTGTTTCTTATTATTAAAAGACGAAAAATGATGAAATACTAAAAATTTGTGGAGTCAATTGGAGAGTATAACTGTAAAGTAGCAAAATTTCGTCTTCAGATTCCCAAGTAGGTTAATACACTTGTATTTGAAGAATTACGTTTGTGGACTTTTTTTAGAGATGATCATCGAGTTACCACGTACCAAAAAGTGATTTATACCACTTAGTTCTTTAGTTTAGTAGGATTGTTTATTTATAAGTGAAAAGTCTTAGAAATCAAAACAAAATGTAGAGCATTGGTCGAAATTTAATTTAAAAAAAACTCCAAAATTTACCCAATACTAATTCCTTGTACTCGCCACCAAGCACCTTTAAAGTTCGAGAAAACATTGTTTGTCCTCTTAGAGCATCTTCAAATAAAACGTAAGAAAATATATGTCCAATTTTACTTGATGTTGATGTGGCATTTTAAAGTCTACAACTTGATTATTCAAGATATTGTCTTTTATGTGAAATTGTAGACTTTAAAATGCCACATCAACATTCTAATAAAATTTAACATATATTTTTTACGTCTTATGTGAAGATGTTCTAACAAGACGAACAAAGTCTGATAGATACAATCAATGCTAGGTAAATTTTAGATTTTTTTTTTTAACAATGATAACATTTAGAGTTAAAAATATGACAAACTTAAAGTGATGTTTATTTTCTTATGCGTTTGAGTTTAAATTTATTTCTTTGCAATTAAATTAACTTGAATTCCTCTTTTCATAATTTATATAAAATAACTTAAGAAAAAATAAAAACTAATGAAAAGGGTTTGAAAATTTTAAGTTTTAATGATAAAGATAAAATAAAAAGTAAAGTGAATAGTATTAAGATTGATTTTTTTAGTGTAAAAATATGATTTTTTGTTAAAGTAAACAGTATCGGTAAAGTTCTTTTAAGAGAAATCGAAAAGATAAAAAATTGAAAATGAAAGAAGTAGAGGGGAAAAGCTGCAGACGAGTGAGACGTCAGCTTCGCCCGCGTAAACACCAGTCCCTCCCGCTCTCCAACGGTTGCGCTTCAGTTTTAGGCGGCAAAATCCGAAAGGTCAATTTCTAGGGTTTTTCCACTTTTTCTACGATCGAGCATTTTCCCGGTGGATTTCAACTCAGAAACGGCGTCATATCGATGATTTAGGGTTTCAATGGAAGCAGCAGCAGCTCCGTCCGATTCCCCCACAATAAAGCCGATAAACAAGGGCGTGGTGCACAGGATCTGCGCCGGCCAAGTGATTCTCGACCTCTCCGCCGCCGTGAAAGAATTGGTGGAGAACAGCCTCGACGCCGGCGCCACCAGCATCGAAATCGGCCTCAAAGACTACGGCAAAGAGTGGTTCCAGGTCGTCGACAATGGCTGCGGCATTTCGCCGAACAACTTCCGGGTCCTTGCCCTCAAGCATCACACCTCGAAGCTCGCCGGGTTCCCGGACCTCCAGTCCCTCACCACCTTCGGCTTCCGCGGCGAGGCCTTGAGCTCTCTCTGTGCTTTGGGGGATTTGACTGTGGAAACCAGGACCAAGAACGAGACCGTCGCCACGCACTTGACATTCGACCATTCGGGTTTGTTGGTCGCCGAGAAGAAGACCGCCCGGCAAGCGGGCACTACCGTCACGGTGAAGAACTTGTTTTCGAATTTACCAGTGCGGTGCAAGGAATTCAGCCGCAACATTCGGAAGGAGTATGGAAAGCTTGTTTCTTTATTGAATGTGTGTGAGTTTTATAACTTATTAGAGCATAGTACATTGTTACTTTATAATGTTATATTGAGTGCCATGGATGGTGTAGATTCGTAACTTATATCGTTATACTTGTGGTATTTGGATTTATAGGCCTATGCTCTTATTGCTAAAGGCGTTCGGTTAGTCTGCACGAATGCTACTGGTAAAAATGCAAAATCTGTGGTACTTAAAACACAAGGGAGTGGTTCCCTTAAAGATAACATTGTCACACTGTTTGGATTGACCACGTTCAATTGCTTGGAACCGGTGAGTATATCTGTGTCTGAAAGTTGCAAGGTTGATGGTTTTCTGTCCAAGTCGGGACAGGGTAGTGGGCGAAATATGGGAGATAGACAGTACTTTTTTGTGAATGGTAGACCGGTGGATATGCCTAAAGTTACCAAGCTTGTGAATGAGTTGTATAGAAGAGCAAATTCCCAGCAGCACCCAATTGCAATAATGAATTTTACGGTTCCAACAAGAGCGTGTGATGTCAATGTAACTCCTGATAAAAGGAAAGTGTTCTTTTCTGATGAAAGTGCCATACTGGTTGCCCTTAGGGAGGGTTTACAGGAGATATATTCTTCAAGTAATGCTCATTACACTGTAAATAAAATTGAGGACCCTGCTAAGGAAGCAGATAGGTCAGAGTTGTGTTCTCCTCATCAAAGGTCTCATAAGTTTCTGAAACAATCGCCTACAGAGGATGTTGTTTCTGAAGAAGTAAGCATTGCCACTACCGGCGGTTTGCAGCAAACATATTCTCCAAGTGATGCTCCTTGTTCTATTAATAAAGTTGAGGAGGTGCCTACTAAGGAAGCAGGTAGCTCTGAGTCGTGTTTTCGTCGTCAACTGTCTCATATGTTCCCGAAGCAATCATCTCTGGATGGCAGTGTTCCCGAAGAAATTCATGTTAAGGATCACCTTGCAGAAGGCAATGCTCGTCTGAAAGCTCTTGAAACTGAGTCTGAGTACACCGATGATGTAGAAGAGTTGAGCCTAGAAAATGCGATGAGCAAGGACTTTACTCTTAGAGTACACAGCAGTAAGAAGGTTGGTGGTAGTAGTAGCAAATTAACAACACATAACAACAGTATGACAACTGATCAAACTCGTTATCTTTCAAGAGTGGTTGAGAATGCTGCCAATGGAGATTCATGTAGTCGTTCAATCTCTGTTCAATCATCACTCAATCAATTTGTGACCGTAAGTAAAAGAAAACATGAAAATATCAGTACAGTGCTATCTGAAATGCCTGTCCTAAGGAACCGAGCTCTTCATTCTCAATCCAAGGAAAGCACTTCTGATTTGCATGCTACTGTTTCAAACTCTCCGGTTCGACATGACCAGGCCAATGCTTCTTCTGAGATTGATAACTCTGCTGAAGTTGATGAGAATGAGCCATCCAAGTATCTTAGAGCAGACACGATTCTCAATAAAATTAGAGGTCCAATTTCTGTTGGGGGCAACACTAAAGATCTCAATCCTAGTGAGGTAAGTGGATTTCTAGTTTTTACCTAACTTCTTAACTTGTTTGTTTTGAGTTTGATGTGTGCAAGACTAACAAGTTTCTCTTTCGGTAATTAAAATCAGTGAGAGCTAAGGAAGTTATCACTGATGTTTTATGGCCCTAAGTTTTGACATCATTACTGTATGCTTATTTTACACCATTTGCAATATTTTCTTTGGAGATGACAGAAAGCACTATAATTTGTTGAATCATGATATATCATTAACCTATCAAAAAGTTATGGCTATTGTAGAAAATACGTAAAAGAAATCAAGGTAGATAGAACGCATGGAGTGCTTCTGAGATACTCAAGGTGATGCGGAACCGAGTTGGGCAGGGGAAATTTGATAGTTTAGCAGAAGTGAAAACAAAGAAAACTTAATTAAAACAACAATAAAGGATAACTAGAAGCTCTCCAGGGGCCTCTCACCTATTCTTGGCCTCACATCAAGAATTTTGGCATCTCACCAAAATAATCCCATCGCAGGATTAGATTTCTAATCTCCGGAAAACAAAGCTTTTCTATCCATCAACTCTTTATTGTTTGAACTATTGGAATTACAAGAGATATTTATAATGCTTAAACCTAAAGAATGCAGGAAAGTAAACCTATTCTAGGAAAGAAATCCTAATCCAAAATAGAATAGGAAACTAAATCTGACCCTAATCAAACTGGAAATAATCTTAATCCTGATAATAGTAGGACTGAAACTTTAATCCTAATACTTGACAATTCAATTACAGGATGTACAGCCTCAACATATAGCAGATCCTCTTTCTATTATGGCATCACCTGCTTCACCTAGCGGAGGTCTAAATTGTTTGTCTGAAGATCTTCCTGTCGCAGCTCCATCACCTTCTTGTATACTATTAGATACTCCAAAGACTTCTTCTAGTGTTATGATGTGTTCCACCTTGCAATTTAGCTTTCAAGACCTAAAAACAAGGAGGCTGCGGATGTTGTGTAGATCGAAATCAAGCTTACCTGGAGGAGTAAAAGCACAAAGGTCTTTTAGAATGGTTACTTTTGAAGCATGCAAAGTATTGGTAAATGCTGTTTTTGATGGGAAAGATTTGTATGCCCACTAACAGGTGCTTTGCTGCTGCGACGCTGGAGCTTTCTCAATCAGAAAACGAGGAGCGGAAAGCGAGGGCTTTAGCTGCAGCTACTACTGAGTTGGAAAGACTTTTTAGAAAGCAAGATTTTGGCAGAATGAAGGTAGTTGCTTGCTAAACCATATGTTATGCGCTTCCGTGCTATTACTAACATCAGCTTTCCTTGACTGGATCTTTTGATCATTTCTTACTTTTCTTTCTGTTTTACGTTTTCCTCACATATTTACTCCACACATGCATTTGGATTATGTTTAGCTGGTATTGACATCCAGTTGCTTCCCAATTTTTAGGTAATTGGGCAATTCAATCTTGGCTTCATCATTGGGAAGTTAGATCAAGATCTGTTTATTGTGGATCAAGTATGTACCATCCATGGTTCAGAAATAGTTTAATGTTGAGTGGTGTAATGCTGTTTGTTCTTCCCGCTTCAAATTTTTGCACTACGTTCACATATTTACCTCAGTGAAAACTGGTACCTGATGTAGTCTTTTCTCTTTCCAGCATGCAGCTGATGAGAAGTACAATTTTGAGCGTCTATCACAATCTACTATCTTAAACCAACAGCCTCTTCTTCGGTGAGTTAGAGTTTTTGAATACCTTTATTGGGCATGTCCTAATCCCCAGTATGTATGGATTACTGTTTCAGAGGACTTTTTCCTTATGAAATCGAAGATAAAGTAGGTAGGCCTTATTTTCACCGTTGATTGTGTAGGCCATTGAGGTTAGAGTTATCTCCTCAGGAAGAAGTTGTTGCTTCAATGCACATAGACATAATCAGGTGCAAAATCTGTCTGACTACGTTCTTTCATACGCATATTACTCATTAATAATAAGATTATATTTTGATCCTTACGTCGGGTTTCTGGTTTCAATCTTAGGAAAAATGGATTCTCTTTGGAAGAGGATCCACAGGCTCCACCTGGGCAACACTTTAAATTGAAAGCTGTCCCCTTCAGTAAAAACATAACTTTCGGAGTAGAAGGTACGAATTATTTTCAATTATTTCCATGTCAGTTGGAGAGAATGGGATTCGCTGATCTCCAATGAATGTAACTAATATTTGCATTTGAATGTCCGTGTTCATATATGAAGTCCTTTATTGTACTTTCACGAATGGATGCACACAAGACGATGATTATTGTTGTTGGTTTTAAACAGATGTCAAGGACCTGATTTCCACTCTTGCTGATAGTCACGGGGAATGCTCAGTCATGGGGAGTTATAAGATGGACACAGTTGATTCTGTTTGCCCATCAAGAGTTCGTGCAATGCTAGCATCACGCGCATGCAGATCATCTGTTATGATTGGGGACGCCCTTGGAAGAAATGAGATGCAGAAGGTAACACCCTTTTGCATAATCTTGTATTACTGTTGATCCTCCGCCTGTTTCGCAACCACCTGACTCTTTAACCCTTTTCAGTAAAGCCTCGGTAAATTTCAGATTGTAATATAAAATAAAACCGTGCAAATTCTGACCTGATCGACTGTTTCAGATTCTTGAGCATTTGGCGGGTCTGAAGTCTCCTTGGAATTGCCCGCATGGCAGGCCGACCATGCGCCATTTGGTCGACTTGAAAACCATACGCAGAAGGTCCGAAGAAGGCGATGATGCAGACTCTTGATGGATATTTCCTAACCTCGACCGGCGGACTACCTGATGGTCCCCTAACTTATTTTGTACTTTCTTCACTAAATGAAACATTTGCCTTCCAAACTCCAAGCACTGCCAAGTAGGGCAGTTTTCATTTGGAACTTTTTCATGTACGATGATGAAATGGGGTTTTGGCTACGTCGAACTTTTCGTTACAAGAGCAAAGCTAGTTTGGTAAAATAAGAGGAAAACTAACGGAAAGTTCAAAAAAAGCTTTAGTTTTTAATAAAAAAAATGACAAATAAAGGTGTAGTGAATAGTATCAGGAAAAGGTAAAAATGTGGTTTTCTGTTAAAAGTGAATAGTACTGGAAGTGTTTTGTTAGGACACTAAAATAAGAGCACAAGCTATTCACGAGCTTTACGAGCGGATTATACTAAAGTTCAAGATTCAACTAAATTTGCTAATCAGTTTAATATTTTAATCGAGCTAGGCTATTTTTTTTTTTTTTTTACTAACAGCATTCAGCTAAATTTGCTAATAAGTTCAATATTTTATTCGAGCTTGGCTCATTTTCTTTACCCACCATAAATCGAATGAGCCAAACACGAATAAACTTGAACTGTGTCGAGTTGATTTACATAATTTGTATTAAAATATTAAACTTATTAGCAAATTTAGTTGAATTTTGAGCTTTAGTATAATCCGCTCGTAAAGCTTAAGAATAAATTTGTGGTCAGAAGAAGGCTGAAATGTTTCTGTAAGTCTCTTTGGCCCTTATAAGGAGACGGATCACCGTGACTTGCCATCAGTGGTTCCTTTTAAAAAATAAAAATAAAAACAACTAAGCCAACAACAAATAAATAAATTGAAATTTAAAACCCTTTTTAAACCCATATATAACGGAAGAAAGGGAGGAGAGGGCGGAAGGTAATAAAGGCCAACTCTTTTGTTTTTAACTTGTAAAGAACCCGCCCGATACTCGCTCAGAGAGAGAGAGAGAGGCTATTGGAAGCAGAAGCAAACCGCGTAAAGCTCGGTCCTTTTTCGTGATCCAAGCCTGTGTGCTGGTAAATCTTCTACCTACTTCAGCTAGGGTTTTGTGCCGCATCGTCTTCTACCTAACAACTCTTACTTTTTCACAATCTTCAATTTCTTTTTATTTAGGGTTTTATTTTCTTGCTTTCTTGTTTAATTTATCTACCTATTTTGTTTGCAGGCCTCTTGATTTTCTCTAGGTTCGATTTCCAAGCCCTAAAAGATGGTATGTCACCCTCCCTGATTTTTATTTTTGTTTTGGGATTTTTGTTTGGTTTCTGAGAAAATGGAGGAAAGTGAGCTGAAGTTATATGAACCCACACAAATCTTAGGGTTCTTTTCCCCTTTTTTCTATGAAATTTTGAATCTTTTTGCTTTGAAATTTTGAAATTTTTGCTCAACTTTGTTAATTTTCACTGCTGCAGCTTCCTCTTTCTTTGCTGAAGACTGCCCAAGGGCACCCTATGGTAAGATCTTGTCTTGTAACTTTACTGTGATGATTCTGGACTTAAAATCGCAATTTGACATAACCCCATTTTTCGATTTTGTTGTCTACTGAGATCTATGATTTGCGGGTTTTGTGTGCTGTGACAGTTGGTAGAATTGAAAAATGGGGAGACTTACAATGGTCATTTGGTCAACTGTGATACTTGGATGAACATCCATCTTCGAGAGGTTATTTGTACCTCTAAAGTAAGAGTCGTTTCATTTATGTTGTTAAGTTTTGGTGGACTTGAAATGATATATTACGATCGTATAAAGAGTGTCATTAATTTTTTGTTGGAATACCGTGTAGGATGGAGATAGGTTTTGGAGAATGCCTGAATGCTACATCCGTGGGAATACTATTAAGTATCTTAGAGTTCCTGATGAGGTATGCTTTGTGCTTGCTATAAACCTTTTGGCCTTACTATTCCCAGCATTCAATTTCTGTCATCAGGCCCAGAATATGGTTCATGCTGATTAACTTCTATAGTGTAAAATGATAACGCATGCAATAGGAGTTTTGATTCATCCATCTTTATTTGCTCCGATTTTGTTCGAATACTTTAGAAGCTTATTGGACTAATCTTGTGTTGTTGCCTTTTGTATTTCAGGTGATTGACAAAGTCCAGGAAGAAACCAAGAATCGTTCAGGTATGATAATGTTATCTCATTTGGTAGTGCAGATCTTTTTATTCTCCATCCCTGCATCCAAAATGGGTAAAGGATAAAGCTTTATCCATTGAGAAGATTGCTCTCTAACTTTGTGTGCTTTGATAAACTTTTCCAGACAGGAAACCACCTGGAGTAGGGCGTGGGAGAGGAAGAGGTAGGGAGGATGGTCCTGGTGGACGACAGGCTAAAGGCATTGGACGTGGCTTGGATGATGCTACCAAGGGTGCTGGTGGAGGCCGAGGCAGAGGTGGACCTGGTGGGAAGGCCGGTGGAAGCAGAGGTAACACTTGTTTTCCCATCTGCCCCTTATCATCCTCAAGGAAGAAAAGGGTTGATTTGTTGTATCTTCTTCTGTCTGTCATACATTCGTAACTACATTTCTGCAAGGACTCTGGTAGCTTAGCTTACAAGTCATGAATCATTATGACTCTATATACTGGACGCGAGGCTTATTAACTTTGTTTTTCTGTCAGGTGGGGGTCGAGGCCGAGCTTGATTCAGCTTTTAGTGTGAAACAAACAGCAAGATGGGCAAGTTGCTTCTTATTATCATGGTAATGCGATTTAGACGGAATGATTCAGGAAAAGTGTAGCCAATGTGTTTCTGTTCTGTATGAAATGTATTTTGGTATCCGTTTGGCGGGTTTTAAAATTTAATGTTGATGATATGTATCCATGTTTTCACTCTTATCACAATCTGTCTTGGTGGCACTATCTCAAGAGTGAGATGGTAAACCTTAAATTAGCAATATGAGATCGAGAGTGAAGTTGACCATGAGGACGGTTACAACTCCACTCTCGACCGGTCAAGGTCGTAAATATAGGATGAAAAGATCTTGACCCTCCGTCGCTCGGTGCATGCCAAACGTTGAGCAGTACCAGTAGCTAAAACGTAGGTTGATCGGTAGCAATAGGCCTTGTGGCAACGAATTGAGACCGGTAACTTGTCCTCTTCACAACCAAGCTTCCGAAACCAAACAGTCGAGAGTCTCTGAACTGCCAGAGAACTCGAAGATGTTAAGGAGACAATGGAAGAAGTTGAACGTTCTTTCTGAGGTTTAGAAAAATGACACAACACGAAGCTAACACGGATTACAAGCATAAATCCTGAAGAACAAAGAATTTTGGAATCACCAGAGTTAGGGATAAAACCGATAGGTTTGTTCTGGGGAAGCTCAAGGGCCTTAGGGATATAAACAACGTTGATCAGACGACAATGAAAATTCTATTTCGTCTTTAATCCACTCAGTCATTTGTTCTACATCAGAAAAGATTTCCGAAAGTTGGCTTAGGGTTCGGAAAAAGATTTCGAAGATTCCAATTTATTTCGGTAAACAGTAGCCGAACTTTTCCAAGGGCGGAAATTATAAAATTATTTTTGTGGGATAGACTGCATGCATTCCTGTAGATGTTGGACTCAGCTGCATGTATGTAGTAGAGATCAACCAAATGGTTTTAATTCTTCCCGCAAGACAATTATTAGTGTTGTTGGCCTTAAACAAATGTTGATGGCCTGATCTCCAATCTTTCTGCTGGTCCCGGGGAATGCTCAATCATGGGCAGTCATAAGATGGACACAGTTGATTATGGGATCGTTTGAATGTGCTTTTAAAATGACTGAAAGTGCTTCTAGAGAAAATATTTTTGGGTTCCAAAAACACTAAGTGCTTTTTGCAAGAAAAATCAGTTATGTGCTTCCAGGAAGCACTTTTAAGTGTTTTTTTTCATGATTTACTTTCATTTTTACCAAGGATTGGTTTCAAAAATATTTTCACTAAAAGCACTTTCAGTTATTTTAAAAGCACATCCAAATAAGCTATGTTTGCCCATATATCGAGAGTTGGCGTGATGCTTGCATCACACGCATGCTGATCATCTGAAGAGCAAAGATTTGGTACTTACGATATTCCTCTGAAATTTTACATTGTAAATGGTGGATAGATCACACAAATATGGTACAGGAGACCGTTATCCTTACCGAAACAGAACAAAAAATAAACAAAATTACAAGAAAGGCAAACAAACTTGTAGTCAGAGAAGTTAAAAACATCTTGATTCTAGTAGGGTTGATGCCGTTTTGTGTTGCGGGTCCTAGGTGATCTTGCAACCAGTGCGCTCGAAATCCATGATCGGTTTATCTCGGGAGCATTATCTGATAACCAGCAACATAAGCGGCCATCTTCACCACCAGTCCATCCAAAAATGCCGTGGCCTTGGCTGGATCCGCTGGGCATGCTGGACATTGGCAACACAGTTCGAACAATACCTGTGTGTCCGCCTCCAAGAACTGCTTCAGCGGACCCTATAGCTTTGTTTCCTTTATAACTTACAGGGAAGTAACCTAAAGTACCACTATTAGTGCCACCAATTACCCACAACTGTTCTGCCTCTCTTGAGTAGTGGCAATCAACAAAATAATCGACCTGCCAAACGGAGTTTACTTGGCTTGGCTAAAAGTAAAAGCATTTGTCTACGCTAAAATGATGGCATACACACAAAGCTTGTCGATATCCTCCATTTTAACGGCATACAAGATATTTCAAATGAATAATATGAAATATTCAAATAAGGCTAATCTCATAACTAGTTGACTAAAAGAGAAGAATCTGTTGGAGAGAACAACTTACATCATCGAGTGTCCAGCCTTTAGAAGCCAAAGAACGAGCATCCTGGAAACTCGTTTCGCTTGCATCCTTCCAGTCCCAGATACTACATGAGCGGTTATCAAGTTACAAGTCAGGGAAAATATAAGCAGCACAAAACACATATTTGTACTCAAAAGCAAAACA
The DNA here is from genome assembly GCA_035220775.1 of Malus fusca. Lineage (NCBI taxonomy): Eukaryota > Viridiplantae > Streptophyta > Magnoliopsida > Rosales > Rosaceae > Malus > Malus fusca. The sequence continues at coordinate 40,544,325 of CM069069.1, forward strand.
TTTGTTCAAAGATCTTAACTTTGATCCTGTTTCCCGAGTTAGAAGATGCAAATCACTAACCAAGCCACTATGTTCACGAGACTAACAAATAGAAGTCATGCAGTGTGTGACTGGGGTAGATTCATAATCAATTAATAGAAAGAGATACCTTAAGGTCTCAATATGGGTCAAACACCAGAGCTTTTCATACGTCTCTCCAAAAAACCCAACCTTCCCAATTGAAGTGCCAACATTTAGCACCTATATTTTTTGGAAGGTAAATCGTCATGACTATGTAAAACTATAAACTCTAAACCTCTTCAACTTTAACTTACTGAATCTAGATGATCGTCTTCATTGATATCTCCTTCGGTATCAAATATACACATCAATCCATCAACAGACGCAGAAAGAAGCTTGCTTTGATGATCAGGGATGAAGTGAACCTATTGAAAACATAAAGTTATATAGGCCGCCCAGTACTATCAAGTTGCACAACCTTCACAAAGCAATTTGGTGGAAGAAAAAGTTTCACATTGCTAAAGCAAAACTGTCAAACAAAAACAAAACAGATTAGAATCAACCTGGGTAACATCTTCTACGTGAGAATCCTCAAGACATGCTACTTGTTTATTGCTCCTCCAATCCCAGAATAGTATCTGAGCATAACAAGTCAAACAGCAAGAAGGGGGAAAAACAAATGATATAGAATCTGTCGAAATATGTGAAGAATCATAAGCATACAACAACAACAAAGCCTTTTCCCACTAAGTGGGGTCGGCTATATGAATCCTAGAACGTCATTGCACTCGGTTCTGTGTCACGTCTTCTGTGTCACGTCTAGAATCATAAGCATAAAAACTTAAAATGGTTTTGCACCCAATGAGTTTGAGCAGACTAAAGAGTAAATGTGGAATGTTGAGCGCGCTATCTTCTGAAATTTTAGCCTACAACTGACACGATCTTCACTAATGTGGAACGTTGAATTATTGATAACACGAAGAACATAAAACTAGAAAAATAACGAGCTACATGAAAATCTTGATTAATTAATGACCGGAACCACAAAACACAATTAAAGCCGTTACAATGGATGCAGCACCTGAGCATCACATCCCGCAGCGAGAAGATTGTTCCCTGATCCTCCAAACGAAAAGCTGAAAATCTCCTGAGAAGAGCCAGAATGAAAAGATGAAACCTGCATCATTAACAATCAAACAAAAACGAGTTAAAAAACATTTGTGTTTATGTATGCAAAACATTGTTAGTTTATGTCTGCAATTCGAGAAGCGAACCTGTTGAAATGTGCGCGTGTCCCAAGCTCGAATCGTTCCATCAGAAGAGCAAGAGTGCAGGACATGGGGAGTTGATGGACCTGAGAATGCAATTTGGTTGATAGTGGCAGAGTGGCCCTTGCACTCTCCGTAGTACTGGCCCGTCAACGGAGAGTACACCTTCACGGCGTTGGTCGAAAGCGACACCGCCATTGCCGTCCAATCATCCCTTCCACCAACAATCCCACAAAAATTCAACACCCAATGAACAATCATAAAACCCAATTAAGCACAACCCTGTGGTTTCAGAACAATTATACGAAAGCAAAGAGATTGAGGTAAAGTGCGAGCTGAAGAACGCAACTCAAAGGTTAAGTTGCTCATTTCTCAGAATTTTCCTGGGAAACAAACAGAAAGTAAAAGTCAAGAAGAAAAGGGACGTACTTGCGGACAATTTGGAAGACATAGTCGTCGCCGAAGTTGGTTTGGTTGGAATTTTTTAGGGAGATACGCTTGAAGGGGTCAGGATTGGACGGAGGGAGTTCCTCCACCTCCATGTCCGTAGCTTCCATCTCTGTCTCTGTCTCTCTCTCCGGCTGGACAAATACATGTAATTTGGGGTTTAGGGTTTTGAGTACAGATCCTTTCCGGATCTAAAAAAGGGGAGCCCAATGATCAAATGATCCGGGACAGTTGAAATTTGATCCAACGGTTACAATTATTATAACTTTAGAGAGACCCCTGTTTATAGTCGTTATATCAAATTTTAACGACGCGTATCATTTGATCATTGGACTCTCTTTTTTTAGATCCGGAGATGATCTGTACTCTAGGGTTTTAGTTCCGCTACGGACCTCGGTAGAGGTCAGCCAAGTCTACTTTAAGTCAACTACTAAAGCGTTTGACGAATCCATGTCCTTTTTGTGAGAATTCTAGAAATCCGTGAATCATATCCGTTCATCGTACATCATGTAGTCAAAAATTATTTTAAATATTTTTATTTAAAATTAAATACAAACAGTACGTGACAAAAACTGATCACACGATGTACGATGAACTGACACGATTTACAGATCCCAAGATCCTCACCAAAAAATCCAGAGAGGATCCTGTTAAAAAAATTTAGTAACACACAAGTTTTAATTGATTTTTAGATTTCAGCATTTGAAAAATGTAGCGACTAACCAACGGAATTTCGTTATCACACTTTTTAAGCATCGGTGGTAAGTTTACTAAATCTTAAAAAATACTTACGACTCAGTGAATATTTAACACCGTTATCAAGTAACATATTTTTAATGCCGAACATAGAAGAGTTGTCAGTGTGCTCACGACCCGTAAATCGTTTTACAAATTTATGTGTTTTTTATTCCACTTAATGATTTGAACACGTAAACCGCAAACTTACAAATGTTTCAATTGGAGATGTATACAAAATGCAACATTAAGAAGGCTCGGGTAAAAAAAGTCTCTGCAGATTTTAAAAGAGACTAATATGTACATATAACATATATATATATGTACATATAGTTTTTGGAACTAATGAAAAACTTGACACAGAACCGAACAAAATGATATTTTAAGATTCATCCGGCGAACTCAGTAAGACTTGATTGATATTGTTTTTATCATTGTGTTCGTTTGATTTATTAAATTCATGTGCTAGAAATAAAGAAGAATGTTTGATAAGCTGAAAATGGCTCCTAAAATGCACCCCCCCCCCCTCTAAAGATTCATCAATAAAAAAACAGTTAACTCAAATTGTGTAAGAGGGTTTACCCATAAGAAGGTAAACAAAACAAATATCCATCAAACTCAAGGGGCCGGGGTGAAAAAAAAAAGGACTTAAAATTCAGATCCATCAAACAAATAACTAAAAGTACAAACATCCCCCGTACTGCCACTTCTCTAAACACACAAGAACTCATCATTTTGCTAACTAAAACGATGGACGATGCACGGTTAGATAAAAACACACCCGTAGTAACTTAAGGTGAAAAGGAAAACACAAAACTCCATAACCACGAGAGCTTGGCTGACCCCGTCAAGGTCAGTAACGAGAAATTATGTGCTCGTTGTAGCTTCCTTTTTCTCTTCCGAAGTACCAACTCCGGCCTTGACAGCATCCTGCTCTTCGGCGGCCTCATCTTCTGCCTTTGAGAGATCTAGATCTACAATAAAAGGACGCGGGAAGATTATTGGTAACCAAGACGGAACATCCGACTATTGCTTTAGCAATCTGTGTTATTTCTCATCCAACAAACGAACAGATTAAAGTAATTTTACATGCAGCGATATGCGGGCAAAAAATCCAAAGCAAGAGCTTATTCAAGGTATAAATATTTATAAAACGAACTTTGACCCTAAGATTGTTGGGAACTATAACGAAAAGCTCCCGATACTGTTCACTTTAACGAAAAACCAAAATTTTACACTAAAAAGTCAATCCTGGTACTATTCACTTTACCCTTTATTTTGTCCTTATCGTTAAAACTCAAAGTTTTCAAGCACTTTTCATTAGTTTACAAGGCATGAACATCTTCCCAATGGGATGGTCCGCATCAAAAACCCCACCTTAACTCCTACGAACCCAAAACGTAAGACTGTGTCTAAGTAGAGTCATCTCCAATCCCCATTCGTTTTTTCACGCTCATCAAACATTGTGGAACCTTTAAGCCTACATCGCGGGTTTTTGAATGCTAGACCTAGACTTCCTAATAAGATGTTTATCGTTACTCGGCTTGCCACTAAAGGATTAAGTGCTAATAGTCTTCTTACCTTCATCACTATCATCAAAGTCACCCATTCCTCCCATATCGTCGCCTCCCATGCCGCCCATGCCACCGAATTTCTGCATAGTACAATTAGCGTCAGAACAACAAATAGAAACATCAAAACAGTTCAGGTAAGGGAAAACGCCAAGAATTAATATTTACTAACCGAGAAATCCATCCCTCCCAAATCCATGTCACCGGGACCTGATCCTGCTGAAAACAAGAAGTGGCATTTTAATAATAAAGTACAACAAACATGTTTTTTGTCAAATGAAACAGTCTGAGGAAATGGAACAGAATATGCGAACTGCATACCGGCAGTATCATCATCCTCATCCACCCATTTGTCCCAATCTACTTTGACATAATGCGGTGTCTTTCCATCTCCACGCAGCAGCTTAGGCCACCATTCTGGCTCCGCCTTCTCCACGATACAGAAGATACTCCTCACGCCAACATTTATTTTGCTTTCCTATAACACAGCGGAATAATCACACAACGAAATAAGAACCCGCATAAGCACTATCATCTCTGAATAATACAAGAGCATTTGTGATTGCACATACAAATTCTCACCTCCACATTAACCTTATCAAAGAGATCCAGTTTGAGTTCATACTGGTGATTCTCCGCACCAGCACTAGCCGAGAAGCTGAACGTTCCATCGGGTTCAAGCTTAACCTTGGCGTCCTTTGCATCAGGCAAAAGCACAGTAAGGAAAACCTTATCCACCCTTTGCGCCCACTTCACCTCCGGAAGACGACTGCGAAAACCAACCATCATTACCGAAAAAACTTGCCTCAAATATGCATCATTCAATCGAATATCACCCAAACAAAAACTAAAGTAAAATTCTCTGTGAATTCTTACTGTTTTGTATAAATTTCGGAACCAAATATCAAAGGAAAAAATCAAAAGGACAAATAAATATACTTAAATTGGTGAATAATACATTATCAAAACAGGGATTAACATTTAATCACAGGCTTCAATCCAAAAAATAAAATAAAATAAAAAACCAATAAAGCAAAAGATTCCCATATAATATTTTCCTTGAACCATATTAAACAGCAAAACATGGATTAAATTAAATTAAAGTATAAATTACTGAGTTTACATGTCTGCAGAGAGCAATCGGAATATAAAAAAATATACAAAAATTGCATATCGACGAAAAACAATGGCAGGAATGCAAAGACGATGAAATCAGATGGCGAAAGCAGAAGAATTGAGTAAATTTGAAGAGAAAGAAGAGATTTTTACCTCATGTTTTTGCAGAAAAGGGAGAGGGAGAGGGAGAGAGAGAGAGAGAGAGAGAGTAAAACCCTAGAAGCTGGGAACAGAGCAGAGAGCAGAGAGCAGAGAGCAGAGAGGAACGTGAGTTCTACGGGCTTGCAGGAGCTTTCGTAATAACAAGAGTTTAAAGAGTGAGAGAGATTACGCGAAGCTTCTAGACTTGTAGGCTTTCTGGGCTTCTTTAACAAGGCCCAAACTCTGTAAAATCAGTCCAAGTGGCCCATTAACCCATTTGCAGAGGCCCACTATGTGGTTTTTAATATTTTGATACAAGCTTATGTTAGAGAAGTGTCAGAGATACTCGGCCTCCCTCTATCTCTATGTCGCGTTAGGTGCTAGACGGTTAACCACTGCCCCAATTAATTTTTAGGCATTTGAAAATTAAGAAAATACACCTAACCTAGCCCGCCTAGGTCGCGCCTCTTACTTAAAGAAAAAATAGATAACTTTTATTTTGCATTTTAGTTTTTTAATAAGTTGTAAGAGATTTGTTTAATACTTGAATGAACATTCATTATATGATTGTTCCCATATTTTCAATATAAGTAGACATTTATTCATATATTATATAATAAATTTAATTAAAATTTAAAAAATCACTTAGATCCCCACCTAAATGCTGAAACGCTAAGCTCCTGACCGTCGTCCGACTAGCGCCTAGCATAAGCTCCTGACCGTCGTCCGACTAGCGCCTAGCATAATTTAAAACCTGGACTCACTTCTCAACTGTTCCAAATACAACGCACCATCTCTCTCCCAAAAGAAGAGGACTTTGGGTCAGTCAAATACAATGCACCTTCAATTCTCCCAATTTTATATTAAAAAAAAAAGGACATGGACATGGACATTGACATTGATCTACCCCATTTACCAAATCTATCATCTTCTTGTCTTTGAGGAACTAATAAGCATTCATCTTTATATTTTTTAATTTATCCATTCAAAAGCTGGCTTTTTAAAATGGAATGTCTATCTTTTCCTCACTTGACTCTACGTTGATCTTATCTTATAAAAGAGTTATCTTATAATATGCGGTTGTGCCCGTACTCATTAAGTGTACCAAAAACACAACCTACGACACCAAGTTTCATTATACAATTGGTTAGAAAACTTTTTTTTTTTTAAGTATTCAACCACTTGCAAAATGAAATTTGTTATACCCAATTGTGTTCTCAGTACACTAAATATTTTCGGGGGAGAGGGGGTTTGGTTTTGAAAAGTTTAATGAGAGAGTTTTTACTCTCACTACTATCCCCAGGGCATACCCCACAATATTGAGTCGGAAATACTTACACATGACACTTAACTGTCAATTGTCAACGTTATGTTTTGTAACTGTCAATTGTCAACGTTATGTTTTGAATCGAAAAATTGCGCACTAACGAAGACTACTGCCAGCGGGACTCGAAACTTGGTGGGACGACACACAAATATATTCATAATATTTGTTCTCATTTCTCTAATTTCATTTAGAAAAAGGAAACAAAAAAAAACATACAAACTCTACATGGGTCATCTCTTCGCACGTGCAAGACCCTCGTATTCCTTTGTATTGAATTCATGCGTGCGTGGGCGTTGTCTGTTTGGTTTATCCGTGACGCTTTTTGGCTCTCTTCCCCCTCCGTCCATGTCTTTTTCTTTCCTACTCCATTTTGCACTCCTTCCTCCACCATGAAAAAACGCTTCTCACTTTCAGAAGCTCAGCTCCTGCGAAAATGGACAGCTCAGATCACTCCTTCAGAGCTCCCCAATTGATCTCTCACCCTCACTTCGTCTCTCCCCTCAAGCCTCAAGCCTGGTAAGTAATATTAACGATTAACTCATTTATAATTATCCTTAATGTTTTGTTTAGCATTTGATTAGAGATAATTTTTATGATTAGCCTCATTTTTTAGCATGTCTGGAGACTGGAGAGAAAAATCTCATTGACCCCTTTAAACATTGCCAAAATCCAATACCAGAAAACAAAATTGGGTTTTTTTCTGGATCATTTTTTAAGGAAAGTAGATGGATCATTGGTTCCAAAGCTTCGATCTTTTTTTTTCTTTCTGTTTTTTGATCGTTTCCTTATGATTTTCTCACAGATTCGTTGAAAAAATGGAGTCCTGTGATTGCATAGACGCGCAATGGCCCCCAGATGAGCTGCTGGTGAAATATCAGTACATCTCTGATGTGTTCATTGCCCTTGCCTATTTCTCCATTCCCTTGGAGCTCATATATTTTGTGCAGAAATCCGCTTTCTTTCCGTACAGATGGGTGCTTGTGCAGTTCGGTGCCTTCATTGTTCTTTGTGGAGCAACCCATTTCATAAATGTATGGACTTTCTCTATGCACACCAAAACTGTTGCCATATTCATGACTGTTGCCAAGGTTTCGTGTGCCGTTGTATCGTGTGCTACCGCTCTAATGCTCGTTCACATTATCCCGGATTTGCTAAGCGTCAAGAAACGGGAGCTGTCGCTGAAGAGCAGAGCTGAAGAGCTTGACAAGGAGATGGGGCTTATGCTCACTCAGGAAGAAACAGGAAGGCATGTTAGGATGCTGACTCATGAAATTCGAAGCACGTTGGATAGGCACACTATATTGAAAACTACCCTAGTTGAGTTGGGTAGAACTCTAGGCCTCCAGGAATGCGCGTTATGGATGCCGTCCAGAACTGGTATGAACCTACAGCTTTCTCACACTCTGAACTACCACATACAAGCTGGGTCATCTGTGTCAACGGACCTTCCTGTTGTCAACGAAGTCTTCAATAGTTCTCGGGCAATTCGTATACCATATACCTGCCCACTGGCAAGAATCAGACCGCTTGTGGGAAGATATGTACCACCTGAGGTTGTTGCTCTACGGGTGCCCCTTTTAAATCTTTCAAATTTTCAAATCAATGACTGGCCGGATGTCTCCGCCAAAAGCTACGCAATCATGGTTTTGATTCTACCCACGGATGGCACCAGAAAGTGGCGAGAACATGAACTGGAGCTGGTTGATGTTGTGGCAGATCAGGTGTGTTTTGTTGCTCGCTCGTTCCGTTTTCACTGAATGACTTGCCATCGTGATACATGACTCTTTTTCTTTGTATTTCACAATGCTTATTTGCGTACTGTTCCGGTGCTGTTTGCATCTGAAGTTCATGAATTGAAAGGCTAATGTATTAACAACTGATATGTCACTTGTCTTCCTTATGATTCCTATACACGTACTTAAAGGTTATAACAAGTGTAGTTGTGCTCAGGTAGCTGTCGCTCTTTCACATGCTGCTATTCTGGAAGAGTCTATGCGAGCCCGTAAACAGCTCACGGAGCAGAACGATGCTTTAGATTTAGCTTGGAGAGAAGCAGAGATGGCAATCCATGCCCGCGATGATTTCCTTGCTGTCATGAACCATGAAATGAGGACACCAATGCATGCAATCATTGCATTGTCTTCTCTTCTGTTAGAGACGGAACTGACTCTGGAAGAAAGGCTTATGATAGAGACAGCACTAAAGAGTAGCAACCTTTTGGAAACACTTGTTAATGATGTGTTAGATCTTTCTAGACTTGAAGATGATAGCCTAGAATTAGACACTGAAAGATTTAACCTCCATGGAGTTTTCAGAGAGGTAAACTTTCCAGACTCGGGGCTTGAATGTATACTTTCGAATAATTTGGTTTTTTTGAACTTACATACAAACCTTTTACAAACTGTAGGTAATGAATTTGGTACAGCCCGTCGCATCTGTGAAGAAGTTGTCTATGACTTTGATTCAATCCCCAGACTTACCTGTGTATGCCGTTGGAGATGAGAATCGGCTGTTGCAAACTATTCTCAACGTTGCCGGTAATGCTGTGAAGTTCACAAAGCAGGGCTATATTTCAATTACAGCATCTGTTGCGAAATCAGAATCTTCAAGAGACTGGCAACCACCGGAGTTTTATCCAGCGTCAACTGATGGTTACTTCTACCTACGAGTTCAGGTCAATTATTGTGCGTTTTATCATTGTTTAGCTTTTCTTTGTATGCTGAGGTCGAGACATCTCTTAGTAACTTCGACAGTGAAGCAACGTGATCTGAAGGCATTCTTGTTGTTGCAGGTTAAGGATTCTGGCTGTGGTGTTCTCCCAGAAGATATTCCTCATCTTTTCACCAAGTTTTCTCAGCCCCGAAATGGATCCAATCAAATAAACAACGGTGCAGGACTTGGACTTGCCATTTGCAAACGGTATAGTTGAAAACTTTCCGATCTTTCACCATTTCCGTAGGGCATTTAAAAACTTGCATCCTGCTTTTGTTTTCTCGCCTATTCATCCAACTTGGTCACCTTATGTTCTGAAATGACCTGGATTAGGTTTGTAAACACCATGGGAGGTCATATTTGGATTGAAAGCGAGGGTATCGACAGAGGGAGTATCGTTGCATTCATCGTCCAACTAGGGATATGCGACAATCATAGTGATACAACAGCACACCAGCTCCAGATTGCCACCTAAAGGACAAGCAAATTATGGAAGCGGAGATCTCATCGGACACAAACGCGCCTTTAGGGATGTTTCGGAGTAACTTCATCGAATGCACGTTATCAAACAAGTCTTTGAATGCCAGTGGAAGTGGATACACTGATCAATGTTTTCTGCCTGGCAGAGATACTAGCTCAACCGGGGAATTTTGGTTTAGTATGTTGAGGTTGGAAGAAATTTGTGTGTTTAAAATTGTGAACGTTGTTTGTTACTGTTATCCTCATCGTTACGAGGGCATCAATGGCAATTGTTGCTTAATTAGTGTTAAATCCTCGTCCGAATGAGGCAAACCAGGTAATTAAAACCTGTTTGATAGTCGATACTCCATTATCTTAAATCGTTCGATAACTAGGTTGAAAGAAATCGATATCCTGGGCAACTTTAGATCATAAACATAACTAAGATGAATCAGATAACACCGTAAAAATTGTGAAACGAGCATTTCGTATTAAATCCGATTACCAAAATAAGTAGTTCCGGGACCAAAAACCGATCAATAGATAAAGGAAACTAATCTTCATACAGAGTACAACGATTTTGAAATCTCTTTCGGCTAGAAAATAAAGTACTGAAGAACAAAACAAACAAACAAACTTGCTCGTCAAAACTAATCTAACCAGGTGAATCGAGACAAATGGACCATAACAAGTCATCAATCCATCAGTTCTCATAGAGCACTCACTTCTTTGATTTCTTGGATGCCCTGCAAGTAAAAGAGAACCTAATTAGCAAAAAACAACACAAACAAGATCAGCAGATAACATATTAGGGTTTCAAGGCAGGGTACTAACTGTGTCGGTTGAGCTGCAGCTGGGGCAGCGGGTGCTGGTGCTTTCTCTTGAGGTCCCTGAACGCATTTGAGAATAATCAGCAACATGAGAATTTCATATGAATTACAGAATAATCAGTAAACAGATTAAGGTGACTACCTGAGCCAAGCGTTCCTCTCTCCTAGCATGCTTCCTCTCCCTGCTAGCCTTGTTCTTTGCCCGCTTAGCCTCAAACTGATCAGACAGAGTCTTCTCTCTGGCCTTCTCAGCCTTTGACTTGTGAATGCTCTCCATCAGCACTCTCTTATTCTTGAAAACATTACCCTTAACCTTCATGTACATGTCATGGTACATGTGCTTGTCAATCTTCTTCGACTCACGGTACTTGCGAAGCAACCTCCTGAGCACACGCATCCTCCTCATCCAAAGGATCTTGGTTGGAAGCCTTGCTTCCCTGGTACCCTTGCGCTTACCTAAAAATTTAAGAAATCACTCATTAAAATGTGCCAAGTTTCCTGGTTTGGATAAATTCAAACACTATTGTATGTATGATCAACAAACAACTAAGCCAAAATCACATAGAAAATCGACATACCATATCCAGAGTGACGTCCCTTTCTCTTAGCCTCCTTCATACGACGCGCACGAGAGCGAGAGTGAATCTTGGTCGGCTTCCTGATGATGAAACCATCCTTGACCAACTTCCTTATGTTTTGGCCTGCAATTCAGAATCAAACCCATCAACAAACAATCCACGAAAAGGCGGAAAGGCACAAAAACATTGGCCTCCCAATACTGTCAACCCAAACATCCACTTAAACAGTTGCAAATCATCGGTGAAACTTCACAAGTAGAAAATACGGGGAAAATTCCCATACAACACACAAGTAAAACATACACTATCTCAACACAAAAACATCTCATTCGTATTTTACACTCTACGACTACAAAATGCTTTACACGCCACAACAATACTTTACGCTCTACAACTTTATTGCAAACATCTCAACAAGACGACAAATTAAAACATACTCCAGATTACAACAATTACGCCAATGTTAATTACTAAATACTAATCTGCAGATAATAAAGGGGTATCACTCAGGTTAAATCCCGATATCAATTATCCACAGCTCATGTATATCAATTATCCACAGCTCACAGCTCATGTGTATCAATTATCCACAGCTCATGTACTTAAACTAACCGTAGATTAAATCTAAACCAAATATATAATCTTTCACATAAACCTAATTCCAAACAGTTAACAGAAATCTCAAAACTTCAAGAACCGTACACAAATCGCGCCCGTACAACACAGAGTAGATACATTTTCAAGTTTTCACGATAGCCCAAAGGTGGATTAACGCGGGATTAAAGAAATGGATTAAAAAAATAATCAAACGGATTAAGCAGTGCAGGATAAGCAGACCAATAGGAAGGAATAAGAAGAAGAAAATGAAGGGAAAGGAGAAGATGAACGTACGAGAGTTGGCCATGGAGATCTCGCTGACCTCATTGGGGTCGAGCCAGACCTTGCCGCGACCGCACTTGAGGACGCTGGAGGCGAGCCTCTTCTGGAGCTTGAGCGAAACCATCGCCGGCGTCTTACCTCCTTCCTTGTCTTTTGGCAACTGCAGTGGGCAGAGAGGCTGAGCTTTTGTGGAACACAAAGTTTTTATATATCGCTCGACTTTTGCGGTTTTAGAGTTTCGACCTAGGGTTTCGTCATATGACTGGGCCTTATAATTTCATGGGCCTCTTTCTTCTACGCTGTTTTATGTGGGCTCTTTAGATGGGTGATCCAGCCCAACAACAAATTTGGAATTTTTTGTTAAGAAAAACTAACGAAAAGTTTAAAAAAAAATTTAGTTTTAATGAAAAATGACAAATAAATGTGTAGTGAATAGTACCAGAGAAAGGTAAAAATGTGTTTTTTCGTTAAAAGTAAATAGTATTGGGAGTGTTTCGTTAAAACTTCTTTTTTTTTTACTGGTTTAATTTGAGTGGTTCTGTCATTTAGTAGTTAGTACTACGATCTAATAGAATGAGAGGTCTTAGGTTCGATTTTCTCCAAAGACGAATTTGAACCACATTATTGTTAGCTCATTATGAGGTTAAACCCACCTCTCCCCCCTTAGATAATATTGTTTGTTAAAAAATATATATATTTGAGGAGTTCTTTGTAAAACTACATTTTGTGTCTGAACACCCATTAATTTCATTTAAAATAAAAATCCTCTTATACACATATAAAATTACCAAGAACTCCAAAATGCAAAAAAAAAAAAAAACAAAACAAAACAAAACCCTCAATAAGACACAAATTTGGTTTTGATCTCTCTTTTCGTTGTGATGTAAACTTTAATAAAACCTAGGGTTAATACTACAAGGTTTTGGCGACATGCACACATGGTATTTTGACGAACTGGTATTAGCAATGGTTCAGGATTTTACCTGAAGAAGCCATTACACAGATTGAAGCCTCCTACTTTGATCTTCTTCCCAATGGAAACCTTATGTTCTCTTCTAGTAATGGATCTAGATTTTATCTCAGAAAATGGAACTAACTTTCCTTGAGCAGGGACCAAGTATATATAGACATCTACAGACATCTCATCATAACCACCTCCTCCCATTAAGGATAGCAGTTTGATAACTGCAAGCATTACGCTTGTCTTTCGATCATGGGGTGTTTCTCTCCTTCATCACGTAATCCTTATGGTCCTACATTATAGGAGATTCAATTAACCAAGTCATTAACTCCTAACTGAACTCTAGTGTCTGATATGGATAATTAGCCTTAATTAATTAGTAAAATCCAAATAAGTTCCAACATGTGAGTCTCGTGACAATTTGAGATGTCCAACCCTAAACTTTTTGTTGTTTAAGTTTGTTTGTGCCCTAGCCTTTTCTTTTTTTAAACACGCTCCACCGAACAGCCATAATTGTGTGTAGAAGAAGAAAAAAAAGTGTGCGGAAGTCGTTTTCTTTTTTGAGTTGCCTTATCCTTTCACTAGCCTCTCTGCACGCACTACGTGCGTGCGATAGGCATTTTTGCATCACGGGCGCTACGCGCCCCTAAATGTGTATTGTGTTAGTTTTTTTTCATTGTAATTGTCAATGTATATGGTTTAGAAAGTATGATATGGCTGCACATAACAGGAAGCAATAAATTTGAAGTTGTTGACGTGGATACTCTCTCACACACGGCAGTGCTTATTACAGTGTCCTCACGCGCGTGCGAAATACACTTTTTTCATCACGGCGCGCTACGCACGACTTACACATTTTAGATGTATTTATATGCGAGGATTGGTTCAGTGTATAGAAACATAAAATAAAGACGATTATCATCTCTAATAATACATGTAGTAATTTAAAGTATTTATCTAGAATTTGTATAAAAAAAAAAGTAATAAATAACATAGAAGATCCTTATAACTTAGTTGCAACTAAAAGCTAAGTAAAAAGTATAAAAACAATCCAAGAACTTCAATTAGCCTTGATACACTTGATGGTTCTTCATATCATGAACTCATATCGTCGTCCTGTTGAAAATTTAATGCGTTCGGTTAGAATCAAATATTAGCATTATTTGTAATTGAATTGCATTAAAATTTGAAAACGGGAATTAAACATTAAAGGAAAGAATATAACCTTATGTTGAAACATAACTTAGTAAAATTTCATAGTCAGATGATATAAATCACACATTTCGATCAAATCACACATTTCAACAAAATCCCATTTATTATCAACCACAAATTATGCAATTGGAGTTTCTGGGTAACTTTAAATTCCCCAAAAAGCAATCTAAAATACCAAAAACAGTGACAAACTACAAAGCGAACATAAAAAAAACGAAAACTTACGGAAAAGCTTCACTTTGTACTCCCAATCCTTTTCACGAATCTGCAAGGTAAAAAAAATGGAAAAAATCAGTGACAAACTACAAAGCCAACATAAAAAAAATCGAAAACTTACGGAAAAGCTTCACTTTGTACTCCCAATCGTTTTCACGAATCTGCAAGGAAAAAAAAATGAAAAGAGTGGAAAATCAAAACTGCATTTCGATCAAATCACACATTTCAACAAAATCCCATTTATTATCAACCACAAATTATGCAATAAAGACACATTTAAGCTTAGTACCTTTGAGGAATATGAGTCGATGAGTGCCTAATAAACATGCATGCTGGAAAATTATTTAGTAAATAAGAACATGTCGGGATCGCATTGAGTGGAAAATTAATTAGTAAATAAGAGTAAGTCGGGCTGAGAGTAAATAAGAGTAAGCCGGGTTGAGCCGGTAAACTTAAGACCATTTTATACCTTTCTCGCCTGGGCAGTTCATAATCATGTCAAGAAAAAAGTATCTATTATTGTCCCTCTGTGCAACCAAATTGCAACACTGTTCCAAAAAACACATCCGAAATTTAGAAACCCCAATTTTATTTATGCAATGAAAAATAAATAAATAAAAAGAAAGTAAATTAACACCGGAATTCTTTATGGAGAGAGCGAGTCTGAGTCTTCGGAGGATGCGATCGTAGTGGGAGAAGGGGCGGCCGAAGGCGACAGAAACGACGGCATTAGAGGTGGAGTGGGGAGGCTGAGAGAGAGAGAGTGCTTGAGAATGCGGTGGGGGACGAAAGCGGCGCTGGTGTCGACGCAGTCTTTGAGGAGCACAACACCTTGGAAATGGTAGAATGAAAATCCAGAAAAGGAGTGAAAAAGAGACTTGAGGAAATAGCTGGTTAATTGTGGGAAGTTACTGAGAAGTGGGGGATTAATACGGTTGAAAATGATAAACACCACGTTTATTTTTTTCACTCACGTCTCTTTTTTTTCCTTTTTTCAGCTTTTTCAGCTTTTTAAATAATTTGTTGTTTTTATTCCGAATTTTCAGTTTTTTTGTGACAAAATTGCCCTTGTAAATTTGTTATTATTATTTTCAATCAGTTTTGGATTTTTTTGTTTAAAGGGCTTTTTAGTCCAATTATTTTTGGTGAAGCCTTGAGACACCAAACTTGACTTCTGGCTTTCTAATATTAGAGATAATATTAGAGATGAGTCATAAAAGTGGCATCCATCTCCATGGACTGTATTAAAAAACCCTTGTGTGTTGATATTGGTTTGGTTGGTTAAGGAGCTCGCAATGTGGATTAGTTGGCCTAAACAACAATACCTACAATAGTATTAAACCCGGCCTCGTGACCCAACATATCCGACCTCAACTGCTCAAGTAGCCAACAAAAATTTCAAATGCATGAGGAATGATGCTGTCCAGGATCATTTTCTACACGGCAGTCCTGTTGGCGACGCTGGCAGTAATCCTCTTGGCTTTGTTCTCGCCGCTACCTAAAAGAAAGTCGTCGCCGCCGTGGCTCGACCTTTCCTTATACATTCAACAACCACCCAACAACAACAACAACAACAACAACAACATTGCAGGCTCAAATAACGCCGGAAAACAACCGCAACCGGACAGCAGCGGAGGAGCGTTCATCTTCCACCGGATGCTCACCGAGGGACCCGAGAACACTTCCCGTGTGGTGGGGAAAGCGCAGGGATTCATAATCCCCGTGGAGCACTTTGCCAACTCGGGATTCAACATAATCTACCTGACCTTCCACACGCCTCAGTATTCCGGCAGCCTCAGCGTGGAGGCCAAGCATGTTTCCCGCCAAGACACGGAGGAGCTTACGGTGATGGGCGGAACGGGGTCGTTTGCTTTTGCGAGAGGAGTTGCCGTTTTTGCTCAGACAACTGATCAGGATGATCAGCAACCGTCATCGGGGAATGGGGTGGATTATGCCACTTATCATGTAAAGTTGCAGCTTAGATTTCCCAACCAGTCTCGGACAGTTTTTGGATGAAACTCTCATGTGCACAGCACAGGTTAGCTTTTGTAATATTTTCTCTGTAACACATATTGATTAACAATAATAATTATTTCTTGACGGGAGAGACAAATATCTAAGAATGTTATGGCAATTTAGCAAACAAAATGTTGTAAAAGTTGTATGGTGTATGCCCACATCCCACATGCATTTGGAAAAAGGTGAAAATGATAGTGATATATTTGTTGTTATGTAATATTGTCAAAAGTAGCCATCATATCATCTTTGGATGTTATCATGGGAGTAGCTCTATAAATAAAGTGATCTGTGTGTTATCAAAACACATTGCGAAAGAAAAAATCAAATAAATAATATCAGTCTATCTCCCTCCCTCTCTTTATCTACCATCCATTGTGTTATAGCTACTAAAGTTAAAGTGTGATATTTTGCTCCTATTTTGTTCATGTTTTTAGCAAATGTTATTTCTCTAACTTTTGCCTATTTATAACACAAAACATATTATCTTTATTTTTTTTGCTTCACAGCCTAGTAACCCTATCAGTTGTCTCTATTTTTTTTCTCTCACCTCCCTTTAATCCACGTTTTCTGCCAAATAAGTTTAACGAAAAGTTTCCGATACTGTTCATTTTAACGAAAAATCACATTTTTACACTAAAAAATCAATCCCGGTATTATTTACTTTACCCTTTATTTTGTCCTTATCGTTAAAACTCAAAGCTTTCAAATCATTTTTATTAGTTTTGCTTTTATAAAAGGCTAAACGAGAAAAAATCATTGGGTGCAGACGAGCGGGCCACATAATCGTCCAATCGAAGACACATCGAGTCGGACCAGTCTCGAGTGGGTGAGGTCGAGTTGCCCGGGGGGTGTTTGGGTGTGTGGTGGGCTGGAAGGCAGCCCAACCCAGTCCAATCCAATATCAGGCCCATCCAGCAATCACGTGTTTGGTAGTGTAGTACAATAGAAGAAAAAGACAAGTAGTACAAAGGAACGTACAAGTTTGCAAAAGGCGGCAACTGTGGGCGCGCACTGGGAGCTGGAAAACCACGCGCTCCTAAATTTGAAATAAATCACGTTTTATTTAATAATATTAATAATTCTTTGGAGAGAGCGAATCTGGAAATTTAAAAACAACGGCGCCGCCGCAACGGGTGGGAATGGAATGGGATTCACCGACAAATTGTGCGGTGTTATATTTTTTAACTTTCTCATATAACTATGTATTTTTTAGGTTTAACACAATGTGCATGACGTTTTTTAAGTTTTTTAAAGGAAGTTTTAACGAAAAGTTTTCGATACTGTTTACTTTAACGAAAAAACACATTTTTACGCTAAAAAATCAATCTTGATATTATTCACTTTACTATTTATTTTGTCATTTTGTTTAAACTTAAAGTTTTTAAACATTTTTCATTAGTTTTTTTTTTTTTTAAATAATGGGGAATTGGATCCCATCCGGATTCCCACATCTTAATCATTCATCTTGTATCGTGCGGTTAGAAATTATTTGATTTTTTTATTTAAAATTAAACATAAATAGTATCTGACGAAAACTGACTTCACGATATACGATGAACGATTAGGATGTGAGAATTCTTAGGATCCTCACAAAATAGATCTCAAGGGGATCCCTTTCCAAATAATGATGTTGGAATGTCGTGATTGATTTGAAATACAGGTGAAATAGGAATTTACATGACCTTTTTTTCTGTTCTTTTTTTAGTTTCTTTTTCTTTTTCAATTAGAAGGAAGAATTGTTAGGACTGTACATAATCAAAGAGGATGATTAGAAACTAAAAATTGAATAATTTAAACAGAGTTGCAATTGTCTTTGGGTAATTAAGAACAAACTAATTAAACATTAAACACCTACAATTCAGATTAATCAGGAAGAAACCAATGATCAAAATCATCAATTTCCCCTGACCAACTCAATTTACAACCACCCAAATTAAAACAAAACTAATAAAAGCAGATAACATTAATCACACGGAAGCAGGAACGCTATGGTCGTCATCGAAGCTCCAGAGATCATCACCAAGGGTGCTTTCCTGAGGCGGAGGATTCTGAGGAGCCGCCGTGGACTGCCCATCCAGATACGGAATCTGATAGAACTTCATCATGCTCTCATACGCCATTAGCTCCTCGGAAAGCTTCTGCACTTCGTCCTCTTCCATTCTTGCAATCGCCTCCAAGCTCCGTTTCCCTTCTTTAGTTTCCTCCACTTCTGTTAGCTCAGCTCCGCCGTGACAACCGCCGCTCCCGTTCTGATTGCAACCCAGAAAGCCCGTTGAGGAGAAAGCGCCATCTGAACCAGACACAGAGTTTTCTTCCCCGGAAATAACAATTGGGTCGGTGTTCACATTGGCCATGGAGTTAAACTCAATCGACATGGAATTGGAGGGAAATGTCGCAATCTGGTTCAGATCATACCCAAATCCCAAGTCAAAGCTTTTGGGTTGAAACAGAGTAGGATTTGGGTTTCTCAGATACGTCTTGGCGGGGAGGTGGTCGTCTTCGTTGGGGAAATTGACCTTGGCTTTTTTGCCGCGGATTTTGCGAGCCTCCCTGTCGTAAGCTCGGGCCGCCTCCTCGGCGGTGTTGAAGGTACCGAGCCAAACTCGAACCCCTTTTCTGGGATCACGAATCTCGGCGGCCCATTTGCCCCACGGTCGCTGCCTGATGCCTCGGTAGAGGTTCTTCCTCTGCCTCTTAGCCGGCTTCTCTTCTTGCACATCACCTGTTTGTGAAAAATCCCCAGTCACAATCCGAACGAAAATTCTCATCTTTTAACTCGCAGAAAAACAACATACAGATGAAAAAAGAGCGTACCTGAAATGGGTTGGGATAATTTACGCGGAGTTGAGTCGGTGCGATTAACTGGGGTGGGATTGCAGTCGAAGAAAGTGTCGGGATCGAACTTGGAGAAGGGAGAGTCCGGCCATATGTCAGAGGCGGTGACACAACGGCGACGGTCGCGAGGGATGAAATTAGCGATTATAGCACCACCGCACATTCTCGAAATCGAAAAACTTGTTGAATTAACTGAAATTTGGGGGGGGGGGGGGGGAGGGGGAGAGAGAGAAAGATAAGGGTTTAAGGGATGAGCGAGAAAGGAGGAGGGGAGGGGGGTTTTGTACGAAGAGAAATGGACACTGTTTGCTATTTAGTATTAATTACATGTCCTTTTGTGGAACTTTCGTTGGATTTCACCCAACCCTTTATTAAATTCGTTACCATAAATCTTATTGGGCCTTGCGTGGCTGGCAAGCTTCTCGGACCTTTTCTTTTGAGTCCAGCTGGCCCTAATGAGAGAGCAATGGCACTTATGTGAAAATCTGCCTTCGTAAGTTGTAATATAACTAATTATTTCGCGGCAGAAAGAGATGGCTCGTTTAGACTTACTTTTAAAATGATTGAAAACGTTTTTAAAGAAAATAAAATATTTTTGGGTTTCAAAAGCAATTAAAGTGTTTTCTGCAAGAAACACTAGTTATGTGCTTCTTCCAGGAAACACTTTAAGTGTTTTTCCAGGTTTTACTTGCATCTTTACTAATGATTGGTTCTAAAAACATTTTCGGCAAAAACGCTTTTAGTCATTTCAAAAGTATATCCAAACAAGCTTAGACCTAAAAGAGGGATTTTCTATCAATTCTCTTTCACTTCATAATTTAACGTCAATTTTTGTGTCAGTATTATAAAAATTGTGCTAAAAATATGAGGTGACAAAAAGTTCATAGAGAGTCTCATTTTTTAGAGAGTTCATTTGGTATTCTCAAGGTTTTTTATGATAAAACTCTACATCTTGTAATACGTGGTGACGTTGGGAGACAATATCAGAATGATCAAATGATTGATGGTGGACAATCTGATAAACCACTTCTATTGATTTTAAATCTCTGAAATCAAAATGAGAAGGTATGATAACCTCATGAATCATTTTGGCTAAAGAAACCTTTTTTTAAATAATAAATGTTGAGTAAACGTTTGAATGGGTATGTCCTACTCTGAAAGAAGTGGAGTAGCTTAAACTCAAGCTGTTGATAAGTTGGTGGATATATGTATATAATATCATTAAACATTAGAGGGAAGAGTGAGTGATGCAAGCAAAGCAAGTTTAGAAACCGCTCAGCACATCGTATGAATATTCTAACGTCTAAGTGAAAGGCATAATCCATCATTTTTTTTAAAGGTAGACATCTGTTAACAAGTCACTGTTATCCATCTATTTCTCGCCCAAAAAGGTTAAGAAAAATTCTACACTATCCATAACTACAGTCAGGCAGACTCACGAACTCGGAGCATTGAACCCTGGACCTCCCACATCCATCATTCATTCATCTCATCCATTTTGGCTTGTTTAAGTGACAATTAACAACTAATAAGGGAAAACTTCAAAGCTGTTTTGTTTGTTTGTTGTTGTTTGTGTTTGAATTCAACGGTAAAAACTGCCAATATTGCAATATCTGAATTAGTCCACACCACTTCGTGTTCGTCGAGTCTTATTTGACATTACAAATTTACATTAATTTAATGTAATCTTTTTGTCACTTTTGCTACAAGTAGATTGTATTTTATGTTTCATGTTTGCTTAATGTCATCTCCACTTTCGTAACATAGAGAACCGTGTTAATTTGGGACGTCTTTTATGCTTAATGTCGTCTCGACTTTCGCAAAATAGAGAACCGTGTTAGTTTGGAGCGTCTTTTTATATTTGCTTAATGTTGA
This sequence comes from Malus fusca, assembly GCA_035220775.1. Classification (NCBI taxonomy): domain Eukaryota; kingdom Viridiplantae; phylum Streptophyta; class Magnoliopsida; order Rosales; family Rosaceae; genus Malus; species Malus fusca. The sequence continues at coordinate 40,565,509 of CM069069.1, forward strand.
CAATGCATCGAGCAGCTGGTTGGCACAAATATAAAAGTAAAACTAACGAAAAATCTTAAAAAACTTTAATTTTTAACGAAAATAACAAAATAAAAGTGTAAGTGAATAATACAAGGAGTGACTTTTCAAGGTAATGTCTTTAACGTTAAAAATGAACAATACTAGAAGTGTTTCATTAAGATTCCCAAATATAAATGATATACTAAAAACTATAATCCCAAGTGTGTAGCAATTGATGGGAAATGAAAGATTGAGGAAAATTCCACAAAAGTTATCATAAAATTTACTTTTAGGTTGTTTTTCGACTTTTTAAAATTCATGTTGGATATGGGTCTCACCAACATGTTTTATTAGTTATTCTATTTTTGGCTTAAGTACTCAATAAAAAATATTTGTATGATTCAATAATGATAAGACCGCTCTTAAATGACTTATTATATTTTGTTAATTCCCATAAAAAATATTGCGTGAAAACTAAACGATCACATTATTCACTTAAATTTTGAGCTAATACGTTCTCACGGTTTTAATTGATTTTGGAAATTTCAACATAAAACATATTCTTTTTCTTTTTAGCGCAACCTTAAGCTTCTTAAATTCATGTAGGACATTTTATAGATGTTCTAGCTAGGTTTTGGCACCCACTATTACGTCTTATTAATTTTTATTCTTTTGACTTATATATTTAGTAAAAAACAAAATACTTATGTGAGTTAATAAATGGTAAGACCGTAACACCGCTTTCTAAGCATTATAACATTTTTCTTAATGTTGTACGGATAATATTTTGTGGAAACTCAACAGACCCATTTTTCATTAAAATTGCGAGATAATAGTAATAATATTCACGAATTTTTTAATAGGATTTGTGAATTTCTACAAAAACCATCACAAAACCTATTATTATTTTCATGCAACAATTTAAGTGCTTTGAATTCATGTATAACATTTGGGACTTGGGAGATGCGCGTTTACAAAAAGAGCAGTGCTAGGCCTACAATGCTTAAACATATTATATTTAGGATGTTGCTATTCACACACCAATTTTTACCTCTCATACATTCCTCTTAATTTCCAGCTATTGATCAAATTAATGTAAGAAGATATTAGACAAAATTTAACAAGAATGTGTGAAAATCAAAAATAGCTGTGTGAACAACACTACCCTGTATTTATCTTTGCCAACGTGCGTCCATGTAAGCTCTCTCCAGCACAATATTAGTCACTTAATCAGATTCTGGATATCTAAAACTTGAACCACTCTCTGCCCACGTACGGTTCTAAAAATAGTAAAGAAAAATAATAGAGTTGAAGCCATGTTGCTATATAAGGATATGGTAGTGATTCTTCAACTCCCAAATCATCCATTGTTAGTTCACCTTCTGCATATATTGTTTACAGCAAGAGTAACAAACAATGGCTCTCACGTCCCGTTTCCTCTTTGCCACCTCCTCCTCCATGCTTCTCTTCTCATTGCTAGTCATTGCCTCTGCGAAGGATTATAGCTCCGGTGCCCCTAGACCAAAGGTTGATGAGTATCCAGAACTTCCAAAGGTTGATATTCCGAACTTACCGAACGCCGGAAAACCGAAACCAGAAGTATATGCAAAGCTAAGACCTCAGACCATTGGTATTCAGGGGCTGGTTTTGTGCAAATCAGGCCTTCAAAGCTTCCCAATTAAAGGTAGTCTCTAATTCAATGTTGAATCATGCATCTTACGTTCTTAGACTATCTAGTGCACATTGTGTATCATGAAGAATCTCTCTTAACGTAACTTTGAAACGGAGAAATTAGGTTTACATCCCTTTTTTTGCTACTCTATCGATTAAAACCTTATTCATTTTCAATTTTTGATCAAGATCCTTAGGTTTTAATAAAAATCATTAATTATTTTAATAAAAAAATATTTTTATTCCTAAATATATTCATTTATTGTTAGGAATGTTACATATGGTGTATTTATATTTATGACTAAATTTTTAGTCATATGTTTTCAATTTTAGTTTTTACCCATTTTTAATTTGCAACCCATTTTTAATTTGTACCAATTTTCTTTTTAGTTTTAATTTGTACCCATATATTAATTTCTTTTGTGCTCATATTTTATAAACTTTTATTTGTATTTGTACTCATATTTTTTAATTTATTTTTGTGGCCATATTTTTTAATTTATTTGTACCCATTTTTTATTTCGCTAAATGTGCCCATGATAATTATTTGTATTTATTTTATGTTCTGGAATATATCAATAGTTATTTTTTAAAATATGTTAATAATTATGTGAGTACATTTTTTTTTTTGCTATAATTTTGTGAAGAACAACATTACTCTATTATTGATTTTTAAGTATTTATTATATTTTAAAAATATTACTTGAATTTGTTTAAATTTCATAATTTGTGGTGCATAAATGCATGCGTTAAATCTCTTAAATGGTGCTAAGGACCTCAATCAAAATATTTAAACAAACAAGGTTTTAGTCTAGCAATTAGGCTGATTAGGGACCGGAACCAAAATGACCCCTTTCAAAATTTAGGGTTTAAAACTTTGTAGTATGTTACTATGTTTGCAAACGTGTAATATAGTTGAACCACATGGTTGATATATATGTTTAGGGCATCGAGTTATATCATGAATTTGAATATATTTACAGATAGTTTTAAATTATTTTTAATTAAATTAAGTATGTTTTATTGGGTTGGAACGTAGGAGCTGTGGTAAGGATTACATGTCTGGCTGAGGATGAACAAGGTTACGAGACCGCTCCTTTCTCCAAACTGAGTGGTGCAACTGATGCAAAGGGATACTTCTTCGCAACGCTATCGCCGTCGCAGCTTGAAGACAAGTGGAAGCTCACAGAGTGCAAGGCGTTCCTCGATTATTCTCCATTGGAAGCCTGTAAAGTCCCTACTGACGTTAACCATGGAATTACTGGTCATCTTCTTTCTTCTGATCGTACCCTCAGTGCCAAGAACATCAAGTTGTACTCGGTTGGGCCTTTCTTTTGCACCTCGGAAACTAAATCAGTCCCTAACGGCTATTAATTAAAGCATAATACTCGGATCCTGACCATCAATCATGACGTTATAACAACGCCTGGTTTTAATTATTTTCTCCATTTACTAATTTGGAGCTGAAATATTTGATTCTTTATTGTTGTTGGATTTGCTTGATTTCATTATTACTGGCAAGAGGTTTTGTGATTTACCATTTGGGATTATTTGTAATAAGATGCTTTGGTCTATATAGAGTTCTTTTTTAAACTTGTGATAATTCTTCTTTGGACATAATCTCCATTTTAAGAACAAACTGTCAATATGGTATGAATAATATAAGTAGATAACATGTCACTAGTAACATTTAACAACGTGTTATTAATACGTATCGACTTTCTTGATACAAAATTTGTCATTTCACAAAGAAAGAATGTTAAATGGTCTACTTCAAATTCTAGTTGCTTCCTCCGGGCAATGCCTCAACCCCAACCCCATCCCCAAAAACCTACCCATTCGAGTTGCACCTCTACTTTCCGGTCTTTATTCGATAAAAAATTTTAAAAGTCGCAAATCTGGCCATAAAGTCCTCTCGCTCGAAGGTGAGTTCAGTTGTCCTCTCCATAAATTAGAATAAAATATCAATCAATCTTAGTTTCTGACTCGAATATCATTGAATTAATATTTCGGGAGCGGCGGCTAGGATAACGTGCGAGGCTGTAGACCAATATGGGTTCGAAACTGCACCGGTCACCAATTAAGTGATGCAACTGACGCAAAGGGCTATTTCTTTGCAACAATGTGTCCTCCTAAGATTGAAAACAAGAAGCAGCTCACCAAGTATAAAGCCTTTCTTGAACTCTCTTCATCGGAGTCTTGCAACGTTCCGGCGGACTCAAACAATGGAATCAGTGGTGCTGTGCTTGCTTCATATCGCCTCCTCCATGACAAACATCAAAGCTATATGCTAACCGGATGTATTTGATTAAAAGAACGAACTCAACCGAAGAACTACAATTGAAACAAGACCAGGATTTAAAAGAAGAGCAAGAAAAAACAAGATATATTTTTCTCAAAAAATGAAATGGGAACCAACAACAACAAAAAGCGAAACGAAACAAAGATAGAAATCGTGAAAGCGAAAAAGGGTAACGTAGTTGATTTGCTGATATGTTCTAAGAATGCATTACTATCTTTGATTTTTTCCATGGATTCCGGATTCTGGGGTAGGTGCCTCCTCCATGACAAGAACATCAAGCTATATACCTTAGGGCCTTTTACCTTCGCATCATCACCACAAACCCAGAGTCCAGTCCCCAATAATGGTGGCTACTAAATAAGACTACTTTCAACGGTTGAGTTGAGTAGGAAATGCTTTCCGTACACCTTGCTTATTTTTGTCCGTTCATAATTCTTCGATATATTCAATTTAAAGAAAAAAAATAAACAAAACGGTGCAAAGAGAGAAAAGGGGCATGAGAAAATAGATTTGAGATCCACTCCGGATATGTGTCCAGAACCCGTAGATAAAAGGGAGTTTTAACGAAAAGCCCACGGTACTGTTCACTTTAATGAAAAACCACATTTTTACACTAAAAAGTCAATCTTGGTACTATTCATTTTACCCTTTATTTTGTCCTTATCGTTAAAACTCAAAGTTTTCAAGCCATTTTCATTAGTTTTCCTTAGATAAAAAGATCGGTCCACTCAATTTCAATTCTACAATCCTTTTTAGTCCATCCAACTAGCCCACTTCACAAAAATTCAAAAATTTGAACAACCTAGATCTCTCTTTTGATCAGTTTAGCTTTCTCTTGAACGGTTCAAAACTCTCAGTCTGCGAGCTTCGGACGCAGAGATCCATAGTGGATCTCATTCTTGAGAAAATAACTTCTCACAAAGACCGTAATTTGTATTCTACTATTCCGGCAATCCTAAAATCAGGATAACGTCAAAACTGTTACTGACACTCCAAAAAAATATTGTACTCGAAATTTCTCCCGCGAGTTCAAAAGAGAGCCGCGCGGAGCAGTTCCCTTTCAACTACGAATTATACCTAAAAAAAGGAAAATCCAGCACTTCGCAACATAGGAAGACGTAATGATACAATTAAAGGATCACAGAAAAGAATATGTATAGCAAGTTTCGTACAACCCTGTGTGTATAGCTTTCTTCACAGTTTCTCTCCTCACAATTTTCTTTACAAAGTGTATTAACACTAAGCCTACGTATCACTCCTTTTCCTATATACACCGCCCTGAATTTTGACCTCGATCGTTCTTATTCTTGCCAGCTTATTTGGCCAAGAGTGTCCAACAAATAGATCGAAACTGCGGAGCTGATTACACGAAAATCTCTTATTAAACACGACGCAATCTCAGATTTCTTTAGGCAAAACTTGATACCCACGCCTGCAACGACTGAGTGGATTGAGCGTTAATGGCTCCATGAATGGCTCAGCATTCAAGATATTGCAGATTATCCTTTGAGCTAGGTACGCTGCAACCTGTAGACCACCCCAAGACACCGAGAATTATATCGATGCTTGAGCATGCAATAACCTGAGAGGGGAGAGGGAAGAAAATCACACATTAGCACAAAAAGAATCACTAAGTGATAAAATACGGGGTTCAGAGATGGATGTCAGAGGCATTACCAAACTTTCCGCATTTCCTTCAATGTGAAATAACATGACCGCCATTCTCCTTTCCCCGTCAATCTCAGCCTGGTCATTGATGGTAAGGGTGTTAAAGAAATACAAGAGAGCGCATCAATATAAAAAAGCAAATAGCTGCCAGCTCCAACCACTCACCACACAAGAACAAATAGTAATGCCTGCAGCCGCCAATGCTGTTGTAACCTCAGCCATCATACCTGAAATGATTGTTTTAAAGTTAAAACAGGTCTAGAGAGATGCAGACGACGTCTTAATCCATCAACTGAAACTAATAAGACTACATGCTACTGCTTGACTCAACCTATGAAGGTAAAGTAGAAGAATAAAATTTGTCCCGGGAATCCTTGTAAATCATTACTAAAGTAAATCAAGTAGAATGAAAAGAGTATAGGGTAGTAAAAAAGAAATCTCCACTGAGATTCTCCAGAACAAAAATAAATCAGAAGTGCCCGATCTCAACTAGAAGCAAATGCATCACTAATGTTTTTAATCTCAAGACAGAACAAAGGGAAATCTATCAATGATTCATTAAAAAAGCTAACCTTTTCGATCTACAGAAACCACGCAGAACCATTGTATGGAGTGCCCTTCAATACTATGCCAGGAGGCAACCTTGCTGGCCTGCCAACTTTCTAAACTGGGCAAGGCTTCCTTGCACATTGGAATGTTAGCTTGCAACATTCTGGCAACACCATTCCCTTGTGACAAGGACTCCCCTGCAGCCTTTAAACTTACATGCTGAACATTCTTGTTGTGCTTCCCATTCACCTTGGGAGCCAAGGCGCTTCCATTTGTAATTTGAAAGGGATCTATAGAACTTCGTTCTGGCACTGAAACCCCCTTCATTTTTTCCCATAAAGGTTTGTATCCTTTGGAGGTACTTGGGAGCTCTTGTGCTTCGATCTGTTCTTCAGAATCAGCAATGAAGTCATGTACTTTATCGGCTGTTATTTCAGCAACAGACAGGGCTGCTTGCTCCCTTAAGAACTAGTCCCAATAAAATGTTTATTATTAGAGCAAGGCAAAATAGGACAAACAAAAATAAATCATCTTCCAACCAACAAAGCATACTTTCATAATTTTGTGTCTGGCACTACGTGTTTTTGCATGTTGCAACCACTGTTTATGCCTCTGAAAAGCTGATTTTCCGGTAAGTGACTGGAGAAAAAAGAAAAGAAAATTATGATCCCTAAATGTACAAGCATATGATAACAGAATGCTGAACATGTCATATTAACTCCTCTAGATGTCCGTATAAATGAGCAATCCATACAATTTTATCATATAACGCGAGCGTGTGTGTGTACGTTAAGGTTCTGTACATTTTATTGGACACGTTTAAAGAAAGGAAATACAAGATGGATGGCAAATACTGACATTATAAGTAATTATCTCCACAACTTCTGCATTTACAAGTACATGCATTGGAGAAACAAGATTTCCATTGACCTGCACCAAAATGAAGTCATCGTAGTTTTAATTCCATACAATGAAAGCATAAATTTAGAATTGAAAAGGAATAGAAGATCAGTCCAATGTAAGCAAATTACCTTTGCTGCTACCATTTTGTTGCCAACTTCAGTGTGTATCATGTATGCATAGTCAATAACAGTTGCTCCTTTCGGAAGATTTTTTATCTGCATATCGTAAAGATATCTATCAATACAACAAAGCAAACTTATTTAGCGTGTGAAAATTTATGTTTTTTCTTACCCAATTAGATATAATAACAATCTCAGTCATGAAGCAATCCAAATTCTTACCTCTCCCCTGGGAGTAAAGACAAACACACGACTGCCTAATAGATCTCTAGTGATAGTTTCAACAAATTCTCTAGAGCTCATGTTGCCAACAAATTCTTCTTGCCATTCTCTAATTGCATTGAGCCAGCCAATCTGGAAGAAACAAGAGACTTCATCCATGAAATTAGCAGACATGAAAGGAGTTTATGGAGAAATCCCCACAAGGAGGACTAAGAATGAAACATAAATTAGCAATGAATACAGGTACAATACCCTGAGTGCAATGTTTGCATTGTTAAGGCAAACAGTCTTCCCTCTTGAACTTCTACCATTAGGGAGACTACGCCCAACTAAACCGGTAACAGATCCTCTCCCACTATAATGAGAAGCAATTCCTCTCTGAGCTATCAGATCCATCTCTTCTGTTCTTATCTGCCAAAACAGAAAGCCCGTGATGTAAATTAATACCTCCTAAAAGATTACCAATCGATACAGGAGAGACTTCAACTCTGCATAAACCTTATTATCAACTTTGGGAAAATATGAGCATGCTAAAAAATGAAGACGTGATTGTACCTGCACTTCTAGACGCAAAATGCTCTCATACAAGAAAGGAATTACAGTTGTATGGAGACTTTGATAGCCATTAGGTTTTGGAGTGGCAATATAGTCTTTCATCTGTCAGAACAGATAAACACGTATTTTTAAATTTACAAATAACTTATACTGCTTAAGCTGAATCATGTAAGAGTAATCGAAGAAATACTCACCGTTCGAGGAATAGGGGTCCAGATTCCATGAACCAACCCTAGGACATGGTAGCAGATCTGAAGGGAAAACAACAGAGGGAAAGCTCAACGACATACTAAGTACAGACTACAGAGTCAGTAAAGAATTCCCTATCTTGGCATGAGCAAGGATATACCTGTTGTGGGGTGCACAAAGGTCCAGCTCCAAGGGATGGCTTTGGTTTGATTACAATTCGAAGCTGGTAAAAACGAACATAAGCTATAATTCAATGAAGAAATATGAATCATCATGAAATGTCCTCAACAAAAGTTCCAAGTTAGTTGAAGGAAATATGAGAACAAACCTGTGCAATTTGATTGATCTCGTTAACTGAACTTTTACATTTGAGCGCAGCCTTATAGATACTGCAAACAAACATCAAGAACAGTCTATTTTAGCCCGAAAAATAATCCTCAAGAAACTGACTGCTGAAATATGAAGCAGAAATTATGATTTCTCAGACAGAATGACACACTGAGATTGAATGTAACATCTCATTACAAGGATTACAAGAGTAATAGGTCATGTTCCATGCCACTTTAAGATCTCTTTGGACAATGTCGTTGTATTTCATGTACCAGATAACACAGCAGTACTTAAATCAAAAAATAAAGTCAGAGAGAATAATGCTTGTAATGAGTTTAGAAAATACAAAGCAGGCCACAAAAACGAATGAGAAAATGGTAGTAGGACTTATGATCTGACCTGTATGGTTCCTTACACACAGCACGAACTTCAGTTTTCACAGTCATAAGTTCTAAGAACTCATCATCCTCGATCCTCTTCATCAAAATTTTATTTGCCTAGCACAAAGAACTAAGGTTTGATGAGCAAACATCACTGATAACACAGTGACGAGAAATTAAAACTGAGAGCCTCTACTTTATTTGCATGCCAAAACAATAACCATACAATTGACAATGTCCCCTGAGCATTATGTAGACCCTGTTGTTTAACAAATTAACGCATTACCTCCACAAGTTCTTTCTCATGCTCTTTGTAGAGGCCTGCAACTCTTCTTTTGATCTTAGCATAATCTTCAGCATTTGTGTACATGAAGGAAAGGTTTTCAAGTTCCAACTGCAATATGGAATATGCGTGCATTCAGAATACAAATTAACCAAAGCATAACATATGAAAATGAGACATAAGATAGAAAACTTTAACGTTATAATTATATCAGCCATCAAAAACTTGAAATTCAGCTGTGAAACCCTCGCCCCAAGACAAGAAAGAAACTCTTGTATCGCCTAAACTATATTCCTTAAGTCACAAGACTCACAACTCTAATAAATTGAAACTCTAGAGTTTGATGACTAGTTATCAATAACTACTTATTTAAGCAACAAGCGATCATAATCCAGGTCCACGGAATTAAGCTACATACAATGATAATTTTAGGTTCCAATGGTGAAATCAACAGTTGCAAAACTGGAATATTGAGAATTGAAAAGCATAAATGTGGAAAAATATTTTAATGGAAAAAAAAAATGGTATACCTTGATTTGGTACATCCCAAGCAACTTTGCTAGAGGAGCAAAGACCTGCAATGTCTCTCGTGCAATGCTTGACTGGACACAACAAAATATCAAACCATATCAGGCATCAGCTAAATACAAATACCAATATAATTCAAAAAGACAACACAACACCTGCTTATGCGGAGGCATGTGTGAAAGAGTACGCATGTTATGGAGTCTGTCAGCTAATTTGACAATGATAACTCGGACCTGGGGCAACAACTATTTTAGTTTCCAACTGGTTTCAGCTATAACACATAACATTTGAAAGAACGATAACAAATAGATCTACCTCCTGTGTCATGGCTAGAAGCATCTGGCGAAGGTCATCTGCTTTTACATCTTGTACAGAATCCTCTTCACTCTTGCATTTCAATTTTCCCAGCTTCGACACCTAAACACAAGGAGACATTGAAGTGCGTGCAGGCCCAAATTAATTAGGAGGTTTGTGAAACATCACAGGAGCTATATAAAACATAAAAAGCACAAATGTTATTAGTACTAGACACATAAAGGGATGGAACCTTAGTTTCTCCTTCTACAATATGGCGAACAGTAGCGCCAAACTCCTCCTCTATCCTTTCGAAAGTAACAACATTGGTATCCTCGACTGTATCATGTAGTAATCCAGATGCAATAGATTCCCAATCCAACTCCTACAACGACAGATATAGTCAACATCAATTGAATACTGTGATTAAAATCAAAATAAGGCCTATTTTTAATGTTGCAAGACTCACAAGTTCTCCTAAAATTCGTGCAACTTCAACGGGATGAATGATGAAAGGCTCTCCACTGCGCCTTTTCTGACCATCATGGGCTTCAAAAGCCAGCTATATAACCAAAAACTAGTGTTATATATAATCACCAATCTGATACAATGGATTTTGAAGATAAAAACTAAGCTTTGTTGTTAGGCTTATATCTAACCTTAAATGCATTATGGACAAGTTCCAGTTCCTCATGTGAGAGGTATGAGATAGACGGCTTAAGATCCTGAGACAATCAGATTACAGACAACATAATTCAAACAATAAATTTCTGTCTGTAGAATAATAACTATTATTTTTGTTGATGCGTATTTGCGAATTAACCAAAATTTACCTCCCACAATGATTCAGGAGAAACCTCATCCAAGACATCCGAGCACAAAGATGAAGAACAGCGCAGATGCCATCTCTTACAACCAACATGAAGCAAACCGGATTTAAGCAGTCTTCCAAGAACAACAAAATCTGAAGCTTCGGCAGAATTCCAACCTCCTATGCTAGAGGACTGACATCTCTGTAGAGAGTACAACAGAGAATAGGTTCTATGATTGATAACTTGGAGCAACAGACCACTAACATCATAGTGTAGGAAGTTAATTTTTTTTTAAAAAGAATTGCATAAAGTAAGGGTTTTTAAAAGAAGACCAGCAAGCACCTATACCAAGTAAGAATTCTGCTCCTAAACCTCAGCTCCACGCTTAAATTGTTTCTTTCCTTCATTCCCTTCACAAAGAAAATCTACTCTTACCCCCTATTCCCCAAACCCAATAGATTTTTATAAACAAAGTTAACCACTTTGCGATACTACGCTTACTAGGATCCCTACGTCGATATGCTGCACCAATTTATCTACTTCAAGACATGATAAAATTGAGTGCCGCCAAACAGCTACTCCAACAAGTAGCAAACTTGCACCCAAAATTACAAGATCTAATCATGGAACTTGGGTTTCAATCAGTGGCAGAGGGCAAATCCACATTACATAAAGAACTTACATGATTAATCCGGTTTCTTCTTCCATTTCGTCCATCCGGCAACCACGAACACTGAGGAGGATGAGCGGTGCTTGCAAGAAACCCCGTTAAGACTCTTGGAGCTTTCCAAGCACAGGAGAGAACGCTACAGTCATTTCTCCCGCTTGCGTCCCCTTTCGATAGCTTACACACATTCACGCATTCTAAAGAAACTACAACAATTCACACACAAAATCAAAAGTGAAATCAGATAACCCAATTCTCTGTTTGGATGCTCAGAAAACCAGTAGAAAAAAAAATCAAGAATCTCAGGTTTGCTTTCTTGCAATTCAAAACCAGTAGAAATAGTGAATTGAATTCCCTCAACGAAAGTGAGACCGCCATGACAGTGTCCATACACAAAGCTAAGCTAAGCTAAGCTAGGAGGGTTTGCTTAAACCAGTCCAAATTAAGAAAATCAATCGAAAATTCACCAGTGTCCTACATTTTTTGACCAAGCACCGAAGAAGCTGACCAGATACACATACCTGACATGGAAGGAGCGGAAGCCATTTGTGACGGAAGAGAGCAATCTCATTGAATCGAACTGAGCATTAAACGACACCCGACGGAGCACGCAACGCAGAATACGAAGAAAGTGGGTTGGCAGCAGATGATTGACGCCACCAGAAAATTGAGCGCGCGCGTAATAAGACAGAGACGGTGGCTGTCCAGCTGAGAATCTGGGAGGTTCCGTCGAATCGGAGCGCCGTACGCGGTGTCCCCGAAACGTCCGTCTCGGACAAATAAGCGACGGACTGAAACTATGAATTCGGCCAACAGATAATTTAGAGAGAGAGAGAGAAGGGAGGCGAAGGGGAGAGAGAGAGAGGGTGATAGCGAGGAGATTGCTTAGCCGAGGCCACACAAATGCCGTTTGATAAAAGATATTTTTCATTTATATTTTTTATATTTTTTATCTTAAATAGTTGTTAAAATTGACATAATTTCTCACTTTAATTTCAAATATTTAAAATCAATAGAAGTATTTTTTGAAATTATCCACCATCAATTATAGAAATCTCAGTTAAATTCAAGATATTTTTATCAAATCAACATCTCCCTTAAACGGGTGATTTCTTTAATTTAACAGAGATTTATTATAAAATGACCAAAATTATTAACAGTGAATAATATCACAGACCACTTTTATCAATTTTAAATCTCAGGAACCGAATAGATGAGTTATGACATTCTCAAATACCATTTCGCTTAAAATGATATTTTTTTAAAAGGGAAAAAGCTCATGTTTATTTTAACGAAAAACCATATTTTTACACTAAGAAGTCAATTCTGATACTATTTATTTTATCTTTTATTTTGTAATTATCGTTAAAACTCAAAATTTTCAAGTAATTTTCATTAGTTTTTCTTTTTTTTAATTATGTTGAGGGGGATTTTTAGGGTGCCGGTTGGAGTAATTTGGACTTTTAAGCCACAATGGCCACACGATTGACACGTCGGAGAAAAAGTCCATTTTTGTATCAAAGGTCATTCCGCGTTTTTATATGTTAATATGTGCCCTTTGACTTTTGTAGATTCGCTAATCTTCCCCAAGTAATGAGAAACTTCCCTTCTCACCAATTTTTTTCTCCCCAAGATATTGCGGCATTGACTCATTGGTCATGTTTTCCGTGAAGCGAATTTCGTTGTGATATCGTATCTTATCTCTACAGTTATTTACTTGATTTTTTGTTTTGACAGCTACAGTTAGGTTGCTCATGAGTTTACTTGTAGTTCTTATCTTCCTCGTGGAAAATAAAGCATGTTAAATAATAGTTTCATATAATCTATTAATTAGGTAGTATTTATGTTTGAATTTTTTTATGTTTTTTATGATTTAACATTCTGAATATAATGCTTTGAAACACGACGGATACAATGAGGATTTTAAGATATTGTAAAAATCATTGATCACACTGAAAGTTACTTAGACTATCTCAAACTGAAGGGTCCAGATGGCCGAAAAAGGCCCAAAAATCGTCTCTAACCTCGAGCTAGGCCAGAGGGCTCGTGGGCCCCACGGAACCTGAAAGGGCCAAAGGGCTGGGCCAGAAAACTCATCAATCTTGTCGAATATAACCGACAGGAATTCTAGGCCAAAATTCAAATGCAACGGCTAGTTGACGTTAGCTAGCCTTTTTTTTTTTTACAGTTTTAATTTTTATGTTTTTTATTTTTACAAATTTTTTTTCCTATAAATTCATTTTTTTAATTCTATTTTTTTTCTATAACTTCCTATAACTTCTATTTCACAACATTTGTTTCATTTTTTTTAATTCTATTTTTTTCCTATAACTTCTATTTTACAAAATTTGTTTCATATTTTTTTTTAAATTCTATTTTTTTTTCCTATAACTTCCTAAGCCATTATACAACATTAAATTAAATTAAGTAACATGAAACAACATTAAACAATATGAAACAACATTAAATAACATTAAACAACATAAAAATTATACAACATAAAAAAACATTTAACAACAGGAAACTTAAACATCATTTTTAATAAAGAGTGGTGATATTTCCACCCCGGTGTCTTATTTTCCCACTCATCATTTAATGAAAATGTTAATAACATATTTATCCTTTTAAAAAGAAGACTCTTAAACCCCTATTTAATTCAATGCTAAAATTTTGAAAAGACAAAAAATATTTTAAAATAATAAATAAATAATGGTGGGTGGGGTGTGATATCTTTGGGGGAAAGAGGTTGGGAAAGATTTGGGTTAGAATCGACGGAAAGGTTGGTGGAAGGAATGAACGTGTGCTGGACGAAGGCGAGAAACTTCAATGGAGAAAAAAGAGAATTGAGTGTTAGATCTGCGGTTTTGACAAAAAAGGAGGAAGAAGAGTGGTTTGGGGGTCCGGGGTCTCTGTAGGGCGGCGATAGGTGTGAAGGAAATGATAAATATCTAGGTCTTAGGTCTTGCATTTTCTTTCATTTTTTCTATTTTTATTTATTTAATTATAATATTATTTAAAGATATATTAGAGTTATTTAAAAAAATATTATGGTTATTTTGGGAATAATGGTGGGTGGGGAAATAAAATTTTACTTTTTTAATTTTTTATGGTGGGTGAGATTATCATATGGGTGAGAAAATAGGACATTGGGGTGGGTTTAGTAGCACTCTTAATAAATTATGTTTAGCCCTATGACCCTTTGGCCCTCGGTTGGAGATGAAGGCAACTATGATCATGTATTGTTTATTAAAATATTAATATCTTTGAGGGTCAGAGGGCTAAAACGAGTAATCTGGCCCTCGTTTGGTTGGAGATGGTCTTAAGAGCATCGCCCATACAATGAGAATGGAAACATTGTGTTGATGGCCTAGTTTGAATTTGACTATAAGCTTGATTCCCATTTTGTTTCTTTACCTCTCTTTTATCATGTCTTATGTTGTCGTGTTTTACTTTCTTTATTTCGTTTGTTTTGTTGCTTAACTTAATCATTTATTACATTTAACTGTTTGAGTTATAAGCCATTGTATTGTGTTTTCGTCAAGAATTAATCATATATAGTATACTAATATGGAGATGGATTGTCTGCCCTCCCCATCCCATGTCCTTCCCATCCCCTTCTATTTTCTGTGGTAATGGTTACGCTACATCAACATTTTATATTGATTTTTTTTATAGAAATAATAAGATAAAAAGCAATGGGAATATAAAATGTTGACATGGCTTAACCGTGACCACAGAAAATAGAAGGTGATGGGAAGGGCATGTGATGGGGAGGGCAGACAATCCATCTCCTACTAATATTGTTGGATATGTATGGCTTGTTGTTTTTGTAGTTTATTATGGAGAATTATGCTATTATCTGACTTCTTTTGACATCGTTGCTTGTCTTTTAATCATATATAGGCCTCGTTTGGCAGGTCAGACTGTACTGACTATTTCTGTCGGATAGGATAAATAGTCACCGGATAGTACTGACTAAATTAGTCGAGAGTTTGGTGCAGTATCAGACTATTGACCGTATTATTTATACTATGCTTGGTATTATATTGGATAGGAGAATCAAACTTAAAATAATATAAAAAAAATAAAAAAAACAAAAATCATCTCTTTTCCCAGATCTCTCCGCCGCAACCCCCAAATCCTTCCCTCTCTCCATTCTTCTTCTTCGTCTGCTTCGCCATTTTCAGCACCACCATCGACAACTCCAGCTACAACTTCTCCAAATCCTCCACCTCCTCCTCTGTCGCCTCCCTCAAATCCTTTAAATCCTCCCTCCCTCAAAACCCCCAAATCTACGACCTCTCCGAGATCCGGTCCGCGACCTCCAACTTCTTCCCCCACCACCACCTCTCCTCCTCCTCATGGCGCTGCTCCATCTGCTCCGAAGACACCGTCGTCTTCCAGCGCAAGTCCCGCAACCTGAAGAACCCGAGCTACATCGTCCTGTGGTCGAGTTCGAGAAGGCGAGAGAGAGGGTGAGAGAGGGGGTCAAGTTCGAGCGGAGAGCGAGCGGAGAGGAAGGAAAGTGAGGCCGACTAAATTATACCGTGAATTTGGACGGTATAAGCAGTCGGGTAAACGTCGGATAAAAAAACGTGGGCCCGGATTATTTAATCCGGTGCCTATTTAATCCAAACGGCACCAAACACCGTACACCGTATTATTAGTACTATCCGGTGCCCTATACGGTGTGCCAAACAGGGCCATAGTATACTAATATTGCCGCGCACACGATTGACACGTCGGAGAAAAAGTCCATTTTTGTATCAAAGGTCATTCCGCGTTTTTATATATTAATATGTGCCCTTTGACTTTTGTAGATTTGCTAATCTTCCCCAAGTAATGAGAAACTTCCCTTCTCACCAATTTTTTTCTCCCAAGATATTGTGTCATTGACTCATTTCCGTGAAGCGAGTTTCGTTGTGAATTTCGTTGTGATATTGTATCTTATCTCTATAGTTATCCACTTGATTTTCTGTTTTGACAGCTACAGTTAGGTTGTTCACGAGTTTATTTGTAGTTCTTATATTCCTCGTTGAAAATAAAGCAAGTTAAATAATAGTATCATATAATCTATTAATTAGTTAGTATTTATGTTTGAATTTTTTTATGTTTTTTATGATTTCACACTCTGAATATAATGCTTTGAAACACGATGGATACAATGAGAATTTTAAGATATTGTAAAAATCATTGATTACACTGAAAGTTACTTAAGAGCACCACCCATACAATGAGAATGGAAACATTGTGTTGATGGCCTAGTTTGAATTTTACTATAAGCTGGATTCCCATTTTGTTTCTTTACCTCTCTTTTATCGTGTTTTACTTTCTTTCTTTCGTTTGTTTGTTTCCTTAACTGAATCATTTATTACATTTAACTGTTTGAGTTAGAAGCCATTGTATTGTGTTTTCGTCGAGACTTTATCATATATAGTATACTAATATTGGTGCATATGTATGGCTTGTTATTTTTGTAGTTTATTCTGGAGAATTATGCTATTATCTGATTTCTTTCGACGTCGTTGCTTGTACTTTAAACTTCTTCGTAAGGCGATAAACTTTACAATTTCTTTACGTTCCTACATAACTAAGGAGTGAATCCAACAAACCAACGGTGGAGCGTCTTCCTCTGCCAACTCTTTTAATGGTCTTTGGTTTAAGATTTGGAAAGCAACGATCCCTTTGAAAGCAAAAGTAGGAATGTAGATGCTATGTTATCCCCACAAGATCCAATTTCCGAAAGTTTCGTATTGAGGTAGATCCTTCGTGTGTCTTATGCAACTCAAATGAGGAGACTACTGCTCATCTCTTGAAAGAATGGCACTATGCTAAATGTGCTTGGTTATCCTCTCCTTTTGGTGTCCACCCAAGATTTGCAACATTATTGTCAATGAGAGATTGGGTAAAGGAGATTTCAGAGCATGCCCCCAGCCCAGTTTGATGGTTTTATGATGATTTGTTTGGCAACACTGTCACCCAGAAATGGACAGCGGTGTCCTCTGGCTGCCTAAAGTGCATGGGACTTTGAGTGAAATGTTGGTGGGGAGAGGATCATCATTTGCGTTTCCTCTAGATTTTTGTGGAAGCTGCATGTAAGAGCTTTCAAGATGTCCTCTCACCTTTGCAGGCAGAGGCCCTAGCTATTCGACAAAGTGTGGCAATGGCGGCAATAAGGGGTTTTCAACGACTTGATATTGAATGCGACTCACTTCAAATTTCGGTAACTATGGACCCGTCACCAAATTGGTCTAGAATTTGGCCAACTTGTTGAGGACACCAAAGCCTACGTCCCTACACTCATTGAAGTTACTCTTATCCACATTCACCGACATGTTAATGGTGTGGCACACCGCCTAGCTGACTATAGTTTGTATATTGAAAATCCTTATTAATGGTATGTGAATCCTCCCACTCTAATTGTAGAGTGTTTGGTGGAGGAACCTAATCTCTTGTAACATTTTCTCTTTCATTGACAAAATCCTATCGTTCCCTTAAAAAAATAACTATTAGCAGATTAATTAAAATAAGAAAATGGAAGAAAAAGACCAACCATTTGAATACTGCAAGTGTTCAAGGATAAAATAAGAAGATTCCATGATTCCATCTTACAATTAAGAATCTCAGGCCTTTTCTTTTCAGCTTTAGTTTGGCTGCTTTGGAGTAAGAATATACCTTCGTTCAGATTAAGCATCTGTTGTCTTATGTTAATAGGATTAAAAATAGGGAACTTTAACGAAAAGTCATCGGTACTGTTCACGTTAACGAAAAAGCCTCGGTACTGTTCATTTTAACGAAAAACCACATTTTTACACTAAAAAGTCAATCCTGAGACTATTCACTTTACTCTTCATTTTGTCCTTATCGTTAAAACTCAAAGTTTTCAAACTTTTTTTATTAATTTTCCTTTTAAAATAAGACATTAAAGTGGTTGGTTGTATAAAAAATAAATAAAAGATTCATCGTCACTTTTTATTTAGGTCAAAATTAACCATGTTCTAAGGTAATAGGACAAGTGCCACCCCAACGGGCCATAATAATTCACCTTGAAAGCACAAATTAATATGAAATATGTCTAATCGATATGTTTTTATTCATAAGTTGGAAATTAGTTTATCATCTTTGTGTGGTTGAAACTTCGACTAATTGCCACAATGAATAGACCAAATATTGCTGGCTTTTCAAGTTGCCTCGTGAATTTGTATACATGTGTTGAAGCCAGTCCAAACATCAATTCGAAAAAGACCAGAAAAAAAATATATAAATATATGTTGTGGTCTATTTTTATCTGACAGAGAGACTAGGGCCGGCGGCAGAGATAGAGGAGAGAGATGTGTGTTTGTAGAATTGTAGGGGAATGTGTGTGTTGTTATCCCTCCTACATTGTGCATTTATTTATAGTAGTACAGGGAGAGAAGATATTCCTTCTCCTCCAAGTAATACAAGTTGTAATAGGAAATGATAACTAGAATAAAATCTAATCTAGGATTTACACAATCATACTTATTCTAGGAATGTTTACAACACTCCCCCTTGAGTGTGCAAATACTTAAGGTAGATTCAGCATCATGCAGAAGTTGAGGAAGTCGACTCGTCGGCATTGATTCCAAGGAACAACGCTTATTCTCAATAAGGTAGGAACTTGCATAAGTAGTAAGTCTCACTAAAAACCATAAGGCTATGGCAAAAACCCGAGTAGGGACAAAATCCATAGTCTAAGGAAAAATGCGTGAGAAATGCAAAGTCAAAAGAAACGTCTACAGGACGTCATCAGGGATATGACCAGCCCAAGGTGGGTGCATCGTTAAAACCTAGTTAGGTAGCAAAAACCCAGTGGGAAAATTGCTCATAATCGTAGGGAAAAAGAGTACATTAAGATCAAGCAAGTATCCAGAAGATACTCCCCCTGAGTTTGACATAATTCCAAAGAGAAATAGCAAAGTTACAACTAAGAAAGTTTACGCATACCAATTCCATGAACAAGCTTCTGAAACGTCACATTCGGTAGTGATTTGGTGAAGAGGTCGGCTAGATTGTCTTGTGATCGGATTTGCGTGACTTCAATCTTCTGATGCTCTTGTTGTTGATGTGTAAAGAAGAACTTCGGCGCAATATGATTGGTGTTGTCTCCTTTGATGTAACCCTTCTTGAGTTGTTCGATGCAAGCTGCGTTGTCTTCAAAAATCGTCGTTGGGGCATTAACGGCGGGATGAAGATCACAGGAGCTTCGAATATGGCCCATTACTGCTCTCAACCAAAAGCATTCCTGAGTTGCTTCATGTAAGGCGAGAATTTCAGCATGGTTATACGAAGTGGCAACTAAGGTCTGTTTAGTTGACCTCCAAGATATTGCGGTGCCTCCAACGGTAAAGACATAACCCGTTTGAGAACGCGCCTTGTGCGGATCAGATAAGTATCCAGCGTCGGCATAACCAACAAGGCGAGAATCAACCCGATGAGCATAGGGTGCGGCATCACTCGAGGATTCGTAGGGATAGAATAAGCCCAAATCCGTAGTACCCTTAAGGTAACGGAAGATGTCTTTCACGCCAGTCCAATGTCTGCGTGTTGGTGCATTGCTGTATCTTGCCAAAAGATTAACAGCGAAGGAGATGTCGGGTCTAGTGCATTGAGCTAAGTACAATAAAGCGCCTATCGCACTTAGATAAGGAACTTCAGACTCCAAAATCTCTTCATCATCCTCCTTCGGACGGAAGGGATCTCGCTTTGCATCTAGCGTACGAACGACCATAGGAGTACTCGAAGACTTCGCTTTATCCTCATTAAAACGACGCAGCACCTTCTGGGTGTAGTTCGATTGATGTACTAAGATTCCATCCGAACAATGCTCTATCTCGAGACCGAGACAATATCGAGTTTTACCTAGATCTTTTATCTCAAATTCCGACTTCAGGTGCGAAGCAGTTCTCGCGAGCTCTTCAGGAGTTCCGATGAGATTCATGTCATCGACATATACTGCAACAATCGCAAATCCGGAATGTGACTTCTTAATGAACACACAAGGGCATAGTTCGTTGTTCACATATCCCTGACTAGTCAAATACTCACTCAGACGGTTATACCACATTCTTCCGGATTGTTTCAAACCGTATAATGAACGCCTCAGCCGAATTGAGAGCGTGTTCCGGGGTTTGGAAATATTTGAACCAGTCAATGTAAGTCCTTCGGGAACTTTCATATAAATTTCCGTATCAAGATCCCCATAGAGATACGCGGTTACTACGTCCATCAGCTGCATATCCAGTTTTTCGGAAACTACCAAACTGATAAGGTATCGAAAAGTAATCACATCCATAACGGGTGAGTAAGTTTCGTCATAGTCAATCCTGGGGCGTTGTGAGAAACCTTGTGCTACAAGACGAGCTTTGTAACGCACAATTTCGTTCTTCTCATTATGCTTCCGAACGAAAACCCACTTGTAGCCAACGGGCTTCACATGTGAAGGAGTAGGAACTACAGGTCCAAACACCTTACGTTTCGCAAGTGAATCAAGTTCGACTTGGATTGCTTGTTTCCAGTTTGACCAATCAGCTCTACGTCGACATTCATCAACGGAACGCGGTTCAATGTCATCGCTCAACATGATCTCAGTAGCTACTGCAAATGCTAATGCATCGTCGACAATCATCTCATTTCTACGCCACACATCATCTAAGCTAGCATAATAGACCGAAATCTCACGATTCTCGGGAGGAGGATTCGTCTCTTCAAGGACGCTTCCATAATCTAGAATTTCCTCATGAGTTGGGTAAAATGAGTAAGCGATAGTCGGATTCACGGTAGGCTCTTCATGACCTTGTGCCGTGGTTTTCCTCTTTCGGGGGTGTGAATCCTTTGAATCAAGGGGTCTGCCACGCTTTTGTGTAGGGGCAGATGATTGGCTAGCCGCTAATGTACGTGGATCACCAGAATTGGCGTCTCGGGCTTCTAGGAGGGTAGTCCGTCGTACATTTGGTACATCTATCTTTACAGGCGTATTCGCAGCTGGAATATGTGATATTGTCACGCGCGCTAGATCGGTGAAAGCATCTGGCATGCTCTGAGCTATGCTCTAGAGATCTAATATGCGCTGCACTTCAGCTTCAGACTGAGCGGTGCGAGGATCTAAATGAGACAAAGTGGGAGTCGTCCACGATAATTCGCGTCGTTCATTAGGAACGTTGACGTTCTTATCTCCCCCTAACGACGGGAAGACTGTCTCATAGAAGTGACAATCCGCGAAACGAGCGGTAAACAGATCGTCTGTCAAAGGTTCTAAGTAACGAATAATCGAAGGAGAATCATATCCGACATAGATTCCCATCCTTCGCTGAGGCCCCATTTTTGTACGTAAGGGCGGCGAGATCGGCACATAGACCGCACAACCAAAAACGCGCAGATGCGATATGTTGGGTTCGCATCCGGTGACCAACTGAAGGGCACTAAATGGTTGTGTCGCAACAGGCCTCAGGCGGACCAACTTTGCTGCGTGCAATATTGCATGGCCCCAAGCAGCGATCGAGAGCTTGGTACGTATGACCAACGATCTGGGTGTGAACATGGGGTACATGATGTTCAACTTCAACCCCAACCGACATGCAATAGTCATCAAAAGTTTTAGATGTGAATTCTCTAGTATTATCCAATCGAATAGATTTGATCGGATAATCAGGGTGGTGAGCCCTGAGCTTGATAACCTGAGCCAACAGTTTAGAGAATGCAGCATTCATTGTGGACAATAAGCACACGTGTGACCAACGTGTAGAAGCGTCGACCAAAACCATAAAATATCTAAATGGTCCGCAGGGAGGTTGAATCGGTCCACAAATGTCCCCCTGAA
Source organism: Malus fusca (assembly GCA_035220775.1). Taxonomy (NCBI): domain Eukaryota; kingdom Viridiplantae; phylum Streptophyta; class Magnoliopsida; order Rosales; family Rosaceae; genus Malus; species Malus fusca. Next base: position 40,587,821 of record CM069069.1, read on the forward strand.
TCCGTTGTAGAAAAATGGGAGGATTCGAACGAATCTTGTCATAAGAAGGCTTAGTAATAAGCTTTCCCATAGAACATGTTTGACATGCAATTTCATGGATCGAACCTAAGCTTCGGGTTAATGGATGCTCGTGTGAAGTTTTGAGGATACGGCGCATCACTATTCGTCCAGGATGTCCCAAACGATCATGCCAAAGTGTAATTTCGTGCGCGGTCCCTGTGGTAGGGCAGGCCACATAGTGGCATTCTATGAGGCGTATGGTCGTAGTATACAAACCACTCGGGTTACGCTCCATCTTCTCTAGAATACGCTTCTGGCCATATTCGTAGGAAGTTACACACAGAAATTCAACTCTGTTTTCTACGTGGGTTTCAGCGTGGTAATTGTTATCTCTAATGTCCTTGAAACTTAGTAACGTTCTTCCGGAACGTGGAGAATAGAGTGCCTCAGCAATGGTCAAGATTGTACCATTGGACAACATTATACGTGCCTTACCGTATCCTTCGATCAGGTTGGATGGGCCTGAGAGGGTTGTCAGAGGTACATTCTTAGATACGAAGTTAGTGAAATAGATGCGTTCACGCAAAACAGTATGCGTGGTTGCACTATCTGCCAGACAACTAACTTTCCCACTAGTTATACCTAGAATGAAAAATTAATTTGAATCGGTCACATGCATAAAAGTTTAGAAAAACAAGTATCAATTCAAAATAATTTCATTTATTCAAGGATTAAAAACTTAATATACAAAATAAATCGCCAACTAATAATCCAAAACATAAAGGAAAATTGTTCAAAATCAACCAAAAAACAAGGTGGGGTTCGGCCACTAGGTGGAATTCGGCCCCAATTGTCTTATTTCAACTGAAAAATAAGTCTATGTCTAAGATTCTAATCTTCCATAGGAGTGGTATCCTCCTGAAAGTCAGAAACCTCCATCTTTGTAGTCTCCGGTTCGTCCACTTGCATGAAGTTTGATTCAAACTTCTTACGACTAGAATGATATTCATCTACAACCTTCTTGGGAGCACGGCAAATACGGGACCAATGGTCCTTTGAACCACAACGATAGCACATATCGTCATTCATTGTGGCAGGTGCTTTGCCCTTATTCTTGAAGTTCGGGGCTTTGGGAGCGAGGTTTGGGCGCTTCTGGGCTTTGTTTCCTCCCTTGGATGGGCATTGGCTCTGTTGACCTTGGTGGGATGGCTTCTGGCCACCCTTACCACGCCTCTTTTGGCGTTTTGGGTGCTGATTAGTGCTATAATGTGCTTCAGGCACAGCAGTAGCCCCAGTAGGTCGAGCTTGATGATTCTTCATCAACAGCTGGTTCTGCTTTTCAGCAAGAAGTAAAACAGAGATCAAATCCGAGAACTTAGTGAACTTCTGAGCTCTATATTGTTGCTGCATGACAATATTAGAAGCAGAGAAGGTCGAGTAGGTATTCTCCAGGAGATCATTTTCAGTCAAAGTTTCATTGCAAAACTTGAGAAGTGATCGGATTCGACAAACTTCAGAATTATATTCATTCACAGACTTAAAGTCTTGGAAGCGCAAGTGCTGCCAGTCGTGTTTTGCTTCAGGCAAGAATATGTCCTTTTGGTGATCGAAACGATCAGCCAAAGCGACCCATAATGCACGTGGATCCTCCTCAGCAAGGTACTCAGTTTGCAGAGCATCATGAATATGTCTTCGGATGAAGATCATAGCAGTGGCTTTTTCAGCTTCGCCAACAGGTTTATCTGTTGCTTCTTCAATAGCATGACGCAAGTTCTTTACAGTGAGGTGGAGCTTCACATCTTGAACCCACTTGAGGTAGTTCCTTCCAGAGACCTCCAAAGCGGTGAAGTCGAGTTTGTTCAAATTCGACATGTTCCTATCACAAAATAGATGGACAAGATGTGGTTAGTGTAATGGAGAAAAATCAATCCATTCACATAGGAGTATAACATACAGGTTCTAATAGACATGTATTGGTTTAATTTCGCATGAAAAACTTCGGGTTTCATGGGTGATATGTTTAAGTGAAAACTTCAGGTTTTCAAACAATGCATGTTTATAAGAAACTTCGGGTTTCAAAGTAATTATGAACTTCAGGTTCATATATTCCTGCAGGCAAACACAAATATATATGCAAACAAATATGCAACAAATATTGTATGCAAAAATATTGTATAATGATAATTGAATTAATTTATGTGGTCTTCGGGGCCTAAAAACATAGGCAAAACCCACAGGTGGCTTATGGAGCTCACAGGGAGACATGGGCAAGGGGAATGGGCTGCTGTGTGCAGCACCAAAAAAAAAATTTCTTTTTTTCTTGTCGGGCTAGGCCGCTGCAAGCGAGCCCAGAAAACAAAACAATTTTTTTTTTCTTCGGCACGGGCTGGGTCGTGACATCTCAGAGCAGCAGCAAGCCCAAAAGGGCGCTGATGCAGGCCGAGGGACAGGAGCCCACTGGGGCTCGGGTTTTTTGGGATCAAACACCCCAGCGAGTGCTGGGTGTGTGTCGCCGGAGAAGAACACCGGACCTGGCGCTTCTGGCGTCGGTCGGGGTTTTGTTGAAGACTCGATTTGAGTCATGGTGACCATGGGGGTGAACGGAGATTTAAAAAAATCTCGATATTCATTGTAAAACCCTAGAAATTCGATTGTAATTTCAAAAAAAATTGAATTTTCAGACAAAAATTCGTCAGGGACGACTGCAGGTCGTCGGGGGTAACTGGGCATGGTTGCAGGCCATGTTGGTTAACGATTTCAAGGGTGGCGACGCCTGCTGGGCGTCGGGTCTGGGTGTTGGGCCTGGAGCCGTGGCTCCAGGATTGGTTCTCGGCTCGGGTTCGAAGAACCCTAATTCCCCAATCGCAAAAAATTTTCAATTCAATTATATTATATGCATGTATAATTCTAATGAATCACATATTTACGTTGATGCATATGCAAATAACAGTTTCAATGCATGTACATATGTAAGATTCAGTTCATGACAAATATCAAATTCACATAATTGTAGCAATTTTGGTGATGAAGGATACACAATTTATGTAGAATCTAAAATACGTTAAACGTAAAGTTGGGTCATGCATCATGGTGAATGTTCATGCTATCAGGGCTTGCAAAATATCGAGTTAAAAACCGTTGTTTGGAAAGAACCTAATTGCATGATGATATGGATGAACTGGTTTGTTGCAGAAAAAAAAAATCTCCAACGTCAGATTCCTAAGCGCAGCGGTATGAGCGTGCTGATAACGTGTTGTGGTCTATTTTTATCTGACAGAGAGACTAGGGCCGGCGGCAGAGAGAGAGGAGAGAGATGTGTGTTTGTAGAATTGTAGGGGAATGTGTGTGTTGTTATCCCTCCTACATTGTGCCTTTATTTATAGTAGTAAAGGGAGAGAAGATATTCCTTCTCCTCCAAGTAATACAAGTTGTAATAGGAAATGATAACTAGAATAAAATCTAATCTAGGATTTACACAATCATACTTATTCTAGGAATGTTTACAACAATATAGAGATAATAGTTGCAATTGTCATTAATTTTAGCTCAATTGAATCTTTGGTTCCTGAATTTTTAATTCGTGAGTATCGAATCATTGATCTCGAACTTGGAATAATGTGGAGTAATAATTATTTTGGGTAACTTTGTTTCCATCCATTTTTTGCCTCCTTCAACCCTTCACTTTGGATGAGATTTATAACGGAGTTAGTCAGAAAGACGATTGTTCCAAATGATAACAAATTCAGCGACCAATACCCATAAATTTTTTGTTCAAAACCAAAGCTCCAATTGGGCAAAATTGAGGTACATTGCTTCAATTATATCCATAAAACATTACAAGAAATATTATAGCTCGCTAACTTTCATTCGTTCCACCATTTTTTCATCTGTTTATTGCTGACCACTCTTTTAATACAAGACAGTCTCACATACAAATTATTAATTTTTATTGAAAATATGGTCGATGAATAAGGTGCAAATGACATTAACAATTCTTGTTTTGATAGCATCCATCCTCGGGGTATTGCATGAATATATATAATATGCCAATACCAATTGAACTTGATTGAGTATCCACTGCAACAAAACTCTTATTCCTCCATCTTTTATGGAATGTTATATACTGATGAAGACGATGATTGCATCACATTAATTTTTTTTCCCCTTTAAGATAAGCTAGAATCTGAAATATAGAGAAGGGAAAAACACACCAATTATCAGCAATTAAACACGTTTATAGAGAATGGTTGGATTCGTGGCACCTCTTCTTTTACATATTTTTTTACAAATATTTGTAGGGCTCACTTTGTAATGTATTTCAACGTTACCATATAGAAAGTTGAGGTTCCACTATAAAACTAATTGGCAATATGGGAAATAGATCAACTTACTCATAAGCCATGCAAGGTCCCTCCTCCCATCAATGTGAGATTCATTCTCAAACACGCTTTCAAACGTGTGGCGAATTTTCAAGCTTAACACATGAATAACACAAACGGGGCGAATTTTCAAGCCTAACACACAGATAACACAAATGGGATGACGTGGAGCACGTGTGGCATTGAGCTTCACACATAGGACAACTTGCTCTTGTACCATGAAGAAAGTTGAGATTTCACCATAAAACCAATTGGCAATATGGGAAGTAGCTCAACATGTTATAAGCCCTTGCAAGGTTTATCATTTCACCAATGTGGGACTCTTTTTACCTTCACATTCTCACATCTTCTAGGTCTACCAAAAATCACCCAAATCGAAACCATATGACCATTGGATTAAGGGGGATTTCTTTATAGAATCGTGTTAGTGATTTTCCTAAACTACAAATGAATGTCTTAATATTTTTGGATTTGTCTAATTTTTTTAAGGATGATTTATGAATGATGTTTTAAAAGATAGACGATTCGGCTTGTTGAAATATATTACAAAGTGGATCCCACATAAATATGTGTAAAAAATTGTGTTAAAAAATGCTGTTACGTATCTGTCCCTAGAGATATATAATCTGTAGATATTTAATGAAATACCTCGCTCATGCATGGTCGCGAATCTGGACTCGTCTCTATGCACTGAGATGCAGTATACATAACTCTAAACATTTCATGTATGTCTGCGTCCCACTTTTCATCTAATAACTCGTGGAATGCTCCTTTCATCAACAATGGACGGGCCTATATATATAAGCCAAAGATCAATATTAGGTACTGACATGTAAAAACAAAGTCATCTCCGAATGGAGAAGAACTTTCATGCAATGAGATGTTACTATGATGATATTTTTGAAGTTAGTCACATTTTTATATGCGAAGTTAAAGCTCGGAACAATATATGAACAATTAACTTGAGATATTGATGCAAAGTATGCAGCCTATAAGGGAAATAGCTTAATTTACTAACCCATTCAATTAAAGTTTTGTCGTCCCGTGGCACAGATGTTTTGCAAAACAGCCTCAAAAGCAAGATTCCATAGGAGAAGATGTCGGATTTTAATCGAACACATGATTCCAGGTCTATATAATCGCGGAGGGAAAACCTTATAAACACCAAAATATATAACGAGTCAATGTACATGAGTAAACTTTTAAGCTATTAAATATAGATTTATGCATACTTTTTGTTGGGGATTGGCTTTGACAATTGCTTAAGATGAAGCCATGTAGCTTTCCCGAAGCCAGAGATCTATTACAAGCACACAGTTGATTTAAATTAGACAAAGCATCCTTACTATATAATGTGAAAATAAATCAAATGAAAATTTGGGCTAATTAATTTCGAAAATTCACCAGCGGACGTAAATCACGTTGCAGAAAAATATTGCTGATGAGTAATTCGCCGTGAACAATAGGGCCCTGAGGACATTCTTCATGCATATATCGAACCCCTCGGGCAATTTCTATTGCTATCTTCAGTCTATCTTGAAATGTCAATATCAAGTGTTTTGCTACAGAACATGTGCCTGCAGTAACAGTAATACAACATATATTGATTAAGTAAACAAACATAGCGAATTACGAATATAATTAGGGTGGTATTTTATTGACACTCTAAAATAGTCAATCACGCTTTTGAACTGCTAAAAAAAAACTAACCGTTGACATGATTATGATGAAACTTAATTACTAATTTACCATAGAGGTTTGTTTCCAACGAGCCTCTTTTCGCAGAGGGAAATATGAGAATCATAGTATTGTCACAATTGCAGTAACCAGCGAGGCTCAATATATTCTTGTGATGCATAGACAAGGCCGCTTTCTTTTCAGCTTCAAGAACGCCCCTACTATTACCAGGAGAAGTACTAGTACAAGCAGTCGTGTTGTATCTCATCACCATTACTTGTGACCCATAAACAGGCTCCCAGAATCCCTCATACACCGAATAGTCACTCTTCTCATCAGCAAGAATCCTTGTCCTAAACCCAAATGTCATATCTTCAACTGTTTCCCAGCTCACCTTTAGGGGTTGCCCTAGCACAAAATCAGGCTGATCACTGAATCTTCTTGAAGAATTATTGTAGTTATGCAGAGAAGCCTCATCTAGAACCTTTTGATCACTTTCTTTATGTGCCTCCAGCGTCATGTTCCCTATTGATCTATTTAATTTTCTTCTCTTACCCCTCCTGCAATGTTGCTCACGATCCCTTCCCGAGCTTATCGTCGGTTCATGTAAGAAGGTAAATACAAAAATGGATCCCTGATCAACACTCGGTACAAGAGACGCATTGCGTTGCAGTGGACCAGTTTCTATGAGTTGGAAATGATCATTGGGGTACTGTTTAGTAATCAGAAATTAAATCATAGTTATTACCACCTAAAACCAAGAAAGACGTGATTAACTATTCCTTGGTCGGACGGACGGCTGGAGGAATATTGTCTTATAGCTTTTTTTATTACTAAATGTTCCGGCCGTTTGCTTTTAAGTTTTAAATTTGATCACCAATATTGTGAAGTCGACTTAGTAGTATTTGGTTATCCTTGTCAAAACTTGTAATTATTTATCACATATGCTCTTTAGATCAATTTTCATTAGATTAGAATTTAGAATACTTGGTATTGAAGTCTGAGTTATGAAAAAATTAAAGTGTAAATGGTGTTGCCTCAACTCAAGTGAGATTTGTATATGCATATGCATTTCACGTTTAAATTTCTTATGCGAATGAGGATCCTCTTTGTGAGGATCCTGGGGATTCTCCATTCACGTCGTTCATCGTATATCGTGACGTCAGTTTTCGTCATGTACTATTTATATTCAATTTTAAATAAAAAAAATTACAATGATTTCTGACCGCACGATGTACAATAAAAGAATGTGATTAAAGGATCCCCATAATCTTCATTCTTCTTATGCATTCTGATTAATGAAATTGTCTAGTCAAGTTCTACATGTATTTTGCATATGATTTTTGGCACACATTTTTAGAAAACCCACATGGGATGACCTAACAACTTTTGCCCGAGAATTAGTCTTTTACCATTGATCTTTTCATATTGTTTTTGCATTTGACACATGTCTTGTGGTGTATTTGGTTGCTACAAACAAAAATATCCTGTGGTGTATTTGGTTGCTACAAACAAAAATATCTTGGTTAATTTTAATAGGGTTGGAGGATCTCATTTCCTCCTTGGTTAGAAAAATTATATTTTCAATAGTGTTTTAAGTTCCCCAAGCCTCCTCTTTGTGTTCTTCACAAACCCTAGCTCCAACCACCTTTTTCATGCGTTAAATCTTGTGCGAACTCTTCTACATCATTTCTGAAAATGTGTGCATTCTTCATGGTTAAACTTATTTTCAAATCTTCATATAGACCTTAGTTTTGGATTCTCAGTTAATTTCTTCTTTTCAACTGTTTGATTGAAGAAACTAACTTGTCAGCATTTGAATTCATAGTTGCATGTTCTTTCATATCTTCATATTATTTGCATGGTTCATGCTTCGTCTCGATGCCATAAGGTGATGAGCTCAACGGATGAAGTTGCTTTCCTGAAGTCTGAAGAGTACTCCAGCTAGTGTAAGATAAGGTTGCACAAAGGTACAAGTTACTCTTTAGAATAGGTCTAGGAATTTAGCTTATTGTGGTTAACTTTGTATGAACCTTATTTTACACTAGTGCACTGGACTCCCTGGAGTACCCAGTTTCTTTTAAATTAGTTAAGGATTTTTCCGGTCAAAACCTATTGTATACACTTCCCCCTAACTTGCTTGCATATCTAGTTATTAATTAGCATAATGAACTTATATGAATGTGAATGTGTTCAAGTTTGTGAATTCATGTTGTGAGATATATCTGGGTAAAAGTTGTTAGTTGGACATTCTAATTAATTAAGTTTATTTTTCAGAATTGTGTTTTCATAGCTGGCAAACTTGTATCTAGTTGACTAGCTCCCCTGACTAGTATACTGTGCAAAATTTAACTTTTATTTGCAAGATATTCCACTTGGTACTAATGTCAAATATTGCCCATACATTCATACTAATGTCATCACACTTCATTAACATATTAACATACTAAATATGGACATGGTATGGTCCAACGAGCTAAAATATGTTATCTAACTTTTTTTCTTTCACACATTATCTCCACTTTTTGAAAATGCTTGGGAGATCACATTTTGTAAACCACATTTGAACTATGGAACCTACTTGTGTTGTGGTCTCTACCTCTATTAGAGAGATAGTTTAGGTTTTGTTTACAAAATATGGTCTCCCTAATATTACCCCACTCTAGTTTTTGTGCTAATTAACTGTGAAAAATGCTAGAGAGGCCATGTTATTAGACCACATAATGTGACAGTTGATGATTAGATACATTCTTTAATAATTTAAACAAAGAATCCAAACATCAACTGCCACATTTTGTGATCTACAAAATATAATTTAAGTAGATGGTCTCTCTAGCATTACATATTAACTATATAGCATAGTGCAACAACATTGTTTTGATTATAGCAGAAGAACATTGTATTTATGAAAAAAATTTGTCTGGGCACGCATAAAATTTCATCATGCATTTATATTTCTCTTTATACGAAATTTACTTTGTGATTATATATTTGAAATGCGTAATGACATTTTTTAAAGTGTTAAACGTTTATATGAACAAAATTTGACTAGGTTAAGAAAGTGGTGTTGTTAGGGACTTCCTTTTTTCTTCTTTTGATTAACACTGAGACCCAACACAAATACACTAGACCATAAATAATTTACAGACAATACTTAACCGGCAATAGTAGGATCTTATTTTTTGAGCAAAATTGGCATTACCAGACAGTAGCGGAGTCAGGAATTTATAACGATGGGGTCAAAAAATTGCTTTAGAAAATTGTGCATACTTCCATTTATAATTGTCAACGAGGTGTTCTCATATTTTGGAACGTCGTATCACAACATCCTTATCAATAGAATCAAATATATATTTTTCAGTGTACATATACAATCAAACTATCATTCAACCATTCATCACACATCCTATTACGATGTAGATTCTTCACAACATTCATCACCGAAAAAGCTTTTCCAATGGAAGCAGTTACAACAGGTTAAATCAATGTTTTATTCACTAGCAATTACACCAAGGGATACTGTTTATCCCTCTTTGTCTCCACCAACTTTTGTGCAAGACTACTTATTCCTTTCAACATGAAAATTTCATTATGCAAACGCATGTCAGAAATATAATTCTTTAGTTAATCTTCAAGAAATGTAAGGTCCATATATATGAAACTTTTTAGATAAAATTGAGCAAGATGAACTCAACCATATAATATAAGTTTGATCACATTAACAACCACTGACTCAACCAAAACTACAAGCAGTAAAAAAAAAAAAAAAAACCTAATTCGACACTTTTAGTCTTCAGTGTTTAAGGCTTGGTTAATGGATTTACGTTAATTAACTAACGGAAAATTATGTCCAATGCCGAATGAAATTTGTAATTAACTAATAGAAAATTATGGATTATAGAATTAACTGATGAAATTTTTTCTAATAATATTTCATTTGTTGCTGATAAATAATATTCGAATGCCCAATATTTCATATGCTGCTGCTATAGGGGTCAAAAAAAGTTCAAAGGATAAATTTATTACAAACTTAATAGGGTCAAGGGATGCCAATAAGGGCAGATCCTGTTAAGAATATCGCGTTTAAGAATGGGAAAAATAAGAACAAACTCCGGAAATCGAAAAACAAATAACTAAGATAAATAACACCAAGAGTTTACGTGGTTCGACAATATGTGCCTACGTTCACGGGACAGCAACAACAATCTTTCACTATATCAATAATGAGTACAACCAATAATCTTGCCAAATCTCTAGAACTAGGACTTGACGAAAAACCTGAATGAACAAGAACAAGAAATACACACTCTCTTTTATTTTCTCTCGCACACACTTTGCCCCTTCTTATAGACATAATAAAGATCTTCTTCAATAAGGATTATTAATCCTAATTGAAAACTAGTTATAAAACCTACTCCAATTGAGAAAATAACTCCAATTGGGTAAACAACTCCAATTGGGAAAACAACTCCAATTGGGAAAACAATTTAATCCTCTAGGACTATTAATTCCCAATAGACTTAGGACAACTTATCATGGGCTGAAAAAAACCCAACAATCTCCCCCTCCAGACCATGAGGAAGGTATACCAAAATAGGATTGCTTCTCTTGACCAAACTCCCATTGATCGAATTTTTCATGACCAGACTCCTCCTGATCGAATTACCCATAACCAAGCTCCCCTTGATCGAACTACTCATTAACCAAGACCCTCTTGATTAGACTTCTCTTGACCAGGCTCCCCTTGATCAGAACTACCATCGTCATTGGCAAAGGCAATTATAGACTTCTTTGCCAGAAAACAATCAATCATCTGCATTAAAGAAACTTTTCATCGTAAGTCACAACACATGCAGTATTGTTCCCATCCTTTTGCTCCTTTTTCCATTTACGACAATGCTTCTTCATGTGACCCTTTTTCCCACAATAGTGGCAGTCGCCATTGAATCTCATCTCACCATAATTTTTATCTGTTTTCTCTGTGACAAAGAGTTGTCCAGCACCTGCACCTGAAGCTTTTCTCTTGTTTCTTCATTAAACATGTTATCCTTAACAACATCCATAGACAGTACACCATTAGAAGCTGAATTGCTTACAGTTACGACGAAGGTTTCCCAACTATCTGGCAAGGATCCTAGCAATAAAAGTGTTAGCAGCTCTTCTTCAATATTCAAACCCATAGTGGTTACCTGATTGATCACGTTATGAAAGTTGTTCAAGTGCTCGGTTACACTAACATCGACAAGCTCTTTGATAAGGAATGCTTTCTTGGCAGCGGTCTTCTTCTCAAATAGGGATTCTAACTTCTTCCAAAGAGCTTGCGCATCAGTTTCTTTAGACACATGGTGATAGATGCTCTCATCCACCCATTGTCTAATCGTAACAATAGTTTTACGATTCATCTTGGTCCGATTGGCATCAGACATATTTTCTGGCTTGCTATTAATACCTTTATTGGCTCATGGAGATCTTTACAATAAAGCATGTCCTCCATTCTTGATTTCCACGTAACCCAGTTGGAGCGAGTGAGTTTCATCATAATTGCACCCTCCATTCTAAACGGATATCAGCCAAACCTGGCTCTAATACCACTTGTTGAGAATATCGCGGTTAAGAATGGGAAAAACATGAACAAACTCCGGAAATCAAAAAATAAATAACCAAGATAAATAATACCAAGAATTTACGTGGTTCGGCAATATGTGCCTACGTCCACGGGACAGTAACAACAATCTTTCACTATATCAATAATGAGTACAACCAATAATCTTGCCAAATCTCTAGAACTAGGACTTGACGAAAAACCTGAAAAAACAAGAACAAGAAATATACAATATCTCTTTTCTTTTCTCTCGCACACACTTTGCCCCTTCTTATAGACATAATAAAGGTCTTCTTCAATAAGAATTATCAATCCTAATTGGAAACTAGTTATGAAACCGACTCCAATTGAGAAACTAACTCCAATTGGGAAAACAACTCCAATTGGGAAAACAATTTAATCCTCTAAGACTATTAATTCCCAATAGACTTAGGACAACTTATCATGGGTTGGAAAAAACCCAACAGATCCACCTTGGGGCAAGGTGGGTCAGCTGACCCTTACAAGCTCAGAAATCTTTCATGGAAGAGCTAGGTGTTGCCTTACAAAAATCTGAGATGCCTTTGAAAACTGACCCTCCAACAATTGCTCGACGAATTACCTATGTTGACACTGATTGGGTAGTTGCTAGCTATGCCTTAGTATGTGCTATAGGCATATGACGATAGACTTACTCGACATATGTTAGCATATGTTGACATGCTTGCTCCAAAGCTATCAACATCAGTCGACATGATCGCTCAGAAGCTGTTGGCATCTGTCAACAAGCATGCAATATGACTTGGTATATGACCTTAGGCTTATCGAGGCTTGATGACATGCCAATTTGCATGTTATTTCGTCCAAAAAATTTTGGATGCTGCGCACGATATTCTACTGACCCCCCCCCCTAAATGATTTTTCTTGGATCCGCCATTGGATGTCAATGCCACTGCATTGGCTCCGCTACTATTATTAGATATGGGATATTATATATAAGTGATCAGATCCATATTGTTACTGCATAAAGTTTACTATATAACATGAATATATATAGTACGTGCATATATACATAGGTCGAGAGAAATCACAGTGGACAGAGAAAGAAGAAAAAGCATCGATTGGTTAGTTAACATATTTGCTTAATATTGAGTATTGATATGTTGTACACAGAGATGATCGAGTTTATATATCCATAACTAATTTAACGGCAGAGTGGTGGGTTCTGTACGCCCTTTGATGTAATCTTGGCGTTGAAACACTCAGATGTAAGCGCCGTGCTTTTCGTACTGGTGCCCTGGTAGGAAAAGTTAATGTCGGTCAACTCAACGCCCTCGCATGGTTTTGCAGAGCTGCAAGCTAACGAAACGGCAACGTTTCTGGCTGAGGTGCCCCTAATGTTTCTGAAGTGAACGTCACTGATCTTCCACTTTGATGCTGGTCCAGAAGGTGGTCCAGCTGCTTCCTGCATGCATGCAGTACCAAAACAATAAATTACATACAATAAATTACGATTAATTAACTTAAAGTTGGTGCAATAATTATGCATGAGCTGCGCATGAACATGAATACGTACGCTCTTTTTCTTCCCACCTTGCAGTGCCTAAATAAATTAAACAAGTTTAAAAGTGAATTAATTTGATCCTTTTAATGAAATTAATTAGCATTAGTTTAATATAATACGTGTGCATGCATGCGTACCTTCTTTTTTCCTGCTCCTACCTTCTTTTTTAATCCTGCTCCTACCTTCTTTTCTAATCCTGCTCTTACCCTCTTTTTATTTCCTGACACTACCATCTTTTTATTTCCAAAGAAGTTTTTCTTTACCTTCTTCTTGGCACCATAGTTCTGATCTATGATAATAGGGTTTTGAACTTGGTCCATGATAATGTCTTCGTAGATGATTCCGGTCGCTTCTCCTGCACTTTCGCCAGCCCAAGTCTTGATTCTGGCACCGTTGGTGGTGTTTCTGAATGTGCAGTTGCTCACGTAAATCTGACTGACGCTCAGTTCGTCCGCGTACTTTCCGAGGCTCCCGATGCTGATGCCATGTCCTGGACCACAGGTGACGTTCTTAACGGTGATATCATGAGAGCCTTGGCCGATGGAAACGCAGTCATCGCCAGTTGCCATAACGCTGTTAAGCACTTTGATTTGGCTCGAAGTGCTGATGTGCAGGCCATCTGTGTTAGGGCTATCTCCAGGAGCAATGAGGTGGACATTGCTCATTGTCACATTTTTGCAGCCGAACATGTGTGTGTGGAAGAATTTGCTGTTTAAGGATGTGATCCCTTCGATCAGGGTGTTGTTTACTTTGTTGAATTTAAGTGACTGCATGCATGCAACAATTGAATCAAAGAAATGGTCGCCGTCATCACTTAAAATATAACTCGAAATTGGAGAACATAATCGGAGATGTTACGCTAGATAGCTCACCGATGGGGCATTAGAAGCGCTGCTGGATTCCTTGTTATCTTTGGTTTTCCATACATTCTGACCTTGCCCGTCAAAAGTTCCGTCACCGGTGATGATCAAGCCGTCAACCAACTCAAATGTAAACCACTCGGGAGAGGAGTATTGACTGAGATCAGTGCTGGCTTTGACATATCCTTGAACTTCAACGACGATGGGCTCAGTTGAGCTGTTGCATGGCCCTTGGAACACCACAGGTCCTGTCAAGAATGTTCCTTTGGGGATCACAACCTTAGTTGGACCACTGTAGTTTCCTCTGCATGCGGCTACCCACGTCCGGATGAATGCCTACATACAACGTAATATTGTGTTATCAATCCGTGAATTCAAATTACAGAATAACGAGATATAGCATTGAATTGAAATTGTGTTATCGATTTCTAGAATCTCACCGATCCATTTTCCTCTTCAGGGCTTTCACCCGCTCCGGTTTCATCCGGTCCAGATTCATCAGCAAAACTCTCCTCCACAGAACCACCGGGGAGGCCTGGTATACCTCCACCGGGCAGTTCCTGTACACTCAACTTGCCAACAACATTAGCCTTGCTACCTCCTCCTTTCATCTGGTCTTCGGTCTTAGCACCGAATGCCGTGACATCAAACACTTTCCTATTGGTGGCGTCGAGAACGCTCCGGCGGGCACCAGCCCTATAAAGATGTCCACGGGATGTAGATTGGGCCACGCAAGAAAGCAAAGCGAAGCCGAAAAGAAACACAGCCTTTGCTGATGCTCTTCTTGCAATGCCCCGCATATTTGGCAACCTCAATCCCATAGACATCTTTCTACGTACAGATTTATTTTTTTTACCTTTTTATTAAAAAAACACTCTTTTTTTTGCTTTATTACAAGAGTGGACAATGCGGGGCCTCTATATATCAATCTCCATCTATTTTTAGAAGCTCCAACCGCAAAACGATCTTAAACAAAACGCGATTTTATTGTTTAATTTCAACGGTAAATCTATGTTTAGTCATGTAAAAAATAGTAAACGAAGACCTATTTGGTTGTTTTTTCTTTGGTAATTAACCTATTTGGTTGTTTTGTGATCCCCTACACCACTTATTCAAAAGAAAATCCTACACTTTCTGGTTTACAGGAAAAATGTTACTTTTATCTTTTTTTTTTATACTACATTTGTACCATGTGCGGGTGAGCTTTACGTTCATTAAAGATGTGATACAAATGTGGTCAGAAAAATGTGGTAAATGTACTATTACTCGGCTTGCAGACCATTAGAATGCGGGACCCACAAATCAAAGCATTTCTTCTTTTTACAAACTTGGGCCAAAGTAGGCCCAAATGATTTGTGATTTAGAGCTCGGCATTGAGGCTTTGAGATGATCTTTTGAATTGGTTTTGACAAAAATCACAAACTCGCAACTTGGGCCAAGTAAAGTCCACAAAGTAAATCCCGTTTGAAAAGATTTTTTTCTAAATAATTTTCTTCATATAAGTGTTTTTATTAAAAAAAAAGGTTGAAATTTTTTATAAAAATAAAAATAAAAATATTTTTATGGAAGTTTTTTCTTTTGTTGTCCGTAAATGTTTTAAACTTAAAAAAAAACACTTTTAAATAGGCTCTAATTGGAGCAATTTTGAAGTCTCGAGTTCTAGACTATGTCATTCATGCGACCATCACACAAATAATTTCACCCAAAACCATCCCCCTGCACTACGACTTCACTTACCTCTCTCTTGGTTCCAACCACCATGGCTTCGCCAAATAGCTCACTTCATGTGACGTCGAGATCAAAATTTTTATCCCCAAATTAGTGTAAGCAAATGTAATTCGTGATTCAACTCGGGTTCATTTCTCACCTGCCGGACCGTGTCATCCCTACAACTCACACACACGCAATTTCACCTAGAGCCATCCCCCCGCATTACGACCTCACTCGCGTCTCTCTTGGTGCCACCCTCCATTTCTTGGTCGAATAGTTCAATAAATATTATAATACAAATAGTTGAATAATTGGAAAAAAAAAAATACTTTTAACCACTTTTATTATGATATTTAATATACCCAAGATAGCATCTTGAAAAGTTGGGATATTATTTCTTGTGTGAAAAGTGAAACGCATTGAAATGTTTTTCGATTTCTTTGGTCTAAAATGTTTATTCTTTCTTGTGTGAAACAGTTGGGGAATATTTGACAATAAACCCAAGATAGCATCTTTTAATAGTTGGTTTCATGATTATGAGAGATTTTTTAATGTTACCGTCATACGGGATAATATATTACGTATCATTGCATAAATAGTGGGATATATGTGTCAAAAAGTTAATAAATTAAAAAATATAAATTTTCACTGCTTACATAAAAACACGTGGTGTACCACTCGTGTTCTCGTTACAATTAAAAATTGACTATAGCAAATTTTAAAAAGACTAAAAAGCTGATTGGGTAAAACCAGAAACCAGTCGGGCTTTGATGGTTTATATACTATGGCAGGAACTGGTGGTCCCGTAAAGTGTCGACGGGCGTTCCAACTAGCAAAAGTTGCACACAAAAAAAAAGGTATAAAATAAACATAATCTTGATCTTATCCATAGATGGATTAACATTGTTTTTGTCAGTGAAATTAACTCATAGCACATAGAGATCATCTTGGAATATAAATAACAACGTGCTTTGATCAAAACAACTAACGTGAGTGTACTCAATTGAGATTTCAAATGATTCAAGTGAATATCATATTGTTGTGAACGCGTTCTTATAAGTCAGTTTATTGAAATGATTGAACGCTTGACTATTGTTGTTGAATTTTTTATGAGTTTTATGGTTTTGTTTTAGTTTTGGTTGGAAGTACGTAGATCAGGGGAAAGGAATACGGCGGTCGCACGGCCTAACATGCATGTATTTTCATGTGAACTTGCATATCGTTGTGGAGGCGTTCTTACAAGTTAGTGTATTGAAGTGATTAAACCCTTGACTATCGTCGTTGGATTTTTTACGAGTTTTATGGTTCTGTTTTAGTTTTGGTTGAAGGTATGTTAGATCATGGGAAGGAGTACTTAAGTCGCACGACTTGACGTGCATGTATTTTCTCGTACACATTCATATCGTTGTGGACGCATTTTTATACATCAATGTATTAAATTTTAATGAGACATGCATGTATTCCCAAGTCGTAAATCAATTAGTTTTAACAAAATTAGTGACTAAAGGCAAAATTTGCTCAAAAGATTGCTTTTAATTTATTTCTTTTATTTTTATATTGTCATTGTAATTATTATTATTTTATTAGTTAAATTTGCTTGAAATATGTATTTATTGTAATTTAAAAAGAAAACAAAAACACAAGACAAATTTAAGTCGGTCACTTACTGCCCTAACGTTGGTCATACATCAGTAGCCTAATACAAAGGAAATCAAATGAAGTGGAGTTTGACGATTAAAAGTTTATATCAAGACAAAAATTTAACCTAATCGGGTTCCTGCATAAAATAATTATTTCTAGATCAGGCTTAAATAAAATGAATTTACTGTTATTGTAACCGCTAGAATTGATATGGTCATGTTGAGAAATCTCATTTAGAATAAAGATTTGCATTAAATATGCAAACCATCATCATAACATCTCATCCAATTATACAATGTCTATTATATTTTATTATTCGATCGAAAACACTATAAGAATGACATGTCGTTTTCATATAAGTAACGATTCTCGCACTTCTCACACATTTCTTTTTGTTATAACCATGAGATTGGATAAGTCAAATAGACTCAACGGTCAAGATTAAACATAAGCGTATAAGAGACTAAAAGAGTGAAAATCGTTTTCCTAAACTAAAGCCCAGGCAGTATCAAGATAGATTTTTCAATATGTTCGGTATGAGGTGATACGTCATTTGTCATTATAAAAGTAAATGGACACTTGAAAAGAAAAAAAAATTTCCTCTATTTATGCAAAAACATATGACATATGGCTACGTGTTTTGAAGGAACTGGATTCCCTCATGAGATTAGGAGACTGAGCCTCTTGAGTTAAGGATCTAGACCGTTGAAATTTGATCCAACGGTTATAAACAGATGGTTCTTCAAAAAGTTATAATAATTGCAACCGTTGAATCAAATTTCAACGATCCTGATTCTTTGCTCAGGAGGGAATCCGATTCCGTGTTCCGAACACAAACAAACACGTGTTTTTGAGTTATGCATAAGGACAATGACAGTTTTGGCTTTTGCCTGCGTCTCAAGAGTAAAGGCAGATGACACACGTCTCCCTCCCCATCCCTCTCCCTTTGCCACCCAAACCGTCACAGTACACGGTATTTTATACCCAGCCGCCACGACTTGAAATTTTTCATTCTCATCTGGCACACGGTTGGTACATTATGTGTTTTTATATCAAAACTTTTATTTTTTTAAGTTATTAACTTTTTAACACACATATTTCCCTATTTGTATGACACATAATGTATCACTTCGTGTTCCGATTACATTGAAAAATCTCTGTACCACCCCAACATACAGCCTCTTCGGGCCCCACCTCCCTCCATTACGTTATAAATACCGGCTTATCTGCCGTTGCCACGTCTCACACTTGCCGCTCTCTCTCCAATTCTAGCTTATCCAACACTTGCAGAGAACACAGACGAAGAAGAAGAAGACGACGACGACGAAGAAAGATAATTGAATCATGGCGAATCGCCCTAAGTTCACTCGCGCCTTAAGCCTCAGGGAGCGCGTCGAGGACACTCTCTCCGACCACCGCAACGAACTCGTTGCCCTCCTCTCCAGGTTTTCCTCGCAGCTTCGAACTAATTTTTCTTGAGCTCTGTTTGTTTCCCGAGAAAATGTTGAAATTTCACCGTGGTGTTAGATTTTGCTGAGCTTTGGTTTGGTTGAAGGTACCTGGATCAGGGGAAAAGAATACTGCAGCCGCACGACCTGATCGATCAGCTCGACATTGTCATCGGCAACGATGAAGCCAAACGGCAGATCAAAACCGGACCTTTCAGCGAAGTTCTCAAATCCGCACAGGTCTGTACAATTTTCCATTTTTCCATTTTTTCCAGAGACGTTTTCTAACTGATTTTGTTTTCTCACTGAAAGCTGATATAATTTCCAATTATTTTGCTCATTATTCTATTTTTGCACTGTATTTATTAGTTGATACGTGCTGTGTTTGTTTGTTTGAATCATTTCCGTGTGATCTTTCTGTAATTGAACATAGGAAGAGCATAAATGTGAGTTGATTTTCGCGAATTGAAGTTCCGGAAATTCAATTTGTAATTGAACATAGGAAGAACATAATTTTGAGATGAATTTTTGCGAATTGAAGTTCCGGAAATTCAATTAGTTCTTCCAGTAAAATTGTTGAATGTATGTGGAAACCTAAACAGAAAAGGAGGGAACTTTCACATAAATAAAGAAAAGTGTCACATTGCATTGGAGAAGCAGACGCATTTTGTCAAGTTTCCAACTTTCGCTATTTTTGCTTAATTTTGAAAGAAAAAGAATGGATTATTGAGAATTGAATGAAAATGGTTTCAGAAGCTTTTTGTTCTACGCCTTTGAAATCAGGTTTGATTTTTGCATTGTAAAACTAGCTTTCCACGGATAATAGTTGTGTATTGATCGCAGGAAGCCATTATTCTGCCTCCATATGTGGCCTTGGCAGTTCGTCCAAGACCTGGTGTCTGGGATTACGTTCGTGTTAATGTATATGAGCTCAGTGTGGAGGAATTGACCGTTTCTGAATATCTTCGCTTTAAAGAAGAACTTGTAGATGGGGAGTAAGTAAACTGCTTTCTGTGAATAATTTTCTTGTTATTTTGACAATTAACGTTTATATGGACTTATATAAACTTTTGAGCTTTATAGTTAACATGGATTCTTTGTCTACTTGTATCAGGTCTAGTGACAAATATGCACTTGAGCTCGACTTTGAGCCATTCAATGCTGCTTTTCCTCGTCCCACCCGATCTTCATCCATTGGAAATGGTGTTCAATTTCTCAACCGCCACCTTTCTTCAATTATGTTCCGTAACAAAGAATCGTTGGAGCCATTACTTGATTTCCTTAAAGCACACAAATATAAAGGGCATGTAAGTTTGCTGAGCAAAGCTTTCCTAAAAGAGGGTTTATCTATGTTTTGTTGTGACCCGATTTGCAATTCAACGTCAGTTTATTTTTATTCAGTTTGTTTAGTTTGACCTTTTTGATATATGGTATGAGTTAGCCTTTTTATTTCATCCTAATAAAGGATTTATATATTTCCCTAGAAATAAAAAGCATGGAATATATACTGCTTAAAAATATATAGTTTTTTTTTTTTTTTTTAACAAACGATATTATTTGGGGTTGGCCTTAGTCTCACAACGGGCTAACAATAAAGTGGTTCAAATTCCCCTTTGGCGAGAATTGACTCTCACTTACAAGTGAAGAGGAATACCACTAGACTATAGTAATAAGTGGCACAAATATATAGTATTTAAAGTAATTGATGTTTTCTTATGAGGATTTCTTGAAATATTTAAATTAATTATATTTTTGTTACTTTTGTAGCCATTGATGTTGAATGATCGGATACAGAGCGTATCCAAGCTTCAGTCAGCTTTAGCTAAGGCTGAGGATCATCTTTCCAAGCTTCAACCTGAGACACCCTATTCTGAGTTTGAATATTTGTAAGCCTAGACAATTTCTATACCGTTCTTGTGACTGCAACTCCCTTATGGAATCAATAACTGAAGTTGCAATTCCTGATATCTTATGCCGTTTTTCTTTCCTGCGACCCTTTGTATAGATTTCAAGGAATGGGTTTTGAGCGAGGTTGGGGTGATACTGCAGTACACGTATTGGAGATGATGCATCTTCTCTTAGATATCCTTCAGGCTCCTGATCCTTCTATATTGGAGACATTCCTTGGGAGAATCCCGATGATGTTTAATGTTGTCATTTTGTCTCCACATGGATACTTTGGACAAGCAAATGTTTTAGGCTTACCCGACACTGGTGGCCAGGTATTCCTTGTCGATTTTTTTTTCTTTTTAAATGACTAGAAGGCTTCACAGTACTCATCGTTTATCCTTGTCTTGTTTCATTACCTCTTTTACCTATACTCTGATGCATTGTAATCTTCTATAATGAGGTTTTAGATGGTTAGCCGTAAATGCAACATAACAAAAAGTTTGCATAACTTATGCAGATTGTCTATATACTGGACCAAGTACGCGCCCTCGAAAAAGAAATGCTCGAAAGAATTCGCAAGCAAGGATTAGATTTCACTCCAAGAATCCTTATTGTAAGTGTCTTTATCCTTATTGTAGGAATCCTTAAGGTAGCTTTTTGGCAGGTAAAGTTCATGCATTATTTTGGTGGTTCAAGGTGACCAGGCTAATACCTGAGGCGAAAGGAACTACATGCAATCAGAGGCTGGAAAGAATATCTGGAACCGAGCACACCCATATTTTAAGAGTTCCTTTTAGATCAGAAAAAGGGATTCTTCGTAAGTGGATCTCAAGGTTTGACGTATGGCCTTATTTGGAGACCTTTGCTGAGGTAAATTTTTTATAACATGTAAGCTCTAATTATCTACAACTACTAAATCTCCAACTTGTGCTTTATGTGCTTTCACCATCTTAAGTGGATGTTTTTCTTTTCTGTCCACGTGCATTCCTATTGTAGCTTGCTAACCCATCTGATCTCACTGCTGCCATTACCACGAGTGACTTCCTTTACTTTGAAAGTAGCACATGACTTTGTTCGCTAATTGCATATTCAGAATACCATAGAAATATATTCTCTTCCAATTAACTAATCCTTACATGCCTTTTCAGACTTTGCCATCTGATATAGTCATTGTTTTTCATGTGATCAGGATGCTGCTGGTGAAATTACTGCTGAGTTACAGGGATATCCAGATTTTATTATTGGGAATTACAGTGACGGGAATCTTGTCGCATCTTTGTTGGCTTATAAAATGGGAGTTACACAGGTTCGACACGTTTGCAGCTGTAAAGTTCATCATATTATCTAATGAGAATGTTATCTGATGTTTTAATCTGTGCAGTGTACCATTGCGCACGCATTGGAGAAAACAAAATATCCGGATTCAGATATATATTGGAAGAAATTTGAGGAGAAATACCATTTCTCAACTCAGTTCACGGCTGATCTTATTGCCATGAATAATGCAGATTTCATAATCACCAGCACATACCAAGAGATTGCAGGAACGTAAGTCTCCCTGTACATTGATGCTCTACTTTTTCTTTAGTACAGTGATTATCAGCTCATTTGTGTTTAGTTTATTTGGAATACAAATAAGCTTATTA
This sequence comes from Malus fusca, assembly GCA_035220775.1. Taxonomy (NCBI): domain Eukaryota; kingdom Viridiplantae; phylum Streptophyta; class Magnoliopsida; order Rosales; family Rosaceae; genus Malus; species Malus fusca. Next base: position 40,610,217 of record CM069069.1, read on the forward strand.
CATCATTACTTAAGTGTCAATGGTGCTTTTGATTTTGACAATTGGAGTGTTGAAACTTCTTGTCCCAATATATATCGTTACCTTGTTCTTTGTCTACTGATGTTAGTTTCCTTGGTTGCTTTACTTTTTGTCTCCGTTTTTTCAGGAAGGATACGGTTGGTCAGTACGAGAGCCACAGCGCTTACACTCTTCCTGGGCAGTACCGAGTGGTTCATGGAATTAATGTCTTTGATCCGAAGTTCAATATCGTGTCTCCCGGAGCAGATATGACCATTTATTTCCCTTACTCTGAAAAGCAAAAGAGACTTACCAGCCTCCATGGTTCCCTAGAAGAGTTGCTATATAATCCTGACCAGAATGCTGTTCATATGTAAGTTCCTTCATAGTATAACCAAATATGACAATGCAATTATTTTGTGGCAGTCACTTGACAATGTGATATTTCTTCTTTATTGGGTCAGTGGCACCCTAAGCGATCGATCAAAGCCCATAATATTCTCAATGGCAAGGCTCGACCAGGTGAAAAATATGACTGGGTTGGTTGAGTGCTATGCTAAATGTTCCAAACTGAGGGATATGGCAAACCTTGTCATAGTTGCTGGTTACATTGACGCAAAGAAATCACAAGATAGAGAAGAAATTGCAGAGATTGAGAAGATGCATAATCTTATGACCGAGTACAAATTAGATGGTCAATTTCGATGGATTTCATCTCAAACTAATCGAGTGAGTAACGGTGAGCTTTATCGTTACATAGCAGATACAAGAGGTGCTTTTGCTCAGGTACGTAGGGGTCTCTGCATTTTGTTTCAAAGAGAACTCCCATGTTACTTTAATTTACTTTGTTTAGTTTTGTAATTGCAGCCTGCATTTTATGAAGCTTTTGGACTCACAGTTGTGGAGGCTATGACTTGCGGCCTTCCAACATTCGCCACTGTCCATGGTGGCCCTGCGGAGATTATTGAGCACGGTGTATCAGGATTTCATATCGATCCTTATCATCCTGAGAAGGCTGCTGCACTTATGGTCGATTTCTTTCAACGTTGCAAGGAGGATCCTAGCTATTGGAATACAATCTCAGATGCAGGCCTCCAAAGAATTTATGAAAAGTTAGTATCTTTTTACACTAGTGTAATTAATACTTCGTATTAGCTTCTGCGTTATTGAAGTCAGTCGGGTTTTTGTAACATTGCAGGTACACATGGAAGATCTATTCTGAAAGGTTAATGACATTGGCGGGCGTTTATGGTTTCTGGAAGTATGTGTCGAAGCTTGAAAGGCGCGAGACCCGACGTTATCTGGAGATGTTCTACATTCTGAAGTTCCGTGATTTGGTGAATAATTAGTAGCTTTCTATCCGATTCTTGCTTTTTAAACCACAATCGTCGACGATCTTGATAGAGTTAATGCCACACTTTGCTTGAGATGCTGATAAATTCCCTTCATAAACCTCTCTATGCTTGCATTGTTTCAGGCAAAATCTGTTCCTGAAGCCATCGACGATGCACATTAAGCTTCGACTGCTGAGCTGCCGAGGCCTTGAGCCCGCAACACGGCGACTCACAAGGTAAATATGGTTGTACGGATGAAATAAAAGTTACGGTTGTGTATGTATGATTGTAATAAAGCTCTTGCTCTTGTATTTTAATGGACTAAGGGCAACCCCCAAGCGAACAAGGCTCCTTGCTTTCCGAGGGTCGGGGGAATGTTTATCGTATGTAGCCTTATACTTGCTTTGCAAAGAGGCTATTTCAACGATTGTATTGTTATGAACTGTTTTATATAATATGCAAGACATTGTCATCCTGTACATGAATTTGGTAAACATGATGAAAACACACGGTTACTTTTCAAGAAATTTTAACGAAAAACTTCCGGTACTATTCATTTTAACGAAAAACCATATTTTTATACTAAAAAATCAATCATTGTACTATTCACTTTACCTTTTATTTTGTCCTTATCGTTAAAACTCAAGTTTTTAAATCATTTTTATTAGTTTTCCTGACTTTTCATCCTTTTCCAATTGTCAGATGAAGAATGCATGCATTCAGTTTTTCGGCCACATAACAAACGCATATCTAGTACAAATTCTCCGTAAATACCTATCGTTGGGCCGATAAGATTGATTGAGCGGTGTAATAGCATTTCAAGGTTTACTACACCATTTAATTGATCCAATACCCTATCTTACGATGGTGTCTACGAGGAGGTTGAAATGCTTTTGAGTCTTTTCGATTCTCGAAAAAATGGACTGTTGTCACGAAACCACTAATTGATGTTTGTGTACTTAATACTATAGAAAAATCGATTTCACATTATAGTGTAACTAAATTGTTATGAAACTAAAGAACCTTATGATATTTAGATTTATGTTAGATCAGTTAGTTAAAACAAAATATGTATGTTTTCTTGCACTTGAATTCAGATCTGCTTTCCATGGACTAACCTTAGGCCATCTCCAACCGAGGGCTCGTTTGAGCCCTCTAGCCCTCCAAGATTCCCCAAGATATTAATATTTTAATGAACAGTACAGGGTCATATTTGCCTCCGTCTCCAACCGAGGGCCAGAGGGCCAAAGGGCTCGTTTTAGCCCTGTCACAAAAAACCGTCTCCAACCGAGGGCCAAAGGGCCATAGGACCAAACATAATTTATTATTTAAATTTAAAAACTACAACAACTTAAATTTAAAAACAACAACTTATATTTAAACGCTACAAATTAAATTTAAAAACAACATTAACATAAATTTAAAAATTACAACGACTTAAATTTAATATTCATAATCAATATCATCTTCATCATCCGCCATTGTAGGAGTATAGTCAGAGGTAAACAATTGCCGCCGAGCCATAATTTCTTTTTTTTTCCTATCAAAATAGGCCTTACTCATTGGAGTGTAATCCGAAGTGTTCCTTTCCATATTCTTATCATCCATCTCTTCTTGTATTTGTTTGGCTCGCTCTTCATGTCTACACTTCCTTTCTTCCGCCTCACGGGCATTTTGCTCCGCCAGTAATCGAAATGAGGCCGCCACTTCATGTTGAGCGGCGTAATCAGCATTTGCCTTGCCCTTTTCCCTCAACCTTCGGGCCTTGTTTCGTCCCATAGCCCTAGGTAAAGAAATTTCGGACGGAGTCGGATTTTCTACCCTTGTTTGTTGAATGGTAGGAGATCCATCTTCATTCGTATCTACATATGGGGATGCAGCTTCCAAAGGATCCACTCTATGTTGAGGTGGATCTTCAAATAACACTCACCCTTTACAAATTTCCCAACAACCGTGAAACTGAAAGGGTTTTGAGCTGCCCTCCATATACAATTCCTCCGCTTGGCGTACCTAGAAAATATAATGAAAAAAATTTTAGGAAATTAATTCACGAAATTAATGTAATATAATTAAACATTTAAACATTTAAAATAAACTGTAAAAACACTAACTTCGTCATAGTAATTGGCGCCGCTTTCATGTCTACGTGCTGCTGCTAATAGTGCTTGATGCCATTTATTCAAACTTGGATGAAGATGTTTCTTCCATCTTGAAGAACAACTTTCGTGGTTTCGGGTATTCGGTGGAATGGTGCCTTCGTAGAACTCTAAGTATTTTTTGGACACACGAGTCCAAACACCTTCACTTGTTTGAGAAATCCCACTCACACTATCTTCTGAGATCCATCTATAAGCCTTGCAAAGAGCTTCATCTTCTTTTCGGGTCCAAGCCCTACCTTTCATTGCAGATGAGGCCATTTTTTTTTTAAAAAAATGAAGGAAATATTGAAGGAAATATTGCAAATGTTATAGAAGAAAATTTTATAGATGAAGGAAATATTGGAAAATTTATTGAAGGAAATATTGAAAAATTGAAACAAATATTATAGATGAAGGAAATATTAGAAAATATATTGAAGGAAATATTGAAGGAAATATTGAGAAATATATTGAAGGAAATATTGAAAAATATTGAAGAAGGAAATATTGCAAATGAAGTGAAGAATTGAAAGAACTTCACTATATTTATAGAAGAAAAAAATGTTTAAAATAAATTAAAAAAAAAAAAAACCAACGGCTAGTAATGTTTAAAATTAAAAAAAAAAAAAAAAAAAACAACCAACGGCTAGCTGACTCAGCTAGCCGTTATATTCAAAAACATTTCAAACTATTAGTGTCGGTTATAACCGACACTAATAGCAGAACTATTAAAAAAAAACAAAAGGTCTTTAATGCTGTCGGTTTTAACCGACAGCAATAGGAAATCATTAAAAAAAAAATAGCCAGCCAAGGGCTAGCTGGCTGGCCGAAAGCAGCCAGCCCTCCAGCCCTCTCCGATCCCGTGGGGCCCTCCCAGATTCCAGAGCCCTCTGGCCTAGCCCTCGGTTGGAGACGGTTTTAGGGCTATTTTCGGCCCTCTGGCCCTCTGGACCCTTCGGTTGGAGATGGCCTTATATCCTCTCTCTATGAGGTTTAACTGACACAATCCGATGCCTCATTTGGGAATTTTATTTGGTTCCTTGGGATTTCCTTTTGAGTTTCAACTAACTTGCTAACTGGTATCCTCACCTTAACAACAACAAATTAACAACTTACATAAAATAAATACACCGCCTTCATAACATTTCAAACCAATACAACGTTGTTGTATGAATGTGAATAGAAATTTACGAAAAAAATATTATATTATTGACTCAAAACGTCGCGATAGAAAGACGTTATGGACCTCCTCGACCCTAGCCGCAGAAGCTCAGCATAGCAGAGCATGTATACTCTCTGTTAGGGGACTCAAAATGACCACTTTCTAGCGCTTTACACGCATTTCTGACACCTGACAATATCTGACAAGCTACATACTTATGCAAACAGCTTTTTTGACCAAATGATCTTGTTTCTTGATCTTCCTTCCATGTCTTTCTTTTTCCCCATTCATTTTTTTTAAATGTTTTTTTAGGTAGAATAGTTATTAGATAAGCATAACTTTTTACTTTCGTTGCAAATATTGAAAATCGATATAAATGATGTCTGAGTTTGACAGTCGTCAATCATTTTTATTTTTTTTGTGAAAAATTTACGTTAAATTTAAGATGTTTTTGTCTCAAATATTTAATCTCAAATACCATGTTGACTAAAAAGTTCAAATATTTACTCGTTTACCACTAAAGTAGTTATCCACTGTAAAATATTTAATCACTTATCAGTTGGGCATTACATTATCCACTGCCACCCATTCTCATTGTTCTTGATTGTGTTTTTCCTTATTAAACTATAAAGTATAATTGTTAAGTCATGTGCTTTGAATCCAAACAAGCCTTATTGTCGGGTTGTTTTTGGGACCATCGTTGATAAATAATTTGTAATTATCTAACTCCAAATGTTTGTCTTTGGATTCCTACTATTATTTAGCTCCTTGGGGACAACATCCCATCCAACTATATTTAAAAAAAAAAAAACCATTTGATGGACCTATTTACCTATATGTATTTTTAATAAAATGACACGACTAAACATCTCTTACTTAATAACGGGAATGACACTAGACTATAATAATAGTACTAATAGTTATGGATCCATATTCAACTCAGATTAACCGTAGTGTCTGACCACATCAGTAAAGCACTTGAGTTTTTTATCATATCTCTAAGTAGCGCTTGGTAAATGGGTCATGTTTGTCGCCTTTGTGTTGTTTTTGTATTATATTTATTCTCTTAATGAGTCGTGTTATGTCAAACTCATTATCTTAAAGGGTTTGTATTAGGTAACCCAATAATGATAAGATTGGTTGACAAGTCATGTCGTATCATGTTGGGTTAACGATCATGCAAAAAAAAAAAATTCATGTCAAATGTATAAATCTAGTAAACAAAATCTTATTGAATTCTTAACAGATGACCAAATAACGACATCACTCGTTAACGGGTTAACCCATAATAAGTTTCATTCCAAGCCATGCTAAGTAATTGCTAGTTGTTTACTAGAGGACAAATCACTCAAACAAAGCTACCCAATTAGAATAGTATTAAGAGACAAAAAGTAACCCCAATGGCCAATCTTAGAGCCCATAAAACTTTCACATATAAACTCCGTTTCTGTCACGAAATTACAACATCAATAATATTATTATGAATCCTAACATATGAACCAGCTAGACCTTGACCATTTGTGCTTCGTAGTTTGAGAGAAATTTTTAGTTGTGACGGGAATACGGATGATACATTACGTGTTTTTATGCAAGTGGTGGAAAATTTTAATTTTTAAGTTATTAACCTTTTAACACACATAACTCATCATTTATACGGAAACGTGTGGTGTACTAACTCGTGTGACGGTCACAGAAAAATCTCTCGTAGCTCTTTGCCTCTCGACCCTATCACCGCGTGCACTTTCCATCCAATTACTACTAAAAAGCAGTGCTTAATATTAATTAGTTAAATTAAGAACTTAAACACCTAACAACTTGGACGCGAATCTCAGAAGCAGCTTTCAGCTTTTAGCTTTTAGCTTTTAGCTTTAGAGCTGGCCAAATGAGTGGGCAAGATAAGCCAGTGTTCCTACGAGGGGTGCGTTGATGTAAGTGGCTGGCTCCGACTGCTCGTAATCTGACCGTTGATCTGGGAACTTGTCGTTCTGGTCGGGCCCACCGATCACTGCCCCCACCAGGATGTTGGGGTTAGGGGATTGGGAGCTCATCACGCTGAATCCGGACGAGCATTGGATCTTGGCCGGGTGTGCGGCGACGGACGGCAGGGATGAGCCCCTGTGGTGGATCCTCTGTGGGTACCGTGGGCCGTACCCCACCATGTAGGACATCTTCATTGGGTTGTCTCCTAGCAAATAATCCACCTGATAAAAATCATTAACATAAACATGATTAAAAGAGAATAATTAAGACAAATATACCTGCTTGAAAGTTAAACTTTAAACTCTGCGTAAGTATCATTCTCTAGTTGATTAATTTAAAGAAAATTAGAATATTAGTCTTTGAACGAGCTTTGATTTTTAAATTGAAAATTCGTAAGTATTCTTTGAACCCGTCACAATGTGAACAAACAAGAGGCCGAAGTTGTAACGGAATTTTTCAAAGGAAAAATAATGAAAATGATTAGAAAACTTTGAGTTTTAACGATAAGAACAAAATAAAGGGTAAAGTGAATAGTACCAGGTTTGACTTTTTAATGTAAAAATGTGATTTTTCGTTAAAATGAACAGTATCGCGGGTTTTTCGTTAAAAAACCCATTTTTCAAACTAGTCATTGTTTCACACTGTAAAAGTTCGGGACCACTCCTCACTACAATCAAAGCTCCCATCAGACCAAAATTTAGGACCAATGTTCTAACTTTCACATTAATTTGTATAACAAGAGAAATTAATGTCAGTAACATGATATTTACGAGTGATAATACGCGACACGACACGATTAAAAACACGAGTAACATTGTTCAATCCGAACTCGATCGCGACATACCTGTCTCTTGGCAATTGCTCGGAGCCACATTGGGGTGATGACGGTGCCGCCGCAGTTAACGACCTGCCGGGAATGGGTTAAGTACTTGGCGTAGCTCAAGATCAGAAACGAGGTGGATGTCACATACTGCATGTTGCTGTCATTCATCTTGAACAGAAGACCACCTGCATCCAAAAACACCAAAATTAGCCGTTATAAACAGGACCACTCTGCCATTGATTTTTAGAGAGAGAGAGAGAGAGAGAGAGAGAGAGAGAGAGTACCTGGAGTGTATTGGGCCGAGTAAGAGGCTCCTGGAATGATTGAACAGATGAAACTATCTGCATGCCCTTTGTATTCATGGAGTGACCTCACCCTTTGAACGAGGAATGCCTGTGAAAGCAAAACCCCCCACGTTATTAGTTGTCGGAGTGTTTTTTCTAATACGAAAATTTGATATCGAAAACAAATTTTTGAGAAAAATGGGACCTTGGAAAGAAGAATTCGTGCTCCGACGTGCTTGTTATCCCATCCGAATGTGTTATCGAACTCCGCCGCGCCGAGGATCTGACCGTTAAGCTGAATGTAGCTGAGATACATGGGATTTTTGGTGGCCTTGTGCAGCCAAGCAGCACCCCACAAAAGCTCATCCTGATAGCCAGAGTAATCACAGTAGTAGGGGCACACAAACTTCTTCAATCCGATGCTGTAAAGGCCTCTGTGCCTATCGGCAAACGCAAACACCTAGAACCAGAAGCGAAACATTGATCTCAGTTTTTTGGTTTTTTGTTTTCTTTGGTTGGAGTTTAAAGTTGGGTTTTTTGAACTTACGCTCATGGCCCTCCTGAGCAGAAGCTTGGAGTAAGATGGGTCACATCTTCTGAAGACCAATGAGGCAGAAGCGAGAGCAGCAGCAGTTTCAGCTGCAACTTCAGAACCAGGGGTGTTTTGGTCAATCTTCAACACTGTTCTTGGGGTGTCCATGTCTTCTGGTCTCTCCCAACAAGCATGGTCCTTGGTCGCATCACCAACCTGCAAAAATTACCACAAAACGCCTCAGGAAATTAGTAATTTCTGAGAAAAAAATGGGGGAAAAACCAGAGAAATGTGAAACAATGGCTTGGGTGGGGGAATAAAATACCTGAACATAGATGGTGCCTGGGTGCGCAGTAGCTTTGAGGAGGTAGTCGGTGGCCCACCGGATAGCCTGCCTAGCATTCTGAAGCTCTCCCTTCATCAACCCGCCGAACTCGATCACACTCCATGAAAGCATGGTGGCGGTGAAAGCCATGGGAAACCCAAACTTCACATTGTCCCCTGCATCGTAGTATCCTCCAACCAAATCAACCTGCATTTCAAAAAATCACAATGAAATCAGTAAAATGGTAAAAGCCCACTTCATATTTTGAGGTACAGATCGAAACCAAGAAGAGAAAAGGCCGGGAAAATGGAAAGAAAATGTGGGTTTTAGCATACGTGTGCGGCGGCGCCGTCGGAGAGGCCAGAGTCTCTCCTCCAAGAAACCCTCTGGTTAGGAGGGAGCTTTCCGGACCTCTGGCCTTCGAAGAAGAGGATGGACTTGGTGAGGGCATCTCTGTAGTTGTGGCTGGCGGAGCGATGGTGGCGGTAGATTGGGTTGCGGTGGTAGCCGGGAATGGGGTTGCCATTGCAGAGGAGGAGGAGAGTGGTGGAACAGGAGAGGAGGAGGAGTCCAAGTGTGGGAGAGAAAGCCATTTTTGGGGAGTAAAAGTAGAAGAAACAACAATGCAGGCCAACTAACAAACCAACGGCCAACCTGCAAAGCCGCAGCGAGAAGAAGCAGACACCTCTTCCTTCTCTCCTCCCTCTGTATTTATAAACTGCAAAGGCTGCAAGCTTCTGGCCTCCTCTGTTTAACCATGCTAGGTCTTAATCTTAGTTAACTCTCCACATCCTCCAACAACGGCTTTTGCTTTGTGTTAATTAAAATTGGATTATCTTGTAAGGCACTTTTGCCATTGTATTGGTTCATTGTGCAATCACTGCAATGTGCATGCCCTTTCCCCTTGCAACGAAATGTCATTGTAGCTATATTCAAACTAATAATACATTATCATGTTAAAAAGGTTAAAATGTTTGACACAATATGATTGACTTGAGATACTGTTATCCACATAAGTTTTTCTCTGCTCTTCTGTAGTTTCCCTCTATATTTATGAACAAGATTGGTCACATGAATAACAACTTATCTACACCAGGTATGCCAGTGTGTTTGTATCTCAAAAAAATAATGCAATGACATGCGGTTTGACTTTCCTCCACAACATTGCATTATTTGTTTGGAATAAGATTTCAATGACATAAACCAATATATTTAAAATGCACAGCGTTGCATAATCATTTGAGTCTTTGAGATATCTAACACAATAAAATTTGAATATATGTAAGTTTATCTCTTTTTTTTTTTTTACTTCTGGATTTCCGCTATATTTGCAGTGATGCTGAAATAACCTCTTTTTGGGTGTTTACTTACTTATCAAGAAATTACAGTACAAGTTCAGTGAGTCGGTTTGGTTTTTGAACTTATGACAAGTACCTTTCCTTTAACCTTAATTTCAAAGCCTATCACCCATTGTTTGCAATAGGCATCAGATGCAAAACGTACCAGAAATGCTCTCAAATCTTTTGAGCTTTGGAAACTAAAAGACTCCTACTTTGATTTTTCTCACATCAAGAGTACCTTATAAAGTAGTGTGCAAAATAGTTTCTCTTTTTCCTTAAGCAATTCTTTTGCAGTGGGGAAGTACTTGGAATTTATGACCATGTTGTTATCAAAGCTAAAACACATTGGACTGAGTTCAACTCTAGACCTTTGTGTTTAGAGGCCGTGAATAGATAGACCCAGACTGTTCAAGAGAGAGAGATTCAGGTCGTTCAAGTTCTTGGATTTTTGTGAAGTAGGCCAGTGTGGTGGACTAATGGGGACCATAACCATAAGATAAAAATTGAGTGATCTACGTCTCTCGGTTTGCGAGCTCTTAACACAGAGATCCGAAATGGATCTCCATCCAAACAGACAAATATCATTGAAGCTACACCAAGGTAGCTATGCAGCTAGTTTAAGAAGCAAATTTACTACCGTGGAGATATTGATCATAAGAATCATATTCTAACCTAACCTAATCTAATTTATAAATAGTGAGTTTCAGATTAGATTACATATGGTGAGTACATTACTCTAGTTAACTTGAATATATTTATATATACTTAATTAATTAAGAGAGTACTTGATAACTGCTTTTTGTTCCAAAAAATAATAAAGGACAATACTTTTCATTTCCGGAGAGGGGGACACTAACATCATTTCACTAGATTATAAGGATAATCATAATCGTCATTCCCGTTATCACTACCTGAAAATTATCGCTAGAATGATTCGTTCGATTTTGAGTCTGTTTTGTCACCTATATGTGTCAAACAAATTTACACTTATGATAACAAGTAGCAATTTCATGATGAATCGTCAATTTCTTCGAATAATATAGATGACAAAACGGTCTTCAAATCGAGAGCATATATTAAAGAAAATATCTTTAAACTATGATAATGAGAACGAATAGTATGAATTATCCTTATTGTACGGTGAAATGAGGAATGAGTGAAGTATTATTATATGATGAAGTGATATTGAACACTGTTTCAATTCCTATGGTTACGATACAAGTTACGATTGAACTATGCTCCAGTTTCCCTTACTGTTAGAATCTAAATTTACAGAGATTCAGAAAAGGTGATGAACATATAAAAGATGGGTTCTTCGAATTGGATATTTAAATGAAATATGCTGTCGGAGAAAAGTTGTGACTTAAAACGTGAACATCTTTGAGTTCTGCGATTCAGTCGCACAACGGTCAACAAAGCCCCATCCGTCCCACCCAAGCATAAATATATGTACTAGTTCTAGTTTTTGGGATGGAACACACTTTTATCGAGAAATATGATAACTTCTTGTTCTAAATTCTGATCCCTAATTCACATAATACCAATATCAGCCCATCAATCCAAATCGAGTTCACATATAGAAGGAACAATATCAATTCTATCTACTACTACTACCACTGACATGCACCGACGGATTTTGCTTAGTTTCATAGATTTTTTAGGATACAATCACGTATTAGATACAAATATTTACAAATGACTCATCATTTTGTGTATGTGTCAATGTAAATATAATGTCATTATAATAGTATTTTCAAATGTTTGTATTGTAACTAAACCCTAGTTCAAAGTCGGCTTACTGCAATGTCATTGATATTGTTGGAGCTGAAATATATAGTTGGAGAAATTTGGAGTAATGCAAAGAGTTTAGAAGAGTGTTGCTTTTTACGATAGAGAACTCATGTGGTGTATATCTCTTTAGAGTGTGCCACTGAAAACTCAATGCCAAAAGTTCAGAAGCAACTTTAGAAGCTATATAAACAGAATCCAACTCTTGTCAAGAATCAAACTAAAACAAAAGATAATATGAAGCCTACATATTCTAGAGCATATGTGTAGTCATAAAGGAATATGGTTTGTTTTAGAGAGCTTTAACGAAAAGCTCCCGCTACTGTTCATTTTAACGAAAAACCATATTTTTACACTAAAAAATCAATCATGGTACTATTCACTTTACCCTTTATTTTGTCTTTATCATTAAAAATCAGAGTTTTCAAACCATTTTTATTAGTTTTCCTTTTTTTTATTAAAGAAAAACATGAGGTCTGATGTTCTTTCTTCAACTTTGATCTTGTTTATGAAAAGATTAGTTATTTTTAGGATGTACAATGTGTCAAATTATTAGAGAGAGGGGTAAATGCTCACTTTCAACAACAACGATATTATTCATAATTTGTTAATTACCACTTGCACAGTCAGACAAATGTGAGGTTTTATCACAAAAAGGCTTCAGTAGTAATTAGAGTAGAGTTTATAATATTTTAACTCTTCTTTTCTCCTTCATCTTGCCGTTGTGCGATATTTCAACACAAAGAGACCTTAGAAAATTTAGGAGTATGGTCGAGTATTGATTAATCACTTCGATAATTTGGATTTTAAGTATTAAATTATCCAAAACCTAAATGACTTTTTTATATGTTAAATATGTTAAATAATCAATCATATTAATAAATAAGATCAAAGTTGAATATTAGAGTGCGCGATAACTAATACTACAAAATAATAAGAATATTATTAAACAAACAAGAATGCCAAAACGACTACAAAATCCCAAGAAGCTATATCGTAACTAACTTATTCTTAAATGAATAACAAACATGTTATTTATAATAAACTAACCATAACTCTAAAAGGTAAGAAACCGAAATTCTAATGCTAACGGGCTAAGCTCAGAAAACCAAACATTAAAGTAAACTTAAATACTAATATTTTCCAACAAAATCAAATGAAGAAAGTTAAGTATAATTAGAATTTTCTCAGCACACCATATCTTTCTTTAAGTTAAAAACATGGCGTGACATGCACAAAAATCTAAATTAAATGAATCTTTATTAAGTTACAAGTTTTATGTGGTCGAACATAAAGTGTAAGAGTGAAGAGGTTGGATGAAAGGGAATTAACAATCACGGGAAAGGAATAGATGTTGATCTATCTATCTATCCAATAATGGAGCTTGTTCAGTTTTTCTTCTAGGTCAGAAACCGATGGCCCAGATTTGACGGGTGAGTGCGAGAGAGCATGTTTCTGGAAATGGGCTTATTTGTATCATCACGTGGTGGTGCCCCTCCCCACATGATAAACTCAAGCATGCATTCATGCATGTTCATCTTCATCACCTTCCGCATCACTCATGCATCGCCCAATATAGGACTTTTTACTTTATTCAACATACACATTTGCTTGATGATCTTGCATGATGCATGCATATGCAATCAAACCCTTCATTTATATATTTTTCCTTTGTCTTTTAGAATTCAAATTATTTAATCAGTTAGATTAGCAGAGACGAAGTCAGAGATTTATATGAGCAGCTGCATCCTCAAACAACAAAATCACAATTAAAAATCTCAATAATTTATTGATCAAAACACTAATATATTAATCCACACAATATTCCTCGAATCGTTTTCATGTTTTGAAAGCATTGCATAACAATACCATTACCAATACCATTAAATATCTCTTTATATAAAAATAATCATGTTATCATTCATCTATTGATCTCTAAATTAGAAAGCTAAATTCTAAATTGAAATGCCAAAAACAAATTAATAAAGTAAAGTCATATAAAATACATTGTGGAGTAAAATTCTTATGTTGAATTTTGATAATTGATTACTTGAACTCCAACTGTCTATAACACTCCAAATTCAATTGAGTTTTGGTTGAATGAAAGAGGAGGAAAAATATGGAGAAGTTGAGGACTGGAATTGCTTTGCCATACGTGGTGAGATGTGTTTTGTGTGGATTAACAACCTAGGGTTAGAAAAACAGGAAGGCACAATTAAATTAATTGTTAATTAAATTGTCATCAGGTAGGGCATTTGGGATCCAAAAACGGTAGACTAGTTTAGTTGCCTACCAATTTTTTTAATTGTAGTTTAATTAGGGCTAGTTATTGAGGATTGGAACGCAACCATACATATTTTTTTTAAAGGAGTGGGGGCATCCACCCCCCTAGGCCTACACTAACTCTGTCCTTGTAGAATAGGGTTAATGAAGTTTCATAAAAACGAAATCGGATGTGTAGGGCTCTCCAGTCGATTTCAACATGCCCTCTTCAACAAGTTTCTAATCCTCCAGTCGATTTCAACGTGCCCTCTTCAATAAGTTTCTAATCCTTAATAAATGTCTTGGAGCTAATCTTCCAGCTCTGCAGTAATGATATTTGGTCATAGCAGGTTAATTAATTCTTTTGAGTCTTTACATTCTACGAGAAATTTTTCGTGCACCTGATGTTGTTGACGATATTGAAAGTCGATCATTACTATGCATGTGGACTTGGTATTGTGATTAGGGGTGGGCAAATACCCATTAATTATGGGTAATCGTGGTTACCCGCCTATTTAAATTAAACGGTTACTGTTATGGGTAACCGTTTAGATAAATAAACGGTTATGGGTATAACCGTTTACCCGTAAAATTTAAATTGGCGGTTATGAGTATTAACCGCAGTTATAAACGGGTAACCGTTTACCCATTTATTTTATATATGTAAAACTAACACAAACCATGTTCTCGATCCAATAATACTTAGCACCCAATAAATTAGCAAGGAATTCATCGGTCATTCTCTCAATAACACTGCTACAGGAATAATGATTCTCATCATCAAGGAATTTGTCATAGCCCGTCCCAGAGGTGTGTTTGACGGGAATGTGAAAGGACATAATTGCCCTTGTTGGACATTAAGGTAAGTATGTTTGTGACGTTATTTTGGTTCAATATTAATCTAGTTGGAAAATATATATTAGTAAGTTGGATAATATTGAAAGTTTGATTTTTGTTATGTATGGTTAGGATGAAAATGGATGGTGTGGATTAGTTTGGACCACAAAAAGGACATCTCTCTCCTTCTCCCTCCCCGTGTCTTCTCTGTCTCTCTCTCTCTCGATCTCTCTCACACACACATCCAAAACGTACGGCACACACCCAAATACCATCAAATCCATTTCGTGTACGAGGAAGCTTATACACGAAATCCATGGTTATATTTTCCCATTTCCACTGGGGAACGGGAAGTGGCTGCATTCGCCCAAAAGACTTCTTTCTTTCAGCTTTAACTTGCTGGCAAATAATACATCTACTCACATACTCAGCAATTTCCCTCTTCATACCCGGCCAATAATAAAATGGTCGAATGGTATGGTACATTTTTGTTCCTCCCGGGTGCATCACATAAGCTGAACAATGCGCTTCATCCAAAATTTCCTTCTTTAATTCCTCATGATTCGGAACATACATTCTATTTTCCTGCATGAGCATACCATCTGATTCTCGAATTCTGAGGTCTTTCTTTTTCCCTTCACTTCTTAATTGAGCCAACTCCTGAATTTCCTCATTCACCATCTGAGCTTCGAGTATACGATCCACCAAAACTGGCCTGACTTGAAAACTAGCAAGAAAAGCTCCACTTCGATCTTCCAACTCCAACCTTACTCCAGTGGTCCTCAGATCAGTAAGAAGAGGAACACTGCAAGCATATAAGGCATTGAGTCTGCCTTGGGGTTTCCTACTCAGTGCATCCGCTACCACATTAGCACGACCCAGATGATACTCAATAGTACAGTCATAATCACTTAGCAATTCCATCCACCTTCGCTGACGAAGATTAAGATCATGCTGAGTAAATAGATACTGAAGACTCTTGTGATCAGTGAAGATTTTACACTTCTCACCATACAAATAATGCCTCCAAATCTTTAAAGCAAAAACAATTGCTGCCAATTCAAGATCGTGAGTAGGATAGTTCCTTTCATGATTTTTCAACTGCCTAGAAGCATAGGCAATCACCTTATTATGCTGCATCAAAACACATCCCAAACCATTTAAGGAAGCATCACTATAAATTTCAAAATTACCGCTATCATCAGGAAGTACCAACACTGGAGCATGAGTGAGGCAATGATTCAATTGCTGGAAACTCCGCTCACAATTTTCATCCCACTCAAATTTAACATCCTTCCTGGTCAACTTCGTTAACGGCAAAGCAATCATAGAAAAATCCTGAACAAACCGTCGATAATAACCTGCCAAACCAAGAAAACTTCGTACCTCAGTGACGGTTCGAGGTTGTTCCCAATTCTCCACTGCTGCTATCTTTTGAGGATCAACTTGAATTCCTTGAGCCGATACTACATGCCCCAAAAATGCCACTTCAGTCAACCAAAACTGACATTTACTGAACTTGGCATACAATTGATGCTCCCTCAATTTCCTTAAAACCAAGTTAAGATGCCGGATATGATCTGCTTAAGATTTAGAGTATACCAGAATATCATCAATAAAAACAATAACGAATTTATCAAGATATTGCTGGAATACCTCGTTCATCAACCTCATGAAAGCTGCAGGCGCATTGGTTAACCCAAATGGCATAACCAAAAATTCATAATGTCCGTATCGAGTTCGGAAAGCCGTCTTAGGTACATCTTCATCTTTGATCTTCAACTGATAATAACCGGATCTCAAATCAATCTTAGAAAATACACACGCACCTTTCAGCTGATCAAACAAATCATCAATACGAGGCAATGGATAACGGTTTTTAATCGTTACCCGATTCAATTGCCTATAGTCAATACACAATCGCAGAGTTCCATCTTTCTTCCTCACAAATAATAATGGGGCACCCCAAGGTGACGAACTAGGTTGAATGAAACCTTTATCAAGTAATTCTTGCAATTGAATTTTCAATTCTCTCAACTCAGCATGAGCCATTCTATAAGGAGTTAGAGATATAGGGTCAGTACCTGGAAGCAAATCAATAGAGAATTCCACCTCTCTGTCTGGCGGCAACCCCGGCAAATCATCAGGGAATACATCAGAATAATGTCTGACCACACCAACTTCTTCTATACTAGGAGGAATAACATCATTTAACACCACATGTGCTAAATATCCCTGACAACCCTTCGATAATAATTTCCTTGCTCTTATGGCAGAAATAACACCATGTCTCACCCCGCTTCTCTCGCCCACAAAAGTAACCTCGGGTAATCCAGGACGATAAAAAGTAACTGATTTACCATAACAATCAATATGGGCACGATTATAATGTAACCAATCAGCCCCTAGAATCACATCAAAATCCACAATATCTAACGGAATAAGATCAGCTGACATAATCACGCCCTCAACCATCACTGGACATCCAAGATACACACTATCAACATAACATTTATCTCCTCTAGGCATGGCAAACTCTAAATCAAATCCTAGAGGTGAAGGGTGAGGTTGGGTCATTTGAGCAAACGTATAAGAAATCACAGAGTGCGTAGCACCACAATCAATCAAAATCTTAGCAAAATGACCAAGAACATTTAACGTACCCATGATCAAGTCGGGATGGTTCTGGGCCTCTTGCAGTGAAATATGATTAACTCGCCCCTGAGCTTGCTGTCGTCCACCACGACTTCTACTGCCCTTATTACCTCGTCCCTGAGGATTACGCCCCTGGCCTGGCTGACTAGGTTGCCTGGATGATCCTGCACCACCAGTAGGAACTTCCCCCTGACGGGGCTGACCTCCCTGATGTCGCTGCGATCCACCAGCTGGCATAGATGAATAAGAAGAATAACCTCCAAAGTCCTGAAAATAAGGTTCCTGGGGATACTGATAAGGTCCGGAAGCATATGGAGCAGCATCCCCCTGGTAGTGGTAGGCACCACCACGGCTCAACTGGCCATAACCGCCTGATCCAAAACTCTGCTGAACCGGTGCTGGAGGTGGCATATTGGTCTGCTGCGGTCTCTACTGACCCTGGGGACACTGAGAAGCCCGATGTCCCATTTGTCCACAAGTAAAGCAAGCACCACTACCTCTCCTACACTCACCATGGTGACGGAAGTTACAATGGCGGCACCACGGAGCGCTAGAACCACCAGCACCACCAGAATCCCTTTGTCCCTGAAATCTGGGTCCACCAGAGAATCTACCACCACCTCTCCTCGGGCCAGTAATACTATATCCACCACTAGAAGAACTCGAACTCGCTCCACTCTTCTTAAAGTTCTGCGTCTGGCGAGGTCCCGGAATAGAAATACCCTTACCTTTATCATTCTTCTTCTGACCCTCATTCTTGTCCTCGTCATCCTCACTGTCAGGAAGATTATCAGAGTCCTCCATCCTAACCAAAATCTCGAAATACTCATGATAATCGGTGCAGGGAAGTGCATTAGCAAAAGTCCTCAATTTCTTCTTGGATCCCAACTTAAAGCGACGAAGCATCTCTACTGGATTACCAGCTATATCCGGATCATAACGAGACAAGTCTGTAAATTTTCTGTAATATTCATGCGCCGACATATTTCTTTGTTTCAACCTGGTAAATTCCTGTTTCTTGCGGTCAATATACTCTGGAGGGACAAACCTTTTCTTGAAATTATCCTTAAACACTGCCCAGTCAGATGCCATCTCCGGTGACATAAACCGAGCCTGATTCTGCCACTAACCTGCTGGCTCTCGCCCCAAAAACCAAGAAATGGTTTCAACCCATCTGTTAGCATAAACACAGCCCGTCCCGGAGGTGTGTTTGACGGGAATGTGAAAGGACAGAATTGTCCTTGTTGGACATTAAGGTAAGTATGTTTGTGACGTTATTTTGGTTCAATATTAATCTAGTTGGAAAATATATATTAGTAAGTTGGATAATATTGAAAGTTTGATTTTTGTTATGTATGGTTAGGATGAAAATGGATGGTGTGGATTAGTTTGGACCACAAAAAGGACATCTCTCTCATTCTCCCTCCCCGTGTCTTCTCTGTCTCTCTCTCTCTCGATCTCTCTCACACACACACACCCAAAACGTACGGTACACACCCAAATCCTCCGAAAACTCGACGGATCGAGGCAACCAAGGTATGCATCTTCATCCTTTCGACGTTCTAAGTTCATTGGTGCTAGTTTTAGGAAGTGAAACCCCCGAAATCACGTGGAACCCGAACCTCCATTTTTGAGTTACTGTTCATGCACACGTAAAATGTCGTGTTTCAGGGAATTCTAAGCTTGTAGTGAGCTTAGTGAAGTCCTAAGGAGGCTCGGAGTACTTCGTTTGAAGGATTTGGACGTCGGGATCACGTGGTTCCATTTTGGCCGAATTTCTTGGGAATTTTCCGGTGAGATTTCTTGATTTTTAGAGCCTTAAACTAGTCTATCGTGATTCTTCATGTTTGGGGCTTCAATTTGGTATAAAATACGAAGAAAATGGGTGAAAAACGAAGGAGAACGAAGAGTTTTAAAACTCGCCGGAAAACGGCCGCCGGAAAAGCCAGTCCGGCGACCCAAGGAAGAAGAAGGGCGCGTGGGGGGCGCGTAGACCCGTGCCACACGCGGCGCGTGGGGGCGCGTGAGCCCTCCAAAAAAATTTCTAAAAATTTCCCGACGCTCGTGACGTCGAGTAGGTCGATGTGGTATATTCATATACCCAAATTGAGCATCGTATGAGAAGTTATTTCGAAATGTTGGTGATGTGCTTTAAATAATGTTATTTTAGTTGTTTCACATATAGGTGACACTTATCCCGAGGACGAGCGCATCCAGGGACGTCACGGGGGCTACGACCCATCGACTTACCAGTGAGTGGGCAGTTTTGTTTTCGTATTACCTATATACTATTGTTTTCCCAGAAAATGCTTTTATATGAGAAAATGTTTTTAAGTTGCCATGCATAGAAGTTTATGAAAAGTATGAATTGAAATGCCAAGCATAGAAGTTTATGAAAAACATGAATTGATATATGATGCATACATGTTGCATGGTGCTGTGGAGGCACAGGTAAGTCAGGTGAGTTCATTTATTCATTTAATTGATTGATGTTGAGATGTTTTGAGCTCATAACCTGCACCCTAGGTGTTAGTGCTTATATTATTCACCACACCGCACGCTCGTCTTGGATCCAAGTAGGTGGATGTCGTACAGACCATGTGAGGGTTCCGACATACTAGTCGTATAGATCACTAGGCGTGATTCCGATTAGTGGGTGACCTTAGTTATGCGCGCTGATGATTGATGAGAGAAGCACTAGAGCGTATTTTTACACCTTTCATCGTATAGACTACCTTATGTAGTTCCGAGTGATGTGCAGTGTAGGGCCGTATATGTCATTGTGGTGACTCCGGCTGAGTGGGATATTGAGCTATAGAATTGATCGTATAGGACCAACTGCAGGGTCTCCGATTGATTCCTTATTTCACCTGATTTATATTTTGATTCATGGCATGGCATGTTTTTCTTGAAAAATGTTAAAGATTTGGGATTTGAGTTTTGAGATTATATATGGTTTTATATATACTATTTTATGGGAAAGTATACAGGTTTTACGGTGAGGGGTTAGAAGTGATTTTAATGAAATGTTTTGGAAAAATCTTGGTTTTACTGACCCACTCATTTTGTTTTGCGCCCCTCCAGGTTCTAGTTAGCGGTTTCTGGTGGCTCTCGAGGTCTTTTTCCGGCATTCTGACAGACTCTTGACATGTAGGACTCACCTGAGGGTGATGTACTTTTATTTTAGTCCTACTTGACTGCACTTAAACCTATGCTCTGAATTTATGTGTTTGTATTAACTCCTCCTTTTATTCTAGTAGGTTGTTCTTCTAGAGATTGGGTTAAATTCCTTCGTATTCTATTATATATTGCTTCCGTGTCGCACTTTAGGTTACGTCACGCCCGCGTGAAGGCCAGCACGCCTTGATCCTCTGGGTCGGGGTGTGTCAGAATTGGCCAAATTAATTTAAATTCCTTGCGGGTAACCGTGAAATTGACAAAAATGCTTTGATAGAAATGTGTTCTAAACAATTTTTGTAACCCAATAATACTTAGCAAATATTATATTTATCTTCATTGGTAACAGTTAAAAATATCATCTGTAAACTATTATTTCAATTATTAGAATGATATAAGGACTTAAAAAATTAAAATATGGAAATGTATGATGAATGTACCTATAACGGTATTTAATTGTCAAAAAAAGAAAAGAAAATTATGATAATTTTTTTTAAAAAAAATTTCAAGTTGTTAAAAAACATGTAGACGAGTGAAAAATGGGTAATGGTAAAAAAAGAAAGATAAACGGGTTAAAAAAGATAAATGGGTAAACGGGTATTAAACGGTTACGGTTAAATGAGTATGCGGTTATGGGTATAGATATAACCGTTTAGGCAATTACCCAATGGGTAAACAATTATGCGGGCATGAGCATAAACGGTTATGGGTAAATAACCACGGTTACCCACCCGCCATAACCGTTGCTCATCCCTAATTGTGATTAGCTTAACATACCAACAATGTGACTGACATCTAGTAAGTAGAAGTTTCAAGTTGTTGCATGCACCTATCTGTTGAGCAAAGTTTTTTTATTATTATTATTTTTTTTTCTGGGTTTGGAAAGTGTTAATATTGAGCAATAAATCTTAAAGGGGAAAAAGTAGACTTCACCACCAAAAAGTAAATAAAAGAGGCTACTCTTGTCGTGGCATAAAACTTACTTTTCTTCTCCAAATCTTGTCATGTCTATGGCTTGTCAATTCTTTTCTAGAACCCCTAAATAAATATACATTAGAAAATTTTAAAGACCTCGATTGACACTAAGATTGTAATTTAGTGGGAAAAGCAGGTCTAACCAGAGCATGCAGGCATGTGGTGCAACCATTTTCATCATTGCGGCCCTCTCCTCTTCCAAATTGTATTTCTCAGCTCACCTTTCATCATTCTCCAAATGGGGTCAGAGATTAACTCCGAATCTCATTCTCCAAATGGAGTCAGAGATTAACTACGTAATTTGAACAACTCAAATTGAATCTGACATTAACTCATTTCATTGATTCATCTCACATAAATCAAGGCTCGAATTTCTCTTTCACAAAAATTAAGGGTTCAAATTTCCTAATTTTTAGGCTCGGAACACTAAAGTTCGGGGAAGACCTAAATTCCCATTTGGGATCCTACCATTCACGGTTTTCCTGCTTGAATTGTGCTGTAATTTTTTTATGAACTCACAAATGCATATACTATAGAAAAGAACTCGGACGACTCACTACATGCAAACACGCATCTCACATACGCTTTATATTTACTGTTGATATGATATTGTAAATGTAAGACATCCGTTACATGCAACCGAGCATGCGAGGTTTTTTCCTCGATAGTAGCATCGCTTCAACCTCAAACTAAAACCCTTTCAATAAAACCGATCTGCTTACTTTGAATATTGAATGCACATTTTAATTCGGAGTTACGTAAAACCTTTGAAACTTTGAAGTCGATTTCCATTTGGTACGCAATCTTTGAAGACTCTACAAACCCTAAGTCGATGTACTTACGTCAAAGATCATGCCAATCTTATATGCATTTGGGTTTTAAAATTAACTCATAAAAATGCTAATAATTATGCATTTGAGCGCCTACTCGACAACATTGATATATGAAAGTAGAACACGCATAACAACATTGTAGATCACACTATTAGCCCGAGATGATGCCGTGACATTCTAAAAAAGTGTACGCTAGTATGTTTTCTCAATGTCTCAACTAGTCAAACCAAGAAAATAAGGAATATTGGTAGAATTGAGCCAGTCACTTCCCTGTATAAATTCTCCAACAGTGAACTGACTTGCCTCAACCGAACTATTAATGACCCGATAACCCGGCCATGTCACCCTCGCACTCGTATTCGAACCGGGTCCACGGTTCAAATACTCCCCATAATACAACGTACTCAACGCAAACGACCCGTTCCACTCCAACCATCCAGCGGGGTCCACCAAATCATCAATATACGATTTCAGATAAACGGTCCTCGAATACTCCTTCCACGGACGGCCCAGATACGTTGTAAAATTCGATTTCACGGGAATCAAATCCGACCCGGCCGTGACTTTGCAATTCAGGATCGAAATCCCGGTGTTCTGGTTCGGGTCCTCTCTTCCCTGGGCGGTGAAGATGTTTTTCTGGTTCTCGTTCGGCTTGCGGGCGTAGAGGTTGCAGTTCTGGAGGACGACGGCGGCGTTGCCGAAGATAAAGTCGACGGTGCCGTAGACGTCGCATTCGCGGTAGAACTGGCGGAGGGAGTGGACGTAGAGGGTGTCTTGGTAGCCGACGAAGCTGCACTTGTAGAATGCGGAAAAGTCGGCGCCGCTTCTTAAGGCGACTGCTTGGTGTTTACTTGGGCCGGCTCCGTTTTCGAATGTGATTCCTTTGGCGATGAATCCGTCTCCTACCACAGCTGAAAAAAAAACCCATTTCAGAAACGGATCGGAAAACGGATAGTTGAATTAAATTGGAAAAAGAAAAAAAGAAAAAAAAAAGAAGAAGAAAGTATTATGGCTCCTGAGGACATGCTTATTCATTGCCCATCTTAGTAGGTTTAGAGAAAATCATCCACGGTCCATGGCCCAATTAAAAGCCAATTCCCTATTTTATTAATGATGTGTTTACTTGCACATAACGCTTTACAACAGTGACGGAAATCAATCATGATTATGCATTATGTTGCGGATTTGATTTCTACTGATTTTTCTCTTCACTTACAACTAATTATTTAATCGACTAACGTTATTATTGTACTAATTTGTTATTTACTCTTTTATTTACTAATACGTGAATATTAAAATTATTTTTCTCTCTTAGTTTTGACTTCGACTTTTGTTGTACAAGTGAATAAACTTTGTTGTGATAGTACATTTACTTGAAATTAGGGAAGTCACGAATTAGAGACTATTACCTAGTTAATCTAATTAATTGGTTTTCATGTAAAGTGTTGCTATTTGTAGTGTTTTTATTTTTTATATCTGTTTGGAGTGCCTAGTAACTTTTTTGGAATATTTTTAGCTGCTATCTTTTAGTTATTAAATTATGAAGTATAATGTGAAACCTACGTATACTTGATCCGAATCCGGTTTTCATATCCATATTGTTCTGAAATTTGAAAATTTCTTTATCTGAATCCGGATTCCATATCCATATTGTTTTGGACAATGTTCTTGTCCAAAAAATAAGAATACGTCTAGTCCACACATATGACATATGACATATGACTCACGAGAAACATGAAGACGTCGAAAAGGATAAAGGATAGATGGGACCAGCTCACGAGAGCTCAGGGAACCAAATCAAAGCAATGACGACGGTTGGTTCCAACTGTTTTTAGGCCATAGTTTATCAATGCATTGCTAATATGTAATATTCTATAATAATATATCTAGCACTGCTACAAGTGATAAATTATTTTGGTTGTTAGGTAGAAAAATTTAGATACTTATGATATTTAAGATTTTCCGTAAGTTCAGGGCCCCAACAACGTTTTTACTTTAATTTCTTTTATCGTGTTTGATTTGAGGTTGGTGGCTCCTATGAAGTTCAGACAATCTGTTGCTTGTGAGCTTTGAAGAGGACTTTGGTATGAGGATCAGTGGAAGAAGAGAGGTAAAAAGGGAGAGAGGAAGAAAGTTAGAGAGGTTTGGGGTTTAGGTTTCAAGAAGAGGGTGATGAGGATGACCATATTAGACCTAAACGACGGTGGTTAGTTGCTTACTACACGACATAGTAATTTTTGTAAGATCATAATAGCATTTCATGTTGAGATTTTTGGGCTCTTTTTAAGTTAAAATTTTGACTCCACCGCTGTAGTTAGGTCATTTACCTTCAAACCACTGTGTTACAGATACAATTTCTTGTTAATATAGTTTAAAGTAATACTACTTGCATGAAAAGATAGATATATATATATATATATATATAGATATATATATATATATATATATATATATATATATATATATCAGCTGAATCTTTAGTTCTTGTATCATTGATTTTAGAAGAGTAAAAAGATGATAATCTTTTGTCCGACAAATTGATCCACGCAACACGGGCAAAATAATGACCAAAGTAGGGTCCTGACCTGAGCCACCGACACTTAAAAATGTGGCTAAAATCCTATATCCATCGCCCTTTAATTCAAAAGTTTAATCAAGTTTAATCTCAATGATTACACCCTTAACTAAGCTCCTTTATAGCAAGTTACTGTTACATATTTAAGAAGTAATTTAATCATGGAGAGTTTGACTAATTCTTTCTTGAGCAAGTACATTTTACGTTATCAAAGTTTCGAGTCAATTTCATATAATTGATCACACTATTTCAATTTTTTACGTTACACCTCAATGTTTTGACATATCACCAATATACGCCTTATATTAGGTGAGTGTGTACGGCCAACTGTTAATTGTTAAAGTGACAATGCAGGAACCACACTAACCATGCATGCTACATATATTGAACACATTGATGGCATATTAAGAGTAGATCCAACGCTATTACTTCAAATAATTAACCAGACCGTCAACTTAACAAAATGCGTAACTTTGTCAAATTTCATAACTTTAAGTTGCAATATTGAAATTCAAAACCTCTCAGCACAAGTTGAAACCAACTCCAAATCTCGATGGTGTGGAAAGTACTATGCTCTTGTTTATTAGAATGTACGTATATGGAATTTAAGGAATTTGTTTTTTAAGGAATTTGTTTTTGGCTCTTTTGTGGCTGTGAATATATATGTATCGATGCATATGGTCCTACAATTATAATACGAGTCCTACGT
Source organism: Malus fusca (assembly GCA_035220775.1). NCBI lineage: Eukaryota > Viridiplantae > Streptophyta > Magnoliopsida > Rosales > Rosaceae > Malus > Malus fusca. Next base: position 40,635,943 of record CM069069.1, read on the forward strand.
ACAATTGACTTAAGGAGAGATTTTTTGCTGTGCTCGGAACACAGATGGTACATTTTGTGTCATTATATAAGTGGAGGGGAATTTTATGTTTTAAGTTGATAATTTTTTAACATAAGTATCTTACCATTTTTATAGTGATACGTGGTTTACTGACTCATGTTTTGAACACATTGAAAGATCTGACTTTTTTTTTTGTTTTTTCTATTTTGGTATTGATTTCAAAAGTTTGCAACCTAATAATTTGAAGTACTAGCTAGCCAGTTGAGAAGAAGAGAAAAAGAAATACTCACCGACAGTGGCTGATCGGAAAGTAGTCCACCCATCCACTACATTCCGGCTGGCTTTGACAATCGTGTTTCCAATCCCATCTCCCAAAAACATCAGATTTGTCTTCTTCTTCACAACCTCCACATTCTCAAAATATGCCCCGGCCTTTATGTATATCACAAACCTACGCATACAAAGATAGCGATTATGTACGGCAGTGCGGTTACATTGTTTAGAACGTATGTACTTCTTATATGTACTAGAGTTTTAATTTTCTTGTCACAATTTAAGGTAGTTCAAACAAGACTATCATTTGTATAAAAAAAAAATGTAATAATTATCGCACACGGTAAGAAAATTAATGATGAGAAAATTAAGCGAGTGTGCAAAAATCAATACAAAATATCGTTATCTATAACCTAGTCGCACTTAGCCCAACATTAATTATGTAAAATATTACCTGGTTGCGCTTGAATTAGGAGCCACATCGACGGCCTCGCTGATGGTAGTGAAGTTTCCAGTGCCGTCCTTGGCCACCACCAAATCGTACTTTGTCTCATTCGTCGAGGACTGCAACAACCTTCGATCTTTCGATGAAACCCAAGTCGGGAACCCCTTTTTGGCAGGTCCGAAGTCGGGGAACATCTCCGACTTCATCGTCTCAGAGTACTCGTACTTCTGAGCTCCCGGAATCTTCTTAAGCATAACGAGCGCATTGCTAACGTGCTGTGAGATTGTATTTATTCTACCTTCAATTTCGCTCTTCACAATTCCCATATTGCTACTCCGAGGAGCAGTGCCGTTAGCACTAAACCCATCGAGACACGTGTCCTGGTTGGTCATTGCAGCACTGAGTAGGGCTTTCAAGTCGTAGTAGCGGTTGGAGTTGAGTGTTTTGTTGGGGGAGAGGTCGGAGATGGCTGACTTGAGCTGGTCGATTGTGTTGTCGAGGAGCTCAAGGCAGTCGTCGAGAGCCCACTGCTGAAGCGAGCTGAGCTTTTTGTTGAACTGCTTTTTGATGCTGGTGCAGTTGGAGGAGGAGGCTTTGACTTCCAACACGGTGTGGGAGACGGTGGAGGAGATGATTTGCCGGAGGGTTTTGGAGGCAAGATTGGGGAAGGTGGCGAGGGTGGAGAGGCAGAGGGATTTGTAGAGTGTGTCTTGGCATGCCCAATGGGCTGTTTCTAGAACCTGTTTTTGAATGTGGTTTTGGAAATGGATTTTTGGGCTTTTTGAGTTTGAGTTTTTGAAATGTGGTTTTGAAAAGAGTAGGATTAGGAAAAGGATTGAAGTTAGAAACAATGTTGAGAGCAAGATTTTTGTTCTTCTTAGATAGTACATGGCTGTGTGTTTGTGTCTGTGAGAAACAGAATGGGAGACACATACAGGGGGGAGGAAGGATTAATATAGGCTGCTTGAGGATGACTGTTAAAACAAAGAGACAACTAATGTGATTATGACGGTATTATCAGCTAATCAGAATATCGTCATGGATTTTATCTTGTCACATAACACGGGGTTATTGATTCTGAATTAATATTATGGTGACATCTTTATTGCATAATAAAAATATGACTTTTTTAGCCAAAAGTATGGTGACATCTTTATTGCATAATAAAAGTGTGACCTTTGGTATAACCTCTCACTTTGATCATTGATATTTGAAACCAATATAATTAGTTTCAGATATGATAAATTTTTCATTGTGACCGGAACACGAGTGTTACACCACGTGTTTTTATATAAGTGGTGAGAAATTTATTTTTTTAATTATTAACTTTTTAACACACATATCTCACCATTTGTACAGTGACATGTGATGTACCACTCCGTGTACCGGTCACATTGAAAAATCTCTCCTCTGATATTGTCCATCGTAAATCATTTTGATCATTCGGTGTAAAATCCCTATTAAATAAGAAAAAATAATAAAATATCCTCAATTTTTGTTACATCATTTTGGCCCATTGAGAATTTTGTTATTTTGATCCTTATTTAACAGAAATTTCACGAAAATACCAAAATGATTGATGGTGGACAAACTTATGGACCACTTCTATTGGTTTCAAATCTCAAATATCAAAGTGAGGAGTTATGCTAATCTTAAGAATCATTTTGATTAAAAAGTCTAAAGATATTTTCATGAATTAAAATAATTACAGTAATTTGTAACCTATATCAAAATTTCTTTTCAGCAAATTAAAACAATTAAATTAATTTTGAATATCTTCTTTGTCAAAGAAAATGATTGGTAATAAATGTGTGCTTATTTGTGGATCACCCTGCATTAATAAAAAAATGTTTGTAATGCTCTTATAATAGTGAAAAAGCAGAGTGTTATCATCTTTACCAAAATTAACCGACACTTTTGATTTCTACTCTCTTTTTTTATGGATTTTTTTAGAAGCCTTTTGTTTATTTGTTTACAGCTAATTTGAGGATGGATGAATGAAGAAAGGTATTAGAGGGAGAAGACGAAATAAAGAAGGATAAATAAAAACAAACAATATATTTAGTCATGATTTGTTTGAAAGTAATTTTAAAATAATTGAAAACACTTTAAAATCACCAAAGATGACTTTGAAAATATTTATTAGAAAAAGTTCAAACTACTTGATAAAATATCGCACTTGAAGAATGTTCAATAAAAAGAAAAATAACGCACTTGAAGTATTCTTTTTTAAAGCACATATATATAAAATGTTTTTTTTTTCAAGAAACACTTGTATTTTTAATTATAACTATGATATATTTTGTTCTCATTTGGAAGTATTTTTAAAATAACTAAAAACGTTTATAGAGAAAATATTTTTGGATTCCAAAAATAGTCGAAGTGCTCCCTGAATAAGAATTATTTATGTGCTTATTCCAATAAATATTTCACTTGTTTTTTTAAGATTCACTTGCGTTTTTATAAAGATATTTTCACATAAAAAACTTTTCAGTAATTTTAAAAACATTTCCAAACGAACACTTCTTATAAGAACGCTTACGTTTTAAGCAAATTACGTTTTCAGACGGACCCTCAATTTCACGTTCTTTTGACTTTGAGCACATGCATGTGAAGGACTAGCGAGGAAGCTGTTGAAAATTTCAAAGAGAATGTGCAGGTTAAAGCTAGTTACTCCTGGACCACGGATCATCATGATGAATCATGCTTGGCGGCTGACGTTTGGAGCACGATATGCAGTACAAGCTTTGTCCTCAACTGTGTTGACGATCTGTGTTCCGAAAAAAAAATAAAGAGTAAATTACATAGTAACCCCTCAGATTTGAGGTCTATTACAATCCCATACAAGATTTTTAAAACATTTCACTTTCATACCTCACGTTCTATTTTATTTCAAAATAATACCTCTGTTACATTTTCCATCCATTGATCCGTTAAGTGCTGACGTGGCTGCCACATTTGTGCCACGTGGCTGCCAAATGTGTGCCACGTGGCAAAAAAATTTAATTTAAAAAAAAAAAACCTTAATCTTCTTTAAAAAAAAAAAACCAGAAAACTTGAAACCCAGATCCCATTATGGCATTATCCCCCCAACCCCTGAACCTTGGAAGAAGAAGGAAAAAAAAAAAAAAAAAAAAAACCAAAAAACTTGATTATTCCCCCAATACCCCCCTCCTGCGAAACCCATATCCCATTATCCCATTATTACTAATGCAGTCAGAAGCTGCATGTTAAAATTCACAAGCCGACCCCCGAATCGTCCAATTCTTCATTTTACGGTCGAAACCGCCCAATTCAGGAGCCCAAAATATCACCTAAAACCAAAACATTGTCCTAAATTAGCTTTATCGGTTCACCACTGAACACAAAATTGACCAACTACCTTATATACAGCAGCCTAACAGAACCACCTGGCAGAATACATATGCCTTCGACTCAAGACAAGATCGAATCTACTGTGGATGGCTATTATTTGTTTGAGGAACCTGAGTGCTCCCGTTTGCAATCAATGTCTGTTGGGCGGCAACAAGATGTGGTGGAGCGGACAGATTTGACGGAGGTCTTGGAGCAGCTGAAGTTGGTTGGGTTGGCTGAATTATGAACTGGTTAAGAGCAGCAGAGTAAGCACGGCCTGACAGGCTTCCACGCATCCGACCTGTTGGTCGCCAGTTCTCCCCAGATGACAAATCTGGTGATCCATCAGCCCCTGAAACTGCTTGCACCGTTCCCACTATGTTTCTGCCCTGCTCCATTGCTGCGGACCTAAAACCTTCAGCATTTGCCGCCAAAATTGGCTTGTTTTTCGGGGATTGATTTTGATCAGGCGTTGATGGAGACTGCCTGGCCATCATAGCAGCTCGCTGATGCTGAGCAATCATGAACCTTTGTTGGTTGTTTAAGGAACTTGATGTTTGACCAGTCCCAACTCGTACACTTCCTTGCTGGATTTGAGCCCATGAGAGATGTGAAGATGATGGGATCTGGGTTGCGGAAGAAGATGAAGATGAAGATCCGGGGGGGGGGGGGGTGTGTGTTGGGGGTGGATAATGGGATCTGGGGAATAATGGGTTGCATGTATCTGGGTTATGGGTTGCAGGTACAGGGGCTTATGGGTTGCACGTACAGGGGCTTATGGGATTTGGGTTCGCGTCCGCGCGCGCGCGCGCGGGGGGGGGGGGGGTGTTGGTGTTGGGGGTGGATAATGGGATCTGGGGAAGGGGGATAATGGGATATGGGTTTCGCAGGGGGGGGGGATTGGGGGGATAATCAAGTTTTTTGGGTTTTTTTTTCCCTTCTTCTTCTAAGGTTCAGGGCTTGGGGGATAATGAGATCTGGGTTTAAGTTTTCTGGTTTTTATGTTTTTAGAAGAATAAGGTTTTTTAAAAAAAAATTAAAAAAAAAAAATTTGCCACGTGGCACACATTTGGCAGCCACGTGGCACAAATGTGGCAGTCACGTCAGCACTTAACGGATCAATGGATGGAAAATGTAACGGAGGTATTATTTTGAAATAAAATAGAACGTGAGTTATGAAAGTGAAATGTTTTAAAGATGTTGTATGTGGTTGTAATAGACCTCAAACCTGAGGGGCTACTATGTAATTTACCCAAAAATAAATTGTCGTCTTTTAATAATTAAAAATGGTGGTATTTACACACATTTTTTTAATATTTTAAATAAGTATCATAATACAATTAGTTGAAATTTTCTTTTTCTAGTTTCAAACCAATTGTATTATTACATTTTATGTACTGGGCTATGTTCCCGATACATTAAAAAATCTCGCATGAGAGAGAAAAAAACGTTTGTAAATAACACCACTCCATATTAAAATGTTTTTCTTCCAGTAGTGTTTGATATAAGATTAAACTTCTTTTAATTGTTTTTGTAAGTAAGGAGAAAATTCTTACATCCGAACGATGAATCACGTCATCCGTTCAACATGTACAACTCATAAAACAATTAAACTTTATGTTGTTTAGTCTCATCTACGACGGTATTGGTCTGATGTGATTGAATCTATTGCTCTATATATAGGAGATTACAAGTTGATGGTGTTCACGTTCATTGTTTTTACAATCATTGCTACATTTGCGGTGGACTGGAATCTAAGTTTTGCTAACATGAAATGGAGCAATTGGCCTAGACGATCAAAGTGCAATTATTCCAACCATATAATAAATTTGGAATAATGCTATGTATACACTTATTTTTACTTATATTATTTTAAAAAAAATTTATCGTCGAATCAAATAAATTAAAAAAAATTAATAACAAAAAATTAATAAGGATCCGTAGAAAATAAAAATATTCGTGAATAGCACTATCCTAAATTTGTAGTTGTAAATTAGCTCGGAGATTAATTTTCTGTGGTTAGTTCCTATTAATTTGATTTTCCTTTAAGCAAACCGAGGGAGAGTCCTATTATTTGAACAAGGAAACTGATGGCCTGCTGTCAGAGAAGGAAGTTCTGTCGCTAACCAAATATCCCTGACATTGTCGGCTTTAACAAAATGTACCAATACACCATGTGACGTGAGTGAGCGAGCCTCTTTTTTATTTATTTTTTATTTTTGTCAAACTAAAAACTTTCATTAATTCAAAAACTATTACATGAAATAGAAAGTTCAAAGACAATCCCAATATAAGTAAAGTCAAAAAGAAAATACAACATAGACGCCCAAAAAGAGCTAGTCCATAACGACAAAAATCCTAAATCTAAAAGACCATTGGATTTCCGAGACCTACCTTTAAATGAGTGATTTGACTAGCAAACCATCTAAAAAAAATAGAAAATTCAAAGCAAAAATGTTCGAGAAAGGCTGTGATGGTGTTATCCATAGACTCATTTTTTTGTGTGGATAAACTATCATTTGACCCCTTGAACTATTACTCTAGTTGAAATTGACCGCATGAACTATTTTTTTGGTAAATTAACCCCCTGAACTATTTGAAATCAGCCAATTGACCCCTTGTTGGTGAAGGAAATTTTGTGAAAAACATGTTCATTTGAATAACATCATATAGCATGCAATTAACAATTAAAGGCGGAATCATGCTTTCATGCATTCAAAAACAAAACATCTACCATGAAATTCAAAGCCTAGTAGATTGGTGAACCTTGACTCAACTTAAAAAACAACAATTTGTTAGTTGAGAAATATTTACCTTTGTAGATTCCTCTTTGCATATGCAAAGGATAATCACCCAAGAGATAGGGCCTTCATTCCTTGCTTCTTAGCTCCATGGATTTGGTTAGAAGAATAGGTTCTCCAAGTTCCCAAAATTGAGAACCTCTAAAGATTCTACACCAAGGTTGGATTGGAGAAGAAAATGAGTGACCTTGAGGAAATAGAATTGCTAGACAATATCCCCCAAGGTGGTTGGCCTCTTAGAGAGAAATGGAAGCTTTGTGTTCTCACCAATTTTCTCTAAAATCAACAACTTTTGAATTTTAGGTTATAAAGTTCTTTATATAGTCACTTCTTTAAATGACCTAAAGAACCAAAAACCCTAATTCAACACTAAATGGATATGGGCTTTTGGGCCTTTGTGAATCTTTATTCATTAAGTTGTCATACAACTTAAGTCAATGGGCTTTGACGTTCGAAGCCCATTGGGCCTTAAGGTCCAAAACTATCTCGAGGTCTTTAACGAACTTATTCGTTTGATTAATTAACATATTAATTAATCCTTGCCATAAATAATTAAACCATTTAATTCATCTCCTTTGTTTCTTCAATCTCCACCTTATTTGGTGTACGATACATTAGGTTCCTTTTAGCGAGGCAGTGGGCGATTAAAACCATTTTACATCGATTGTGAATTGAAACTTACTTTCAATTCTCCCTTTAGTGATTACACACGTTTAGGGCTTCCACAAACCATGAGTGACACCTAGCAGCATATCATGGATACCCAAGCTAATCAGAAGAGGTAGAGAACCTATTCAGTTTAGGATTACAAATGCAATACGGTATTTCTCTAATCTAATACTCTTGACCACATTGTTTGGTTTGATAGTTTATTTATTCATGTCTACTATCCAATGTGATTCATTTGCATTTTATGATTACCTTGAATGTGATTTGGAACGCATTCCCCAATCTCATTCATACTCTGGCCAGAGATTTTAATCATATCATAGAGTATTCTCCCTCAAGCCAATTGAAGGTTAGAGATCCCTTGTTGCGCATTCACTTGTCTCCATGACTAAGTGGCTTAACCCCAATGATGTCGTGGACACCCCGATGGGGTGACTTTGGCATAATCAAAGATCAAGGACTTAACCACAAGACAACAACTGTGATGCCTCAGGTCAAAGGACTAATTTGCATTATCCCAAACATGAGTTCTCATGTGACATGAGTATGAGAACTCCTCGTTGATCGTGTTCAGTGAACTCATTCTCTATTGAGCACCTACGTACTTGTCTTGATGTCACACACACCAATGACTCGAGACTAGTCACTCTCCCTGAGAGAAGACATAGCACGTACTGATCTTATCGGACTGTCAATGCCCAATTGGCAATCATATGATCAGGAACGTTTAGGATGTGTCTACGAAAGAATGGTCTCATTAATCTAACTACATTAGATTGCATTCTTCCAATCACATATTCCTTGGACTTTATCGTTTAAGCATATAACATTTATATGAGACGTCTCAAACAATAATGTTTGCCTTTTATATGTAAACTAGATTAGTTTAACATGTGAAATATCCGTAAAGTATCATCATATGAATGGCTTTAGGGCACATTTCCAACAATCTCCCACTTGCACTAGAGCCAATCAGCTTGGTCATCTGTTATGATTCCTCTTGTGTAGTCATTTCCTAAATGGCTGAATAGTAGGCATAGGAAATGGATATCTATATGTTATCCATAGAAGCAACCTTGTCAATATCGACGTCACCATTATACATGATTCCCAATCATGTGGTTCAGTCTCTCATGTGAGTTCGGATCTTGATGAGACCTTGATTCCCAGGCTTGAGCTATCGCCCCATTAGTGTCATAGTGTCAGTACACTAGATACACTTTCTGGTTGGAACCGAATAGAGAGTTCATAAATGAACTTTCCCATCCAAACAACATTGTTGTAAACTTCTATATGGCAATATATTTTGCATTCATAATGGAACACACTAAAGTCATTACTTTAATGTTTCCATCCAAATATCTCTTTAGTCATAATAAAGAGATATCTGTTTATCTCTTCATTCATAATGAAGAAACATCCAATGATGGATTAGATTCACAATCTAATACATTTACGCTTCCTTTACGTTACTCTAATTCTTCCTCATTCTTCGAGGAACCTATCCTTTAGTATTTCTTAAATACTTAAGGACTCACTTGACAGTTGCCATGGTTCTGATCCTGGGCTTGCATTGATATCGCCTTGTACCTTTCTAGGTACAACTCATATCAATGTTTTTCATACAATATGAAATACATAAATCACCTTTCTGCGTATGCATAAAGGATTCGATTTACGCATTATTTCCTTGGGAGTCAAAGGGTACGTTCCCTTTGAGAAGAGCTACCTCCTAGTCTCACTAGAGTTGTTCTTCTTATTGAAGTTTATCATCATATAAGAAACTTCCTAGCATCCTTTTGTCTATTATTAGGGCATGATATAATCCAATTATATCCTAAAATCTATCATTATAGATTTCCATCCCATGTATATAGACTATGTCTCCCATATACATTCTATCGTTATAGAAAGTTTAAAGTCATAACTTTAACAATGAAGTATTCTTTTCATTTCCAAAATTAATATATCATATATATATTCTAAATTTTAGGAACATGATTAACTCCCACTAATCTTTTGTAAACCTAGTAAACAAAAGATTCATTTACATCTTTATGAGAAATCAAACGTTTTGATCTTTCTCTCATAAGACGCTTATGGCTCCCACTAGCTTGCTTAGATCCATGATGGTTGGATCTCTACAACTTACATGTCTTGTGATTCATAGTTTTAGACATAAATTATCAAGACTATCTTAATAATGGTTTCGGAAACCTATATCATGTCCAAACATTGAATCACTATTTAGTTGTAGCTAGCAATCTTTGAATTAATTGAAACTAAGACTACGTCAAAGATGGTTCCTTCAAAGTCAACCATTCTCTTTGATTGTAGTCACCTTAAGCTACCAATTAGCTATGAAGGTTTCATTATTTCGGGTCAAATGGTACTTTACCATTTCCTTGAGTATATATATTGTATATACACTCAATGTAGTCATAAAGTTCAAACCATTCAACTGAGACGGTTTATAAATCCTTCTTGACTATCTTGGAGCTTGTGGTATAGGAACTAGGTTGTTATATTTGTTGATTATCATCTTGTCTCTCAAAGAACCCATTCTTTTGAGTTCTATTCCTAGTTCATTTGCTCTAAGGCAAATCACATTGTAGGATTACAATGAACTACTCAACAAACAACATTTGTTGGTTGGTTTATAGAAGAGATATCCAAAGGTTAATTTAAGGATATCCACAAGATAATTTTTAAACAAATATTGCTCATTAGCACACAACCCCAAATCTTAACATGATTAAGATTTGTCTTTCTTTCCAACTACATCCTATGGAGTTATGAAAATTTTGGAAGATCTTCTAATTGACAATCATATTGTTTTAGAAGTATATATCCTATATATATGGGTAATTGATAACATCCAACGAACTAAATCTTATTCGAGTTCGTTCTTCTCCTAATGGAGAAAATCATTATCTTATGATGCTAATTTCCTTGATATCTTTCAAGGAAACTCATCTAAAGTGTTACCTTTCCTTGAATCAAATCTAAGGAGGTAAGTACTTTAGACGTCTTACTCATCTACTTACATTTCTTGAATTCTTTGAAACCTTTTGCAAAGTATTCGGACTTGTGTTTATTCATAATAAACTATAGTCCAACCGAGAGTGATCTTCGGTGAATGTCATACAACATGAGTAGTATTATGTTGTGGACAATTGCCACTATCTTGCAACCTTTTGGGTTTTAAGCATCATTATATTCTAAACAGTTAACGCTACCATATCATCTCTACTATAGAGACAATCAATTAGATTACTATAATCCAATCATTGATTAATAAAGAACAATGTTTTGTCAAACAAAACATTCATCCATCTCTACTATAGTGACGGAATTAAGTTCCTTAAAATTGGGATGTAAAGACAATCTTTGGTTTTTCCAATTTCTTTGGTAGTTCATATGAGGAAGTTAGTACCATCTGCTTTCGCAGAGATCTATATTTTATTCACGTTCCGAATGTGAAGTACTTTCTCTTCTCTCATTAATCTTCTACTTCTTATTAGCCACACTTTTACAACGATTGTAAAACATAGTTACTAATACGGAATCATGCATTCAAGTAGAAGAACCAACTGTTTTGAACTATTCAAGAACAATTTACAACACCTTCGAAATGTGTGTTCTTGACACTTGCAAGACATTTCTTGCAAATACCCCTTCCAATGTCCATCCTTTCATAAAGAAAGTTTGTTCCCTTGGAGTTAATTTTATCTTCTTCATTTGACTTCTCCTTTGACTACAATAGTCATGGTCCCTAAACTCTCACTATCTCTCTTGAAACCTTTTTCAATTGTGTTTATACACATCAAACATTTTGGAGAGTATGTGGTTATTGTTCACTACATAGTTTACAATAAACTTAGTGAACCATTAGGATAGGGACATAAAGGTGAAGTCCTAGCTTAGTTTCCGTCTCGTTAAGTGGTTTATCACTTCAACACTCAATGATTCAAAATCATCATAAGTCCATGTTGATGGACTATTTTTGTCAACCAACCATTATGTTCTAAACATAATTACAAACTTTCAAGAGTTGTTCAAGGCAACTCTTATTTGTTCATAAGTTCCTTTGTTCATATAACGAAGGAATAAGCATTGGTTGTTTGTGTTGTCCTCTTCATGATAGACATTTCTAACATGTTCTTCCAATGATACATTATCAATAGGAAGATTGTGAGGATGAGACTTCTTAGGTACATGCACAATCCATTTAAGACAATCTTTGGGATTGTGTTACCAAGTCCGGAAACTAAAACATTCGGATTTTCTTTGTCAAGTTTTGGATAGCGTTTGCAAATATATTGGTAAACAAATACATAACGAATATAAATTGATTGATTTTAAGCCATTTGATTCGGGTCTTTAAATCAAATAGCACCACCCACTATTTTTGGCAAATTCCATATCCCTCATTGGAATTCGAGAGTTTTGGAGGAAACTCTTAGTAGGTTATGGGAGACTCACTATTACCAAGCCCACCTCACAATGATATGATGTTGGCTAGCATTAATAATAATGAGAGAGTACGCTTACTCATTTGCAACTAATGCAAGTACCCATCAATTTGGCCTCTAGAGAATGTTGCCTCACGATGATACGATGTCGGCGCCATTGCACTTAGTTAAGTCATTCCCACCATGCTTAGTGCGTGAAGGGGTTCAAGAATAGCCTCACGATGATACGATGTCGGCCATCCTCGTTGCCTACACTCACCTCATCAAGTATGTATATAGACTCCTCCTGAGTATAAGCATGCACTTTGTACTCCCCCATGATAGGGTGAAGCCGGTGTACAAGTCATAAACGATTGGAGCCTACCACGGTGGAAGGCCACGAAAGAGTGTTCTAAGCACTCTCACGCTTTTCAACTTAATAATGGTTTGGTTGAAGGTTTTAGGTCTCATCACATATAAGTATTCATTTTAATCTACATTAAAACAATTTTGGTCCTATTACAACTATTGGTCCATTTGTTTTTAGTTGTATATAATACTCCCACTATGCTTATAAAACGTTTTTTTTTAAAGCAAGAGTATATGATACTACTAACATAAGGTTTGCATTCATTTGATGGACTATATAGTTGCCTTAGGGCCTTAGGATGACTATGAACCTTTGTTTAGATTCAACACGAGCCTAGTGTTGAATCTCGGACTAGGGATGGAGATTGATTTTAGTTACGCGTTTAATCACATTAAGGCGTGTTGTCTTAGGGGCGTTGGACCCAACTACTTCATTTTCATGCATATCAAATAAAGCAAGAAAGAAGTACTTCAAAGTAAAAGAGAGCTTATGCTCTTTACAACATTTGCATAATTCAAATTACTTTAAAGTAAAGAAGAGCTTATGCTCTTTTACAACATTTGATCAAATCAAATTACAACCAAAATTAATCTACACATTCCCATGGTTCAAACAAATTTGAAACGGCCTTTCACATAGCTCAATTATCGTAGGCTTAGGTTCATAATCACCCTTTAATTAATCAACACTTTAAATAATTAAATTGAATGCAACATTTTCATTTGGTTTTTGTATCCATAAAATTGATTTAAATGGAGCTAAATGAAATGAAAATCCAATTCTCATTTAAAGAGACAAAACAATTTTTGTTCCCTACTTAATTTGGGCCATCATGCAATAACCACAACTTTTTGGGCTATATTGCGAAACACAAACTTTTGGGGTCACTTTGTAAAAACACAAAAGTCCACTACTTCATGTAATTACAACTAGAACCCAAAAATTTCAACAAATACAAAAAACTTCATTAAAGGAGCAAAACAATTTGTCCTTTAACGTTTTTGGGCCTTAACGTAAAAACGTAAACTTTTGGGCCAAAGTGCAAATACACAAAAGTATCAAAACTTTATGTAATTGAATAAAAGACCCAAAAATACCCTATTTAATTAGGGTGGCCGGCCATGATAGAAAAAATATGATTTTTACAAAGTTTTTGTAAGTGGGTTTTGTTAGGTGAGGTAAAGATGAAATATTTTGAATTTATGTTAAACTTTTAAAAAAGTTTGTCTACCATTATAGCCATTAATTGAATTTATGTCAAACTTTTAAAAAAGTTTGTCTACCATTAAAACCATTAATAATACTTTACAAATAATCATCACCCACTAAAATCACCCACTAAAATTAAACCAAAACTTTATGTAAAAACATAAAACATTTTGAATCAAAACTTCAAAACTTTTTGTTCTTGGCAAGAACTTCAAGAACATTGAAGAACACTCATGAAAACTCATAATAGCTCCATGAATGTTTTCACTCACCAAAACTCAAATTTTCATCACTCAAAAGAGGGTTAACATCCTAGGGTACTTAGGGGTTCCAAAAGTCACTTTAAAACCATTTTAACAAGACAAACATGAACCCAAAAAATCACCCTTTGGATTTGGCCGAATTTCCCAAAAAACATTGCACCAAATTTTAGCTCCAAAATTCATGCTCATATGAACTACATCTACAACATTTGAGATGGCAAATTTTCTAACAAAATTTACATTCAAAGAAACAAGAATAAAGCTTGTAACATATTACAACTTTTAAATCAAAAACTATGAACTACAAAACCCAAAATGATTCACCAACTACTAGACCTAGGCTCTTGATACCACTTGAAGGAAATTTTGTGAAAAACATGTTCATTTGAATAACATCATATAGCATGCAATTAACAATTAAAGGCGGAATCATGCTTTCATGCATTCAAAAACAAAACATCTACCATGAAATTCAAAGCCTAGTAGATTGGTGAACCTTGACTCAACTTAAAAAACAACAATTTGTTAGTTGAGAAATATTTACCTTTGTAGATTCCTCTTTGCATATGCAAAGGATAATCACCCAAGAGATAGGGCCTTCATTCCTTGCTTCTTAGCTCCATGGATTTGGTTAGAAGAATAGGTTCTCCAAGTTCCCAAAATTGAGAACCTCTAAAGATTCTACACCAAGGTTGGATTGGAGAAGAAAATGAGTGACCTTGAGGAAATAGAATTGCTAGACAATATCCCCCAAGGTGGTTGGCCTCTTAGAGAGAAATGGAAGCTTTGTGTTCTCACCAATTTTCTCTAAAATCAACAACTTTTGAATTTTAGGTTATAAAGTTCTTTATATAGTCACTTCTTTAAATGACCTAAAGAACCAAAAACCCTAATTCAACACTAAATGGATATGGGCTTTTGGGCCTTTGTGAATCTTTATTCATTAAGTTGTCATACAACTTAAGTCAATGGGCTTTGACGTTCGAAGCCCATTGGGCCTTAAGGTCCAAAACTATCCCGAGGTCTTTAACGAACTTATTCGTTTGATTAATTAACATATTAATTAATCCTTGCCATAAATAATTAAACCATTTAATTCATCTCCTTTGTTTCTTCAATCTCCACCTTATTTGGTGTACGATACATTAGGTTCCTTTTAGCGAGGCAGTGGGCGATTAAAACCATTTTACATCGATTGTGAATTGAAACTTACTTTCAATTCTCCCTTTAGTGATTACACACGTTTAGGGCTTCCACAAACCATGAGTGACACCTAGCAGCATATCATGGCTACCCAAGCTAATCAGAAGAGGTAGAGAACCTATTCAGTTTAGGATTACAAATGCAATACGGTATTTCTCTAATCTAATACTCTTGACCACATTGTTTGGTTTGATAGTTTATTTATTCATGTCTACTATCCAATGTGATTCATTTGCATTTTATGATTACCTTGAATGTGATTTGGAACGCATTCCCCAATCTCATTCATACTCTGGCCAGAGATTTTAATCATATCATAGAGTATTCTCCCTCAAGCCAATTGAAGGTTAGAGATCCCTTGTTGCGCATTCACTTGTCTCCATGACTAAGTGGCTTAACCCCAATGATGTCGTGGACACCCCGATGGGGTGACTTTGGCATAATCAAAGATCAAGGACTTAACCACAAGACAACAACTGTGATGCCTCAGGTCAAAGGACTAATTTGCATTATCCCAAACATGAGTTCTCATGTGACATGAGTATGAGAACTCCTCGTTGATCGTGTTCAGTGAACTCATTCTCTATTGAGCACCTACGTACTTGTCTTGATGTCACACACACCAATGACTCGAGACTAGTCACTCTCCCTGAGAGAAGACATAGCACGTACTGATCTTATCGGACTGTCAATGCCCAATTGGCAATCATATGATCAGGAACGTTTAGGATGTGTCTACGAAAGAATGGTCTCATTAATCTAACTACATTAGATTGCATTCTTCCAATCACATATTCCTTGGACTTTATCGTTTAAGCATATAACATTTATATGAGACGTCTCAAACAATAATGTTTGCCTTTTATATGTAAACTAGATTAGTTTAACATGTGAAATATCCGTAAAGTATCATCATATGAATGGCTTTAGGGCACATTTCCAACAGTTGGGAGATTCCATCCACTATTTCGTCAAATTCAAAGGAAAATTAGTCTTTCCTTCATCAATTCTTAGTTGTCAACTATAACTATCAATAAACTTATAACATTTGAAAGCAAAATAATGTGTAATGACAATGTGAGATGGTATGTTATGTAAACGTTTGGTTTCTTTTATGCTTTCTCATTATGCTATATGTTTTTTACTGTGTCCATGTGTCAAAATTTTATTGGTGGTTATAGCTGACAAGTAACAATTGATGATGAAATGACTAATTTGCCCTTGAATTTGAAGGAATTGACTTGCCGTTTAATTGCTGATTTTAAATAGTTAAGGGGCTAATTTGCCCTTAAACCACAATTTATCCTCTTTTTTTAACACACTTTTTAATTTTCGGCCATTGGAACAAATGAGTTGAGGAAAATTACATAACATAAATGACACACCCCGACCGAGATCAAGGCATGCTGGCCATCACGTGAGAGTGACGTAACCATGTGCACAGTGCGGAAGCAATAAAGATAAGAATATACGAATAATTAAAAACCAAATTACTAGAGTGCATTACTAAACAGAAAGTGATAGGAGTTAGTTACAATAGTAAACACTCATAATCAGAGCATAATAAGTCTAGGTGCAGTCTAGTAGGACAAATACTAGTTATACAGTACCAGGAATGTCCTACTATTATTTAGATAAGTGAGAACAGCCGACGTCCTCGAGCCACCAACAACAAGCTTGCTTAAAACCAAGGAAGAAAATATCGGTAATATCGGAAATATCGGTAGTCCGAAAACACGGAAATATCGATGGAAATATCGGGATAATATCGATATCGATAAAAATTACATGGAAACCACGGAAATTGTAAGAAAAACTTGGAAATTTTTATTGAAACTTTGCAGGATGTTTATTTAGTCAATTATCTATTAGTTTATCACAAAAAATTGGAAGGAAATGCATTGCATGATGGATTTAACATTATCAAGTTGATTATATAGTGAGCTGACAAACATTGTGAGTGTATAAAATATGTAGTAATTAATGAAAGAAGTCTAAACACACCATAATCATTTATATATAATGAATTAGTACAATATTTTACACTTTATACATTGCATGGTAAGATACATGAGTGACTTAGTACCACATAGAGTTCCTATGAGGTTCAAAATTTTCACCTTGGTGTTTTTTAAAATATAGAAATTTATCCTAGATAATAAATATTAGTTTGCAAGCCTTGCAGACATCTTAACGACCATATAAATATTACAGGCTGAATATGTAATCACAAACACATCTGTAGCAAGTTGGATAAAGCCTAAGTGCGTGGTTGACAAAGGGAGGGTTCGAATATAATCTGCTTGCTTAGTAAAAAAAACAAAATATTATCTAAATAATTTATAATTTATAATTTATATAACATTTATTAAAAGTTAAAACCATCAGAGGTGCACCTCACCTCTTTCACGTCATCTGTCCACCTCATAATGACAAGTTACAACCATCAAAGCCAATGGTTTTGTTTGTTTAAGTCTCCCGTCCACGGATACTACTTGGGTACTCACAAGTGGGTACCCAATTTTCATTGACCATTGATATGGCTCAACTAAAAGAGAACACGTGTACTACTTTATATGTTTAAGTTATGCAGCCAAACACCCTGTTTATCCAATTACCTAGGCATCCAAACACCCCATAATCCATTTTCACTTCCTCTCTGCTCCATCCCGCATTAGGATATAGAACAAAGACGCCATGTTTGGTGTTTGGATAGGTAAAAAGACAGGTGTCATCTTTATAATGTACCACGTTGTGAGGTCAGTATACTTGATCCTGAGCAGTCAGGACCTAAGTATGGTCCCCCGTCCACTACCCGTCCACCTTGGTTAAAGTCTCTCTCTCTTTCTCTCTCTCTCTCTCACCCAGTCCAACCACACACACACTCACATAGAGATCCTTCTCGATCTCTCTTCTCTCTTCTCCCAGTCCAACCACACACACACTCACACAGAGATCTCTCTTCTCTCTGCACCGAGACCCACACGCACACCATCGCACCTGCTTCGGCGAGTTCCTTCAATTTCTCAGGTAGGTAAGCTTCGGGTTTTTCTTTTTATATTCTAGATCGAAGCTTAGATGTGAAATTGAAGTTATATGTCGTGTTTTTGCAAGGTTTTTGGGATGAAATCGACTCGGGAATAAGTACACCCATCTCCGGCGAGGCTAGGGGGCAGTTTTACAGTCGGCCGGAGCTGGAGAAGCTTCGGCGTTCGTCTCCGAAGTGCACAGTTCCGAAATTTCGCGATAATATCGATAATATCGCGATATTATGACGAAAACACCTTGGATACCATTTAAAATATCGGTTCGGGAAAAAACCGATAATATCGACGATATATCGCCGATATTATCGATATTTTCTTCCATGCTTAAAACCTGGAGGGGCGCAAAACAGAAAACGTGAGTGGGCAAAAACAAATGTTTTACAAAATCATTTTCTTTTATCAACATACTAACCCCTCGCTGTAAAACATGTAAAATCTTCCCAGAATCAAGATGTAAGTATATACATAATTTATATATACATGCAATCATATCAATTCAATTCATGCCTCACATAATCATATTCAAATGTATGCCATGCCAAAATAATAACAAAGTAAACAATCCAGGTAAGAATGATTTCATAGATATATGAGATGTTAGCCGGAACCCCCGTGGTAGTCTGTAGGCTGAATTCATAGCTCAAAAGTCAATCTAACTGGAGTCACTACAATGACCTACATGGCAATATATTGCACATAAGTCGGAACCCCTAAAAAGGGTCTGTACGACAAGATTTGGTGAAATATAATTATGCTCAATTATATTCTCTCATAATAGCCGGGCGATAAATCGCTAGTCACCTATGAGTTGGAACCATAAATAAGATCTGTACGACAAGACTGTGCACTTAAGTTGGATCCAATATGAACATATAGTGCGGGAGGTGACGTAAATAAACAGGCATGTACTTCATATATCTGGCTAATTCACAATCACCCTAGGTGCAGTTTTATGAGCTCAACATTACTCAATCATATATCACATCATCGATGATTCACATAATCAAACATAACTTACCTGAACTTACATGTGCCTCCACAACAGCACATTTATATATATATATGCAACCATGAAATGCATATTCAAAATATAAAAGCATTTGACATATTATTTCAAAGCATAGTTTCCTTAAAAAAAAGCATTTCTGGGAAATAAATCAATTATATAAATATATATTGAAAACAAAAGCCCACTCACTGATATGTCGACAGGTCGTAACCCCCGAGTCGCCCCTAGATACGCTAGTTGTCACGCCCCGATCCCAACATACGTCCGTGATCGACACGTGACGTCATCAAATAACCACATATCTAACATACCTGTCCCTTGGGATATGTATCAAGCACATGCCATACCCGTATCACTCATATACCCCGCCTCCGGAATATGGATAATGCACAACTCAAGATTCGATTTTCATGATAATTTTTCCTTATACTTTATGACTGCATCTAACCTCGTCGTTAGACTGCCTACGTACCCTTAATAGGGATCAAGTCATTCGTAGTTCACCAACCACTATAATTGACATATATTACAGTCCGTTTAAGCCGAAAGGCATAACATTTCTCAATCAATCAATAGTACTTGACAAGCATGAAATTACTAGACTTAGGGTTGCATAACAAACCCACATGACATTCAAGATTTCCATTTCATCCATCATATAAATCCCTATGTTTTCAACGTGATACCTCCATCCACAACTTGTAACTTATCCAATAACCAACGAAGCACAATATTATTCTCAAACCACATTGATCACTAAAATAATCATAATAATAACCAACATATCCAACGTCACTCCACAATCCCGTCAATTAATCCATTCATGAATCAAGGATGCATGATCTTAGCATTTAACTACATTAATCAATCAATACGATATCGTATCATTTCACGTATTTAGTTAAAGAACTCTATATAATTCCTTACTTGGTTTATGAGTAATAACATGGTAATTCTAATTTATATTCACAAGGTCTATGGATAATTCCCATTCACTCAAATCTAGGGTTCTAGACTAACCTTTTGGAATGTGCAAGAGTAAGGATTCCGGACCACTCAACGGAATCCAACCACATCGGGTTCCGGACCACTCAACGGAACCAACCACATCGGATTCCGGACCACTCAACGGAACCAAAATATCAAGCGATTTCTTATAATCTACTCAGACCTATCATATGCAAAATCAGTGCCTACATCATGGAAATGGTGCACTGGGCAATTCAAAACTTGGATAAGTTGTGAAGCTCAGGTGAGCGACAAAAATACAAAGTGTGTGATAATGGTGATAAAACCAACCGTCAATCACAGTTTATAAACTTTGAACATAAATCATTCATAAGAAATTAATACCAAACCTTCGCAAACTTCGAAGGAGTCACCCAGACATCCAACGGTTCGTCTGAAACAATCACAACATCTCACACCCATATTCTCATATAACACCATGACAAGTAAGTTTAGAGCGACATAGTTCGGCCGAAGCCTACTTCTTTGAAGCTGAAAACAAATCCAAGGATCCAAGACACCAAAGGGATTCCGGACCACTCAACGGAATCCAAATTAGGATAAGATTCTGGACCATCACTCAACGGAATCGCGGAGTAGAAGGGATTCCGGACCATCACTCAACGGAATCCACATTAAATTATGATCGCCTATCAAAATGTACCAAGCACAACTAATCATCATCCCCTCTAAAATGCGTATGGTCCCCAATCGCGGATATACCAAGCAGAACCATAGGCATAATATCTTCGTGCAGGCAGTGATCATCCATCGCGGATATACCAAGTATGATCACCCCTGAATTCATATGATCCCCCATCACGGATATACCAAGTAGGATCATCTATTTACCTTTGCTACATGGGGCAGTTAGATCAACACACATACATCATACCACTTAACCACATCTCAACCCCTATGAGTTACAACGTAGCCATCTACACCATCAACTTCTCAAGGCCATCACTAATATGTCACTCTAGTATATAAGTGCTACAACATACTTCTAATAGGATTCTAGGATCACATTGTCATAAAAATAATCATACTCATCATTCACATTACTAAAAAGATAATTAAACTTACATATATCACAACCATCATCAGTACACAAGCCAAATCATGTTAATAAACATATGTCTACGGCTAAATATATAAAATCACATTTCAATAGAAATCACATTTGTAACACCAAGCCATATTCACAAATGATATAAATATAAGAATTTAAAGTATCGTCAATTGTTAGAATATCCAAGTGGTGGACCTATCTAAATATACTCAACCAACATCAGTTTATAAATCGAATGCCACACATAGGAAAATTCGATTTTTTTCCAAAAATTCTCAAATTTTACAAGAATGAAGATCTCAACAAGGGAAACATTATTCACAACTAGGCCAACAACAAATTCTAACCGGAAACCATCCAAATTCATCGGGGAAAACCGGGTTTCTAGGGTTCTAAACACCCAACTCTAAAACGAATATGAAAGCACAAACCAAGCATACCAACTTGGAGATTATGAAGAGTAGATGAAGTTTCATACCTCACTCGAAGGAAATGGTTGACGGAATCACCGAAAAAATGACAAAATCGCCGGAAAACCCATGGGACTTTGCTGCCTCGAACTGGAAAAATGGATAAGAAAATGGGAAATCTAAAAAATACAGAGATGTAGAGCTCGCCAAGAGCTTTCCATGGACACTAAGATCACCCAAAACGGAGATCGGATGAAGGAGATACAAGCGGGTCAAGTTTGTGGGTTAAAGGGTTGAAAACGCCCAAAAAACGGGTCAAAATCAGACCACTCCTTCATTTTTTCGAAAACTCTCCCTTTCTAATTGGTCCCTCACTCTTATATTAAACTCACTTAACCTTTAACCCACATATGGGAATTAAATAGTTCCCACAATCTATAGTTCACAACTTCAAACGTCTGTAACTATACCGTTATAATTCGGATTCGCAAACGGCTTTCGCCTATGCACTCATGGCTTCGAGACCTATTCGAAAACGTTACTTGTGAACTTAAAAGGTCCAACGAATTTTAAATAATTATTTTCCAAAATTCACTCTTCGTAACTAGTTTAATTAAGATCTAAATCCAAACAATTTAAAATAAATTCTCAAGGAAATTAATATAAAATTTCAATAGTACAAATACGTAGATTATAACAGTGAAATCCAGGAACGGGGTTTCACACTCGTCCTCGGGATAAGTCTCACATATATGCGAATTAACTATAAAAACGTTATTTTAAAGCACATAGACAAAACTAGTTAATAACTTCTCATACATTGCTCAATTTTGGTATTTGAATATACCAACGTGACCTACACAACCTCACGAACATCGTGATATTTTTAGATAATTTTTTTTATGGCTCACGCGCCCCCACGGGCCGGGGAGGGCACGGCCTCACGTGCCCTCACGTGCCCTCACGCGCATCACCTTCAACCTCTAGACGCTGGAACTGTGTCACTGGCGCCGGATTTTGGGCAGACTTGCAACAGCCTATTTCTTACTCGTTTTTGCACCATTTTTCACATATTTTATACCAAAATGAAGCTCTTAACTTGAAGAACACAATCATACTAATTTAAAGTTCTAAAAGTCACGGAATCTCACCGGAGAATTCCAAGAAAATCGGCCAAACTTCGTCCACACGATCCCGAAGTTCAAAACCTTCAAACGAAGCACTCCGAGCTTCCTTGGGACCTCACTAAACTTCCTACAAGCTTTAAATTCCCAAAAACATCCATATTATGTGTGCATGAACAGTGCACAAATCGGGGGTTATGAAAAACTAGGGTTTTCGAAGGTATCCTTACCTGAAATGGGTACTAATCGACACGTTTAGGCTTCACGAACACAATGGTACCATTTTCTTTCTCGATCAGTGAGGTTTGAGAGGTCCTTGGTGTTTGTCCGTACAAGAAGAAGGAGAGAGAGAGAGAGTCTGAGAAATGAGAGAGAGAGCACGGGAAGAAGAGAGAATGAGTAAGTGTGGTGTGTGTGTGTGTGATCCACGTGGTCACCAATTCAAGACCACAAAACAATCTCTAAGTCTCGATATGTCACACATACACACTATCATTTTCCCGTCCAAGGATAAAGCTGTTATTTTACATCGTCGAAAATTATATATTTAGGACGGGCTGTGACAATTTCCCCACCTTATAAAATTTCGTCCTCGAAATTACATACAACCAATACATCCACTAATAATCATAAAACAAGTGTGGATACATCTCTCTCATCTGATCCTCTGTCTCCCAAGTAGCTTTTTCCATTGAATGATTTCTCCATAGAACTTTCACCAAGCGTACTGTCTTGTTCCTCAATTGTTTATCCTTCAAATCCAACAGAGTCACTGGTTCCTCATCATAAGTCAAGTTCGAATTGATTTCCAAAGGTTGAGGAGGAATCACATGTGAAGGATCTGAAACATAATGTCGAAGCATCGAAACATGAAATACATCGTGCACCTTGGATAACTCTGGAGGCAACTCAAGCCTGTAAGCATCCTCACCGACTCGCTCGGTGATCATATATGGTCCAATGTACCTAGGACTCAACTTTCTTTTCTTTGCAAATCGTACAACACCTTTCCAAGGTGATAGCTTTAGAAATACCCAATCACCTTCATTATACTTCTGATTAGTGGCATGTTTGTCTGATAAGCTCTTTTGTCGATCTTGGGCCGCTTTCAGGTTAGACTTAATTACCTGAACATTTTGAGTAGTCACATCCACAATCTCAGGGCCCACTAAAACTCATTCGCCAACCTCTGACCAACATAGAGGCGTACGACAAGATTTCCCATAAAGTGCCTTAAATGGTGCCATACCAATACTCGAATGGTAATTGTTGTTGTAGGCGAACTCCATCAAATCCAAACAATCAAGCCAACTATCTCCAAACTGCAGCACTGAAGATCTCAACATATCCTTTAATGTCTGAATGGTCCTCTCAGATTGTCCATATGTCTGAGGATGATATGCCGTACTATAAAGTAATCTCGTACCAAAAGATTCCTGGAATGCTATCCAGAACTTGGAAGTAAATCTGGGATCCCGATCCGAGATAATATTAACTGGCACACCATGGTACTTCACAATCTGTGATATAAATAACTTAGATAATCGGCTTAACGAATACTTCTCCCTCACTGGAATAAAATGCGCTGACTTCGTAAGCCGATCAACTACCACCCAAATGCCGTCATAACTATTTTGTGTGCGAGGAAGCTTGTACACAAAATCCATAGTAATATTTTCCCATTTCGACTGTGGAACGGGAAGTGGTTGCATCAACCCAAATGGCTTCTTTCTTTCAGCTTTAACCTGTTGGCAAATGGCACACCTACTCACATATTCGGCAATTGCCCTTTTCATACCTGGCCAATAATAAAATGGTCTAATGGTATGATACATCTTAGTGCCTCATGGATGCATTGCATATGCTGAAATATGTGTTTCATCCAAAATTTCTTTCTTTAACTCTGCATTATTCGGCACATACATCCTGTTTTCCTGCATAAGCATACCATCAGTTTCTCGAATCTTAAAATCTTTCTTTTTACCTTGGTGCCTTGCTTGAATTATTTCCTAGGTCTCTTCATCAATCATCTGAGCCTCAAGCACACGATCAATTAAAACTGGCCTAACTTGAAAATTAGCAAGCAATGCTTCTTCTCGATCTTCCACTCCTAGCTCCACTCCAGTGGACCTCAAGTCTGCTAGGAGAGGAACATGACAATCATAAATGACATTAAGTCTGACCGGAGTTTTCCTACTAAGTGCATCCGCCACCTCATTTGCACGACCATGGTGATACTCAATCGTGCAATCATAGTCACTAAGTAGCTCAATCCACCTCCGCTGACGAAGATTAAGATCTCTCTGAGTAAACAGATACTAGAGACTCTTATGATCTGTAAAGATCTTACATTTCTCACCATAAAGATAATGTCTCCAAATCTTCAAGGCAAAGATAATAGCTGCTAACTCCAAATCATGTGTAGGGTAATTCTTTTCATGAGGTTTCAACTGTCTCGAAGCTTAAGCAATCACCCTACCATGTTGCATTAATACACAACCCAAACCATTCAGAGAAGCATCACTATAAACCTCATAATTATCGCTATCATCTGGAAGTGCTAGAACAGGTGCATGAGTGAGATAATACTTCAACTACTTAAAACTTTGCTCACAATTATTATCCCACTCAAACTTAACATCCTTTCGAGTCAACCTCGTTAATGGTAGAGCAATCGCTGAAAAATCCTTAACAAACCGTTTATAATAGCATGCTAAGCCAAGAAATTTTGTACCTCGGTGACGGTTCGAGGTTGCTCCTAATTCTCTACAGCTGCTACTTTCTGAGAATCCACTTGAATGCCTTGAGCAGAAATGACATGTCCCCAAAATGCCACTTGATTCAACCAAAATTCACATTTGCCAAACTTAGCATATAGTTGGTGTTACCTCAAACTGCTCAACACCAACTTCAGATGTCTAGCATGCTCAGCCTTAGACTTATAGTATACTAGAATATCGTCAATGAAGACAATAACAAACCTGTCCAAATATTGCTAGAATACTCGATTCATCAAATCCATAAAAGCTGCTGGTGCATTAGTTAACCCGAATGGCATCACATGAAATTCATAATGACTGTATCGAGTTCTGAATGTGGTCTTAAGAACATCTTCATTTTTAATCTTCAACATGTAGTATCCCG
Organism: Malus fusca; assembly: GCA_035220775.1. NCBI lineage: Eukaryota > Viridiplantae > Streptophyta > Magnoliopsida > Rosales > Rosaceae > Malus > Malus fusca. Next base: position 40,661,798 of record CM069069.1, read on the forward strand.
ACCTCAAATCAATCTTAGAAAATACGCAGGCACCTCTGAGTTGATCAAATAAATCATCTGTACAAGGCAATGAATAACGGTTTTTAATGGTTACCCAATTTAATTGCCTGTAATTAATGCACAGCCTCAAAGTTCCATATTTCTTCCTCACAAATAAAACTGGAGCTCCCCAAGGTGAAGTACTCGACTGAATAAAACCTTTATCCATTAACTCTTGCAACTGCACTTTCAATTATCTTAATTCAGCAAGAGCCATTATGTAAGGAGTCAAAGATATAGGATTCGTACATGGAAGCAGATCAATAACAAACTCCACCTCTCTATCTGGCAGCAATCCGGGCAAATCCTCATGGAATACGTCCAGAAAATATCTAACCACATGAACATCCTCCACACTACTAGGAGCATCATCATTCAACACCACATGAGCCAAATATCCCTGACAACCTTTCGACAACAATCTTTTTGCTTTCATGGCTGAAATAATACCATGCCTCACCCCACTAGGCTCTCCTACAAATGTAACTTCAGGTAATCCAGGACAATGAAACGTGACTGTCTTTCCATAACAATCTATCTTGGCACGATTATAGTGCAACCAATCAGTGCCCAAAATCACATCAAAATCCATAATATCCAACGGCATAAGATTAGCCGGCATAATAATATCCTCTACTATCACTGGACATCCTGGATATACCCGATCCACAAAACATCTCTCCCTTCTAGGCATAGAAAATTCTAAATTATATCCTAGAGGTATGGGATGAAGTTGTGTCACTTGAGCAAATGTATGAGAAATAACAGAATATGTAGCACCACAATCAATCAACATTCTAGCAAAATGACCGAGAATATTTAAAGTACTCATAATTAAATCTAGATTATTCTGGGCATCTTGCATTGATATGTTGTGGATACGTGCCTGGTTCTACTGTCGTCCACCGCGACCTCTGTTGGCATGAATACCACGTCCCTTGATGGGTGCATGTTTTCATATATTTTTATCATATATTTCCTTTGGATTTTGTATATATGAATGGGTTAAATCCACTAATTTATTTTGTTTTAATTTATAGGCATTCAATACGGGAGTTATGCAAAAATGAAGTGGAAAATGAGCTTTTTGGGTGTCTAGAGTAATTTCAATGGAGTAAGAGGCTAATTAACTACACCAAGGCATATGCGTTACAACAAAAAGATGAGACTGCAACGGTTTTGGGAATCAAATGGACATGGGAGTGCTATTCAATAGATTTAAGAAGAGACATAATTTTTAGTTTTTATTATTTCCGTTTATTTTTCTTTTCTTTAATAAGGACTTGAAAGTCCATTAACCTAGGATTAATGGTCATTTTAATTGGCCTTTAGTAACCTTTGCCGTTGGTTTTATATATGGAGATTGGTTCTCCATTGCAAGGGAGAATACACAAAACACAATTCATATTCCAAAGGGGGACTGCGGCAAAGAAGTGAAAAAGGAGAAGAGCTTTAGGGTCTTTCGTTTCTAGGGCTACGATGTAGCCTAATCATGAATACTTAATTGCCTTGTGGCATTGTTATTATCAAGTTTTTTTCATCTTTATTGAGTATCTTTTGCTATTCGTAATGCGCTTGATTTTTATTTAGATGCTTGATCACCATCTAGGTTTAAATTAGGTTGATTTGATGCAAGTTAGAGTAGATGCCATACTTAACTTGGGTTTAGCTTCTTGCAATTGATACCATAACCACCTATTTGTAGATGCCATACAATTAGGGTTTGTGTGATTTTCCAACGATTTCCATAGAGTTTAATGGGTTCTTACTTGTTTAAATTCATCTAGATGCCATAGAGGCTTAACAAGTAAGGATACTTTTGATGCAACCAGATGCCATGGCCGTTGAATAATTTAGGGAAAATCGATCATCAATATTGGGGAAATACTTGAGCATAACATATTAAGGGAATTAAGTAGAATTGGTTACGGTGAATTCGGATGCCCTAGGTTTTATTTTCTTATATTTTTAATTTTATTATTTCATGCATATTATTTTCAAGTCATATTTCATTTTTAGTTTAATTTCAAATTTTCTCTCTTCTCTATTAAAGTTTCTAAATTACAACAATTTAGTTAGTAAGATTTTTAGAATCAATTCGATCTCGGTGGGACGATATCCGTGCTTATATGCTATACAATCATCAGATTCGTATACTTGCGAGCACTAAAATTCGAGACTTAATGAGTTTAATTTTTGTTATCTAATTTTTGCAACATCCCTACCTCTGCTGACTCGACTGCCTCGAAGATCCTGCACTACTAGTAGCAATGTCTCCCTGCTGGGGCTGTCCCCCTTGGTACCACTGAGATCCTCCGGCTGAATGTGGCTGATAAGACATAGATCTTCCCTGATACTGAGGATACCCATTCTGATACTAAGGATCCTGAGAGTACTGCTGCTGTCCTGAGGTGTAGGGAATGGCGATGCCCTGATAGTGATAGGCACCTCCTCGTCCAGTCTGAGTATAACCACCAAATCCTGAAGTGTGTTGGGTAGGTGCAGATGGTGGGAATGAAGGCTGCTGGGGTATCTACTGACTCTAAGGGCATTAGGCAGCCTGATGTCCCATCTGTCCACAAGTAAAACATCCATTGCTGCCTCTCCTACACTTCCCAAAATGCCGATTATTACACCTGCGACATAAGGGAGCACCAGATCCACCTGGACCACCAAAATCTCTCTGTCTCTGGAACCTCGAACCTCCAGTGAATCTACCACCTCTCCTCTGCATATTAGTACTAAATCCTCCACTAGAAGAGCTGAAACTGCCACCACTCCTTAAAGTTCTGGGTCTTGCGGGGTCCCTGAAATGCTTGCCCTTTTCCTTTGTCATCTCGTCTCTGGCCCCCATTCTTTCCTTCCTCATCTTCACTTTCACTAGGCATGTTCTCTGAGGCCTCAATCCTCAGTAGAATCTCATAAAACTCCTGGTAAGAGGCACAGTGAGTCGATGTCGCTATGGAACGCCATTTCTTCTTAGTACCCAAACTGAAACGGCGAAGCATCTCTATCGGATTAGCAGCAACCTCCGGATCATATCTTGACAAATCAGTAAACATCCTGTAATACTCATTAGCGGACATCTTTCCTTGCCTCAGATGAGTAAACTCCTGTTTCTTAAGATCGATGTATGCAGGAGGAATGAACCTTTTCCGAAACTGCTCCTTAAACACTTCCCAGTCTGCAATCTCTTCTGGGGTCATCTGGTAAGACTCCTGTCTCTACCAGGATGTAGGTTGTTCTCCCAAAAACCAGGTAGTTGTCTCGACCCACCTATCAGGAGGAAGATTCCCCTGACTCTGCATCACCTGAAATGTATTTTCCACATGATTCAGCCATTTTTCGTCCCCCTCATGACCTTCATTTCCCATGAAGTGAGTCAACTTCAGATTATGAACTGTCTCAAGAGGTGTCATCTGAGGAGCACGGAATGCTGTCTGAATGGCAGAAACTATAGCTTCCCTTAATTGAGGAATATCAGGGAAACTAGATTCAGCTAGTTGACAGGGCTCTCTACGAGGCGACATAGTTCTGACATAAGACATCACAAGGATTAGAACATTCAAGGATTATACAGGACTGTTAAACCTAGGCTCTGATACCAAACTGACACACCCCGACCGAGATCAAGGCATGCTGGCCATCACGTGAGAGTGACGTAGCCATATGCACAGTGAGGAAGCAATAAAGATAAGAATATACGAATAATTAAAAACCAAATTACTAGAGTGCACTACTAAACAAAAAGTGATAGGAGTTGGTTACAATAGTAAACACTCATAATCAAAGCATAATAAGTCTAGGTGCAATCCAGTAGGACAAGTACTAGTTATACAGTACCAGGAATGTTCTACTATTATTTAGATAAGTGAGAACAACCGACGTCCTCAAGCCACCAACAACAAGCTTACTTAAAACCTGGAGGGGCGCAAAACAGAAAACGTGAGTGGGCAAAAACAAATGTTTTACAAAATCATTTTCTTTTATCAACATATTAACCCCTCGCTGTAAAACATGTAAAATCTTCCCAGAATCAAGATGTAAGTATATACATAATTTATATATACATGCAATCATATCAATTCAATTCATGCCTCACATAATCATATTCAAATGTATGCCATGCCAAAATATAACAAAGTAAACAATCCAGGTAAGAATGATTTCATAGATATATGAGATGTTAGCCGGAACCCCCGTGGTAGTCTGTAGGCTGAATTTATAGCTCAAAAGTCAATCTAGCCGGAGTCACTACAATGACCTATACGGCAATATACTGCACATAAGTCGGAACCCCTAAAAAGGGTTTGTACGACAAGATTGGGTGAAATATAATTATGCTCAATTCTATTCTCTCATAATTGCCGGGCGATAAATCGCTAGTCACTTACAAGTCGGAACCATAAATAAGGTCTGTACGACAAGACTGTGCACTTAAGTTGGATCCAATATGAGCATATAGTGCAGGATGTGACGTAAATAAACAGGCATGTACTTCATATCTCTGGCTAATTCACAATCACCCTAGGTGCAGTTTTATGAGCTCAACATTACTCAATCATATATCACATCATCGATAATTCACATAATCAAACATAACTTACCCGAACTTACTTGTGCCTCCACAACACCGCATTATATATATATGCAACCATGAAATGCATATTCAAAATATAAAATCATTTGGCATATTATTTCAAAGCATAGTTTCCTTAAAAAAAGCATTTCTGGGAAATAAATCAAGTATATAAATATATATTGAAAACAAAAGCACACTCACTGATATGTCGACGGGTCGTAACCCCCGAGTCGCCCCTGGATACGCTCGTCCTCGGGATAAGTCTCACCTATATGCGAATTAACTATAAAAACGTTATTTTAAAGCACATAGGCAAAACTAGTTAATAACTTCTCATACATTTCTCAATTTTGGTATTTGAATATACCAACGTGACCTAGACAACCTCATGAACATCGTGATATTTTTAGATAAATTTTTCTGTGGCTCACGCGCCCCCACGTGTCGGGGAGGGCACGGCCTCACGCGCCCTCAAGTGCATCACCTTTAACCTCCAGAAGTCGGAACTGTCACCGGCGCTGGATTCTGGGCAGACCTGCAACTGCCTATTTCTCGCTCGTTTTTGCACCATTTTCACGTATTTTATAACAAAATGAAGCTCTTAACTTGAAGAACACAATCATACTAATTTAAAGTTCTACAAGTCACGGAATCTCACCAGAGAATTCCAAGAAAACCGGCCAAACTTTGTCCACACGATCCCGACGTCCAAAACCTTCAAACTTGAAGAACACAATCATACTAATTTATGTATGAATGTGTTGGAATGTATGATGTTTATGTTGATTGATACGAGTGATGCTTATGAATGTTTTGCTATGCATGAAGGGATCCATGCTTTTGATATGTGAACCATGTTGGTTGTAACACTTAGTATCACATACTTTGTGTCAAAGTACGCATGTTGAAGCTCTGAGTTGGAGTATAAGGGTAGGTCAGCGTAGACCAAGTGTTCCAGTGCTAGGAACGCAAAAGACCCAGAAGAAGCTGTCTGAATTCCCCCTTCTTTAAATATTTGCCGAATGGCTTGTGTGACAAAAGATCTCAAGCGGTTGAGAGTCAAAACATTTGTAAGAAGGCATACACATTGTGCATCAACATTTGGAACAACGTAAATCCATTCGTGAATCTGCATGAAATGTAAATAACACAAGATGTATCGTGATTCACCCCAAGGTTTGGGCTACGTCCACACTGATTGTATTTCTCTGAGATGTGAGGGAGAGAGAGCTCTGAATGAGAGTGAGAGCTTTGAGAGGGGTGAGAAGGCTTAGGAATTGGCCTCTCTCAATTGTGAGGGTGAGAGGTCATTTTATAGAATAAGGACTCCTCACTTATTACATATTTGCCCCTTCCTTTATTACATAATTACATTTAAGTCATCCGAGTATTTATACGAGGTCTAAATACGAGGCCCTAAACATGGTATAAACAGTAGTCCCCCAAGTCTTTAGTCAAGAGAGTCTTTTGGCTGGAAACTTGAAATTCAGTCCATATGTGGGCCGAAGTAACTAGATGTTGTCTTGAACTGATGCTCGATATGAGGCGGTGCTCAATCTGAAATGATGCTCAACTAGAAGTATCACATGTTGCGAGGCTGCCCGGCTCGTGGCTTATGTTGCCTTGGTTGGCTCGGCTTATGGCGTTTGAAGGTGAGGGGGTCCCTTTTATAGAATAAGGGCTCACTCCTCAATACATGGATGATGGGATAGAGTTGATGCTCTCTAATGATGGTGAGGGAGTCTCTTTTATAGAATAAGGGATCGCTCCTCAATACATAAATGATGGGTTAGGAGTGATGCTCGCGGCGAGGCGGTTGCTCAGCTGGTGGCGATGCTCTCTAACGAAGGTAAGGGAGTCCTTTTTATAAAATAAGGGCTCGCTCCTCAGTACATGAATAATGGGTTAAGAGCGATGCTCGTCGCGATGCGGTTGCTCAGCTGGCGGCGGTGCTCTCTAACGAATGTGAGGGAGTCCCTTTTATAAAATAAGGGCTCGCTCCTCAATACATAAGTGATGGGCTAGGTCCCCCAAGTATTTTTCATGAGTGCTCTTTAATGAAAGTGAGGGAGTCCCTTTTATAGAATAAGGGCTCGCTCCTCAGTACATGAATAATGGGCTAAGTCCCCCAAGTATTTTTCATGAGGCCCAGTTGAGGCCCAATATATGGTACATAATGTAGTCCCCCAAGTCTTCGGTCAATAGAGTCTGTTGGCTGGAGACTTCAAATTGAATCAATGTATGGGCCGAAGTGGTGGTTGTTCGGAGACGGTATTTGTATACCCTGCACTGAAGCTTTGTAGGTGAAGCTTTGCAAGTGAAGCTTTGAAGCTAGAGCTCTGTAAATGAAGCTTTCGAAGCTGGAGTTTTTGTAAATTAAGCTTTTGAAGCTAAAGCTCTGTAAATGAAGCTTTTTGAAGCTGATTGACATGAGTGATGCTCATGAATGTTTATGTTGATTGACATGAGTGATGCTCATGGATGTTTGTCATGAGTGATGCTCATGAATGTTAACATGAGTGATGCTCATAAATGTTGACATGAATGATGGTCATGAATGTTTATGTATGATTGTCATGAGTGATGCTCATGAATGTTTATGTATGAATGACATGAGTAATGCTCATGTATAATTTGGAGTACTGGGTGTACTTTTGATCACCTGGTTGGTGGCATGAAGGAGAGTACGGGTTGTACATTTCATCACCTTGTTGGTGGCATGAATGACTGGTTGCCAAATGATATTAGAGTACGGGTTGTACATTTCATCACCTGGTTGGTGGTAATAGCGGCAGGTTATCAAATAATTGTGGAGTACTGGGTGTACTTTTGATCGCCTGGTTGGAGCTATTTTGGGCTTATGGGCATTCGCCCTCTACACAACATTCCAGCCCATTTATTTTGGACTTTGCCGTTTTTTTTTATTACCCTTTGATGGGATTTATACATATTACCCTCTGATGGGGTTTATACAAATGTTTCCGAAAGATAAGGAAAATAAATTACATCATTCTGGTGGGGTGTTTATTCCTTGCTTTTGCAGTGTTTTTCTGCTGCACTCTCTCTGTCTCTTCATCTGGCAGACATAAGGAATCATAATAATAGGATGATCTTTTGCTTTTCTCTTTTCTGTTTCCCACTTCTTTTCTCTTTTCCTTTTCTGCTTTTCCTTTTGTTTTCTCATGTGCTCTTTTCTTTTCTGCTTTTGTCACTCCATTTCTTTGCCCACCCATGTTCCCAATCTCTGTCTGATGCAATCCTTTAGGCGCAGTTTCTGATAATCCCATCAGAGGGTAATAAAAAAAACAAAAAAAAAACGGCAAGCTCAAAATAATGGGCTGGAATGTTGTGGGGAGGGTAAAGGCCCATAAACCCAAAATAGCACCAACCAGGTGACCAAAATACGTCCAGTACTACAAAACATTATTCGGCACCCCGCCTCTATTATCACCAATTAGGTGATCAAAAGTACGCCAAGTTCTCCAAAATTATTCGGCAACCTGCCACTATTACCACCAACCAGGTGATGAAATGTACAACCCGTACTCTAATATCATTTGTCAACTAGCCATTCATGCCACCAACTAAGTGATGAAATGTACAACCCGTACTCTAATATCATTTGGCAACTAGCCATTCATGCCACTAACCAGGTGATGAAATGTACAACTCGTACTCTTCTTCATGTCACCAACCAGGTGATCAAAAGTACGCCCAATACTCCAAATTATACATGAGCATTACTCATGTCATTCATACATAAACATTCATGAGCATCACTCATGACAATCATAAATAAACATTCATGACCATTATTCATGTCAACATTCATGAGCATCACTCATGTTAACATTCATGAGCATCACTCATAACAACATCCATGAGCATCACTCATGTCAATCAACATAAACATTCATGAGCATCACTCATGTCAATCAACTTCAAAAACTTCATTTACAGAGCTCTAGCTTCAAAAGTGTCATTTACAGAGCTCTAGTTTCAAAGCTTCACTTGCAAAGTTTCATCTACAAAGCTTCAGTGCAGGGTATACAAATACCGCCTCCGAACAACCGCCACTTTGGCCCATACATGGATTCAATTTAAAGTCTCCAGCCAACAGACTCTATTGACCGAAGACTTGGGGGACTACATTATGTATCATATATTGGGCCTCAACTGGGCCTCGTGAAAAATACTTGGGGGACTTAGCGCATTATTTATGTATTAAGGAACGAGCCCTTATTCTATAAAAGGGACTCCCTCACTTTCATTAGAGAGCACCCATCACTTATGTATTAAGGAGCGAGCCCTTATTTTATAAAAATGACTACTTCACTTTCGTTAGAGAGCACCGCCGCCAGCTGAGCAACCGTCTCGCCAAGAGCATCACTCCTAACCCATTATTCATGTAATGAGAAGCGAGCCCTTATTTTATAAAAGGGATTCCCTCACCTTCGTTAGAGAGCATCACCGCCAGCTGAGCAACCGCCTCGCCGCGAGCATCACTCCTAACCCATCATTTATGTATTGAGGAGCGATCCCTTATTCTATAAAAGGGACTCCCTCACCCTTAGAGAGCATCAACTCTATCCCATCATCCATGTATTGAGGAGTGAGCCCTTATTCTATAAAAGGGACTCTCTCACCTTCAAACTCCACAAGCCGAGCCAATCAAGGCAACAGAAGCCACGAGCCAAGCAGCCTCGCAACGTGTGCTACTTCGTATTGAGGAGCCGAGCCAACCAAGGCAAAAGGGACTGAATTTCAAGTCTCCAGCCAAAAGAGTCTCTTGACTGAAGACTTGGGAGACTACTGTTTATACCATATTTAGGGCCTCGTATTTAGACCTCGTATAAATACTCGGGGGACTTAAATGTAATTATGTAATAAAAGAATGGGCAAATATGTAATAAGTGATGAGTCCTTATTCTATAAAAAGACCCCCCACCCTCACAATTGGAAGAGGCCAATTCTTAAGCCTTCTCACCCCTCTCAAAGCTCTCACTCTCATTCAGAGCCCTCTCTCCCTCACCTATCAAAGAAATAAAATCAATGTGGACGTAGCCCAAACCTTGGGGTGAACCACGATACATCTTGTGTTATTTACATTTCATGCAGATTCACGGTCGGATTTACGTTGTTCCAAGACCTCCGGTTTTGTGCATCAACAACTCAATATTCTGAAAGAGGAATAATATGGCACTCCTAAACTATTGCATTCCCGAAGCATAACTGTTGCATGCCAGAAACATGACAGTCACCGTATAGATATACGTCCCAAAAACGACAATCCACGGACATGAGAATGTTGATGTCTAATGCATGAAACATGATAGACATATAGGTACTAAATGACTCAACTCCTGGAAGTGGAGATTAAAATCCAAGCTCTATAACGCTCAAGAAGAGGTTATGATCCACATTCTATAAATTATGACTATCTTGGAAGAGATAGTGTAATACTCTTGAAGAGGCAATGGATATCCAAAAAGAAATGAAAAGTTTTTATGCTTGCGCATGCACATGAGAATTTGGGATCACAGATTGATGATAACCAATGGTAATTTTGGTTTTTATGAGTAGCTACTAAATTCATCAATTAGCTATGTTGATATTGAGTCTCATTCTTTTCAACGAAAAAAAATGGAGAAAGGCAATTCCATTACAATTTCGTAAGAACGTGGAAAAATGGACCTATATATTTGAATAAAATACAAATAGCTAAAATATGTTGAACTAATGAGGTTACATATGGACATTTGTAATACAGTGAAATACACTCACATGATATGACACAGGGTTGTAAACAAGTTCATATGAATGGAGAATTATATACGAAGGGTTGTGAGTCGCCCACATCATATCTCTATAAGTAAATCCCTCAATTATACATGGGAGCAAGTTGCTCTGTATAAATTCTAAAGGAAAATGTGTCATGAAGTGTAGAAAATCTCTGAAGGATTCAAATTGCTTGAAGTAAGCCCCTGAAGGGTAAAACATAAATTATGTACTCAATACCAATGAATGGTATAAATTACCTTAGTGAGTACTATCATTATGATATTTTTGCAACATACTAAAATCTCTTGACATTAAATTAGAATTCCTAAAGAGTTGATGATATTGAATGGAGACTCCTGAAGAGTCAAGAAAGATTATAAAGTGTTGAGAGAAATATTGTCTCAAGCTGCAGATTGAACAATATACCAACACGAATCTTATCCATGATGTTTATGATATTAAAAAACCATAGGAATTGAGGATTATGAGTTGAATACTCAAATAATGTCGACACTAAGAATGATCATTTATCTTCGTGAGGGTAAAGATAAATTGATATTTGGTCCAGAAGTACCACACCTTAGTGAAGTATATGCTTTATTGTATTTAGCACAATACACTGAATGAAATAAAGTTTATCTATTAATGTCTCCGAGAAATTACAGACATGTACATACACACGAGTTAAAATGAACAAACAGGAGAGAACCTTCACAAAAGTTGCTCATGTGAAGTCTAAGTGCTCAGCAGTACCCTAGAAGGAAGAGGCACTGGAGATTGATCATGTGGCACCCCAGCACTTGGCAAAACACTAGAAGGGGAAGGCATCCGTTGCTTTCAAAATCTAGCAACGAACCTTTGGTGATCACTTTGAATCCAACTTTCGGATTCCTGCAGCTGGTCGAGCTTTCTTTTCATGCTCGTAGAGTAATTATTTGCAAGCACATGTAACACCCTATTCTCGTGCTTAAGCCCTCTGATCTCTTGTTTAAGACTTGCCACCTCAGCCATCAATGATTCAACTTAGAGAGTTTGAGCAAGTAGGCGTTGACCCATATTAGATACAAAGCCCGCACATTGAATACTGAGAGCCAAAGAGTCTTGAACGGCCAACTCATCAGACCGATTTGAAAGGATTCTGTTATCCTTGGGAGTGAGAAGATTCCTAGCTACCACTGTAGCGGTTAGGTTATTCTTCATCACAAAGTCCCCAACCGTAAGATGACCATTTGAAGATAAGAAAGACGGGCGCCATATATTATCCTGATGCGGCTCGCCTGTATTAGTCATAAGACTCAAATCTAAACAAATGTTAGATGGGCAAACCATTTTTAAGAAATGATGAAGGAAAAAAAGAGGTCAGATAAAATCTCAGAAGTGCAAGAAGAGGAAATTTCTACAGGCAACAACTTTCTAAGCATACTCTTGAACACAATTGATGTCTCTATAAAAAAAGAGGCAACATAGTCATTTGTTCAAAGATCGAAGAGGCACCGCTCTCGGAATTTCAAAAGCCAGATTTTCCTAAATAAAGTTTGTTGGCATTTTTCAGACGCAATCTCAGCTTTTGGATATCACGTGCAACTTTCTCAAAGATCTCTGATAAAGTTGAAAACTCGTGAATTTCACTATTCCAACTACAACGCTGTTGCCGACAAGCGTGGATGACAAAGCCACATCCACACCACTACCTGCTATTAGGGAAATCCTTATATATGTCGACCTTCATCCTCCATGGCAAAGCACACATCCAAAACTCCTAACTCTCTCTCTCATTGCCGAAAATGCATCTGCAACCAAACCTCTCAACATACTCAGTTTTCTTTCTCTCCAAGAATACCTCTTCAAAACAAGTCATACCAGAGCAAGAGTATCTCATATCATCAGGGGCGAGAGCAAGGGTATCTCATATAATGCAATCTCTTTGTCCTTTCTTTTGTCCTTGTTCTTACCTGCAAAGACAAAGATAAAGAAAGCAATATGTCAGAACCTCTACTCAAACTTCCGGTAAGGAACCGACTACCTGGAACCTTTCCTGATTGCTTACCTAGCATTGTTCTCAAATAGCCATCTTTAACTGTTGATGGAGCTGGGTCTCAAGTCACCAAGAAAGTGATGAACCATCCAAATACAAGGGTTGCATTCCACTCCTGCATCAGGGGAACAAGTAAGGCAAGTGAAAATGATACATTAAAGCATGTGGAGACAAGCACAATAAACACGTGCTGATTCATTCCCGACAAAGCCGAAGATCACTTGCCACGTGAATCTCCTCATGGTCCAATTTCATTCAAGATCAAGCCTCAAATGTTCTTAAAGAAATCACAAGTCTGATTCAAGATCAAGTGTCTACCACACTTGAATCAAATTCCGCTTCAAATAAAATGAGTAAATTCAGACCTTTGATACAAGTCTAGCAGAAAGCCCTCCACCCCAGTTCAAGAAAAAATATGTGGAAAGTTAACAACAAGTAAAGCACCTCTTTAGGCAACTCTCCCCTCTAAGAGACTAAAGCAGAATGATCAATGATCAGCCTAAAAAATTTGAAATCAAGGGGAGCATCCAAAACAGATCAAGGTTTTAACGAGGCAACTCATGTTGATATATGGGCATCCAAGGGGAAGTGTTGAAAACATTGACATTGTTATGAATGCCCACACACACATTGTCAATGCCCTTGCAAATTGAAATAGACTTTGGAAACAAAAGGATTGTTTTCAAAACATGCGATGTAAATTTCAAAATGTAAGAACCTGTTTGTATGGAGCCGCTCTATAAATAGAGCGCTCTGACTGCAGTTAAAGGATATAGAGAGACTCACGGTAGAGAGAGATGCAAGAAGAGAGAAAAGAGAAGAAGAAGAGTTATCTTTGTACTCTTATTATTTCAGATTATAATGAAAGCATCATTGCTGCCCCGAGGATGTACTCCAGTCACACTGATTGTAGAGGAACCTCGTAAATTTTGTGTCTTGTTTATTCCACTGCACATACCATCAATTTTACAACAAAACTAGAATTATAGACATGTATACAAATGTTAAATTTGAAAAAAGCTGACGGTGGAATTTGCCTAACGTTAGGAAACACATAAGGAAATTTTTTGAAGGTTTTGACTGCATTTGGCTTCAGCAAATGGACATGAAACTAATTCTGTTGAAGCTCGGCCTATATAAATACAACGCCACAGTGCCTAATATATAGGACTTAACTTGGTTGTCATAGCACCCGATTCGAGCCAATGGATAATTTGCAATTATTCTCCGTGTCCAAAATTTCGATTCTCGTCCTTATTCTTTCGATATGTTTTACATCTCCATCTTTAGCTGCAGATGCAAATCCAGTATCCAAGCAAACCATTTGCAAATTCACCCCAAACCCTACATACTGCAACTCCGTCCTGCCAACCAGACCTCAAATGTGTACGACTTTTGCCGCTATGCTACGAAAAGTCGTTATCAAAGTCTCAATAAATTCCTTAACTTGGTGGACAAGTATCTCTGAAGCTACTCTGCCACTCTCACAAACTGCGGTCCTCGCTCTCCAGGGTTGTCAGTTTCTTGCAAGGCTCAATGTAGATTTTCATTGCAAGCTCCCTGGAAACCCTAAACAACACCAATTATCTAACACTTTCTGACTCGAAAACCAACGACGTCTAGACCATGCTCAGCGCCATCTTAACAAACCAGCAAACATGTTTGGAAGGCATACAAGCCACTGCTTCATCTTGGAGTGTACAAAATGGTATTAAGGTATGCTCTCCAACGACACTAGTCTGTACAACGTTTCTCTGATCTTGTTCAACAAGGCATGGATGCCCAAGAACAAGAAGAATGAGAGAAAACTGCTCGATAATCAGATCAATGTTGATGACGTGTTGGTCAAGGAAATAGTGACTGTCAGTCAGGACAGAAGTGGGAACTTCACCACCATAAACGACACCGTTGCAGCCACTCCAAACAAGTCTGAAGCCTCTAAAGGTTACTTCTTGATTTACATCAAGGCAAGAGTTTATGAAGAGTATGTGACTATTGACAAGAAAAAAAAGTACCTCATGATGGTTGTGTTAGTATTTAAGTGATTTTTAGCTGAAATAAGTTTATATTTTACTTATTTTAATCAGAGACCTTGGATTACATTCCAAATGGATGCTTTAGATTAAGTTAGAGTAAGTGGTGTTGAGTGACACATGTAACTATCTCATAGGATAGATAACATGAATGGCTGAGATTGTTTTCATTCTGTTAGAGGAGAGAGAAGGGCGATATTCCCTTCTCAGTGCAACGGTAATATTCGTTTTGCTATGTAAGAGAGAAAGTGAGCAATTTCAATAAAATGAGTGTGAGGCTTCCATCACTGTAAAGCTCGATGAAATTATTCAATCCTTCTTCCAGAAATCTTTCTTAGGTCCATTGAATCACAGTACAAAAATCACACAATTTAACATGGCTTTAGAGCCAGGTTGCATCATCTGCAACTGGGCATGAATTTGTGAAGAGCTCAGTGAAGAACTCGAACTAACCGTCGAGCTTTGTTGCTGAAGGAAAATTCAAAGAAGAAATCTCGGTGATCTTGAATCGAGTCTCATATGGCTAGGTCAAGTGGTGCTGATCTTCGAGCACCGGTATTTAATGGAGACAACTTCGATTTCTGGCAGATTCAGATGAAGACCATATTCCGATCTCATGAACTTTGGGATGTTGTAAAGAAGGTTTCACTACTCCGGCGAAGAAGGATGAAGAACTCACTTAAGCTGAGAGCAAGTTGGTGAGGGAGAACATAGTCAAAGATGCAAAGGCACTTGGAATCATTTAAGGGGTGGTTTCCGATCAAATTTTTTCGAGAATCACCATTCAAGAGACTGCACATGCAGCTTGGAATGTCCTGAAGCAAGAATTTATGGGAGATAATTAGGTAAGAGCTGTAAAACTTCAAGGTTTACGCCATGATTTTGAATATACTAGAATGGATGAAAATGAAGTTTTCTCTGCATATCTAGTTGGGCTATTTGATTTGCTTAGTCAAATGAGGAATTATGGTGAAGATATTAGCAATCAGAGAGTTGTTCAAAAGTTGTTGATAAGCTTACCTAGATCGTATGATAGTATTGCTTCTGTGATTGAAAATACTAATGATCTAGACACCGTTGATGTTCAAGATGTTGTTGCTATTCTAAAGGGGTTTGAACAAAGAATTGATAGGCATGATGAGATTCACACTGAGAAGGCATTTGTTAGTCTTAATATTGCTCCAAAACAAAATAAGTACAATGGGACTCAAGGGTTCAAACCACGTAAGAATTGGAAGTCAAAGTGGAAGAAAGGGGATAATGGACCTGCAAATCAAACTGGAAAAGTTGCACGTACCTCGGAAGGAGCCAAGAATCCTTGTATACACTGTGATAAGCTGCATTTTGGTGAATGTTGATTCAAGGATAAGCCTAGGTGCCATAATTGCCATAAGTTGGGGCATATTGCAAAAATTGCCGTGGGAAGAAGGAGAAGGCTAACCAACATGTAAACTTTGTTAATCAAGTCAATGACACTCCTACAATGTTTTATGTCTGCAATAATGCCATAGTGTACAAAAAAAAATATAATTATTACATGTTTTCTGGGCTTTTCTTGTTTTGTTAGGGTTCGATTCCTGACATTTGTAAATCACACGATGATGGTCAGGTGGAGGCTGAAATGCCTCTATGAGTCTTCCCGACCCTCAAAAAGGTGAACTGTCGTAGTGAAGCCACAAATTAGTCTATATATATATATATATATATATATATATTAAATATTGTATATATATCCGTTGGAGATTAATAATATAAGGGTAATGTTAGGAAGACTAAAATGTTAAACTAAATGGCATAGAAGTCGATGATTGGATTATTACTTAAGTGTTAATTATCGTACTTATTTTTTATTGGTAACGCATCATTTAATTTATAAATTTAATCTTACTATTGAACGTAGTACAATATATATGTTAATACTGAGATTACTGTACTAATTAACAAGTAAAACATGTGTGAGTTCTTCAATCATGAATCTTGATTTCATAACTAATTTTATTTTAATCTCGTTTAAAGTCTTTCTCCTTTGTTCAACATTTGTACGCACAAAAGTCTTTAAGGATCCACGCAAAGAAAGTGATTTGAAGCAATAATTAGTAGTTGGTTTGAAAGTGCTTTTAAAAAAAATAAGAAAAACTAATGAAAGTGGTGTTAAAACTTTGAGTTTTAACGATAAGGACAAAATAAAGAATAAAGTGAATAGTACCAGGATTGACTTTTTAGTGTAAAAATGTGGTTTTTCGTTAAAGTGAACAGTACCAAAAGCTTTTCGTTAAAATTCCCTTTAAAATAACTTAAAGCTTATTTTGCAATAAACACTAGGTATGTGCTATTGTGCTTTTTGCAGGAAATACTTAAAGTACTTTTTCAGGATCCACTTGAAGTTTTACTAAGAATTGGTTTCAAATACATTTTCACAAAAAATGCTATTAGTCACTTTAAAAGTACTTCCAAGCTGCCACTCAGTACTACGGTCTGATGGTATTCCTCTTCACTTGGAAGTGAGAGGTTTTAGGTTCGAATTTTGTGGATGGCGAATTCGATACCAAATTAGGCTGCTCATTATGTGACTTTGTCGAACTCTCCCTTCCTTTAGAGTAAAAATATCAATGTGCTAAAAAAAAAAAGGTACTTCCAAGCGAGTACTAAATCTTGTTCCGTACCGTTTGGTACGCAGACGGGACGAAACAAGATGGAACAGATGATGTAAATATTGAAAAAGATAAGGAGAAATTTTGTCATAAAATGTTATAAATTTGTGTTCCACGGATGTGAAACGGGTCGTTCCAGGGGGAAGAGGTGGAACGAAAAATCAGCCAAATTTCGTCCCATGGGACAATCCGTTTCACAGTTTTTAGGCGCACCAAACGTGGGACGGAACGGCTCGTCCAGTTCCGTCCCGTCCCGTCCCACGTACCAAACGGTACATATGAGTACAAATGTCCATTTTACGTTGGACATTTTAACTGATGACCTTGCAATGAAATCAACCAACTTCTAATTTAGCGCTAATTAAGATCAATTTTATGTGTTAGCCAAAATAATTAGTTTTGTTTTCATATGGAAATGGAATTAATCAAATATCAAATAACTTGTATGAACGCATTTACCAACTAGAGCTAATTTGCAGAAGAGAAAGGTCATTACAACTGACACTCGGGTTTTTTGTGCAAGCGCGAGGGAAACTATTGAACATGCATTGCTCGATTGCCCACGTTCAGTTTCAATTTGGTTTTCTAGCCCGTTGAGCTTGAGAACGGGTAGTTTTGTACAAGGTGGCCTTCGAAGTTGGCTGGCACAAATGGCGAGTGCTTTATCTAGACAAAGCTTTGAGTTAACTTTGATGTTGCTTTGGAGCATATGGAAGGAAAGAAATTCCTTCTTGTGGACCGGGAAAGCGATGAACCAAGTGGATATACATTGTAGAACTCAAGCATGGCTCCAAGAGTATAGAAAGTGGCACGAATCGAAGAAGGGCAGCAAAGCATCAATTCCACAATTATGGCAGAAACCTGAGGTGGGTTGGCTTAAATGTAATTTCGATGGCTCGTGGGATGAACTCGAAGGCTTCAGGGGGATTGGTGCTGTGATCCGTGATGACCAAGGTGTGTTTGTATTTGTAGCAGCGATGGCTGCACGTATGTGGGGTGTGAAATCTGCAGAAATGGCAGAAACAATGGCAGCGCGAGCTGCTGTCCGTTTTGCGCAGGAGTTGTCATGCTCGGCCATGGAGATACAAGGGGATGCTGTGGTGATAATTAATGCCCTCCATGCAACTGATGCAGCGGCATTAAGTGGGGAATTTGGGCATATCCTAAATGATGCTAGACATATTTTGAAGTCTTTCTCACAACGGAAGGTCACGTTTGGTCGACAGGAAACAAATAAGGTAGCTCACAGCCTCACAGATTGGCCAGATTGGGTTTAACATTAGATAGTCAAATTTCTTGGTTTGAAGAACCACCGAATGTAATCTCTGATATTTTTTTTCAATAATAGTATTTAACATTAATTTTGGTGCATGACTCTCTTTTTTCCTTCAATCGGGTTAAGATTTCTGATAAGGTTTTTATCAGGACTCATTGTTAGCACCCTATACTACTTGTTTGTACGTATACTTTCATCTTTAATGAATATTGTATTCTTTCTATAAAAATAATATATATATATATATATATATATATATATCAAATAACTTGTGGAGACAAACGATTTGATATTTCTCACAAATTAATTGAAGTGATAGTTGGTGCGTACCTTAAAAGTCTAACGTTTGAATTCACACTTAAATTTCATGCAATAAACTTTGATCAATTTGGCCAAAGGGTTTGACTTTATACCTGTTAATTTAATCTACTTCTAACGACTAGATTTCTTCTCAAGCATTATTTATTAATATAGTAGATTTTAAGATTAATTTGGGAATGAAAGATGTTCCTGGCCTTAATTAAATGGGAACATTTTTGCTCACCACCATAAACCATGGTGTAAGATCACCATACATCTAATCAATTGACACGTGTCATTTCACTTAACTCTAGTTAACTTTCACATTAAATGTTAATTTTTCAAATTTGAAAAAAATTAACCAAGTGAAATGACACGTGTCAATTGATTAAGTGTATGGTGAGCATACACCATAGTTTATGGTGGTGAGCGAAAATGCTCCCTAATTAAATAGCCCCTAAAAAAAATTTAGGTGTATTTGGATTGTGACTGCATAATTGTGCTATTTCATCTAAAGTATAATATATTAAAAAAAAAATACATATCAATTATATTGTTTTCTCTTATTATAACATGCGAAATAATACACCACATTGTTTGTATTCCCAACTACTCGGTACCAATAAAAATTTCTCGTAATTTGGGTGGTGAACTTGTTAATCATCATTATATATTTATGATAAGTATCAACCAAGTGGGATTAAACAAAAAAAGTTAGAATTCTAGATTTGGAGGAAGCTGCGGGAAGCTTCATTCCATTTGCAAAGCTTAATTAGGTAGCACATGTTTCCGCATCAAGAGGAAGGTTTTAACTTGGGAGTGCCAACTTAGACGCATTGACTTGGTCACTTCACTTATATTTATATCCCCAAATGGCTAAGGGCCTGTGTACAGGGTATGGTGTCTGATTCCACCGTCTTCGAAAGGTCTTAAATTTGTCAAATTCCAAATGGCTAAGTTTTCAACGCGGTTACAGACTGCATACGTTTCTGGTCGATTGACTTGGAATATATAGCTTCTGTTCATATACTTAATTAGCTTAGCAAGTCAATATAGATAGGGACTTAACTTAAGATCAAGAGGAAACCGAAGATTAATCACCTCTCACTCCCAAATGAGAGATTCTCTCGCGTCCATCAAATATGTCACGTGTTAATTTGTCTGTTGGTGAATAGTGTGTGCACTTTTTAAATACGTATCTTGAATGGTGATGCCATTAGAACTAACTATTAGTTGCGTGAGAGTATATCCTTTCAAACTCAGATCATCTCATTAACGCTTGTTTAAAGATGTAAATCCCAAATTTGCCAACCCTAACAACTTAACATTATCCTATGATTTTTTTATGATTGTTCAAAGTTTAAACCAAAGCATAAGTGACACGTAGGGTTCACATTGCTTTGGTATACTGAATACTTGCATAATTTCAAAGGGTAATATCATTCACATACTTCTTTTTACCTAATACAACGTTTGTTAACATTTTTATTGATCTTCTTCAATTCAATTAAAGATGAGTGTTTGAATAGCATAGCACCACCCATTCCATACCACACTGCCGTCCTCGTCAATGCAACGTGGCGAAAGCAAATATAGCCAAAATCCACCGTCACCATTTGAACTCGAATGAACTTTTCTTTTAGTTTACTATAAATTCATAGAACCGATCGTGTTAATGGTTATATTATATAAGGAAATCTAATTAGTAATTAGCTAGGCAGGATATAATGGTATATCTTCAGGGAAGTTGACAATAATTTCACGTCCAATTTAAAACAACGCCACTAGCTATCAGAAGAATATCGAATTAAAAATTCTTGAAGTAGTAAATGCGACAAATTGTTTGGAAGAAAGTTGTTCTTACATGCATATATACCTCATCAAATGATTATACAAATCCTGCCTTGAGATTGATATCTGACCTATTCGATATATGTTACCAATCCCCTTCCCTTTGGCACCTTCCCCACCGTTGACAAATGCCACAATGCATCTAACCTCAAAGTAAATAACAAAATACAGTGAAAGCTTAAAGTTAATTTAAAAACTGTTATTGGACAATCACACTCCAGGAATCGTATATCTTTTACGTAAATTTTATTTTTGGTCAAATAAAGTTTAGGGAAGAGGCTAACCCATCTCAAGGTTAGGATATATTCGAACCTCTTTTAGGACTTACCTTATGCCTTTTTTTTATTTTTTTGTAGATTGCTCACCAAAATGGATGCCAATAGCTGGTCGAATCTGAGCCTTAGTTTAGCGAAGAAAACGATTCTTACTAACTCAATCAATCCTCAACTTTTTATGTTACTTTCTTTTACAAAAATGATAGAGTGACTCACTGTGAGAAGCAAACAAAGACAAAAGGTAATATCTTGTCAAAGTCTTACATGACCACCAGAGGAATTAAGAGAAGTTGGTATAAAACCACAAGGGCAACAAACCTAGCAAGCTAGCACCTGTGCTCCCAAAAA
This sequence comes from Malus fusca, assembly GCA_035220775.1. NCBI lineage: Eukaryota > Viridiplantae > Streptophyta > Magnoliopsida > Rosales > Rosaceae > Malus > Malus fusca. The sequence continues at coordinate 40,682,969 of CM069069.1, forward strand.
TTCCCTCGCTAACATAACTAGACCACAACATTCTACTGGATGAGTGCAGGCTAGGATGACTAAATTTTCTCAAGTACAAAGACTTGTCATGGAATTTTTCTTCTATGGCACGTGCTACCGTTAGATCTTTGCATATAGAGATCTAATATATCTTTGTAACAATTAAATCTTGCATAGAATTCGAACTGCCTAGTAGTAAGTTGGACACTTCGTAGCAGAACTAGAAAATTCAAAATTTGCCTAACTGCTTGATTCATGGGTGTTGGTCGCAAACTCATATAACATCAAGTCCCAGATCAAACGCGCATTTGTTTGCACACAGTATTACAATTCAGTTGACCTCACAAATTAAAATACAAATATCCACAAAAAGTAATTCACCTCGCTCTCCCTCTCGCCTCCTATATATATATGGATCAAGCCCATCACCTATCATCAACTCCACTACGTAGTATACAATACTAGTTCAAATTCCAATCCAAATGGCTTATAATTCTAAGCTCATCTCATCCCTCCATATTTTAGCTTCATTTTTCATCCTTCTTGTTCCACTCTTTGCCTCTCGATCTTTAGCTGCAGATAACTCTTCAACCCCAGTCTCCACCGGAACCATTTGCAAATCCACCCCCGACCCTTCCTTTTGCAAATCCGTCCTCCCCAGCAACAACACCGCCGAAAATGTCTACTACTACGGCCGGTTCTCGGTCCGAAAGTCCTTGTCTCAGTCGCGAAAGTTCTTAAATTTAGTCGACAAGTATCTCAAACGGAGTTCCACTTTGTCTCTTACCGCCGTCCGAGCCCTCGAGGACTGCCTGCTGCTTGCCGGCCTCAACATGGACTTTTTGCTGAACAGTTTTGAAACCGTCAATAACACTAGCAATACCCTTCCCGCACTCAAAGCGGACGACGTCCAAACACTCCTCAGCGCCATTCTCACCAACCAGCAAACATGTTTCGACGGCATTCAGTCCGCCGCATCGGCGTGGAGCCTGAAAAACGGCCTCTCCATCCCGCTAAAAAACGACACGAAATTCTACAGCGTTTCGCTAGCACTTTTTACCAAAGGGTGGGTTCCCAAGAAGAAGAAACAAGCGGCGTGGCGCCCCACTAGGATGCAGCGCGGCTTCAAGAACGGACGCTTGCCGCTGAAGATGTCGAGCAAAACGCGTGCAGTTTACGAGAGCGTGAGCAAGCGGAAAATGCTGCAAACGGAGACGGTGAACGATCAGGTGTTGGTGAGTGATATCGCGACGGTGAGTCAGGATGGAACCGGAAACTACTCCACCATCAATGACGCCATTGCCGCTGCTCCAAACAACTCCGCACCAACTGATGGGTACTTCTTGATCTATGTCACCGCCGGTGTTTATGAAGAGTACGTCTCGGTGGCTAAAAATAAGAGGTACTTGATGATGGTCGGAGACGGCATCAACCAAACGATTATCACCGGCAACCGGAGCGTCGTAGACGGATGGACAACTTTCAACTCTGCAACATTGGGTAACCTATATTTTTAAACAAGAAATGAAAAATGCAAGCTGCTTTGTTATATTTTCAAACTGTGAATTAGGATCGTAATCAAGTTTAATATTTGACCATACATAACGGTCAAATTTTTTTATGTGCATATTTTATAAAATCAACATAATGCTGAATTAGTATCTTACAAGTAATTGAATATGATAAATATTGCAGCTGTGGTTGCACCTGGATTTGTAGCGGTGAACATAACGTTCCGCAACACCGCGGGAGCAATCAAGCACCAAGCAGTCGCAGTCCGAAATGGGGCGGATCTGTCCACATTCTATAGTTGTAGCTTTGAAGCCTACCAAGACACATTATACACACACTCTCTTCGGCAGTTCTACAGAGAATGTGACATCTACGGCACCGTAGACTTCATATTTGGAAATGCTGCTGTTGTGTTCCAAAACTGCAACATATATCCCCGCCTTCCAATGAGCGGCCAGTTCAACGCCATCACGGCTCAGGGTAGAACCGACCCGAACCAAAACACGGGCACTTCAATTCACAATTGCACCATTCGTGCCGCTGATGATTTAGCCTCCAGCAACAGCAGTACACAGACGTATTTGGGCAGGCCATGGAAGGAATATTCTAGGACAGTTTACATGCAGTCTTACATTGATAGCGTGGTGGATCCTGTTGGTTGGCAAGAGTGGAACGGAGATTTTGCACTGAGCACGTTGTATTACGCTGAGTACAACAACACCGGACCCGGATCCAACACTACGAACAGAGTTACGTGGCCCGGTTATCATGTGATTAATTCTACCGACGCCGCTAATTTCACGGTGACTAATTTCTTGCTGGGAGATGACTGGTTGCCCCAAACCGGAGTGCCTTACACCGGCGGATTCATTTGAGATATTTCTTGGACTGCAACCCATTTTTTATTCTCTTTTACAATTCTTTTCTCCTTGCCATTTTTTAAAGTGAAGTTATAAACATGTAATGCCCAATTAGGAATTCTCAATTTACAACTTGGGTTTTAAAATTGTAATTGGTTTTATTTTTTGTTTTGTTAATTGATTGACTTTATAACAATCGTGTTTGAAGAGACTTTCGTGATGCATCTTAATTCAATTTGTCACATATGAAGCATATACATCTAAAGATTAGATTAACTTTACTTTGGTCGTTGCTAGTAAAGTTTTTTAGTGTGATTGTCCTTGTAACATTCTGAAAATGCTAAGAAAATGCAAGAGTTTATAGCGTCAGTTTTTTATAACGCTATGGTGTAATGTATTATAACTGCAGAAATCTTGAAGAAGAGATACAAGAAGTAGAAGAACGAAGAAAGAATTAGAGAGAGAATTAAGCTGAGAAAGAGAGAGAGAGATGATTGTATTGTTTTTTTTCAGTATCTCATCACCGTTTACAAAAGTTGTTATATCTTGTTACAAAGCTTTCTCACTAAGCTAAGGCCTAACTGCCCAACTACCTTATAAAAGACTATGTAATCTCTTGACAAGTGTCATTCATTTCTGCCATAGATTTATCTGTCACTTGGATGTTGTTTTTCTTCACTTCACTACTCTTACATCCCCCCTCAATCTCATGCTTGTAGGAGCTGAGCATGAGATTGCCACAATGCAACTGAAACAATGGTGCATACAGCCCTTTAGTCAATATGTCAGCAGATTGATCAGATGAAGAAACATGTTGAATCTGGAGATCTCCTCTTGTTACTCGTTCTCTCACAAAATGGTAATCGATTTCAATATGTTTAGACTTAGCATGAAACACTAAATTTGTAGATAGAGCGATAGCAGAAACATTGTCACAATGAATCATGGGAGGCAATTGTAATGGAATGTGAAGATCACAGAATAATTGTCTGATCCAGGCAAGCTCAGCTGCAGTGATAGCAAGAGCTCTATATTAAGCTTCTGTGAAGGACCTAGAAACAGTATGTTGCTTCTTCTAAGTCCATGAAATTGGATTGGAACAAAGAAACACAATGAAACCAGATGTAGATCTTCTGTCATTTGGATCTACAGCCCAATCGGCATCACTATAGGATTGTAGATAGATTGGTCCTAATCGAAATCGAATACCATACTCTGAAGTGCCTTTGAGATACCTGATTATTCGTTTTACTGCAATAACATGTGATTCCATAGGATTGTGCATTAATTGACAAGCTTGATTAACTGAAAATGCTATATCAGGTCGAGTAAACGTGAGATATTGCAATGCTCCAACAATACTTCGATATTGGTCAGGACTGTGATAAGGTCTCCCATCATCTTTTAGCAATCTGTGATAGAGAAGACAAGGAGTAGCACACGGTTTGCAATCTTGAAGATCAACTTTATCAACTAACTCCTTTGTATATTTTGATTGAGAGACAAATAAGCCATCAGAAGTATATTGAATCTGTAGCCCTAAGAAGTAGTTTAAAATACCCAAATCCTTATGTCAAATTCCTTTGTGAGATCGGCAATAACATCAGAAACCAACTGAGGATCACTGCCTGTTAGAATCACATCATCAACATAGATCAATAGAACAATCATGCCATGTGATGTGTGTTTAACAAATAAAGAAGGATCTGCTTGAGACTGTTGAAATCCCAATCTTGGCAGAAAACTTGTGAACCGCTTATTCCAAGCTCGAGGAGCTTGTTTCAGACCACATAGTGATTTTTGAAGCTTGCATACATAATTGGATGGATGATTAGAACTTTGAAAGCCTTGAGGTTATTCCATATACACCTCTTCGTGAAGTAAACCATGTAAGAATGCATTTTTAACATCCAGTTGTCTAAGAGTCCATTTAAACTGTGTTGCCAATGCTAGAATCAATCTAATGGTTGTTGGTTTAACCACCGGCCTGAACGTTTCACCATAATCAATGCCCTCCTCTTAACTGTAACCCTTGGCAACAAGCCGTGCTTTATATCTAGATATCGAACCATCTGCATTCCGTTTGATTATGTACACCCACTTACAGCCAACAAGATTTTTATGTGGTGGGAGAGGAACAAGAGACCATGTTTGTTGAGAATGTAGAGCAGCAATTTCCTCTTGCATTGCAGACTGCCACTCTGGTATTTTTGTAGCTGCTTTGAATGTTTTTTGTTCAAGTTGTGGTGAATTGATAGCCACTGATGCAGAATAAACCTTTCTTTTGACAATGCCACTTTTTGACCTTGTCTGCATTGGATGCAGATTCATATGTATGGGAAGATCAACAATTAGTTGGTCTTGTTGGAAATCAGGATCATCAGGGATAGGTACCTGTGTTAAGTCATGGTGGCTAGATTCTGTAGGTGAAGAAAGTAACTGTGTAGCTGAATGATGTAGTAAGGGTGTTGAAATAGATGCTGAAACACTACATGATTGTGTTTCCAAGAACTCTGAGGCTGTAGATGTAGTCAAGGAATCTGTGGCACTAAAGGATATTGGATTCAATGACTCTGAAGCTCGAGATGAAGATGAGTGCAGATGAAATGATGGTAATGTAACTTGATTATGCAATGAAACTGATGGTATGGATGATGCAGATAAAGGGAGTGATGACTCGGATGTTGGTTGGATCAACTGAGGTATAGCAAATGGTGTGGTGGAATATGGAAATTTTGTTTCATCAAAAAGAACATGCCTAGAGATATAAACCTTGTTTGTGATCCCATCTAGACAGAGAAATCCTTTGTAGTTGTCTGCATATCCCAAAAATATACAAGTTGTTGTTTTGGGTTGGAGTTTTGAGCTATTGTAAGGTTTTAATAAAGGATAACAGGCACATCCAAATATTTTTAGATGTGTAAGGGTTGGAGGTTTACCAAATAACAACTTGTAAGGGGATTGCAATTTTAAAGAAATACTAGGCATTCTGTTTATCAAATAGATGGTTGTTGAACAAGCAAAAAACCAGAACTTGGATGGAAGTGTAGCTGTGTGCAATAATGTGATGGCAGTTTCCAGAATGTGCCTGTGTTTCCTTTCGGCCAATCCATTTTGCTCTGGAGTGTATGGGCAAGATTTTTGATGCAAAATGACTTTGGATGCTAGAAAGTGTTGAAATTGATGACTTGTATATTCACCACCACCATCACTTTGGAAGGTTTTAATATGGGCAGAAAATTGGGTACTTAAGAAGGCATGAAACTTAACAAAAATTTGAAACACTTCTGCTTTATTTCTCAGTGGAAAAATCCATGTGTATCGAGTACATTCATCAATGAAACTAACATAGTACCTATACCCTTCAAAAGACAACACAGGGGCAGGTCCCCATACATCACTATGAATCACCTCTAATGGGGTTACAGACTTATTTGCAGGAAAAGAAAAAGGCAATTTTGTAAATTTGCCTTGCAAATAAGGAGTACAAATTGTTTGACATGTATCTGTGAATGCAGGAGCGTTGGTGTGTTGCAACATTGCAGAAGTGACTGTGTTTGAGGGATGCCCTAATCGTTGATGCCATAAGCTTGTAGTAACTGGTTTAGCTAGATAGCATGCATGTAATGTGGATGATGCAGGTAGTGTCTTCTGTGGAGATTTAAACGGAATGGGGTAATAGCCAGCTTTACACAGTCCCTTGAGTAGGATTTTCCCTGTGATTTTGTCCTGAACCCAAAAGGAAGTATCATCACATATGAATCTACATTGGTTATCCTTGCAGAGTTGATATATGGACAATAAGTGTTGTGATAATTTAGGAACATGCAACATATTTTGCAATGTAAATGTATGAGTATGAGCTTGCAGTGTAGATGTACCAATACTAGAAATTGTCAAACCTACACCACTCGCAGTGGTTATTGTATCTGTGCCTTGGTATTGAGTAGCCAAATCAAGATTTGCAAGCTCTGAAGTCATATGAGATATGGCACCAGTATCCACAACCCAGAACTGTTCAGGTGGTGCAGAAGGATTATGACTTGTTTGCATCGCAGTAAGATTAACTGAGGGTGGTCTTCCTTGGTATGCAAAGTTGTTTCTGTGATAGCACTGAGTAGCAGAGTGCCCAAACTTCCAACAAATTTGACATTGAATAGTTGCTCCATGTCCAGCAGTTGGTATATTATGCCTTTGAAAACAATCTGCAGCCACATGACATTTTTTGTTGCAGATTTGACAGGTAGGAATCTCATTTGGATGATCAGGACATGTGTGTTGAAAAACCTTTGGAGCTCTAAGAATTCCAGGACTAGAGTTGTATGCTGGAGAGTGAAATCTGGAACCATTGTTATACTGAAACCTGCCTCTTCCTTTTCCTCTATAGTTTGGCCATTTGTATCCCCAAAAGAAAAGGAATTGCCATAATTGCCATTAAAATTTCCAGAGCCATATTGAGAAGATGAACCTTGTCCAGAGTTATATCCATTAGAAGTAGATCCTTCATTGAAACTGTAGCCTTGGCTCGAATACCCTATATCAAACCCCTGAGACTGAGATGAACTGTGATCAAGACTAAGAGCTTTGCCTTTTTCAGACTGAGTGCTTGCAACCATTGCAGTTCCAAAAGACACAGAGGACTCACAAGATTGTCCAATTATAGCTTCTTCAGCAAGAAGCTGTGATCGAAATTCTTTCAAGGAAATCCCAGTTTCTCTTCCTCTAATCACACACCGAAATGTATTATAATCAGCAGACAACCCTTTTAGAGCAAGGATGATTATATCATCACCATCAAATAGAACACCAACTGCAGCAAGATGGTCTCTGGCATCTTTGATTTTTTGTAGATAGACAAATATTGAATCAGACCCTTTTTGTATGTTCTGAAGCTCTGTTTTCATCTGAAAATTTGTAGACTTTGTAACTGAAGAGAACCGTTCTTTGAGATTTGTCCACATTGCATGAGAACTAGTACTGCCAAGAACACAAGAAATCGCAGTAGATGACAATGTAGCTATGAGAAGCTGCATAAGTGCACGATCGTGCATTTTCCAAACCTGGTAGGCATCTGTTTCAACTCCTTCAAGATTCGCCTCATCAAGAAACCGTGGAGGACATTGCTTGGATCCATCAACAAAACCGAGAATTCCATGACTGTCTAGCAGAAGATTGATCTGAAAGCTTCATACAAGATAGTTTGAGTCATCCAATTTGACTGTAACAGAAGATGACACGGTAGAGATGAGACTCGTAATAGGCGATTGCACAATTTGCAATTGAGCTGCGGTAACCATTGTTGCACAATTTGCACAATTTGCAAGAAATTTCTTCACTTCGAACTTTTATCGAACAATTAGTGGGCAACTGTTTAGGAGTCGAGTTTCTTGAGAACTGGGATTTTGATAAACCCAGAAAACACACAGAATCAGCAAATCAGAGGGTTGAGAGAAAGAAATATATGTATCAGATAGTATGCGGAAGCGTTGGATTCACCAATGGCGATGATACCATATTATAACTGCAGAAATCTTGAAGAAGAGATACAGGAAGTAGAAGAACGAAGAAAGAATTAGAGAGAGAATTAAGCTGAGAAAGAGAGAGAGAGATGATTGTATTGTTATTTTTCAATATCTCATCACCGTTTACAAAAGCTGTTATATCTTGTTACAAAGCTTTCTCACTAAGCTAAGGCCTAACTGCCTAACTACCTTATAACAGACTATGTAATCTCTTGACAAGTGTCATTCATTTCTGCCATAGATTTATCTGTCACTTGGATGTTGTTTTTCTTCACTTCACTACTCTTACATAATGTCTTGACATATCAATCATGTCGTCCACTCATTTTATAATCAAGGGCGGAGATAGAATTTCTTCAACTGGTGGGCTAGCCAAAAATATAACCATAATATGATTTGATCAAACTTTTTCGTCTGCATAAAGTTACATTATAAACAACCTGAAATAAAATAAAATAAACGTAATAAACCAAACAATTCTACAGCTTTCCATTAATTAACTTCCAACCAACTTAAATATAAATAAAAGTAAAAGTAAAAGTAAAAAAATTGGATTATTGACTCCTGATATACGATAAATTGGAATTTTGATCCTTGAACTAAAAATTCATTAACATTAATCCTTAAACTTATCACAATGTAGAGTAATGATTCTTTTGTGTTACTCTGTTACAACTTTAGCGGATTATATAGACATGGTTGCTTACTAAAAGAAAGATATGTTCTTTGCTTGAACATATAGAGGAAACAACCTTCTACCTGGCCTCTGTACCAGTAGTGGAATGGCTTGCTACTTTCAATCAGAAAAGGAAAATTAAGCAAGGCAAGGGAGAAAGAGGTTGACCCCTCTTCTCTGGTAACCCGCCACCACATATGTAGAAAAAGAGGGAGCAGGAAGGAGGAACAATTGTTTGACTTTGGCACATGGGGTGGAAAACTCTTTATTTGGACTAAAGTTTCAACGATGTTGTTCATATTAACTGTTGCTCTAGCGTGATGAGTTTAAAGACTACTGTTCACATATTTTAATTTAGATACCAAAACTCCACTTGAATCAAAATCTAAAAACCAATACTCTAATTTTATTCAAAAGATAATTATAAAAATGCAATAAAATACAATAGATATATCAAGTTGTAAATATTATTTGTTACTTATGATGCAATACCTACATATGATAAATTGATAATAGTGGAACTCGGTGGGCTGTATTTGGTGACAATAGGCTGCAGTAGCCTAACTGATATGCTAATAACTTAATATAGCAGGAATTCGACCAAAACGAACCTAGGCTACAACCCACATTAGCTGTGGGTGTAACTCCGCTGGTGCTTAATTATAATACATGAATTAGTAACGACATACGATAGTATGACCATTATACACAAAAATTTCTCTCTTGGATCGAGAAAGATAACTAGATCTAAGTTGGCTTCGATATTTGACTAGCTGCAGGAATTGCAAGGTGTATAGCATGTGATACGTCAACCATGATTCCCTTGCCCTTGTTGGTTGTTAGTATCAAACAGTTTTCCATAACTAAAGCATACATCCCAAGCCATCCACGCAATTGAATTTAGTGTTTTTTATGGACATGAAGGAGTAGTCTGTTTCATGTTGGGCAAAAGATTACAGGTTAAGATGCCCAAGTTATTAGACAGTCCTAACGTTTGGTCGAGAAAGCGATTTATAGCTCCAATTATTTGACTCAAATTTTGGTCAAAATTTTAAACGAAAAAATAATTTGAGACACATCGCATTTTTGTTCTTTTGAACACCGACGTCGGCTCATTTGACATACTGACCTTTAGTTCAAAAATCTCCGACGTTATTTATTTATATACAGTCTTCTAAGGCATGAATCAAAGAAGAGAAATGCTAAAGAGATATTCTTAAAAATTGGACTCTTTATGTATTCTCTGTTACTTCATATTTTTTGCACAATATTTTGTAAAGTTATCACTAGAATTAACGTTAAATTGTAATGTGATGAAGAGTCCCACTATTGAAAAAATCTCCTTTAGAGCATCTATAAAGAAGAGTCAAATTCAAAATATTAAATTTCAATTTGATAGCTGACTTGGCAATTTGACACATATTGTCAATAAATTCCATTCACCCAATATGTCATAATTTATTGCTTCTTTTTTTTTAAACAAAAATAATAAAAGTTGGGTTGTTTTTGGTTTAAAAATAATAAAATAATACTTAAATATTCTAGCATTTAAGGTAAGATAAGTGAAATGTCTTTGGAAATAGCAAAAATCATATTTGAAGGCAACATAAATTTTGACATCTCTTTGTCCATGTTAGCTTTGACATTTCGGTTGAAGTAAATGATATATCATTTGTTACTGTTATATGTCTACGTGGCATTTCTGACATCTCCTTTGGAGATAGTCTTAGCATTTCTCATCAAAGAATGTGGGCTGTCGGATTCTTTTAATTTTTCATCAAAGAATGTCGGCACAAAAACGTTAAATTGTGAGGTGACAGAGAATCTATAGAGCATTTGGAAGAGTCTCTTAGCATTTCTCTTGTTACATCAGCAACAAAATTGATTGCGTCCTTGTACTCTATTTTGTTTCTGGTCTTTATCTTTGCTATGACGCATCTGAAATGAATGTAATTGCCACTCATAGAAGACAACTCCGTAGGAGTTACCAAAAGCAATCCTTTTGAACCGCGTTCCTTCACGTGCATGTGTTCCGTTATACCGTGGAACTCTCATGCATCTTATTAATCTCTACTTAAACACAAAACCAAGAACACGTAATTAACTAGGTTTGCTCTTCTAATTATTTCTGCATTAATTGAAGAGTGGAGACTCTCTCAGAATTGGAACTGTTCATAAACTCTCGATCATCTTATGTTTTTGACAAAATGTTTTGTAATGTTGACACGAAAATTGACTTTATACTATGAGGGGGCAGAGAATCTATGAAAAGTTTAACTTTACGAGTCCTTAAAATACTCGCAGTCATACGTGTTATATAACTATATGATCAATATAATCACGTCAACTTGATGATGTAGCTATACCATATTGTAACGGCAGAGATTGCTTTGGGTTTGGCATTTGGCAAAAACTATTAGAGAGTAAAACATCACTACGCTTTTGCACATGATTGTTTAATCTAATAGCAATTAATTAGGTGTTGAGTTCAAATCTCACAAACAACGGTTCATAAAATCGCTTGCGTGGTGTATAAAACCAACAATTGTTATCGAAAAGTAGTTAGTGAATCACAAAGTTGGCACATTTTAGTAAATTATCATTTATTAATTACATAAAAATTTGATCCTATTTAACTAGCTACTAATTAAATCCATACAATGGAAGATTCAAGAAAATCACTTGTGAGCAGGCAAGACCTTGATGATGGACAAAATATTATTGCACGACAGGCGGAACGCTTCGTTCTTGGCTTTGATCACGGATTTCTCTCCCCCGAGCGAGCTGTCGCATAAGTCGGCGTCGGAAATCGCCACGTTCACCCACAGTTCCACTTCCTCTAAGTTATTCGTCGAGATGGCCTCGACGCAATCGTCGAGCTGCTCGTTGGCATCGGAGTAGTGCTCAATGCAGTCTGCCAACCCCTGCTGAATCGTGGGGTCCAAAGTGGTAGCGTTGTGGATGAGCAACGACCGCATGTGCTCGTCCACGTCGGAGGCCATTGCGGCAGCCAGCCGGATGGCAACGAAGGCGAGGCCGGTGAGGTCCGCGCCCTTGCTGTTCGGGTCCTTCTCCAGGGTTTCGATGCATAAGTCCTTACGGGGTGAATGCTGGCACGCTTGTTCAAGAAGCTTCATGTTCACCTCACCTGCGGCAGCGGCGGTGTTGCTGCCTTGACTTTCACCTTGAGCTTGACCGTTACCAGCGACGACGAGAAATCTTGCGGCACATAATGTTGAGAGGAAGAAAAATGCTGCTGCAATTGGCCTCATTTTCTTTTTCTTTCCTTGTTCTTGTTCTTATTTTTGTTGTTAAATCAATGGAAGGGGATTAACTGATTAGAAAACGAGGAGAATGAGTGTATAAATATGAGGAGGAACTGTAATGGTGGTCGGTTTTTGTGGAGGGCCTCTCAATGCCGCGATTTATGAGGAACCTTCACTCATTTCCACAAATTTTTTAAACGCGTATTGGACGTTGATTTGAACGACTGAGACTTAAAGTAGATTTTGTTCTTTCAAATTTAACACTCAATTATATGGTTACGTAGCTTGTGCTGCATATAGGCAACTTAGAAATTGGGTTTGTAAGGTTTGGCTTGAGTTGTGATGGCTTTACAAATTTCCTTAGTGGTTTGTAGCCCTAGGAATGCTTGGGCGATGTTCGTTTTGTGTCATACAATAGGAAATTGAGAAAATAAAACTTTTTTGTCATAAAATTCAACACCTTGGAATAGGTGGTTAAGTTGAGACATTATTGATGTGGTTAAGAGGGGAACAATGGCCCGTCTCTTTGAATATTTGACATGTTATCAGAGCATGTTCGATTGCGAGAAGTCGAAGAAAAACTTAGATAAAACAACATGACACCTGACAAATTGATATACGCTCTTACAAAAGTACATATCGAGTGTAATATTTAATAGGGTAATGATAAGTAGACCATCTATTTAAATGATATTTTGTAAACTATATGATATAGTTGTTGATTATTAGATTATTACTTAAGTGTTAAGTGTTGATTAACGTACTTATTCCCTATTGGTAACACATCATATAATTTACAAATTTGGTCTAAAAATTGGTCTACTAACATTATCATTTGTTAATAATGACAAAAACATTATAAGATATGTTTGTACCATACTTGACAAATCCCGAAACTACCGAGTACTGGTCAATGTTATACCGTCAGGGACCTAGAAGAGTTTCCCTCTAACCAGGAGGCCAATCACAGCGCGACACGTGTCAACATCAGAAGCCAATCATAGCGCGACACGTGTCAACATCAGAAGCCAATCACAACACGACAAGTGTCAATGTCAAAACAAAGCTAGAAACTCTCTTCTATAAAAGGAGATTCTATAAAAGGAGATCATTCTCCCACAATATTTCCTAATGTTATTTGTACTAAATCATTCACTAGTACTCACTAAATGAGAGCTTGAACCTATGTACTTGTGTAAACCCTTCACAATTAATGAGAACTCCTCTACTCCGTAGACGTAGCCAATCTGGGTGAACCATGTACATCTTTTGTTTGCTTCCCTGTCTCTATCCATTTGCATACTTATCCACACTAGTGACCGGAGCAATCTAGCGAAGGTCACAAACTTGACACTTTCTGTTGTACCAAAGTCCTCACTGATTTTGTGCATCAACAAGATAAATATCTCGTATTATTAACGCTCAAAATTGTAAGGTTAACAAATGTAATTAAATAACATAAGATGGGCTAAATTCAAATGGACTTAAAGATGTAAGTGGTTCACCTCTCAAAACTGAGTTACATCCACTGTGTTACTCTCAATATATTGATTTCAAGACTAAATAACGCTCGGCTTAATACATACACCTTATTCTCTCTTGTTCATCCGACTCTCACAATGGAGGTCTCTACCCCTTTATATTGGCCTTACCCCCTTGAGAACTATCAAAACAATATTTAATTTGCCAACTACCCGTACTAACTTACTAACAGCTTTTCACCTACTTGCCCTGGCCTTTTTCAACCAAGTGACCTTCTAGCAGTCGGTTGACACGTCTTTTAAGGCCCAGGTGGCCCGAGCGCCCTTCTCGGACCTCGGTTACTCTGCCTTGCCTTGCCAAGCACTGCGCCGACTTCCTTTATGTCCCATCTTAGGCCTCTGCATGCATGTCGTTGAGTAGTCCAAGCGATACTCAAGTACTTCGATACTTGGAGGCTTGTGTCGTAAAGCTGTCAGCATACCCATGTGCTCTTCTTAGTCGGATAATCCTTCCTTTGTCTCGGTTGGCTTGAGCCCCCTGGGGTCGACCCTCTATCAACTCTTGGGGCCTTGGGCTCCTAGACTTTTCTTTGGACTTACGTCCTTGGGTGGGCCTAAATGAGTCCATCGTTAACACGTAAAATCAAAGCAATTCATACAAAACTAATCAAACATCAAAATTAACAAAAACGTCATTTAAAAAAAAATTGAATATGTGACACCATCTAAAATAAAATAAATAAAAATATTTATCTAAGAGAACATATTTTAGAACATGACTACATGAGTTAATGTATATATTTATACAAACATATTATACAAATACAAATACAACCACAAGGTGTGTACCAAGACGCTGCCAAAGACAAACAAAAGCGCCAAAATATTATATTCCCCACTGCACTACAAAAATCCAAATGGATCAGATTGTTCTGTGCCTATATGCTCCATATCCTCTTTAACGACAGAATCTGGGTGCCCGAACCCGAAGATTTTTGTCCGCTGTAATTGTTTTTGGGTGAACCGAAACAGATACGATTAGGCACCTCATCCACGAGAACAGATACCCCCACCACTTCCGTGAATGGCTTCCTCCCACATTCCTCCGGCGATAAACTCGTCGACGACGCGCATCTTGAAAAACCCATGTTACCCTTACTCCTCTCTTGCTCCGAACCGGAGGGTTCATTCACTGTTATTGAGATTTCTGGCGAAATCTCTCGCTTAGGAACCGGAATATCGGGTTGTACCGGCGCCCTGCAGAGTGGACAATTGGACTGCGACTGAAACCAAGTGTCGATACAGTCGATATGGAAGGCATGGTTGCACTTGGGCAGTAGACGGCCTTGCTCTTGATCTTCGAACTCCGATAAGCACACTGCGCACTCCAGCGGTGTTACGACGGCGTTTTTGGTGCCGGTGGTGGCAGAGTAAGTAAAAGCAGGTAGGGTTTTGAGAACAGAGGGGTCCAAGGCCTTTGGATTGGTAATAGAAGAGAGAGTGGTCTCGAGGAGGGAGGTGAGAGAGCGGTGGTTGTGACGATGTCGTTGGTGGCGACTGCGGTGGAAGAAGCAGCGTACGTAGCTGTGGAAGCAAGCGATGGTGAAGACTACGACGAAGAGAATGACGACTGAGCAGAGCATGATCTTGCCGTTCAAAGCGTAGTGGGTAGGTTTGTGGGTGTCTATATCCATGGAGTGGGTTAGTTTCAAAAGATTTGTTTGAATTTAAAGGAGAAGGATTGGTTACTCTGCAATTGGTAGTGATGACTAATTAGGTTTGAGTTTGGTGGGTTTTTTTTATGAGCCTCAGCAATTGGGCATGCAGATATGTATGGCGTGCTTTATTATTCCTCTGCAAGCCTTAGATGTTTCAAAGTGTCGACTAACTGTAGTAATATAGTTGGTTAGAAATTTAAAAAAAAAATCTAATTAATTGTATTATAACACTTGATATATTGAACCATGCTTCTGGCACATTGAAAAAATGTCTTACAAACTACAGGAACGAACAATACTTTTGCCATTCAATTGTGATTATAAATATGTTATATTTAGAATCTTTTTTTAACTTTTTTTTTAATTTATTATTATTAAGAGGAAGTATGAGGGTTTTGAACTATTACAATAATTTAGAGAAAAATTTTCGAACCCGAAATGCATGAATGGGAACCCAATACTCTATTGATTATGTTATTTGACCACATGCATCATTTTTTTTTTAACTATCACTCAAAGATTATCAAACTAAATATTATGTTGTCGTTGATGTAAAAAGAACAAATTGATAAAGTATCATGATTATTATCACATCATTCTTCTAAGATATGCCTTTTTTGTCAAAAGATCATCCGAATTTTATATGCAAGAGATATTGAGGTTTCAAGATAATTGAACTTTAAACCTCTAATACAAATACAAAAATGAATGTTTTTAATTATTTGATCCACGTATCTATCGCAGATTGTCCAAGTTTTAATGGGTGATTAGTTGGTTAAATCAAGGGGCTTTTAGATTCAGGTCCAAAAACATAGAATGTTTTTAGGAATGAGTCCAGTTATCTAATTATATGTTTTTATTTCTTTTATACTCATTTTATATTTTCTAAAAATATTAAAAATCAACTAAAATCTTCTAATATTATGCATTTTCCAACTCCAAAAAATATAATTAATATCTTATAACAAAAAAACTAATATACTAACATAAATTTATCTGCAAAACATTCTACCCTAATGAATGTATATTATACCTATACGTGAGATATGAAACCTAATTAAAAGGTAGAAAAAAGATAACATACCTACAAGTAAGACACATTAATCTGTGACAGGTTGATTATTAAAAAAAAATCTGTCATATAGGTAGATAAATATAATTAACCTGTGATATAGGTTGATTATAAAAATTAAAAATAAAATCTATAAATAGGGTTTAAAGCAGAAGGAAGAATGAGAAATAACAAAAAGATAAATAAAAAGAAATAAGCAAAGAGATAATTGGGAAGAAAATTGATTTTAACAATAAATCTTATCATTTAACAGATAACTATTGATAATTAAATAATTAAATATAGCAAATTGGACTTATTTTAATAAATTGAACTATTCTTACTATTGGCTCAAAAAATTGGACTTATATCAAGTTTCCCTTAAATATCAACCCCTGCATGAAAGATATAGCTGCTGTTGCTAAAACCGATACAACATGAAAAAGCCGATACAACACGAATCAACCAAACATGAAAAAGCCGACGAAAGCTAGCTGCTGTTGGTAAAGTTATTTCTCTTATATGCATGCATGTCTCGATGTGTATGAACTTTTCCCAAGTTTTGAAATATCCAATATATTCCGATTAGTTTTCTTGACTCATTTGTCATGCAGCATATCATACACATCATGTGTATCACATAAAAGATGCATGCATGAGAACTAGATAGAAACATATGTTCAATGAAATCATAGGGATATTTTAACAAAGAGAATCATCGGTATGGATAACTTCACCAACGAATTGGTCAGGTCATTCTCATAAAGGTGAACTGTGTGTACTGAAAGTTGCACATGTATTGCGTCTAAAGGTACTCAAGAACACATCATGTTATTTGTTATTTTGCGATCAAAAGGTCTCAAACAATTTAGCAGATTAAACTGTCATACTTAAATTTTTCTAAACTATTAGATACTTCAGACATAAAGTTTCATCAACATAAAATGGGTGGGAATTATCTTACAATATGGCAGTAGTACGGTAGTGGATCAGGAATATAATATATATAGTAGCCTTTCATCATCAACTTGAATCATTCATATTCTATCTAATCCATAAGATTATATATACATATGTATATATTATCATCAAACAATAAGATGACATGGCTAGGAAACAAAGAGGAGACCCGTGCATGATCGATAGATAGAGATACTCTTCGGATCTCACTGCATGAAGTCCAAAGAGCAAGAAATTCAAACCACTCAAATTGAATATGATAGTCCCCATTAACTCATTCCGCAGATCCACCCAACACAAATTAAGGATGCGAATCTCTCTTTTTCTCTCTTAAACAGTCCGAATTTTCTAGTCCTTAAAATCTGGACAATGAAGTCGGGAGATAATCCAAATTTGTGCATGATGGCAACAAAGAACATAATATTTCACAACTCCTGCCCCCACCAACCAAATGAAGCTTCCGCGGTGCAACTTGTTAGTTTTCAGTAAGCGGATTCAGTTAATATTTGCTTTTAAGCACTTGGTTTTGCTAGTTGCTACCATGTTGAATTTAAGCTGTGGGCGGCACAAGTGGCATGCATATTCTAATGCCGCCACTAAGATTAGATGAACGAGCTCTACATTTTGATACTTAATGCGTTATGTATTGTCTAATGGCAAGAGGAGTTTTTAGTGCTGACTGTCACAGTTTTACGCGGAGTTTTATTCAATCTTAACCAACGTACTAAGTGAATTAGAAATATTACGTTTGAATTTGGTGGTCACAGTAAACTATTTTGTTGGTTCAAGGTCTGGTCAGGCTTTTAATATGGGACTTTTCAGAATCTATCCATAGGGCCGAAATTTATCACTTATGTCTTCCATAGTTGTTTAAGTGAGTTTGATTCTAACAATTATGCAACCTAAGCTTGATCTGTCTAGCATAGTTATAAAGACGTGAGTTTAGTAGTTTTTGAGCACTATTTTACAACCTAATCTCGTGAGACCCATCTATTACACTGAATAACTAAACTCAATTATATTGGAAGTCAATTTTTCTGACTTATCGTGAAATTATAATTCAGCTCGGCGAGAAAGGGTTGGTTAAGAACTATTGAATGTACACCATAATAGTTATAGTCACTTAAGGAAATGTTCGCCTTCGGAATGAAAATGGATGAGCAGGCACTTGAGCCTGGAATTGATGAAATTCGGGGGAAAACATGAAACCTGTCACTACACTTGGGCACGAGGCATGACCTATAAGAATCAAAATAATCAAACTCAAAATTTTCGACCCACTGTAAAAGTTCCTTATAGTCAAACACCACCTCAACTCTTCAACCAAGGACATAAGCAAACCAATAGGCCTGCGTCAACAAATGAAGAAGTGCAGATGGGATGCCTAAGCTTGTTAGATTGATTTGGGCCGAAATACACTCCCCCAACATAACCCCATAAGATTTCAAGACTGAAGCCGGCCAATATGTGAGTTGGGCCCATATACTGTATGTTCATACATCATGAACCTAATTTTTCCTTCTGCATAACTCATCTGAATGCGTAAATTAAATTTGCTCCCTAACAACTAATTTTTCCTTCTGCATAACTCATCTGAATGCGTAAATTAAATTTGCTCCCTAACAACTAATTTTTCCTTCTGCACCAAATGGTAACTGTCCCCAAACAACTAATAGTTTGCTCCCCAGATATTGATCTAGAAAATATAAATATTGATTGCATTCAATTCAGTGAATCAGTGTTTGGTACCATGCACACTTGGCCAAACCCTGTCATCCTGCTTCCCCAGATGAACAATGTTTTAACGTTCTTTATTAATGTTGGTGACGACTGTCAATGCTGTCCTTTCCACTTCATGCATGCCATACAAGAAAAATGCTAAGGCTATCTCTAGCTGGAAGGGTTAAAAATTAGCATCGTTCAAAATTATAGTTTGTAAGAAATTATTTTTAAATAAACAGTATCATGTCATACTTTATACCATCTTCAACTTAATAGACTAAACTTAGCCTCCTCAATAATTTATTAATTTTAAGTTTATCCTTTAAAGTTACTGGTTAATTTAATTAAACTACCGTTTAGATGTTTTCAAATCTAGTCTTTGAATTTGAAAGGGCTAATATAATGGTCTAGTAGGTCATCTCCAACTGAAAGTGCTAATATAGCCCTGTCCACAATTATAGCCTAAAAAAACTTATTTTTAGTTGAACAGTATCAGGCCATAGTCATATGTAGGGGTGGGTTCAAAAAACCAAAAACCGAAAACCAAACCGAACCGAAACCGAAAAAACCGAACCGAATTGAAAAAACCGAACCGAACCGAATTCTTTTGGTTCAGTTCGGTTTTAGTGATCTAGAAACCGAACCGAACCGAATTAATTAAATTAATTTTTTTATTTAATTATTTGTTTTGGGTATTATTTTCTAAACCCAATTTGTAAGTTAAAATGTGCTAAACACAATGTGTTGCCAAACTTTAAGCTCAAAATATTAAAAAAGGCCTATAAAAACTCTAAACCCTAACCTATTATTTCTCCCCCATATAAGGTTCCGGAACCAAACCTCCTCCTGAAGTACCTACATCCATCTCCATAGCACTGTCTACTTCTGCCCCAGCTTTCTTTTCCAAATCTACTCTCATATAACATGCAACATAATCCATAAACATTTATTTCGGGTAGATTATTTGGGTAATTTGTGATGGAAAAGAATTCAACACACACTAAATAAATCCACCCACGTATTACTTTTACTAATCAAGTTGTCAACATGCAGTTACAAGCAAACAACCTTGATCTTTGAACAACATCATACAATTTAACTTTTCTAAGTCATTTGTACGATTTTTGTGTTGTGAGGTTGTTAGTTTGGATTTTGGAAGACTTGATTGATGATTTTAGTTCAACTTTAAATGTTTATTTTCATTGTCTTTGATTCTAATTAGAATGTTTATGTTATGATTGTGTTGGATATGTTAAAATTTAAAATTTCAATGTTTTTCATTTTTTGAAAAAGAAAAAAACAAAAAACTGAAACCGAACCGGAAAAAACCAAACCGAAAAAAAACCGAACCGAAAAAAAAATGAACCGAACCGAAATTTCGGTTTGGTTTCGGTTTTGGCCAAAAACCGAACCGATTTAAACCGAACCCACCCCTAGTCATATGCTATCTCAAAACGAAGGGATTAAACATAGTCATCTCAATAATTTATGAATTTTTAGTTTATATTATAAATTTATTAGTTCATTTAATTAAACTACCCTTAGATGTTTTCAAATTTAGTTGTTGAATTTGAATCAATTATTACAATTGAGAAGCTAAGCCCAAAAAAAAAGGCTAAGAAGGGGGCTACATTTGGCTAGCCTGATGCCCATTTAACCAAATAATTGATTGGGGGTTCATAGAATTATAGTCTAGTCATCGGTTGAAAATGAGTTTTTAGGCAAATCAAACCATTTTTTGGCTTTTCGATCTTTAGCCTTCTCTGTAAAAGATGGCAATAGGCTTCGTATAATTATAGCCTAGACATTGGTTAAAGATAAATTTTTGGACTCATACCATATTTTGACTTTTGGACTTTCCTTTCTATTAGAGATGGCTTAAAGGGTTCCCTCAAAAGTGAGACTCTTAATAGATTCCTTATCATCTCATAATTTAACGTCAATTCTCGTATCAATAGTATAAAACATTATACGAAAATCATAAAGTGACAAAGAATCCATTGAGAATCTCATTTTTATAATAGTGTCCTAAACATTTCTCTACCATGCAAACTACCAACAAACATAAAATAATATTGTATTAGGAAGAGTTGGATTACTTTGATATTGGCGATTGACTTAGGGTCAAACTTTAACTATCTTTATGGTATCACTGAATCAAAGCATGTGTCTCCATTTATTGTGCCTGACATCCCACCTGTTTCCATGTCAACAAATGTGTTTTTATTGGATATGGATGGTCTGCGAACCCCATTCCATACCTTCTCAATTCCCTTTTATTTCTCTGGTCACAATTAAGCCACGTCAACATTTTACATTCTAATTATTCTTTATCTTATTATTTTTATAAAAAAATAAATATAAAATATTGACATGACTTAACCGTGACCACAAAATATAGGAGGATATGGGAAGGGTATGGGATGGGGATGGCAGATAATCTAAGTTCGTTTTTATTAACGTGTTAGGCTTAAACAATTATATTTATATACACCAAAAATTATAAAGAAAACTAATGAAAATAGTTTGAATATTTTAAGTTCTAATCAAAAGGACAAAAATGTATTGTAAGTGAATAGTACCATGAATGACTTTTTAGAGTAAAAATATCATTTTTGTTAAAAATAAACAGTACCGAAAGTATTTTGTTAAAACTCTCAAAATTATAAACACATGGATATTCTTGTGAGAAGTTACTCTTTCATACATTTTCAATTAGTTTACGGTGAACTTTAACGTTTTGCTTCGCCTTCTGAAATGGAAGGGTAAGCGACAAATTCTAAAGACCCGTCCATCTGATAAGACGAAGCAAAACGTCATACGACTGCTATATAAGCATATATTTGTATATCTTTGTATACCAACAGAACAGAGAGCCGCCACACACACCCAGAGTCAATGGAGAAAATCGAGCACACGACGGTGCCCACAAACGGCATAAACATGCACGTAGCTTCAATCGGAGCAGGCCCACCGGTGCTCTTCCTTCACGGATTCCCGGAGCTCTGGTACTCCTGGCGCCACCAGCTTCTCTCCCTCTCCTCCTTGGGCTACCGCTGCATAGCCCCCGACCTCCGAGGCTTCGGTGACACCGACGCGCCGCCGTCCCCGACGTCCTACACGGCCATGCACATAGTCGGAGATCTCATCGGGCTGCTTGACCATCTGGGTATTGACCAAGTATTCCTGGTTGCCCACGACTGGGGCGCCGTCATGGCCTGGTGGTTCTGCCTGTTCCGCCCCGACCGGGTGAAAGCCTTGGTCAACATGAGCGTGGCTTTCAGTCCCAGGAACCCAAAGAGGAAGCCCGTCGATGGTTTCAGGGCATTGTTTGGCGATGATTATTACATTTGCAGGTTTCAGGTAATCAAACTCCTTTCATTTTTAGTTTCTGCTTCGATCTGATCTGAAAATTTTAAATCTTTTGCGAATTATTTTATTCAACTATATATTCACACACCAAGGCGAAGGATTTGGACTAAGTTACACAATCCGTCAGCTCACGACAGTCAAAACTAATACCTCTCACTTACAGGGGAGGGAATACCTCCGGCCGGAATGCCAAGCAACAAATCTTTTTGCGATTTAGCATACGATATTAATTTGGTCAGATTCCAATTGCCTTTATTTCCTATACAAAAAGATGAAGTTGTGCTAGTTTTGCTGTTTTTGGTTGATCTTTTTCCATGTTCATATTCCATTCATGGGAGGGCTTAAACATAGTAAAGTTCTAAAATTGTTTGATTTCATACGGAGATAGTCAAATCTCTGCATTTTCCTGTATAGTATAACTTTTGGAGGACGAGCCTGGAGCAACGGAAAGGTTGCTCATAAAGGTCACAGGTTCGAGTGGTGGAAACAGCCTCTTTGCAGTGCAAAGCAAGGGTAGGACTGTGCATGTTTCCCTTGACCTTCGCAAAGTAGGGAGCCTTGTTGGCTTGGGATCACCCTTTATGGTGTAACTTTGATGTTTTATGCAGTTTACTGTAGTTAGTATTGCGTAGGCAATCAGATTTACTGATTGCTGTTGTTTTGATATATAATCTTGGTTTGCAGACGTTGGCGGATGTGCTCCCAATGGAAACGAGTTTGAATCCCTCTTCCTGTAGTGAGTAGAAAATTGCGTTATCATAGCCAATTCATATATTCACGTTTTGGAGTGTTTTCAATGCTGAAAATCGGTTGGCTACAGACAGTTGCAGATTAATTAATCTGACCCATCGGGACTAATTTGTAATCCCTGTTAATGTGAAGGACTGAATGTGTTAAAATTTGTTCCTGATTTTGTTAAAAAATTGTTGTTTTGTGTTGTAGGAACCTGGAGAGATCGAACAAGATTTTGATAGCATTGGTACTGCAGCGGTCATGAAACATTTTCTCACCAGCCGCAGTCCAAAACCTCCATGCATACCTAAGGACCAAGGAGTAAAATCTTGGGCTGCTCCAGTAACCTTGCCCGCTTGGCTGACAGAAGAGGATCTTAACTATATTGTCAGCAAGTTCAGCAAGTCGGGATTTACTGGAGGATTGAATTACTATCGAGCTTTGAACTTGTACGTACATACCACATACCCCTTTGAATTCTCCTTGATTTATCAAAAGCATGATCTTAGACTGGAAATAATTTCGTACTTTCTTCGTTGTTGCAGAACCTGGGAGCTTACCGGACCATGGACAGGGCTACAAATCAAGGTACCGGTTAAGTTTATCGTGGGCGAGCTGGACGTCACCTACAATATCCCAGGCGTCCAGGCCTACATACATAAAGGTGGCTTCAAAAGGGACGTGCCATTTTTGCAAGAGGTGGTTGTGATGGAAGATGCAGCTCACTTCATTGCCCAGGAGAAGCCCGACGAAGTCAGTCAGCATGTGTACGACTTCATCAAGAAGTTCTGATTTCTGTTAGCTAGATCAGCAAGCCGGCTTCCCGCAGTTTGTTTCGCTTTGCAGTTACTTCTACGCAATTACAGGTTAGGCGTGATGATGTCTGAAATACTGTGCGACCTTATGGTGTTGTGCTCCTTACCTCGAATAATTTCGTCCTTGGGGTTTCCTGGTTCTGTAATAATCATCCCCATCATGTAATAATGAAAATAAAGAGCTCGGTCTAGATTCAATCATGCTTCTGGCCTCATTTTTCTTGGTCATTCATAGCGATTACAAGAGAATTTTCAATGTACCAAAAACACAGCATGATCAAGACGGAACCAATCTAGGGGTCCCAATGAAAAGAAATTCATCGTCCTTGTCGATGATAGGGGGCAAGGTAGGATATACTTCGCGCCAAAGGTTCTATTTTTTCATTTCAACACGGCCTTTACAAGCATCGTATAATTGGTTAGATATGTAGAAGAGAAACAATGAAGAACCAAGACTGCATTCCAGCATTGTTTATCTGTAATTTCGAATATGGTAGTTGCTATACGAAGAATAGTAATCAAGCAAGGTTGAGAACCAAAATCGAATTCAACAAAATCTCAACATCTCCTTCAAACATCTAAATATCTTCCTCTCGAAGCTAAGAAAGTCGTAGACATAACGAAATATAGATGAAGGTAAGCTATCGATACCATAAGAGTGTTCATCAAACACAAAAAGTGAAGAAAACGCGACTGAGAATAAGGAGATAACTCATGCTTAAACACGGAAACCCTTGCTGTTTCTCTTTCCTCTGGCCTTCTCGAACTTCCTGCCCTTTGATCGCACATAGGGTTTGGTGTGGCTGTGTGGAACACCAGGAGCAGGTCCAAAATGCTTCACAGCTTCACGAGCATTCTTAGGTCCTCTAAGAAGAATCTGCCGAAAAATATTAACATTTATCAATCAACGTAACTCTATCATCAAACAGGTTTATCAGAACATAGAACGGCCTAAGGGAATGAGTCTCTCGTTTTACAAAACAAAATACTCTTGTTGATTTGCTATGTTAGAATACATTGGAACAAATTCGCAAACTCCACAAGCATATAATTAAACCAAAAGTATTGCTCATGGCTGAAAATTCTACACACCACTCTCTTGCACCTTCTATTCACTTCACTTCACTACCATATGCTTCCTACATACGGGGGCACGTATTTCATGATTCTCATCACCATGAAACAGTCCGCTACACGACGACCACTAATCAAAGCTCTGGTAAACTATCTACCACAATACGATTGCCATCATAACATATCCATTACTAATAAGGGCACAGCCCATAACACAAACGCACCCATTTCTGAACCCAGAAACATACATTTACTACAGGTTTGAAACATATACCCATTGTTCGATGCTGGCACTAACACGATTTCAAATTGTTTATGACTAAAAGACTACAAGATTATGCTACTTTCCAATAGAATCTACTTCCAGGCAAGTTTTTCGCGCACACTTATACGCAAAAGAGCTTAATCGAGCATTCAATTCCAACTAAAACACTAGAAACCATGATAAACCAAATCACAAATTCTCGAGTCATTTCAACAACTAAGAGCTAGTTTGGCTATGCTTTTAAAATGACTGAAAGCACTTTTGGTGAATTTTTTTTTGGAAACAACCCTTAGTAAAAATGCTAATAAATCCTGAAAAACACTTAAAAGTGCTTCCTGTAGAAGCACATAACTGGTGCTTTTTGTAGAAAGCACTTAAATTGCTTTTGGAACCGAAAGAACATTTTTTCTGTAAGTGTTTTCTGTCATTTTAAAAGTACATCCAAACGAGCTCTAACACATCCTCCTAGAGATTGCAATTCACATGTATGGCGAATCAAATGCAACTAAAAAAATCAACATACCGTGTTCTGGCCAAGAGGAGCTCTGAGAGCCAGCTGGTCGAAAGTCAAGCACTCGCCGCCGGCCTTCTCAATCCGAGCCCTGGCGGTCTCGGTGAACCTGAGAGCGGTCACTTTCAAACAAGGAACTTCGTAAACCCGAATGTCGTCGGTCACAGTCCCAACCACCACAGCAATCTTACCCTCCTTTCCGGTCATGTACTTAATCAATCGGGAAAGGGACAGAGGGGCCTTGTTCACCTTGCTCATGAACAACCTCTTCAGAATCACGGCATTGAACTTGCTGCCGGTCCTCCTCACCAGAAACCGATACAGCTGAAAACACAGATCCGACAACATAAAACCCACAAAAAAAAACAATTCAGCAACACGAACGCAATCAGTAACAAAAACCCAGAAACATTGGATTCGAGGGAGGACCTTGACGAGGAGCTTGAGGTAGATATCGTCGGACTTTGGAGCTGTCCGTTTGGTCTTCTTGCTCTTGCCACCGGCGACCAAATCGATACCCTGCGAATACAGACATGAGGAGGAGAGAGGGTTAGAGAGAGAGAGAGGACGGAGGAGGAGGAAATGGAGACGGCGGCGCTAAGGTTTGGAGGGAGAGATTACCATTACGGCTGCTCCTTTGATGCTCTTGAGGCAGAGAGGCGGGGGGTTGTAGGGTTTGTTTGCAGGGAAAGCCGAACATGGTGCTGTGTTTAGGTTTTTATATATAAATGGGGCTTTTTCTATTCAGTTTTCTAGGGTTTTTGGGCTTTGTTTGTTTTTATTGTTCTTCAAGCCCACGAGCCCATACGTAACTTCCATTTCTTTTATTAATGTTTTTTAATCACTTTTGTTACCATGGAATTTTATTTCATGTTTGTTATAGTTCTTCGGATTTGTCCAACTAGTGAGAGATGGTGAAACTTAACAAAAGATGAGAGCAGTTGGTGATTTCGTCACGGCAGTCTATCTTTTTGAAAGCTAAAGGCATTTCAACCTTCTTCTGACCACCATCGTGTGATTCACTAGCTCTAAGAATCGAACTCAGGACGTGTCATGTAATTCACTATATGTAAAATGCATATAACAACAAATATTCTTTTTTTTTCTTTTACAAAGGGAACCAGCTGGCCAAGCCACAATAGTCCACCAATTTAGAAGTCGAGAAGACTCACAACCACATTTCAGCTTCTTTCTAACCATTATAAGTAACACCAAATATTCATATAAATACAAAAAATTGTTTGATAAAATATGACAATAGGAAATATACCACGCAACCAAGACACTTATAATCATGGTTTATAAATTTCATGTAAAATTGGTGACGCCAAATACCATAAAACATGCAGGTGTTTGTTGTAATCCAACCTAATCCAACCAACCAAACCCACCCAACCCTATATATTTTTTTTCGTAACAAAAAGTTTTGAAGGAGATTGTTAATCTCACCACCACCAATGTCATGATATACCTACAATTTTGAGTCGAAATGATCTCACACCTAACTACAGCTATGGTATGAATTTACATAAGTATTTACAAATCGCGCACTAACAAGAACTGCTGACAAGAGAACTCAAATTGTAACATCCCACATCGCCCAGGAGAGTGGATCTTGTAAGCTTTATATGTATATTCTTATCTCTACCTAGCATAAGGTCAGTTGGGAGCTTACTAGCTTCAGGTTCCGTAGGAACTCCGAAGGTAAGCGAGTTCGCGCGAGAGCAATCCCAGGATGGGTGACCCACAAGGAAGTTCTCGTCTGAGTTCCCAGAAACAAAAGTTCGCGCGAGAGCAATCCCAGGATGGGTGACCCACAAGGAAGTTCTCGTATGAGTTCCCAGAAACAAAACCGTGAGGGCGTGGTATGGACCAAAGCGGACAATATCGTGCTACGGCGGAGTCGAGCCCGAACTGGAATGTGACACAAATCTTATTAAGGTTGCACACAAAACAGAAAATCTTACCAACTCAGGCAACCCTATATTTATACCAAGCCCTACCTGCCACCTTTTCCATAGCTGGCAGTGGCACATGCCTAATTTATACGAAGTTACCAATGCAATGCAATTACTCATTACTCATTTGATTGGTGCAATGCAGTATAAATCCAATATTTAAACAATTGAATTCCTTTATTTGCATAACGTTCACTTTCTTTCACTTTGAATGACATGATTTGGTATGATATAAGTTACCCAGTTGATTAGAGCAACATGTATGTCCTATTTATATTGTTCTTTAAATCAAAGTTCGATCTCCAACTTCTTGTATTTTTACATTATAATTCGTAACAAAAATCATAAATAACTTTAAGCGTGTCACAACACAATGTATAGCATATAAACCATTATTTCACTATTCGACACGAGTTTCTTCCTTTCTGCTTACAATATTGAATGATAATTACCGGTAGTTGTTCAATATATGATTCAAGGTTTCATACACTCGGAAGTTCTTGATAAAAAGTTTTAGGATCAAATAGCTTAAAGTATAAAATACGCGAAACATAATAGAATTATTGCTTATTAAACAAAGATGATGTTATCTACACATTTATTTTTATCTCTCACACGTTTTTATTAATTTCTATCGTTTAATCTTCTTAATTCATTTGATCCGACAGATAAAAATTTAAATAAACGATGTTTAACGGTTAACACTAGATAGAGTTTTTCTCATTGTCGTCCCTCCGGTCACCTTGGTCCACTCTATTACCACCTCAGGCATCGGACGCTGCTCTGTCAGAACAGCCGTTGAATGTTACCATAATTTCTAATTACCAAACTACCCACATCAATCTTCAAACACCAGCACCTACCTGCCTTGACCTTCATGCATATATTTCCCTCGTTCCCGGTGGTATTTCCGTCAAACAACAAAAAAATCCCCAAATGTCCATGTAACGACCCCCTCTCTCTTTCTCTCTCTCCCATTTTTCCTAAATCCTCTCCGCGCCCTGTTCTCTCTCATCGCCACGATGCTGCCCACGAAGTCTCGGCGGAAAGTGGCTCCGTCCACCTCGGAAAACGGCGACTCGGCTGAAAAACTCGACCAGCTACTCCTCTCCTCCGCCATCTGCAACGGCGAGGATGTGGGCCCATTCGTCCGCAAGGCCTTCACTTCCGGGAAGCCCGAGACGCTGCTCCAGCACCTCCGCCACTTCTCCCGATCCAAGGAGTCCGAAATTGAGGAGGTCTGCAAGGCCCACTACCAAGACTTCATCCTCGCCGTCGACGATCTTCGATCTCTCCTCTCCGACGTCGATTCTCTCAAGTCTTCCCTCTCCGATTCCAACGCCAAGCTCCAGTCCGTCGGCCTCCCTCTTCTCTCCTCCCTCGACGCCTTCGTCGAAGCCCGAAACGTATCCCGAAACGTCAACCTCGCGCTCGAATCGGTCCGGAATTGTATTCGTTTGATGGAGCTCTGCTCCCGATCCAATCACCATCTCTCCAGCAGCAACTTCTACATGGCGCTCAAGTGCGTCGACACAATCGAGTCCGAGTTCCTGGACAAAACGCCGTCGTCTACGCTCAAGCGGATGCTGGAGAAGAAGATTCCAGAGATTCGGTGGCACATCGAACGGAAGGTCAGTAAGGAGTTCGGCGATTGGCTGGTGGAGATCCGCGTGGTGAGTCGGAACCTCGGTCAATTGGCGATCGGTCAAGCTTCGTCGGCGAGGCAGCGGGAAGAGGATCTGAGAATCAAGCAGCGGCAAGCTGAGGAGCAGAGCCGCCTCAGCCTCAGAGACACTGTTTACGCTTTGGAAGAGGACGACGACGACGGACTCGGCGGCGGTGGGGTTGGAGATGATGGTTTTAATGGCGGAGGTGGATTTGATTTGACTCCCTTGTACAGAGCCTATCATATACACCAGACTCTGGGGCTTGAAGACCGATTCAAGCAATATTACTTCGAGAATCGAAAGCTTCAGCTCACCTCTGACTTTCAGGTATCTTCCATGACTCCGTTTCTTGAATCGCATCAAACTTTCTTTGCGCAAATCGCCGGATTTTTCATCGTGGAGGATCGAATTGTGAGGACCAGTGGCGGTTTGATTTCGAAATTAGAGGTTGATAATTTGTGGGAAACTGCTGTGAGTAAAATGTGTTCTGTTTTAGAGGATCAGTTTTCCAGGATGCAAACTGCTAACCATTTGCTGTTGATTAAGGACTATGTGAGCTTGTTAGGTGTGACATTGCGTCGGTATGGATATTTGGTTGACCCGTTGCTTGATGTTCTGAGCAAACACAGGGATAAGTACCACGAGCTGTTGTTGTCCGATTGTCGTAAACAGATTGCTGAAGCTCTTTCCGCTGATAAATTCGATCAGATGTTGATGAAGAGAGAATATGAGTATTCCATGAATGTTCTTTCGTTTCAGATACAGACGTCTGATATCATACCGGCTTTTCCATATGTTGCACCATTTAGTTCGACAGTGCCTGATTGTTGCCGCATTGTTAGGTCCTTTATTGAGGATTCTGTGAGTTTCATGTCGTATGGCGGGCAGCTTGATTTCTTTGATGTTGTG
This sequence comes from Malus fusca, assembly GCA_035220775.1. Lineage (NCBI taxonomy): Eukaryota > Viridiplantae > Streptophyta > Magnoliopsida > Rosales > Rosaceae > Malus > Malus fusca. Next base: position 40,713,040 of record CM069069.1, read on the forward strand.
AAGAAGTATTTGGATAGGTTGTTGAGTGAGGATTTGGATGGGGCTCTTTTGAAGCTTATCAGTACATCTATCCATGGGGTCTCCCAGGCAATGCAAGTAGCCGCTAATATGGCTGTCATGGAGCGAGCTTGTGATTTCTTCTTCCGACACGCTGCTCAGCTTTCTGGAGTGCCCTTGAGAATGGTAGAGAGGGGGCGGAGGCAGTTTCCGCTATGCAAAGCCCGTGATGCAGCAGAAGACACGCTCTCTGGGTTGCTTAAACAAAAAGTGGATGGGTTCATGACGTTGATTGAGAATGTGAACTGGATGGCAGATGAGCCTTGGCCGAATGGGAATGAATATGTGAATGAGGTGATCATTTATTTGGAAACTCTGGTTTCCACCGCTCAGCAAATATTGCCTCCTCAGGTTCTCAAACGAGTTTTGCAAGATGTCCTTTCTCACATATCGGAGAAGATAATAGGGGCTTTACTTGGGGACACAGTTAAGAGGTTTACCGTACATGCAATTATGGGCATTGATGTGGATATTCGATTACTGGAATCTTTTGCAGATAATCAAGCTCCTCTACTCTCAGATGAGGAAGCAAATCAGTTGAAAACGGCACTTGCTGAGTCGAGGCAATTAGTTAACTTACTCTTAAGCAATCATCCAGAGAATTTTCTTAATCCGGTAATCAGGGAGAGGAGTTACAATACCTTGGACTACAGAAAAGTAGTGCTTATTTCAGAAAAGTTGAGGGATCCTTCAGAGCGGCGATTTGGAACCTTTGGTAGCCGGGGAAGCAGGCAGAACCCCCAGAAGAAATCTCTAGATGCATTGATTAAAAGACTCAAGGATGTGAGTTGATTTTGTTATATAGTTGTACGTATGATCCTTGTCCTTTCCCCCTCCCCTACAATTTCCCTTGTTGATTGTGATTGAAATTATTTCATTTTTTGTTTGTTGCTAACTTTGTTATTTGCGGATGCCAATTGTTGTCTTCGGAATATATCATGGGACATGCAAAGATTCTTCTGTATGTATCAGGCTCGTAGTTACTCATTCGTTGTTGTATTGCTTTCTTTTCTTGAAGTGGTTTAAGATTTGCATTATATCTATGAAAATTGAATTTTTTTGGGGCAGACAAGAAGAAAGATTCCTCCCTTTTCCGTGGAACCCAATTACTTCGAGTACCACTTGGTATCGGCTCTGTTGATGTAATATATACCCTCCTTATTTGAATTAGGATGTGAATCTGATGAGTCTTGGACCTAAATCATGCTGTATGCTTGTATCCTGATGTAAATTTTAGCTTATATCGGCTATATAGACGCCCATAGGATAAACCATGACCTTGTGATTTTAACTGTTCCACTTACCGCCAGAGCTAGTCTCGTTTAACTTTTAAACTGATACGGTTCTGCTTCAGTGCTTAAATTTGAGATGATTTTTTTGATGCTGGATCTTATGTCAAGATTTTCTTCCTGCTACATATTATTTGCAGATGGCATAATTTCTCAAAGGATGAGTGTTTTGAGAGGTTAGAAGATGCAGCAACAGCGGTAACTTTTGTCACGGGAAAATTTATAAATCGCTGCCTTCTATGTTTGTAAGTTACAAGCGCTCCTTTTCTCTTAGTTTTCCGATAGTTGGTTATCTACACTAGCTGACCGGTTTTTTGACTGCGAGATGTCTATAGTGCTTTCAAATTCTTGTTTCTGCTCACCATGGCTAAAAATCTACACTGAAAAATAGTCGCGATATTGAATGTGTTCATTATCATCGTTAGATGAGTTTAAATTTTGAGATTTGAGTGGTGTATAGAGGGATATATCTCGAAATTTAAACTCATTCAACAATTATAATAAGGTGGTGAACATTACTACTATTTGAGAGTGATAGCATTACTACTACTTGGAATTGTGAGCAAAAAAATGTACTCCCCCCAATCACTCTCAGCTGACAACCATGCATGCGTCTGCATAGATGTTACACTTGCCACCCCTAACTTTCAATCCTATTGAGCAAATATTGGTGCATTATGAAAACCAATCCTGTCTTTATTTTCCAAAAAATGTCGATAAATCCAATCCTATTGAGCAAGTATGGGTGCTTTACGGGTGGGACAGAAATGCAGAAGTGTGCCTTAGTGATGGTTAGGGATGGCAATTCAACCTGTTAAACTCGATAATCGTGAATAATTGTCTAAATGTACGGATGCATGGATAAAAATTCGAGATATGGAAAAAACTATGAATATTATTTGGTTTCGATTTTTAATATGGTTATAGGGGTCCCGGATTATAAAGGTCCTCGCATTCAAACCGTATAGTATATATAATTTAATATTCACAAATATTTGCTTCTGTAATCTTTTTTTTTCTTTTCATAGAACTAATTTGCCTTAATTTGCTATCATAGTATCATACGTGGCTTATCATGAACAAAGTATTATTATGTTTTTGATGATTTAGTTGTGGATTTCTAATGACGGGGTTAGTAGCTGTTAAATTATAATGTGTCAGTTGAACAAATAGTTATTTTTCATTGACGAATATGGATATAATCGTGAACCTATGAGGAATCCATTTTTGTCATCTTTTTTTTTCATAGGACTAATTTGCCTTAATTTGCTATCATATGTGGCTTATCATGAACATCTCAAGGAAATATGGTTATGTTTTTTATATTTGGATGTAATTAGCTAATAATGGGGTTAGTAGCTATTAAATTATAATGTTTCAGTTGAGCGAATAATTATTTTGCAATGACGAAGGCAGATATAAACATGAACAGATGGAAAATTTGTTACTCGGTAAATATGATTATGAGTAATCCCTGATAGTTAATTTGCATTATAGATATTGCTAATTTTCATAATCATGGAAATGAATATAGCATTTTTTTCTCCAAACCAAACTTTATCACCTTTAATGTTGATGTATTAGTCGTACGACTGGAGAGATTTTTTAGTGTTCTCGTCACACAAAGTGGTACACCACGTGTTCCTATATAAATGGTGGGTTATGTGTGTTAAAAAGTTAATAACTTAAAAATTAAAAATTCTCACCACTTGCATGAAAACACGTGGTATACTATCTGTGTTCTCATCACAACTAAAATTTTTCCGTACAACTTACATTATCCAGACAAGAATGATCTCAACCCCTACGTGGCACCCTGTAGGCTTTAGGAAAAGCGCAGCTAAGAGTAGTGTGGAATTTAAGGAAAAGATCCTCGTATGTTTGTTCATTGTATATCGTGCGATCAGTTTTCGTTAAGTACTATTTATATTTAATTTAAAATTTAAAATTTAAAATAATTTCTGATCGTATGATGTACGATAAACGAACATAATTACATGATCTTTGGATCCCCAGCAAAAGAATAGGAGACGTTTCCAAATTTACTACCACCACACTTTACACGACAAAAGGATAAACGTCGTGCATTGAAAACCTTTGATGAGAATGGTGACAAGCAAAACTTACGTATAGCATTTTCCCACGCTCAACATCGATAAATAGTTAATTACATATATGTCCCTTCTGTTCCCATAGCTCACTTCTTCTACCACAAAAAAAAAAAAGCTGCAAGAAAGCTTCGATCTGGAACTCATGGCTCCGTCGTCGGTGTTTCCCGTCGTCGTTCTCGTGGTCGTTCTCTCATCGTCGTTCGCCTACGGCGACGATGGGCCATCAGCCTATGAGGTGCTTCAAGAATACGACTTCCCGATCGGCCTTCTTCCCAAAGGAGTGACAGGGTACGAATTCGACAGAGAGTCTGGCAATTTCAAGGCGTATTTTGACGGAACTTGCAGCTTCTCCATTGAAAATTCTTACCAGCTCAGGTACAAATCCACCATAACTGGTGTTTTGTCCAAGGACAGGCTCAAAGATTTGCAGGGCGTCAGTGTTAAGGTACTCTTCTTTTGGCTCAACATTGTCGAAGTGGTTCGCGATGGCGACGAACTGGAATTCTCCGTGGGGATTGCTTCGGCGGACATCACGATCGACAACTTTGTGGAGAGTCCGCAGTGCGGGTGTGGATTTGATTGTAAGAGTAGAGCTAGCTCTATGTAGATGTTTCGTTAATTAGCCGTAAAATGTTTCGGCATGCTTTAAATGATGTTCATAACACAATATAGTGCTTTAATGCTTGCATACGTAATAACTAATTTGTGTATGAGAGCAACGGGCTTATAACTCAAGTAGTTAATAGCGTTTTCTTTTGCACTTGGCGCCGTGTGTTCGATTCCTCTTTCCAAATCTCGTTTTTACAACAACAATAATCAAGCTTTATCTTGCTAAGTGAGGTTGACTGTATAAATCTTAGCAGTGACAGAGCCAGAATTTTAACCTAGAAGGTACCCAAAAGTCTCAGTCTGCTCTCCTACTTGCAAAAAAAATACTTTATCATGTGGTGAGCAACCGGCCGCGATCGTTTTGGTCTGCTAATGTGTCGTCCTGTTCGTCCTAGCTCTTCCTTGAATCTAAATCTCAAGCCCTTCTGATTTTCTTCCTCTCTCCTTCCTCCTCAAATCTCACTAGCAACGGATTGCTTGAACTCTATAGGAGGCACAACTCTCATATCAAATCCGAAGAAAGAAATAAACTAAAAACCTTGAAATCATTAGCACAGTACTAAATTTTTCTACGTGAAAAAAATGTCAGAATGTGCTTGGGACCATTGTGATCCCTTCACGACTCCGCCTATGAATTCTATAACGTCAATGAGTTCGGCTTTGCGCCGAGTCTTCTGTTAACGAGAGATTGGCTTTGTTGTATGCAAGAATGTTTGTTGGACAAACTTAGTAGATGGAATGCTCTTGGTTTTGCCTTTCAATATTCTCTCTATATATTACAGACTGCATAACCAAACAGTCAAACACTTCATCAAACCATGTCTCCAAAGGCAACGCTGCTACCAGGCCTAATTCTCTTCTTTCTGATCTCCATCTCAACCCCGTCGTCCTTCGCCGCCGACGAGCTGACCGTTTACGAAGCCCTCGAGGAGTACGACTTCCCGGTCGGCATTCTCCCCAAAGGCGCACTGAGCTACAAGCTGGACAGCTCCACAGGTAAGTTCTCAGTCTACTTGAATAGCACTTGTACATTTTCCATCGACTCGTATAAGTTGAAGTACAAGTCCACCATAAAGGGTGTGATAACGACTGACAAGATCTCAAGCTTGAGTGGCATCCAAGTTAAGGTGCTCTTTCTGTGGCTGAGCATTACCACCGTGACTCGTGACGACGACGAGCTAAAATTCTCGGTCGGCATCGGCTCCGCAAACTTTCCGGTCAGTAATTTCGCTGAGAGTCCGACCTGTGGTTGCGGTTTCGATTGTGTCAACGGGAAAAGAAAGGTTAAGAATCTGGTGTCCGCACTTTAAAGTCAATCTTTAGCTTTTTAGTGCCTAAATTTCGGTTTTATGCTTTAGATTAAACATGATTTGAAAATAAATGCTATGATATCATTTGTAAGTGAATATTATTTGCTTCTTTGTATGACTTATGAAACTCTAATCTACATAATTTTTTTTTAAATTTTAGATAAAACAATTACAATCTCAAGTAGTGTAACTCTTAAAACAAATAGTTGTTCAATTCGATTGCAAAGATACTATGTGCTTGTTCGGAAGTCCTTTTTAAATGGGTAAAAACACTTTTGGTGAAAATATTTTTGTAACTAATATTTGATAAATATACAAGTAAATCATGTAAAAGCACTTAACGTGCTTCTTGCAAGAAGTACATAACTAGTACTCTTGCTAGATGCACTTTAAGTGTTTTTGAAATTTAAAAGTATTTTCTCTGAAAGTGTTTTTAGCCACTTTGAATGTATTGGTTTTGAATGGTTGTTGCAACTGGTGGGGGGGAAAACACGATAAAGAAAAAAGACAGGAAAAAAAGGGTAATTATCAAGGTGCAGAAAAAGTGGTTGGGCAAAAAAGCCCAATGGGCCACATGATGTCGGTACTTATAACTAGAGAGATTTTTCAGTGTGACCGTCATACTAGGTGGTATACCACGTGTTCCTATATAAACGGTGAGTTATGTGTGTTAAAAGTTTAATAACTTAAAAATTAAAATTTTTCACCACTTGCATAAAAACACATGATATATCATCCGTATTTCCGTCACAACTAAAAAGTTCTCTTGTAACTGCTACGATTACCGCAATAATCACCACGTTGTCTTCTCCACCGCTGTAAGTCAACCCACACCTAACCCACTCTCTGTACCAAATATTCTACCGGAAAAAAATAACAACAAAACAAAATTTCGGAGCGGGAGGAAAAAAATCATGTCACGCACAGCAATTATTGCCGTCATCGTCCTCCTATCACCGTTATCCACGTCACCAACCCTCTCCGCCGCTGCCAACGGTGGTGAATCGCGGTCTGTGTACGATGCAATCGAAGACTTTAACTTTCCGATGGGTCTGCTCCCGAAGGGCGTCACGGGATACGATCTCGACGGCAACGGAATATTCCGCGCGTATCTGAACGGCTCCTGCAGCTTCTCGCTGGAAGGGTCGTACCAGCTCAAGTACAAGTCCACTATTACCGGCACGATCTCCCAGAACAAGCTCTCCTCGCTGACCGGGGTGAGCGTCAAGGTCCTGTTCCTGTGGCTCAACATCGTCGAGGTCACCCGGAGCGGCGACAACCTTGACTTCTCGGTGGGGATCGCGTCGGCGGCGTTTCCGATCGACAATTTCTATGAGTGCCCGCAGTGCGGCTGCGGGTTGGATTGCGTCAATGGCGGACAAGTAAGGAAGATTAAAATGCCTCTTGTTTCTTCGATTTGAATTGAGAATTGGGGCTGTGGAGGCGGGAGGGTTTTAGGGATTCGGAATTATGGGTAGTGTTTGTTCACACCTTGATTTCTTAAAGATTATGAATTTAATGCTTTTCAATAATTTTCATTTATGCAGAAATAATTTTTGTTTTATGCGTTTGTGATATGTTTTGTTGTGGAAAATTAGATGTTTTATGATAGGACAGTGCTATTCTATTCAATTCAATTCATTTAGGTTTTATGTTGTGACATGTTTCGGTTATGCTTCTTCAATTCATTCGACCTGACAGCCGGAGTTTGAGAGGGTGTGTGGAGGTAAAAAAGGGGTGTGCGGATAGCATCACCCATGTTAGATTAATTTAGGCCGTAATGGCGTTGTGCTGATTATGCATATGGCGGTTATCTTGGATTGTAGAAGCTAAAAGCTTGTATCTTTATTGTTCGAGCTTTATGCAATATGGTTTAGGCCAAAACAAGTAATGCATTGCTTGCTGTTGTTCTTTCGGTTGCAAGTCTTATACTTTCTTAGCATTCAAATTCAGGAGACAAGTTGTCTAGTAACCGGATTTTCATGCACGTTCTTAGATTTCATGTTAGTAGGGAATGTTTGATTCGTGTTTCTTTATTGTAGTTTACTGTGTGGATGGATAGTTTTGGAAATGTGAGTTAGGTGGAAATGTGAGTTAGGTGGTGATGGAGAAGGCGCGTTGAATAGTAATCTGGTTTCAGATTAGGTTTAGGTATGCATTACGGACTTAGAGTCCGTGGGATGTAATGCGCAGATTACAAACTATTATCTACCTCAAGTTTGTATTGATCATCCAACTGCACAGGTAAAAACTGGACCTTCAAGGTTGTTGAATATACATTAGACTTGGATATTGTTATTTGCAGTTACTGTTAGAGGTGAACTCATTGGTGTAGCTGACAAAACGCTGCATATCTATCGTCTGAAATGCTTAAGGAAGTTCTTATTTTGGTTTTCGAGAATATGGAATTCAGGTTCAGTACCCTTAAAAATATTTCAGTTCCGAGTTCGACATAGTTTTTGTACTTAGTTGCCTCTTATCCCGAGCTAACCCTTACCTTCTCGTATCTTATCAATGTTAGCTTAGTGTTTGTTTGCTCAAGGTGTAAGAAACTTTTAGGAAGGAAATGCCCCATGACACATGTACCCCGACCCTGAGGAACTGCAAAGGAAGTTGGGAAAATTTAGGATTCGGATTAAGATTAGGTAGATGTCAGTGGCCTTAAGCATAGATGGCTTTGCAGGTGAAAGATGTAAAGTTTAAAACTTCAAGTATATACCAAAGAATTGTGTCCCTTGTCGAATTTCCAAACAGACAAGTAGGGCAAAAGGATTGAAAACCTGGGATATCAATTAGATGTTTGAAGAACTTCATTCGGGGGAGACTTGAGATGTGTGTGCAGTATCGGTTTTCAAACTGTGTTGCATAAAAAGCTCTTTCAACCATGTCCTGGCTTGTCAATTGGGCTTACGGTTTGCCTATCAAGGGTTTCCATATGGTGCCACTCGGTCTTGGGCTTTTGCCAGCTTTTTTCGTGCGAAATAGCTACAGCCTCGAAAGACAATTAGGCCATCCCCAATGTAGGGCTAAAGGTCCAAAAGCCAAAGAATAGCCTGGTTTGATTAGAAATTCATCTCCAACTGATGGCTGGGTATAATTCTATTGAGCAAATCAGATCATTATTAGGCCAAAATGGCATCAGGCTGGCCAAATGTAGTCGTCCTCTTAGCCTTTTTTCGGAGGCACAGCTTTTCAATTTCAATAATTGATTCAAATTCAATAGTTATGTTTGAAAACGTCCAACGGTAGTTGAATTAAATTAACCAATAAATTTAAAGTATAAACTTAAAACTAGTAAATTATTTAGGGGGCTATATTTTAGCCTATTGAGTTGGAGATGGTATATGAGCATGGCTTAATACTGTTTTTATTTAAAATAATTTTTTGTAGGACTATAATTTTGAACGAGACTATGTTTAGCTCTTTCGGTTGAAGATGGCCTTAGTTTCGTAGCCTTCCATCCGGAAACTGTTCTTCCGGCGTTCGTTAGTAGGTTTTGCTGATGATTTCTAGGTATGATTGGTGACATCCTACATGCCTAATTTCCTTTTGTTTCCACACAATGGATACGCCTAATTTTTGGCAAGAATAGCAAGCCGTGTGATGAAAAAGGAGCAAAAGGTTGTGATTAGATGGTGTGCCTTTCTAGTTCTTTAGTGATGGGACAAAGAACAGCCACAACTCTAAGAAAACACCTCCCGCCCGAATTTATCTACGGATCAGGATCCTCTCCTGAGCAAATGGAGATGATCATCCTGACCATGCCCATCGGGCCGTTCAAGTTGTATCAAATTCAGGGATCGCTTGGTTTTGTGAGAGCTTTCCTATGGATGACGTGGTCTGAGTGCTCGGCAAATTTTTTTATTGTGCTAGTTAGAACATCTCCAAAAAGATGTCAAATCCGAGGTGAAGATGCTATTGTGCATATTTGACGTCAAAAATCAAAGTGTTATTTGCGGGATTTGAAACTTTTGTGATTAATTAATTTTAATGGTGGATCTCTTATTCTATTAATATTTCAACAAATAAAATTTTTGTTTCAACAATTTGTTTTTTAATAAATAGAACCATTTAAACCTCGATATTAATAAAAAAATAATATTTGACAATTTGGTTGGAGAAAAACAAATTTGAATTTGATGTAAAACTGTTTGGACCCGATTTTACATCATCTGCCCAAGCGATCGAGGCCGTTGAGTGGGTATGATTCTCGACCGCCAGATGAGAAAGTGGAGATAATTTGATTATTAAAGGATAATATTATAATTATCTTTTAATATGAATTATCTCGGTATCTTCTTAAACCAGATAAATAGAATGCGATTCATATCCCGAATAAGCAGTACAATTCGAATTGATTTGGGATGTCTGTCGGCACTGGGAAGTAAGATGAATTTAAAATTCATTTGATCAGAATGATGATGACTACCAACTATATATATATATATATATATATATATATATATATATATATATATATATAAAGCGGATTGATGAAGGACGTGATGTCTGATGGCCTAGACCATATATATATATATATATATAATGGATGGTTGTTTAGATAAATATTATTTGTTCAAAGCCTAGCATGTAGGTTATCTTGGGAATCTTAATGGGATAAAGCATGGCTACGAATGGGTTTTTGATAAAGAGATGAGAAGCCTAGGTGGATTAGAAATATGATGTGATAAGCCTAGATGGATTGTTAAGTTTGAAAAGTCTTGGACCAAATCTCACGGCTCAGTTTAAAGGATGGCCCTGGTTTCTAGGTTCTAGTACGGATCAGCTTCAAGAATTAGAATTGCAATTAAACTCTGCAACATCATCTGACCGTGCAGAGCAAGTACTTCAGTGCTATAAATACAGATGCAGTGGCAACGGAAAAAGCCGCCACAAAATCAATACAAAATTGCCCTGCGCAAATCCTCAACAACTTGAGAACTTTTTCTTCTTCTTTTTCGCTGACACATCTTCCGTTGGCATCAACAGCACTGTGAAAGCAACCGGTGATATCTTAAGTCGGCATAGATAGCTCTGTCACCGTAGAATTGGCCGAACTCGCAGTACCTTCCGTTGGCATCAACAGCACTGCGGCGGGCACGGTCAATTGTCTATCCAAGTCTCGGTCGAGAAGGTTTCTAAATCCTTTTTTGGTCGAGGTCATCTCATTAGTCTTCTCGACGAAGTGAGGTGTTACAGTTATTACATTCGGCACATTGAAAGCCGAATTCGATTTGTGAGCTTCGTAATAATAGTAACCTTGTCTTCAGGTTTGAGAATCCAGGAGGCCGAGACGTGTTCCTTTCTCGGCCGCAATCGCAAGACGCAGAAGTCAGTAGCGCGACCCAACGCAACATCAACAAATTTACTCCTCGGCCGAGCTCGGCCGACGAGTTGGCACGCCCGCATTCACCGAAGGACGTAGTTAGCTTTTAAATTACTCGGCCTGCGCGCCACGTAGGCTTTGTAGTTTTTAGGGTCAACATTTTGGCACGCCCGGTGGGACCTAGTGCTAAAACTACGAAGTTCACATGATCTATCTCGATCCGGCTTCAAGGGATGAGTGTTATCGCCTTTTAAAGGAGCAAAAACAACTTCTCGAGAGTTTGAGAAGAATTCCTGAAAGGCAAGAGGCCGGGGGGCAAATCTCCACTCCGGCCACAACCAATATTCGGCCTAAGAAAATTGATTATTTGGCCGAAGAACAAAGGCCACTTGTTGTTTCGGTAGAGACTGAAAATATAGTAGGCCTAGAAGAAAAAATTCAAGTCCCTAAGCTATATACAAAAATTGACTTGGAAAAAGATTCGTCAAAAGAATGCTCCAGTGACGAACGAGGCCGAGATATTGGCCTAGCCCGAGAAACTACGCCAATTGATATGATTATTGGCAATACAGTCGATAAGGAGAAATCTCGTTCGGCCAAGTTATTTGAATTAAAAGCCGAAATTATGCCCGGGGGGCATAATAATTGTTCAACACATTCGGCGGCCGAAAATGAAAAATATTTCATTAAGTTAAAAATATTCGGAGAAAATTCTTTATTCGGCCTAAGATCTTGGCTTGGAATAAAGCATCGTTGGCCTCCTCCTCTTGATAGCTCGGCCACTTTTGTTTTCTTTTATTAAGCAAAGGAATAAATTATTTTCTTAATCATCTGGCTACTTAAGCCGATGCATAAAAAAAAAAAAAATAAGGGGGGCAATGTCCTGAACTCTAACAAAAATTCGGCCGTCTAGGCCGAGGCCGAGGCAGGTTCAGGTAACGGCTGTTTAGGCCGAGGTAATTTTTTGCCGAGCTCGGCGAAATTGGATACGTGCATGCGAGGTTTTCCTAGTGATGGCAGACTTATTCAACAAAAGTGGATATTTAATTGGATATAGGCTTTAGCCTATGGATGTGGCTGTTGGGAATTGTCAGAATACCATTGGAAAGACAAGTGGATATTTAATTGGATATAGGCTTTAGCCTATGGATGTGGCTGATGGGAATTGTCAGAATACCATTGGAAAGACAAATATATATATTATATATATGTACATATATAAGACTCGGCCATGAGGTTTGGTAGGTGGGTTGTCAAATCCAAGAGTTTAATGAGCTTTGGCCTTGGAATCTAGAAAAAAGGAGTAGGCATGCATGATATATATATATATATGTATATATATGTATGTATCTGTATATATAGGAAGGCCGAGGTCTAGGAACAGTTTTTATCAACCTCGGCCCCAGTTCTTCTTGGTCTCGGCCCCATTTTATCCTCGACCCCAGTTTTTTTTTACTGATACTTTTTAAGTTTTTTCTTGATCTAGGCGGTCGAGAGACCCCAGTTTTTTTAAACAGTCGAGAGATACGGCAAGTTTTTATTGGCTGTGAACAACTAATTTCCTTCACCATTCGGCTTACGGGCCGAAGCTCAAGGAAACTGGGGGGCAATGTTTGGACCCGATTTTACATCATCTGCCCAAGCGATCGAGGCCGTTGAGTGGGTATGATTCTCGACCGCCAGATGAGAAAGTGGAGATAATTTGATTATTAAAGGATAATATTATAATTATCTTTTAATATGAATTATCTCGGTATCTTCTTAAACCAGATAAATAGAATGCGATTCATATCCCGAATAAGCAGTACAATTCGAATTGATTTGGGATGTCTGTCGGCACTGGGAAGTAAGATGAATTTAAAATTCATTTGATCAGAATGATGATGACTACCAACTATATATATAAAGCGGATTGATGAAGGACGTGATGTCTGATGGCCTAGACCATATATATATATATATATATAATGGATGGTTGTTTAGATAAATATTATTTGTTCAAAGCCTAGCATGTAGGTTATCTTGGGAATCTTAATGGGATAAAGCATGGCTACGAATGGGTTTTTGATAAAGAGATGAGAAGCCTAGGTGGATTAGAAATATGATGTGATAAGCCTAGATGGATTGTTAAGTTTGAAAAGTCTTGGACCAAATCTCACGGCTCAGTTTAAAGGATGGCCCTGGTTTCTAGGTTCTAGTACGGATCAGCTTCAAGAATTAGAATTGCAATTAAACTCTGCAACATCATCTGACCGTGCAGAGCAAGTACTTCAGTGCTATAAATACAGATGCAGTGGCAACGGAAAAAGCCGTCACAAAATCAATACAAAATTGCCCTGCGCAAATCCTCAACAACTTGAGAACTTTTTCTTCTTCTTTTTCGCTGACACATCTTCCGTTGGCATCAACAGCACTGTGAAAGCAACCGGTGATATCTTAAGTCGGCATAGATAGCTCTGTCACCGTAGAATTGGCCGAACTCGCAGTACCTTCCGTTGGCATCAACAGCACTGCGGCGGGCACGGTCAATTGTCTATCCAAGTCTCGGTCGAGAAGGTTTCTAAATCCTTTTTTGGTCGAGGTCATCTCATTAGTCTTCTCGACGAAGTGAGGTGTTACAGTTATTACATTCGGCACATTGAAAGCCGAATTCGATTTGTGAGCTTCGTAATAATAGTAACCTTGTCTTCAGGTTTGAGAATCCAGGAGGCCGAGACGTGTTCCTTTCTCGGCCGCAATCGCAAGACGCAGAAGTCAGTAGCGCGACCCAACGCAACATCAACAAATTTACTCCTCGGCCGAGCTCGGCCGACGAGTTGGCACGCCCGCATTCACCGAAGGACGTAGTTAGCTTTTAAATTACTCGGCCTGCGCGCCACGTAGGCTTTGTAGTTTTTAGGGTCAACAAAAACTTATCCGTCGTCAATTATAATTTGAATGTTATAATTTGACATTGTTTTTGGAGATGATCTTAGTTCTTCAAGTTTGGATAACGTCACATCAACGTCACGTGGATTCTTATTGCTTGGATGGCTCTTCATAGCTCAATCAAGTGGACAATTTAAACCCGTCATCGTGTTTAAAACTTACTTGAAATTGGGTGTATCAATCGTCCCCACTTCACTTATCTCAAACAAAGCGAAGGGTTGGTTTGATATTGATGTGCTTTGAAAAAAAACTATTTTTACTGTGCTGTGAGAATAAGCTCATTTTTGTTGCTTCACGTTTTCAGTTTTTTTTCATCTAAAACTGTGAAAATAAGTTATTTTTAAGTGTTTACCAAACACCTTTTTAGCTCAGTTTTTTTTTATACCCTATTTTTTTATAAAAGCATATCAGTACCAAACCAGTATAAAGACTCGACAATTCACCGCATCTAGCTGCTAGTAGCTGGAATTTGGAATTTGGCATTTGGCATTTGGCGTCGGTGTATATGTGGCTTCAAATTTGGGCCTACCCTAAAGTTTATAATATCTTTGGAATTAGCAAACAAGGTGACACATAGAGATACTGAATCCCTATTTTATCTGCGCCTAAACTAATCAAATTAGTTTTGGACCTAACTCTAATAATTCTCCACTATCATGTTTACAATATTCATCCAACCCTATCCTCACATTAGTTTTGAAATTGATTTTGGGTTCCAAACTACGAACGTTGCGTTTCGAATTTATACCTAAACTTAAAAAAAAAAATTGATTTGGTAATTTAATTACATGCCACCACACTATGATATATTCAGCATATGTCTACTTCCCCATTTGTTTTAATATCCAAATGTTTTGAGTTAAATTTAATAAATCATCCACGCTAACGCCTTCATTTTCCTAAATTTGCAACAACCAGCTGGAAACCCTTGTAGAGAAAGATTTGGAAGATACGTTTTCAAAATCTACTAAAACAAATGACGAGCCCAAGAACAATGAAGTAGTGAATTAAGTCATGAGAAAGAGAGCATGTGAATTTCAAAAGTTCAGATTGTTTGATGATGAGGATTAAGTAGAAAGGATCCGGAGAGGATCCCTTTCCTTTTGCTAGTGCCAATTAATTGATTGAACAGTGGCAATCCATTCCATTATTCTGTATGCACTTCTCAACCATTTATATGAATTTTATAAGTGGAACTTGCTTTTTTGGGTAATTGGCCAAGTTTCCGGGGCCATTGACAATTTTTTAATTGGTTGTGCCGGCTCATGATAACACATGGCGACCGGAGACGCCGCCGCTTGATGTTGGCCCCTGGTTGCGTAGCTAATCTACTAGCATTGCCGAACAATCAGCTGCCGCAATCATTGGCTTAAGAGACTAAAATTAATAAATTAATTAAGAGCCTTTAGTGTGCAACTTAATCACCTCCTTAATTACGTGCACACATCCACCTTAGTTCCAAGCCAATACTATTATTGTATGCTTGTTTGCATGCATTAGAATTACTCCCATTCACGACACTTGTTAATGTATTGGTATTGAAATAATTATGATTACTAACTTTTATGCATCTGTGACGCTGAAATATATAAGTTTCATCTCAAAATCCGTAATCTTAGGCTTAAAAAATTGAAAATTAATTTGATTATAGGATTACTTGATTCCGCTCATTCTATAGCGAAGCTAATTCTAACTTTTTTGGTATCTCGATTTAAATGGGTAAACGTAGTACTATTATTCCTTTACTCTTACATCCTTCATCCTTGTGGGTTTCCATTAAATTTGACGTAATTTTTCAATCTAATAATCTTGTAATCTTGTTTAGAGAAATGCTAAGGAGTGACTCTGATGGAGTGCAGAACAATTACTATGATTTCTACATTAAACATGTTGTTGGAGACTTTTCATCTTTCGAAGCCATGTTTTAATTAGATGCCTAGTAACTATAATCATTAGTATTAAGTTATTTATCCTATATGTAAGATTAAGAAGTCAATTAGTGAATTATAATCAATCTAAGAACACAGTGAGTTTTCTCCTCCTTAAAATCAAGTGTGAGGCTTAGTCGTGTCGAACGAATCAACGATTAGTTATGTGAGTGAATTCGTTGCCACCAGTCGAGTGATTCCTAGGTTTCTATCCCATAGAGATGTGAGTGATTCCTTCCTCCTAGTTGGGCGATTCCCAAGTTATCATCCCTCGTCTCCCGAGACTTCCTGGACCTTTCTTGTGTTAGACTAGGCGATTCCCCGTCTCCCGAGACTTCCTGGACCTTTCTTGCGTTAGACTGGGCGATTCCCTGGTTGAGCGATTCCCAAGTTATCCTGTCCCGAGACTTCCTGGACTTTTCCTGCGTAGACTCTCCGACACCTTATAGTTTGTTAAGCCTATTGGATTGTTAGATAATCCATAAAGAATCACATTTTAAAAGAATCTCCTTAGCATTTCTCTCTTGTTTAATTTAAGTTTATCTATCGAATCTAGGACATACTCCATACGAATATAATCTTCCATTTTCTTTTACCAAAACCAGAAGACCATTCACAAATCACAATCACACAAAAGCATATGCAGTGACATAAATAGTAATTAAATTTAAGCGATTGATTAGAGAATTAATAATCCTTTTATTGCCAAAGTTAACTAATAGTAATACATGCTTAAGTCCCTAATCAGATCAGAGGACGGAGGAACCAGCTATTACCACAAATCATACATATTTTCCGGCCAAGTCTAAACTCCGAAGAATTCAAACACAGACACGCCGACAGCCCATTCCTCGTACAAACTTTCTCGTATGTTTCAATAAACTACAAGAATTTTTGTTTTTGTTTTTGTTTTCATCTTTAATTTTATTAATGCTTCTTCAAGAGCGCCGCGCGCAGCTCGGCAGCGTCGATCTTCTCGGCGCCGTTCTCGGGTCCGTAAACCCCGGTTTTTGGGTCGGGGACCCACGAGACCTTGGAGGTGGAGCCCACCTTTTCTTCACCGGAATTCTTCTTCGCCACGTTTACGCTTCTGGGAGTAGCAGCACCTCCTCCTCTCACCACGCTCGACGCAACTCCTTGCGAACCCGCCGCATATCCACGTCTGCATTTCCATGAAAAAAACATCATTAGCATTTAATTAATATTAATTTTAAAGCATTAATCACGATTAAAACTAATCACTTTCGGTTCACGTGACTGACGTGCACCGAAAGTGTTCCGCTTTAAGAAGAAAACCGAAATTAACAGCCGATTATTTACTAATTAAACAAAGAGGAGAAAAGAAAGATCTTCGCCGGAGAACTGCGGTGGTACATGATTAACTTAAGATACCGTCACAAAAACATGATTTCTCTCTCTTACGGGGAGAGAAACCGAGATCGAGAACAACAAAACTTGGATTTGATTAGAAATGGTTAGTACCTGGTGATAGAGCTAGAGAAACCGTCGAAGACGAGAGCAGAGAGAAACTTAGCGTTGGAGAAAGAACGAGCCATTGTTTTTTCTTCGGTGACTGAAACTTTTTTAAGAGATCGGAATCCAAACACCGCTGCAGAAAGCTTAGTAGCAGAGAAAACCTTCACCTTCTACAGCAGCGAGAAGAAACAAGAAGCTCTTTTGCTGCGGCTCTTTCTTTCTCTCTCTAAAAACTCTCTGGAATTGCGAAGATGGTTTTAGAGAGAGGGGGAGAAGGTGTTTATATAGCGGAAGAAAACGAGAGACGCGTGGATTCCAAACAAAAGAAAATGCTGTTTAACCGAGAAATTTTTCAGTGTGACCGGCACACGAGGTGATATACCATATGTCATTATACAAATTGTGGAATATATGTGTTAAAAAGTTAATAACTTAAAAAATAAAATTTCCCACTACTTATATAAAAACACATGGTGTACCACTCGTGTTCCCGTTACAATGAAAAATTTCTCGTTTAAACGGAGTGGAGAGATCGACTGACCTGTAGTTTGTTGCCACGTGGGATTAAAGCAAAGGGCCGTTTCCGTTTACTTTTGGCAACGTGTGATCGGACGGTTGAGAGGGAGTGGGGTTTGAGTGGACCGACTTTTCTTTTACGTGAGTCAACGTCAAGAGGTGAGGAAAGGTCGGCGAATTGGAGGGAAGTTTTTCTTTTCAAGCGTCTGTTTTATTTTTTAATGTGGTGTACTACACCGTGTTTTGGGTATACAACAAAATCCCTTTGGCACGAGTGCGGTGTCTAGAATGTTTGAGATAATGGTCGTTGGATGGAAGGACTTTTATGCATGGTTACTGATCGGTGCAATAGTTATAAGGTTATGTGTAAGTTTTTGTTCACATGAAATTACATTATAATTTAAAATTTCCAATTGTTATGTATCTGTATCATATAAATTGTCTCGTTGTATTCTTAGATGTATTTGTTCTCTTCAACTATAACACATGTTTTTATTAATACACAAAAAAGACAGAAAACATAATTATGTTGTGAGTGTAAAATAATAATATTACGACGTGGTACAGATGAAAATAAATTATGAGGCGTACACGTGGTAGGAGAAGGAAAGAAGAAGTGGTGGCGGAGTTTCGTGGCCGAGTTCTGGAAGGTTTTAGGCCAAATTGGCCTCGTGAAGTATGGAAAGGTCCAAGTCAAGGGTCTGTCTTATTAGTAGTCATGATTACTGGTGATGTGAATCATGTGATGATGAAGAAAGTTCCAACTTTTGTCCAATTTGTCTTCGTGGTTACCTATCGTTTTCTTTTTCATTTTCCTTTAACAGCTGTGCAAATAAGAAGGAAATCAAATTACACAACCTCCACAAATAGCAAGTGAACATAATTTAGATTGAGCTCTTCTTTTAAGATTGAGATGAACGAGATTCATTCTAGATCTTTATGTTCGGAACGCTCCGATTAACAAAAACAAAGAAGATAGAAAAAGAAATCCGGACTATTCAAGCTTTTGATCAATTGAACAGTGGTTCAGGTTTCTTGGGGGATAAGCTCTAGATGCAGAAGTTAGGAGTGGATCTCAATCCAGATAAAAAGATATGTCGGTTTTTAATGAAGAAATTTTATAGTAGAATTGTTATACTGTCACACAATTTTACAGTTTACATATACTATAATAAGTGCTTGACTAATTGTCAGTCTTCAATAGAAATCAATTGTCGATTTATAATAAAATTTGTAACATCATTTTACATTTTAGTGTTTAAGCGAGTTTGATTTGTTTATATATGATTAACGCATCTTGAATTTAATTTCTATGGCGCTGCTACTATAAATAATTAGAGATCAAGCTCATTAGTTTAATATATTAAAACTCATAAGCTTAATAATAAAATTTGAAATTTCGAGCCATCATTTGATCTCATTCCATTTTTCGACCCAGTCTAAAAAGCTTGACAATCAAAATCGAGTATTTCTATGCAAAGATCCAAAAAATATGAGTTAAATGAATTATTCCTACGATTATAGGTGTAACGTGTAAGTAGTGTCGACGTAGATGTTAACAAGAATATAATCAAGATTTTCTTTTAATTAGTTGAATGATTACACCAAATCCTTGTTTATTGTTAATTGTGAGATACTCCAAGACCACACCGCCCAAAATAATATAATTTGAATTTCTAATAATGTCACGAATATATAAAGTGACATGAAGATATAGATACCCAACTAGCTAGGCAAGTGGGTGAGATATCTTTGTGTTGTATATAATCGGAATACCATGACAGAAGAGAACAGAAGGCTGCTTTCTTTTGAAACCGCGGCGCCGCATCCGGATTCCGCCGGCAGTTAACTGCAACTTGCCCTGCTGAAGAATTAGATCGATGCAGCTGCTGCCACCACCAGCAGCAGCATGCATGCATGCATCCTTTAGATATTTTGTTGTTATTATGTTTTGTGTCATGTCACTCCTCCAGTCTTGCGTCTCATAGGGAACACATAAATGGAGAAGAACTTTTATGCAACAAAATTTTAAATTAAGAGTACGAATTTATTATGTATTAAAATTTAAAATAGGTAACGAAGTAGAACCAACTTGTACAAAGATGGTAATATGTATCGCACAATGTAATTAACTTGTAATATCAGCACAATTTATATTTATGAGAGTTGTAATTCATGCTTGTTTGGTATAAAAAAAAACATATATACATATACGAATAATACTAAAAAAATAAGTAAGAGTTTCTACTCAAAATTGTTCGTCGTTGTGTTTATGATCATAACCTTTCATATTATAAATCACTCAATAAAGATCCCCTTTACAAAAAATCAATTAAACTAATATCGTTTTGTCAAGGAGGTGTATAAAAACATAATTAGTAAAAATATTACGAACCGTCTATGTATTTAATATTATATGGACTAAACGACTCTAGTTTTAATTCACTTTTGACAGAGTTAATCTTTACAAAGTGATTCATAATATGAATTATTCTTATCCTAAACACAAAACTCTGTAATTTAAATAAAAATAATTTTGAATAAGAGGTCCTACTCATCTTTGAGTAGCTAATTAGACATTGTTCTACACATACAACTAGCAATGGTGAGATTAGGGGTGGAAAAAATTCCCAAAAATCCCGAACCGTGAGATTGTTTTCACGGCTTTCTCCTACGTACTCTACTGCACTGAATCAGTCGGGTTCATTGGTGGCGTCCAGTCTGTGTTTCTAGAAAACCCTAAGAAATATATGGTATTCGTCAAAATACAAAAGAAGGTACCATACAATTGGTGGGATTATTTGACTATTTGCTTTTTCTAGATACAGCAAGAACAATTCAAAAGGCTACGGGCCACGTCCGTCAATTCAACAACGTGGCACGCGATTTAATATTTCTATATAAAATATTAGAATATGGATAAACAACATTTTTCACTTGTATACCATCTCTTCTTCCGTTATTTTATAGCAGCCATTTCCTACCAAGTGGATGGAATGCGACTCTACAACGAACACAAGGGTTGGGGTTAAATTATGAGTGCAGTCAATTGCCCCAAGTGGGAGAGGTTAAGGAACCTCCACAACACTGACAAGATACCATCTTTGGATCTCTTCTACAAAGCCATCAGATCAAGTAATCCGGGCCTTTAAAATTTCATCTAACGGCCCACTTGTTTTGACCTCTTAAAAATTATAATAATTTTGGGCCGTTTGATGAAATTTCAAAGGTTCGGATCACTTGATCCTGTGGTCTTGGTGGAAGAGATCCGAAGAGGATCTCTTCTCCACAACAATCACCTCTTTCTCCCTTGTTTTACATAGCACGGGTGAAATGTTATCGCGTTGTCTCGTGTTAATATGTAAAAGTATGTGTTAATATAGTGTTGTTTTATATATTGTCACAAAAAGTTACATTCACGGTGTATCCGAGTTATATACTCACATGTATGCCAAAGACAAGGAAAGAGGTTATATCATCTATGTTATTGGCATGCATTCTGTGTTGTGTCATTTTCAATGTTTATTGGTTGGATCAAGTTCTAATTCAAATAAATTGAACTAACATATGAATCACACGAAGAGTTCAAAGTCAATGAGTGCTTGAATTGGAATTGTTAAATTGGGCAACAATTCAACATATTGTGTCTTACAAGTGTCATCTAGATGAATGAAACTAAATAGTATTGGCTTAGACCCTATTCCAAGTTTATCTAGTCCTAGCTAGACACCAAACTGACTTTAAATTTTGTGCTTCTGACGCCTCGGCGCCTCCTTTGGTGGCTAAGATTCTAATAGATTTGGAAAATTTACTAATGTGTTGAAGTAAGAAATTATGTCAATTTTTTGTTCTTATCTAAATTGAAGGAAGAAGATGATTACTAATGATAATTATTTGAATTACTAACCTTCCCTATGTTTACTAATACATATTAAGTCGAAACAAATTGTGTGTCACACCTTAAAATCCTTAACCCAATATTTGAAAATGCATGATTAATTTGAGGGACCAAAGTATTCATTCTCATTCAGTTTTTCCTTTTCCAATTCATGCCCTTTCTCATTCTATGTAAATAAATATGTTATAATAGGAATAAGTTTTGTTTACAACTAATCCGTCTTCTGCCTTCAAATTAGTAATTAGCATCTATTTCTCGTTAAATATACATTGAATCCAACGAGGTATCCAATATGAGTTTATACACCCAAGTTTCGTCTCTGGACACCGCCTAAAGCATATCAACCATTGGGCCTCAAATTTAGCTGGTAGCAAAAAGTGAAGGCCCATTAATCTACCCAAAGTTAAATTAGGGCCCAAGTGCAATGGGTGCCCGCCTCGCCGTCGAGCTCGTCAGTCAGCTTAAACCCCTTCGTCTCCACCGCAGCTTCAAAACGAAATCCGAAACTGAGCACCGAGAAAGCAGACATGGCAGAGAACAACAGCGGAGGCGGCGGTGGTGGCGGCGAAGTCGTGGCGAACCAGACGATCTACATCAACAACCTGAACGAGAAAATAAAGCTGGACGAACTGAAAAAGTCGCTTCTGGCTGTGTTCTCGCAGTTCGGGAAGATTGTGGAGGTCTTGGCTTTCAAGACGCTCAAGCACAAAGGTCAAGCCTGGCTCGTCTTCGAGGACGTCTCCTCCGCCACCAAAGCGCTTCACCAAATGCAGGGCTTCCCCTTTTACGACAAGCCTATGGTACTACGCAGTTCTAACCTAATTTTCTCTGTTTGTTTAATTTGGAAAATTTAATATTTCTTTGATTTTGTTTCGTTCTTTGAAATTCCGTTTGTATTGTTAACGTTGTGCACAAAAGGGTATATATAAGCAAGTGAATTGAAATGGGAAAATGGATTTTAGGTGGTTGTAAGTTCAAATTTGGAAACTGGGCATCATCCAGCTCTGGTTGTTAGTCAGTCTCGATGATGCCCGAACGCGTAAATTAGAACGGCTATATGATAGGGCTGGGGCTGGGGGAGGGGAGATTGGGAAGGTTTAGGTTAGGGCCGGTTTTTCGTTGCCATTCATATGATTGTTGCTGTATTTTGCATTGTCTAGAATTCTGTTTTTTATTGTTGAATGGTGAATAAATACATTCATATATTCGAGCTAAAGGAAGACTTGATGCAAAACGGAGTGCAATGGCGTTGTAGGATTCATACAGACAACCCTACTTAGTGGGATAAGGCTTGGTTGTTGCTGGCGAAAAAGCACATTGGCATGTCATTTCATTTCGTTGAACGGATGGATTATGTTTCACGACACTATTCTCTATGCTTGTTTGAGAGATATAATGAATTGGGATTACCGGAAGATTTTCTGTTTTGTATGATTTGTTTTGTTTTGTTTTGTTTTTGAGCATCATGTTACTGCTGTGTGATTAATGCAGAGAATACAATATGCCAAGACAAAATCGGATGTGATAGCAAAGGCTGATGGTACTTTTGTTCCACGTGAAAGACGGAGGAGGCATGAGGAAAAGGGTAAAGTCTCTCTCATTTATATAAACCGTATGACAGTAAGATATATTGTTTGGGAACAAAAATGATGTATTGATGTATGATTGATACATTTGTTTTTAATGATTGTTTTCTGTTCATTATGTGGCAGGGAAAAAACGAAAAGAGCAACATGATGCAAGCCAAGCCGGAATGCCCATTCCGGGTTATGCTGGTACCTATGGTTCAGCACCTCCGGTATGCAAGTTTTCTGTCTCATTGAGGGATAACTTACTCCCAATTTCAGCTTTGTTTATACCTTCTCTATTTATGTTCTTATTTGGATATCTTTGTTCATATTTATTATTTGCCGTGATTGGTCGTACTTGAACTGAAACAACTCTTAACTGATTCAGAAGTCTATTTAGTGGAAAAACTGCACGTGGTTTATAAAATTTGGGAAATTGAAAATTTTCTTGGAACATAAATTGGATAGGTGTATAACAGTATTAAGGTCGGGAAACTGTTATGAAAACACGCGGATAAAGTAATTTTGGTTTATTTCAGTGATTGGAAATTTTATCATTCAAGTAGTACCCTTCATGGTTTATCTATTCCAAGTTTGTATTGGTTCATTGAAGCTCTCTTCTCTCTCCCAACCTCGTGCAGCTTTCCCAAATACCGTATCCCGGTGGTGTGAAGTTACCCGAGGCTCCTGCTCCACCAAACAACATACTTTTTGTGCAGAATCTTCCGCAGGAGACAACTCCCATGATGCTGCAAATGCTCTTCTGCCAGTATGCCGGTTTTAAGGAGGTTAGAATGGTGGAAGCGAAGCCAGGTATTGCTTTTGTGGAGTATGGAGATGAGATGCAGTCAACGGTAGCAATGCAGGAACTCCAATCTTTTAAGTTGACACCGCAGAGTTCGATGTTGATTACCTATGCCAAAAAGTAGACAGCAAGATTTAGGCCTTTGCTATTCCTGTAAGTTGCAACCATGGACCCTTAACTAGAATGTTGTTTATCTGTTGAGATACGATGCTTCGATGTATTATTGCTGTCGGGATATATTAGAAGAGGAAAAATTTGCGGAGTCAATGTTTCGTTTTCGTGTGGCCCTGCAAACAATCGAAGATTCATCAGGGATTATGTTGTGTCTAACTGTTAAGTGCTAATCGCATCTGATGTTTTTTCCTTTTGGTTTGTTTTGCAATCGCAACCTATCTTGATTTTCGTGGTTGGCCGTCGCTGTGGTTTTACGTACAGAACAGTGTATTATGTCTTTGCTTTCAACTTGTTATATAACTTTTCGATCTAGTATGCTTCGGTGTATATTTTTTATATCACGGCTAAAAATTCTCGTGTATAGTATACACCAGAACATACTAGAATTCTCGATATCCTACTGGAAGAAACAAGTATTCTGTACAGCTCTGCTATACTTCTAATTACATGCCGGACGAAGCTAAAACATCCCTACAGCATACACGCACTCATGGAATTTGCGAAGAAATGCTCACGAACCACCTCTTTTGGCGGGGCGGAGCTGCTTCCGATGAGGGTCCTTAGAATTGGCGGGGGACCGCTGTAAACAGTTTGATGCAACTTCCGCACATGAAGATGCTTGTCCAGAACCATCAACTCCAACAATTTTCGACAACTCTGTAAGAAATTTGGAAGTATAACATTAGCATTGCTGAACCGAAAGGAAGAGTGGGCATAGTATATCGGTAGATAAACTTGTCATGCAAGGGACTGTGGGTTGGCACACCTGCGGATTCAGTACATCCATCTTCCGGATAATTTCATCCTACAACGTAAGAAACGACGAGAAATAAGCGAGAATCAGAGGCAACAGGGACATGAAGTAGGGAAACATTGTTTTTTTCCAGCTATAAACAGAGTTTTATAGTTCCTGGGAGTGAAAGTACCTCTAACATCCCTGGATTTTGCATCACAGTCCCAAGAAGGCGCCGTCTGAGCCCCTTGTCGAAAATCTTGTTAATTTTCTGTTCACCATTCATCCACGGCAGTGTTGGCGCACACATTTTGTCTTCCATACAACCTTCAGGCACACTGCCAGTTTGTTCTACATGATTATTTCCACTGACGTGTTTTTTGCCACTAGAAGCACCGTCATCTTTCAACAGATTTACAGACTTTGATGTAGAAGATGTCAGATATACAGACACCATGATTCCTGGGAAACCTTTTTTTCGGCGGGAAAGATTATCACTCGAGTATTTTAGTCTTTTAGAGTTCAAAGATTCATCGCTTCCAGTTTTCCATTTGGAGCTTCTCAAATCTTCAGCCTCTCCCACTCCATCTGGAATGTGTGGTGAAATCGACAGTTGGCCTGAAGAAACTAGAGCAAACAAATGAAAAAAGTCCCCACATTTTAATCTGTAGACAGATGAATCCCCCCTTCCGTAAGATCTTTCTCTCTTTCGTGGAGCCAACGAGCAAATTTGGCAGCTCTCTTTCCAGAATCAGTAGGAAACGGTGACCTAAAAATGTTAGAGAAAAAATGAGGTGAGAGGGATAGAGGTTGACTGTCAGTACCCCCAACCTGCCAAATAAAAGTTCATCAGGAAGGAAATATATATAAAACTTGCGAATTATATGAACAGGAGAATGCAATTAAAAGTTCAATCCAAAAATCAACAGAAACTAAGACATACCACAATTTTGTTATCTCTTAGGTAGTCGAGAGCTGCTAAAAGATCTCGCTCTGAGTAACGCTGTTGGATTTCTGCAGGCAGATTTTGCTCTCCTCGTGCTGTTATGGTACTCAAGAAGACAAGTTTAAATAGCTCTACAGCCAAAGATTTGTAGACTGGTGCACTAACAACTCCTTCATGCAAAAGTTTAAAGAAATTCTGATGAAGGTGTTGAACACATCGTTGTGCAGAAATTCCTCTGCTATCATTCTGAATTTCATTGCTCGGAACTGATGGTACAATCAATTCAGATCCCTGCGGCTCCTGCAGGTGAAAATGTATTTCAGCAAAAAGCTAGATTGGCCAAATATAGGCATATACTAGGATAAAAAAGGAAGAAAGCATACAAATACGTAACAACATTTGACAAGCTGTTCATGCATGTAAAATTCGAGGTGTAGGGGTTCGGTACTTACATATTTTTCAGAATTTGTACTATGGTCTGACCCTGCCTCACAGAGCAGGGTCACCGTTTTAGTCATCCATCAAGGCTTTTTCTAATATTCTTATCATCAAAATCATCCCACTGTTTTTCCCGAAAACCTGTCCTTTGATTACGGTCACTGATGTTGGAACAATTCTTGTTATAACCTTCCTCTGCTGAACCTTGGAAAAGTTGTCTGCAATCGGATATGTTAAGTGACCCATTCTGGGTTTTTAGCAAGAGCATAGCATATCTTTCACTGAGCATGTTACAGAGCTTCATCAGAGCTTTTCTAAATTTTCCATTACTGTTCTTCAGATATGACATTCTTCTTTTGCAGGTACTAGGAGGTGCTGGAAGGTCAGGAAGTGAAGGCCAATTTATCTGGTGATGATATTTCGCCCCAAGAGTTGCGCACCATCTTGCATATTGAATAACCAATTGCCTAAAGGAACGATATCAACATCAGTGAAATGCAAATAGGGAAAAACTAATTGTTACATGGAAGGGACAAAGGGGATCCTATCTCTGATGGATTATTCTCATGGTTATGATATTTACATATTTTCTTTTCTTACCTATCAGCCTCTTCAGTCCATGAAAACCTGAATTGACGTGATGGCTTCAACTTTGAAAAATCGCACGTACTCAAGATCGAATGACACCCCTCAGTATCTTTTGTTCCAGATTCCTGGTCCGTTTCTTGATGACCATCCATCTGGAATGCACGCAAATGTGCGTCATGCTCGCCTGGAAAAGTGAACAAGAGATTTCTTCTTTCCATGAATGTTTTGACAGTAACAGGTAATTTGTCAAGCCTCTGCTCTTCCAGCCTTCCAGTTACCCCTTCAATCCACTTATCACTCTCTTTCCTGCCAATTCCAAGCCTCTTGGAAATCTGTTTATAGCAAAACCGAAAAATATTTAAGGAAAATTGATTTTATGTATTAGTAGTTGAAATGAAACTTATACTAAATGGCAGGAATTATACCACGCAGAGCAGGCTCTAATGTAGCACTGCTAACACATTTACCCGAACAAGAGTAACACACAATGCACTCACATTAGACATAATAATACCCTCTGATCCTGCAGCATTAATCAATTCTTGAATTTGATGCTCAATCGGAAGCTCCGCAAGCAGATGAGCAGTTTGATATTTCTTTACGATTTTCACCTGCCCAAGATTTTTTTGGCTCGAGACTCTTTGGACAAAACTTTTTCAGCAAAACAAGGTACTGCTCAACCTGTCCAAATTGCAAAAGCGATATCAAGTCATTACCAACGAACACAAGCAGCTTCCAATCCAAGAGACTGTTTAAAAAAAAAGAATGAAGAACCACAATATGGAACATGTACACCAGAGAACCGATGTTTGGTTAAAAAGATTATTGGGAAACCTTCTCATTTACTTGAGCCTCAAACTTTTTCACAATATGAGCAGCTTCCAATCTGCAACAAATCTGGAAGAATAATATGCAGGGAACAATACAATTCAAATAAAACAACAGTTTAACTTGTAAAATTGCTAATCCAGAGATTAATAACAGTGTATATAGTTAATCCAATTTCACCTTCCTCCACGCTCTATTTCCTGAACGTGTTCCGCTGTAACCAAGCTCTTTCTTGAGATCCGAAACAAGAACCTTTGACAACAAAATAACATAAACTAATTCAACATAAACTGTAAAAAGAACTACTTTGACATATCTACCAAAACTTTTATGAAACCTGACCTTGCCATTGGATTCGTTGAGCTTATCGCAGACTGCCTTCGTTGCTGATAAGTAGTCATTTACAAGCACATTATATTTAACCCCATTTCCCGAAAATCCATCTCCACTTTGAGAGATTTCTTTTGCATTCCCAAAACTCTCTGTATTCTGTTCTACCTTTGTGATCTCAACTTCTTGTTGAGAGCCCAAATCATTTGCATAGCGATGTAAGTATATCAAATTGGTAGTCACGCTCAAATTATTGCTCGAGTGGCCTTCGTCACCAGGATTTTTTTTCCTCACCAATGCAGGTCGCTTCGCAATTAACCCTTGACATTCAAGCTTTCTCACTTTGTAGAAATAGTTTTCGCCTTGAATGCCCAATTCCTTGGAAAGTTGACTTTGTGTAATTCCATCCGTTCTACAAGCACCCAAATTCACAATACAGTAAACCAGAAGACAACCTAATTAACCTACCAAATCATTATCTCACAGCCACACCGAAAAATAGCAATCTCTCGACACTTTTCTAAGAGAGAGAAAGAGAGATAGAGAGAGAGAGGGAAACCATATGCACCATGTTAATTAGTCTAACAACAAAAACATCTCTTGCTTGAGTACCAAGTTTTCTTGGCTCACATTGCAATTCACTAACATCTTATGCTAAGCAACGTAAAATCGGATAAGTACACATTTATTAGGAAAAACCAAACTTCTAACTTTATAATGGTCACCACTTGCTTGCCTGAAAATTCCGATGATGGACGAGAAATCCGTTCAAACAAAGCACGTTACATTCAACTCACCAATGACGACGAATTATATACTTTTCGATGTTAATTACTCAATATTTTAACTTAATTACTTAGCTTGCTTGCCTCACATTGTACTTAGGCGATATTCAAATCAATCGAAACCATGAAATCACACATATATACACACAACCACATCACCAATTTCACACATACAAAACACAAACAATTAAAAATAAACTGGAAAGTTAGATTCTGGATTTTGAAAGGAGAGGTTGATACCTAGCGGTGGCAACTCTTTCAAGGGTTCGGCGTTGATACGAACACATGTTTTCGACGGAGGATTGGGCAATGTAGAGGCCCAGGAAGCTGTCCCTGAGACACTGATCGGCGACGAGCTTCAGGTCGAGTTTCTCGGCGTCTTGGAAGGACTGGATTGAAGAATCCGCTGGGCTGTAGTACCGGGGATTTTGCTTCTGGTTCAGGAATTTGAGGGTCGGGACTGACCGGAGCTCCGCCCATAAGGCTTGTTTGAATCCGTGATCAGAAAAATTGGAGGATGAAAGAGAGGACTCAAGTCTGGACCAGAGGGCTGATATGGCGAGACCGTTTCGGCCTTCCAAGCAGATTTCTTCTAACGACGCGTTTAAAATCGAATCCATGGCGGCGGTGGCGGCGGTGGCGACGGCGGAGTGGACGACTGAGAGGGAAGAGGAAGGGGGAAGAGCGCGCAATCTAATGTGTTGTTAATCAACTTTTATTCTTGAGTAAATTACATAGAAACCCCTCAGGTTTGAAGTCTATTACAACCTCATACAACATCTTTAAAACATTTCACTTTCATACCTCACGTACTATTTTATTTCAAAACAACACCTTCGTTAGATTTTCCATCCAATGGTCTGTTAAATGCTGACGTGACTGCCACATTTGTGCTGATGTGGCTGCCACATGACAAAAAAAATAATTTTTTTATACATTAACAATATTATAATATTAACCTTAAAAAAATAAAAAAATAAAAAAAATCAGAAAACCCGAACCCAGATCCCCTTCCCCACAACCCCACATCTCACCCCCACCCCCACCCCCTTACCCATCTCTTCCTTCCCGTCCGTCCGTCCCCACCCCCTTACCCATCTCTCCCACTCTTCTTCTTCCTCCACACCAACCCCAACACACTCCCTGACACCCTTTTTTCAATTCCTTCATTCCCTCTCATTCTCTAGGGTTTGAACTTCGAATTCCACCCATCTCCCGCCTCTTCCCCCGCCACCCTCTGCCTCCACGCGTCTCCTTCCCCCAAAACCCATAACCCCCTCCACCTCTCCCACCTCAAAGCCCCCACCTTTAATCACTTATCTGCTTTTTTTCACTAGTTTTCTTAGAAACCCCTGCAACCCAAATACCTGCAACCCACTACCTGCAAAACCACAACCCGCAACCCACTATCTGCAAAACCACAACCCACAACCCACAACCCAAATACCTGCAACCGTCGCCCGGGGGGGGTCGCAAGCTTATCATCGACGGGAAGGGCAGAGGTGCCTAGGTGGGTCGTCGCAGAGGGGGTTACGGCAGGTGGATTGTCGCGCCGGGGGGAAGGGTGTTCACAGCAGGTGGGTCGTCGCGGGGGGGGGGGGGGTCACAGCAGGTGGGTCGTTGTGCCGGGGGGGTGGGTCACGACAGATGGGTCGTCGCGCTGGGGGGGGTTTCACTGCAAGTGGGTCGTCGCGCTGGGGGGGGTTTCACTGCAAGTGGGTCGTCGCGAGGGGGGAAAGGCAAGTGGGTCTTCGGCGGGAGGGGGGACGAGGTTTGGTTTCTTATTCTTCTGGGGGAGTTACAGATAGGTGGGGGAAATGAAGGGGATTGGGTTCAGGTTTTTCTTCTTTTTTTTTTTTTAATAAAGTTAATATTATAATATTGTTAATGTATAAAAAAATATTATTTTTGCCATGTGGCAGCCACATCAATACAAATGTGGCAGCCACGTCAGCATTTAACATACCATTGGATGGAAAATCTAACGAAGATGTTGTTTTGAAATAAAATAGTACATGAGGTATGAAAGTGAAATGTTTTAAAGTTGTTGTATGAGGTTGTAATAAACCTCAATACCTGAGGGGCTACTGTGTAATTTACCCTTTATTCTTTGTAGTTTGTAGTTTTAATCTAACACATGCGCATAATTTTTTTATTTTATTTTTCCAAACCGCTCAATTAATTGGGCCCAAAACAGGTGGGCCTGCCTATAACATTGGGCCTTTTCCCACAAATCAAATATCTTGTAAAAGCCCGCCAAAAACGCTTGTCGCCGACGCTGCAGAGAAAGAGGACGACTCCGACCGACCAACTCCAGCCACCACCGGAACGAATTTGCCCAGCGTGGTCTCGCCACCACCAGAACCAAACCCACCCTGGTCTGACAACACCACACCCTCTCTCTACTCTCTCTCTCCATGATTTTGACGAATTCTCTGCTATTGGTTTTGATATTCTGCAGGTTCGGAGGCTCTATTCCGCTCTTGGCTAGGAGAAAAAGCAACCCACTGACGCAAGTGATGGTTCAGCATCAGAAGCTTCAATGGTTAATAGAAAGAGGGGAAGGAAGTCAAGTGAAGATGTGGGAGGTGGGGACTCAACTGGGTCCGAGAAAATGAAAGCCACCGAAAAGTTTCGGGGCATGAGCGTGAAGCAATTGCGTGAAGAAGCTGCTCTTCATCGAGTTTCGGCAACTGGGTCGAAAAAGAACTGCTGGAGAGGCTTTCTGAACATTCAGATGACATTCCTCTAGGTCAAGGTTTGAGCTTTCGCATTCTGTGTTTGGTTTCTAAGAAATATTTTGTAGGAAATGACTAGTAATTGATGTCTATCCGAGTGGAGATTTGTAACAACCCGTCCAAAAAAATTACCGTTTTTATAATTTTAAATGTGAAATTACAAAAATGCCCTTTGTGGCAAAGGTGTTGACTTTTGTTGACCGCCTTGTTGTGTCACATAAGATCCATTTTCTTAGCGTATCCTCATATTACTCGTCGCTACAAACACGTGGGCGCAAACGGAACGTAATTTGGAGTTATAACGAAGGAGTTATTAACGAATAAAGTCGAAGGCAAAATGGTCAATTGATCATTTTTTGGAAGACTTCAGATTGTTAGAGCAAAATCTAGGAAGCCATGTGTGTGGCTGAGATGGAAAGTAAAGGAGAAAAATAAGGGGGCTAATGCCTAATCAGGGAGAGAAAGGAAAGATAGGGACCAATCAGAAAGCAAAGAAATGAGAGAAAGGAGAAAAGTGAGAGGCACTCAACCAAGACCCTTTTTCCTTGACCCGTTTCCAAACCGTGATCCGTTTCAAACCCGGTACCCTACGTGAGATTCCGCCACTTCCTCTGGCGATTTTCTGATGAATTTCACCGGGCCATCACTGGAAACTTCTCACCAATTGTTCTTCTTTAATTTTCCACTCCAATTTTGGGATTTGGCCCCGTTTCATGGTGTACAACGACGACAACCTCGTGAGTCCCTAGGCCGCGATCCGTCATTTCTGAATGCAATCTCGTCGATATCCACCACCATTAGACTCTTCTTGAGCTCAGGAACAAAGCCCAAACAAATTTAGAGGCGGCAAAGTAGTAGAGAAGAAGAATCGAAATTCACCATTTTTAGGGTTTCCGGCGAGTTCGAGGGAAATTGGGGCTTTTACCGGCCAAAATGGGCTTAGTCACATGTATGAAACTTGCTCCACTCATCGAGATCTTCATTCCTATAAAATTTGGAAATTTTTGGAGTTGTTCGATTTTTCGGCTAGTCGGGGCGGTCGGCTACCATGTGCGGCGGCGCACGGGGGAAAAACCCGAGGTCCCTCATTAGGTTTTTTGACATGCCGAATCCAAATCCGCCGTCCGTTTTCCCAAATTCTATTGTTTAGTTATAGTTTTACTAAAAGGTCTCTAATTGTGTTTAGGCGCGTTGGTGGGAAACGACGTCATCCTCGCTAGTTCGAGCAGTTCTCGGGCAATAAAATCTGTGAGTGGATCCCTTCTTAACTTATATATTTTTATAAAATACTAGCCAAGCATGCATTGCATATTCCATGATTTGAATATGTTTTATATTATGCATTATGAACTTTTATAATCATGGTTTACGAAATAGTTTGATTTATCAAAATTATGTTTTATTAAAGGTTATGAAATATCGGATTTGCAATTATGGATTTCTATGGATTTATTATGGTTATGAAGATGGTTTCAGTTAGAAAGTTATATGATTTATGAGACGATGCTTTGAGCATTTGAACTTCGAGATTTAATATGAGTTTTTGAGACATGGTTTTGGTACTTATCTAGTGGGTTATCATACGGCACATCCGCACACCACGGGTATAGATATCTATGGCCATAGGACACAGATGATGGAGGAGTAAGATATCATATATTATATATCCCTAGCTTCACTGCCGAAAGCAGTGTCGAACAGCTTCACTAGTCACAGCTAGTGTCGGTGTGGATGTATGCTATTTTATACAGCTTCACCTTCGGGTGATGGACAGGTTATACAGCTTCACCTTCGGGTGATGGACAAATTATTCAACTTACCTTCGGGTGATGGACAAGTTATTCAGCTTTACCTTCGGGTGAAGGACAGGTACTGCCTTCGGGCCACTATGATACCCCTAGTTGAGTACATAACGGATACGATTTACGATGTTTCACACAAGTTTTTCATGGCATGCTAGGGTTTTTCATAAAACTTATATGTAGTATTATATATGTGTTTTCAAAACAGGGGGTTATTATGTTCAAAAATAAAATGTTTTCCTATTATTAGTACTAATATTATAAACTCTGGTCTACTCACCTTTTCTATTTTTCCGTCCCCTCAGGAGTTAGGATTGAGGCACACGATCCCGGCGTCAGGGCACTTCAGTTTAGGTATCCTCGAGTCTTCTCGGTGTAGGTATCATTTCCTTGTTTGTATCTTTTTATAGTTATTCTTTCATATTATTCTTAGTTAGTTGTATGCTCTGATATCCTTCAGTGCATTGCGTACCATTAAGATCAAGATTTATACGAGAGACTAGAAAAATATTTGGGGATTAAAATTTGAATTTCCCCAACCCCTGATCTGCTACACTCGAAGGGCGCCCAACAGGATACTTTTGAGGGACTGCACTTCACATGCATGTGCTTCCCTTTTTCGCACTAAATGTTCTAAACACTTCTTAACTATGTTTTATTTAGGTTTCGCTGGGCGACATGGCTGAGCTTGTAAGTGCTAATTAAGTACGACGCTGACAAGTTACCAGTAGGAAAACTAAGGTTTGCGTCTCTGTTTTCTTTATTGGACCCTCCCATCTATTGCTGATAAGTAATAACTAAACTGTCAAGTGATAAAACTTCTTCTATATATTCACTTACGCTTTAGATATTTTGCATTGAAAGTTTATCTTCCTTTCCTTATCAACTTTGTATATTTCTTGATCGAGAAGTTTGTCTTCATTGTGTGTGAGAGAATTGACCTTCGACGAAAGCTTGTTACATTATTCCATTTTTACGAAACTAAAACGCGTATTGCATTACTTAATTTGGCATGTAACATAACACTGCAGCACTAAAGGAGTTGGGGGAACTGAACCAGATTTTTCAGAAGCTCAGTTGCTAGATGATGGCGTCGTGGTTCCTCTAGGAAAGCCGAAAGAGAATACAAGCCGCCCGAAGGTAGAAATACATCATTTTTCAGAACTTGTTTGGATGTGAATTTGATTTGGAACTGTTAAACGAGGCAGGCAGCTTCATTGTAAATTGATCTTGTTTATGTGCTCCATGCAGGGTTCATTACTGTACAATGAGTACATAGTTTACAATGTGGAACAGATTAGGAAGCGCTACGTTGTTCAAGTGAAATTCAATTTCAAGATATGATTAGCATCTGGATGTATAGAGCAAGATGCGATTAGTGTTGTAGTCATGTACATTTTACCTTCATTTATTTATCTGTGTCTTTGGTGAGAATGTTGTTAACTTTTATGATTTGGTGATGGACTCGCCTTGTCTTCTCCATTTTCTCTTGCAAATTACAGTTCGATGCGTGCATATATTACTCATGAAAAACACGAAAAAATAAAAATAAAAAATTTATGCATGTGTCGTACTGTGATTGGCAGAAAAATAGGAACGCTTAATTTCAGTGGAAGGAAACAATTATTTTCCTAATATTTTTACTTTTCTAAATGTTTGTTTGCTACCCACCCATGGTGGGACGCCTTATTAACCTAAGTAGCTTAGAACATACTTAAAGTGACTTCACAGATGCGTGAATAGATTTCAAACATCATGAAAAAAGTTAGGGTTCAACCATAAAACAAATTGGTAATATGGGGCTCTTATCAATGTGAGATTCATTCTCAAGACACCCCCATTACATGACGAATTTTCAAGCCTAACACGTAGACAACACAAATCGAGATGATGTGGAATACGTGTGACCGTTGGGCTTCGCACGAGAGACAACCTGCTCTGGTACCATGAAGAAAGTTGGGATTCCATCATAATAACCAATTGGCAAAATGAAGAGTAGTCCAACCTCTTATAAGCTCATGCAAATGCCATCCTTTCATCAATGTGAGATTCATTCTCAACACACTATGCCTCACTTGACTAAGGCTTCATCACCCATCAATCATTTTAATGCCTTGCTTAGTTACAAGCCTACGTTACCAGGCTTGACTACTTTTCTAAATCTGAAATCCAATAAATATTAGCATAATTTCTTCTATTCAATTTTAACAAAGTTGAACGATGTATCAGTAGACCAATAGTTAGTCGGTAATTAATATTAATGTTAAAGCAAAGAAATGGATAAAGAAATAAGGAAATCCCAATAAAGATGCACCTACCCACCACCACAAGTACATTTTGTTTTGATTTGATTTTTGTTTTTGGTAACCTTCAAGACAAAGATGCCGAAACGTACAAAAAAAAAAGCCTACAACCAGACAAACACATTAACTAATCAGGATTTGGATCATGTTCTGAGTTTAGAAGGCTGAGCTTTCTGAGTAAAGCACACAGACCGTTGAATTTTGTTCCAACAACTATAAACAAGCAAAAAATTGAGCAGTGCAGGAGGGTTCAACAGTGAAGACCCACCTATCCACCACCACAAGTACATTTTGTATTGTTGTTCTTTCAAGTGTCAGTTAAACATATCCATCAAGTATGGTGGAAAAAATTGAACTTTACGGGGAAGGAAGGAAAGGAAGCATGGTTGAGTTTTTTTAGAACCTTAACGAAAAGCTCACAGTACTGTTTTTATTTTAACAAAAAATCATATTTTTATACAAAAAAGTCAATCATGTCATGTTACCATTCACTTTACCCTTTATTTTGTTATTATCATTAAAACTCAAAGTTTTCAATCTATTATTATTATGATTTTTTTTTGCATATCAATAATTCTCCCTTACAATCTGCATGGAATTAATTGTGTACATCAAACATTAAAATATGGGTAGTTTAGGCATCCAAAAAATTTTAAATGTGTAAAGTCAAATATAATTAATGAATTTGCTAATGTTGGGTTTTATTTGCAGAAAATTGAGTTTCAGGAGCTAAAGACATATTTTTAGTAATTTTTTTTACTTAAAATTGATCACAAATAGTATCTGACGAAATCTAAACGACTAATGTACAATGAAAGAATACGATTTACGGATCTCCAAGATCTTCACAAAGAGAATCCGTAGAGAATCTTGTTGGCTCCAACACATACATGAGTGTGCGACCAAATAATGCATTTACTACATACACCCCACCACAAGTACTTTTTGTATCGTCATTGGTACCTTTAGCTTTAAATAAATTTGGAATTCCAATTTTTTATGGGCATCTTCTTGCAGAGAGTTCTACATTGTCATTCCTCATGACTTTGGATTTAAAAAAAAAAAAAATTTAACGAAAAACTTCCAATATTGTTTATTTTAATGAAAAATTATATTTTTACACTAAAACGTCAATCATGATACTATTCATTTTACCCTTTATTTTGTTCTTATCATTAAAACTCAAAATTTTCAAGCTAATTTTATTAGTTTTTCTTTTTAAAAAAAATGTCACCAATTAAAGAAATAAGGAAATCCCAATTAAGATGCACCTACCCACCACCACAAGTACATTTCGTTTTTGTAATTTTTATTTTATTTTTGGTAAACTCCAAGGTAAAGATGACAGAACGTACAAAAAAAAGCCTACAACGAGACAAACACATTAGCTAAGCAAGCAAAAAACTGAGCAGTGCAGTAGGGTTCAACAGTGAAGACGTACATACCCACCACCACAAGTACTTTTTGTATCGTCATTGGTACCTTTAGCCTTAAATAAATTTGGAATTCCAATTTTTTATGGGCATCCTCTTGCAGAGAGTTCTACACTGTCATTCCGCATGACTTTGGATTAAAAAAAATGCGTGAGTTATCTCTCTCTCTCTCTCTCTCTCTCTCTGATTGTAAATGAAGGCATATAATTGGTTTGGAAATATGAGTAATGCAGGTAACTTTGTGATTGGTACTCCTCAGAAGTTGAAACACAAGTTAGAAATGGTAATTCTTTTTGTAAATTGTTTCTTGTATATGTGGGTATAGTTTGGCTAAAAACTTCCAAAACTTAAATCAAATGTTATATTCCTTCAAATAAGTACCGTGCCACCTATCAGTGCTATTTGTGTGTGACGATTATCATTAACTCTTCTCTACGTGAAGGTTGAAGCACTGGATGAAATTGAGGTTGCAACCAAATTGTTGAAGGATAACCCAGGAACGCAGGTAAATCTCTTTTCATCTTATGCTTCATAGTTCACTTGCAGACTTGCCCTTATGTATTAGTATCTATCCTTCCTACTAATGTATGTTTCTGCCATTATTATAGGGAGATCCCTTGTATTCCAGTTACCAACGCCTCCATTGTGAGTTGACACCGATTGGTGTTGATTCTCGTGAATTTGATATGGTATCTATGAGTTATAAGCAATGGAAATTTGAATATAAACAAAATTAAGCTAATAATTTATCTGCTTAGTTTTGATCTTTTTTCCTTATATGGCTGCTGTCAGATTGCAAAATATTTGCATAATACTCATGCAAAAACACATTCAAGTTACACTGTTGATAGCGTTCAAATATTCCGCACATCAAAAGAGAGTGAGTTGAACGCTTCAGAAGGTTAGGTTGATCTACGAGAGGCTTTTCATAAAATGTTTCATCCATCTCCGATAATATTACAAATACTAGAAGTTTCCTTGTTGGTTTTGAATATCCTACATTTTTTATTTTAAGCAATTTCTAATTGTGCTTCTCTTGTGAGCAGTTTTCTAGTACGAAAAATAGGGCTGGCATATTATCTCAAGGTGATCCTTTATGGTGTAGCTTCGTAGTATACATGATAATGGGCGTGTGTGTGTCACCGTGTGCACACTCGTGCAGATACGGTATGAATGTTTTACTGCTTAGTAATTTAGTTAAACATGCGCCATGACAACCCAGGCTTGCGCATAGCTCCACCTGAAGCACCAGTGACTGGTTACATGTTCGGGAAAGGAGTTTACTTCGCAGACATGTCCTCCAAAAGTGTACATTATTGCTATGCATCTAGTGGTTGTACATCTGGTGTGCTGCTTCTATGTGAGGTAGTCTTTCAAGTTTCAGCAAGTAAAAAACATAAATTCTACACCAAAAACGATAAGGACATGGTTTGGCGTCAGATTATCAATATATCCTTCAGTGCATTGCGTACCATTAAGATCAAGATTTATACGAGAGACTGGAAAAATATTTGTGGATTAAAATTTGAATTTCCCCAACCACTGATCTGCTACACTCGAAGGGCGCCCAACGGGATACTTTTGAGGGACTGCACTTCACATGTATGTGCTTCACTTTTTCGCGCTAAATGTTATAAACACTTTTTAACTATGTTTTATTTAGGTTGCGCTGGGCAACATGGCTGAGCTTTTAACTGCTAAGTACGACGCTGACAAGTTACCAGTAGGAAAACTAAGGTTTGCGTCTCTGTTTTCTTTATTGGACCCTCCCATCAATTGCTGATAAGTAACAACTAAACTGTTTAAGTGATAAAACTTCTTCTTGTCACTTACGCTTTTGATATTTTGTGTTGAAAGTTTATCTTCCTTTCCTTATAAACTTTGTATATTTCTTGATCGAGAAGTTTGTCTGCATTATGTGTGAGAGAATTGACCTTCGACGAAAGCTTGTTACATTATTCCATTTTTACGAAACTAAAACGCGTATTGCATTACTTAATTTGGCATGTAACATAACACTGCAGCACTAAAGGAGTTGGGGGAACTGAACCAGATTTTTCAGAAGCTCAGTTGCTAGATGATGGCGTCGTGGTTCCTCTAGGAAAGTCGAAAGAGAATACAAGCCGCCCGAAGGTAGAAATACATCGTTTTTCAGAACTTGTTTGGATGTGAATTTGATTTGGAACTGTTAAACGAGGCAGGCAGCTTCATTGTAAATTGATCTTGTTTATGTGCTCCATGCAGGGTTCATTACTGTACAATGAGTACATAGTTTACAATGTGGAACAGAT
Organism: Malus fusca; assembly: GCA_035220775.1. Classification (NCBI taxonomy): domain Eukaryota; kingdom Viridiplantae; phylum Streptophyta; class Magnoliopsida; order Rosales; family Rosaceae; genus Malus; species Malus fusca. The sequence continues at coordinate 40,752,250 of CM069069.1, forward strand.
TAGGATGCGCTACGTTGTTCAAGTGAAATTCAATTTCAAGGTATAATTAGCATCTGGTTGTATAGAGCAAGATGCGATTAGTGTCGTAGTCATGTACATTTTACCTTCATTTATTTATCTTTGTCTTTGGTGAGAATGTTGTTAACTTTTATGATTTGGTGATGGACTCGACTTGTCTTCTCCATTTTTCTCTTGCAAATTACATTTCGATGTGCGCATATATTACTCATGAAAAACACGAAAAAATGATTGGCAAAAAAAGTAGGAATGCTTAATTTCAGTGGAAGGAAAAAATGATCTTCCTAGTATTTTTACTTTTCCAAATGTTTGTTACCCACCCTGGGTGGGACGCCCTATTAACCTAAATAGCTTAGGACATACTTAAAGTGACTTCACAACAGTAGCAAATAGATTTCAAACATCATGAAAAAAGTTAGGATTTCATCATAAAACAAATTAGCAATATGGGGCTCTCATTAATGTGGAATTCATTCTCAACACACCCCTGTTACATGTTGCGAATTTTCAAGCTTAACACGTGGACAACACAAATCGAGATGATGTGGAACACGTGTGACTGTTGGACTTTGCACGAGGAACAACATGCTCTGGTACCATGATGAAAGTTGAGATTACACCATAATAACCGATTGGTAATATGGAGAGTAGCATAACTCTTATAAGCTCATGCAAAGACCCTTCTCTCATCAATATGAGATTCATTCTCAACACATTATGCCTCACTTGACCAAGGCTTCATCACACATCAATCACTTTAATGCCCTGCTTAGTTACAAGCTCATGTTACAGGCTCGACTACTTTTCTAAATCTGAAATCCAGTATATATTAGCATAATTTCTTCTATGCAATTTTAACAAAGTTGAACGACGTATCACTAGACCAATAGTTAGTCGGTAATTGATATTAATGTTAAAGCAAAGAAATGGATAAAGAAATAAGGAAATCCCAATAAAGATGCACCTACCCACCACCACAATTACATTTTGTTTTGTTTTGTTTTTTGTTTTTGGTAACCTTCAAGACAAAGATGCCGAAACGTACAAAAAAAAAGCCTACAACGAGACAAACACATTAACTAATCAGGATTTGGATCCTGTTCTGAGTTTAGAAGGCTGAGCTTCCTGAGCAAAGCACACAGACCGTTGAATTTTGTTCCAACAGCTATAAACAAGCAAAAAATTGAGCAGTGCAGGAGGGTTCAACAGTGAATACCCACCTATCCACCACCATAAGTACATTTTGTATTGTTGTTCTTTCAAGTGTCAGTTAAATATATCCATCAAGTATGGTGGAAAAAAATTGAACTTTACGGGGAAGGAAGGAAAGGAAGCATGATTGAGTTTTACATTCAAAACCCCGGCAATACGAATCCGGATTCTTTCTTGATCCTTTTGTGAGGATCATAAAGATTTGTAAATTGTGTCGTCTTTTAATTTTTTTTTTTTTTTTTTGAAAGCCGTCTTTTAATTTTTTTGGTTCTTTATATATAAACTCTTATTTTATAGACAAAAACACACATACTATCAAACATTCAAATAAAACCCAAATTTAAAAAACACTATCAAGTAGGAAAGTAATTGACCTATTATTACAAAATATTTACAACTAGTGCCACAATATTCAAATCAAATCCATAAATGTTATTACTCACCTTAATTATAATGAACAAATAATTATTGGACATACTATTATATACAAGTTCAAAGTATATTGTACTACTATAAGTTCAACATATATACAATATCATATTTCTTTATTTATATAATATGATACACACATATGTAATAACAAAATGCTTGATGTATGTAAAAATTCATGCAAAATAATTTACCTCCAAAAAATTAATGTTATTTGATTCAAATAGTGCACCTAATTAACACTCATATGTAAAATACATGTGAAAGTTTACCTACATAATAAAGCAAATCCAATATATGCAAAATACATGCAAAATAATTTACCTACATGATAAAGCAAACCCAATACATGCAAAATAATTTACCTACATAATAAAACATTATTATTTTATACAATACTAATTTACCTATTATTTGTACATATAATAATAAAATGTGCCCAATATAAATATGACATTGATACATACAAAATAAAATACCTACAAAATAAAGGAATGTTATCTGATTCAAAATTCATTTACTTACAAAACAAAGCAATGCTATTTGATTAAAATTAATTTCCCTAGTATTTGTACATAAATCTTATAATAATAAAATGTGCCAAATATATATATATATATATAATAGTACATAGAAAATAAATTGCCTACAAATGAAGGAATGTTATTTGATTCAATATTAATTTACCTACAAAATATAAGTTATTTGCTAATAAAAAATTTACATATAGGTAAATTAATTAATATAATATTTTTTATTGACCTTATTAAGCATGTATTATTACATATATTAGGCATGTTTTATTGTTATTATATATTAGGCAATGAATTTATACTTTTTTTAGAACTTTAACGAAAAGCTCATAGTACTGTTCACTTTAACAAAAAACCACATTTTTATACAAAAAGGTCAATCCTGTTACCATTCACTTTACCCTTTATTTTGTCATTATCATTAAAACTCAAAGTTTTTAATATATTATTATTATTATTATTATTTGCATTTCATTAATTCTCCCTTACAATCCGCATGGAATTAATTGTGTACATCAAACATTAAAATATGGGTAGTTTAGGCATCCAAAAAAGTTTTAAATGTGTAAAGTCAAACATAATTAATGAATTTGCTAATGTCGGGTTTTATTTGCAGAAAATTGGGTTTCAGGAGCTAAAGACATATTTTTAGTAATTTTTTTTTACTTAAAATTCATCACAAATAGTATCTGACGAAATCTAAACGCCAAATGTACGATGAACGAACACGATTTACAAATCTCCAGGATCTTCACAAAGAGAATCCGAATAGAATCTTGTTGGCTGCAATACATACATGAGTGTGCGACCAAATAATGCATTTACTACATACACCCCACCACAAGTCCTTTTACCTTTAGCTTTAAATAAATTTGGAATTCCAATTTTTTATGGGCATCTTCTTGCAGAGAGTTCTACACTGTCATTCCTTAGGACTTTGGATTTAAAAAAAAAAAATTAACAAAAAGCTTCCAATATTGTTTATTTTAACGAAAATTATATTTTTACACTAAAAAATCAATCATGATACTATTTACTTTACCCTTTATTTTGTCTTTAAAACTCAAAATTTTCAAGCTGTTTTCATTAGTTTTTCTTTTAAGAAAAAATGTCAGTACACCGATTAAAGAAATAAGGAAATCCCAATTAAGATGCACCTACCCACCAACACAAGTACATTTTGTTTTTGTAATTTTTTTTTTCGGTAAACTCCAAGGTAAAGATGGCAGAACGTACAAAAAAAGCCTACAACGAGACAAACACATTAGCTAAGCAAGCAAAAAATTGAGCAGTGCAGTAGGGTTCAACAGTGAAGACGTACATACCCACCACCACAAGTGCTTTTTGTATCATCATTGATACCTTTACCTTTCAATAAATTTGGAATTCCAATTTTTTATGGGCATCCTCTTGCAGAGAGTTCTACTCTGTCATTCCTCATGACTATGGATTAAAAAAAATGCGTGAGTTATCTCTCTCTCTCTCTCTCTGATTGTAAATGAAGGCATATAATTGGTTTGGAAATATGAGTAATGCAGGTAACTTTGTGATTGGTACTCCTCAGAAGTTGAAACACAAGTTAGAAATGGTAATTCTTTTTGTAAATTGTTTCTTGTATATGTGGGTATAGTTTGGCTAAAAACTTCCAAAACTTAAATCAAATGTTATATTCCTTCAAATAAGTACCGTGCCACCTATCAGTGCTATTTGTGTGTGACGATTATCATTAACTCTTCTCTACGTGAAGGTTGAAGCACTGGATGAAATTGAGGTTGCAACCAAATTGTTGAAGGATGACACAGGAACGCAGGTAAATCTCTTTTCATCTTATGCTTCATAGTTCACTTGCAGACTTGCCCTTATGTATTAGTATCTATCCTTCCTACTAATGTATGTTTCTGCCATTATTATAGGGAGATCCCTTGTATTGCAGTTACCAACGCCTCCATTGTGAGTTGACACCGATTGGTGTTGATTCTCGTGAATTTGATATGGTATCTATGAGTTATAAGCAATGGAAATTTGAATATAAACAAAATTAAGCTAATAATTTATCTGCTTAGTTTTGATCTTTTTTCCTTATATTGCTGCTGTCAGATTGCAAAATATTTGCATAATACTCATACAAAAACACATTCAAGTTACACTGTTGATAGCGTTCAAATATTCCGCACATCAAAAGAGAGTGAAGTTGAACGCTTCAGAAGGTTAGGTTGATCTACGAGAGGCTTTTCATAAAATGTTTCATCCATCAATTGCTGATAAGTAATAACTAAACTGTTTAAGTAATAAAACTTCTTCTTGTCACTTACGCTTTTGATATTTTGTGTTGAAAGTTTATCTTCCTTTCCATATAAACTTTGTATATTTCTTGATTGAGAAGTTTGTCTGCATTATGTGTGAGAGAATTGACCTTCGACGAAAGCTTGTTACATTATTCCATTTTTACGAAACTAAAACACGTATTGCATTACTTAATTTGGTATGTAACATAATACTGCAGCACTAAGGGAGTTGGGGGAACTGAACCAGATTTTTCAGAAGCTCAGTTGCTAGATGATGGCGTCGTGGTTCCTCTAGGAAAGTCGAAAGAGAATACAAGCCGCCCGAAGGTAGAAATATATCATTTTTCAGAACTTGTTCGGATGTGAATTTGATTTGGAACTGTTAAACGAAGCAGGCAGCTTCATTGTAAATTGATCTTGTTTATGTGCTCCATGCAGGGTTCATTACTGTACAATGAGTACATAGTTTACAACGTGGAACAGATTAGGATGGCTACGTTGTTCAAGTGAATTTCAATTTCAAGATATGATTAGCATCTGGATGTATAGAACAAGATGCGATTAGTGTTGTAGTCATGTACATTTTACCTTTATTTATTTATCTTTGATTTTGGTGAGAATGTTGTTAACTTTTATGATTTGGTGATGGACTCGACTTGTCTTCTCCATTTTTCTCTTGCAAATTACATTTCGATGCGCGCATATATTACTCATGAAAAACACACAAAAATAAAAATTTATGCACATGTGTTGTATTTTGATTGGTAAAAAAAGTAGGAATGCTTAATTTCAATGGAAGTAAAAAATGATCTTCCTAGTATTTTTACTTTTCCAAATGTTTGTTACCCACCCTGGGTGGGACACCCTATTAACCTAAATAGCTTAGGACATACTTAAAGTGACTTCACAACAGTAGCAAATAGATTTCAAACATCATGAAAAAAGTTAGAGTTTCATCGTAAAACAAATTGTTAATATGGGGCTCTCATCAATGTGGAATTCATTCTCAACACACCCCCGTTACATGTGGCGAATTTCCAAGCCTAACACGTGAACAACACAAATCGAGATGATGTGGAACACGTGTGACTGTTAGACGTTGCACGAGGAACAACCTGCTCTGGTACCATGAAGAAAGTTGAGATTCCATCATAATAACTGATTGGCAATATGGAGAGTAGCACAACCTCTTATAAGCTCATGCAAAGACCCTCCTTTTATCAATATGAGATTCATTCTCAACACATCATGCCTCCCTTGACCAAGGCTTTATCACCCATCAATCACTTTAATGCCCTACTTAGTTACAAGTTCATGTTACCAGGCTCGACTACTTTTCTGAATCTGAAATCCAATAAATATTAGCATAATTTCTTCTATGCAATTTTAACAAAGTTGAACGACGTATCACTAGATCAATAGTTAGTCGGTAATTGATATTAATGTTAAAGCAAAGAAATGGATAAAGAAATAAGGAAATCCCAATAAAGATGCACCTACCCACCACCACAAGTACATTTTGTTTATTTATTTATTTATTGGTAACCTTCAAGGCAAAGATGTCAAAACGTACAAAAAAAAAGCCTACAACGTGACAAACACATTAGCTAATTAGGATTTGGATCATCTTCTGAGATTAGGAGGCTGAACTTCCTGAGTAAAGCACACAGACCGTTGAAATTTGATCAAACGACTACAAACAAGCAAAAAACTGAGCAGTGCAGGAGGGTTCAACAGTTAGGACCCACCTTCCCACCACCACAAGTACATTTTGTATGTTGTTCTTTCAAGTGTCAGTTAAACATATCCATCAAGTATGGTGGAAAATTTTGAACTTTACGGGGAAGGAAGGAAAGGAAGCCTGATTGAGTTTTACATTCAAAACCCCTGCAATACGAATCCGGATTCTTTCTTGATCCTTTTGTGAGGATCATAAAGATTCGTAAATCGTGTCGTCTTTTAATTTTTTTGGTTCTTTAGATATAAACTCTTACTACTCTTATTTCTTAGATAAAAACTCATCTACTATTAAACATCCAAATAAAATCCAAATTTTAAAAAAGATTGCCAAGTAGGAAAGTAATTGATCTATTATTACCAAGGTATTAAATATCGGTAATATCGGAAATATCGGTAGTCCGAAAACAAGGAAATATCGATGGAAATATCGATATCGATAAAAATTACATGGAAACCACGGAAATTGTAAGAAAAACTTGGAAATTTTTATTGAAACTTTGCAGGATGTTTATTTAGTCAATTATCTATTAGTTTATCACAAAAAATTGGAAGGAAATGCATTGCATGATGGATTTAACATTATCAAGTTGATTATATAGCGAGCTGACAAACATTGTGAGTGTAGAAAATATGTAGTAATTAATGAAAGAAGTCTAAACACACCATAATCATTTATATATAATGAATTAGTACAATATTTTACACTTTATACATTGCATGGTAAGATACATGAGTGACTTAGTACCACCATCCATGGTCTAAAATTGTACAAGTTATAATTGTAAAAGTGGTCTGAAATTGTCAAAATAATTGTAAAAGTTGTCAGGAATCCTGAGTGAGTCATGTGTCCTCCTGACAGGAGGAATCCCACACACACACACAACGCACGCAACCACACACGCACACAACGCACGCACACAAACATCACACACGCAGACACGACCTCTGTCTCTCTCTCTCTCTCGATCCTTCTCTATTCTCTCCATTCTCCACTCCCACACACACACACACAGATCTCTCGATCTCTCTTCTCCCTTCTCCCACACACACACACACACAGAGATCTCTCGATCTCTCTTCTCCCTTTTCCCACACACACACCACGGCCTTCTGCTCCTCCCTCTCCTTTCTCTCTGCACCGAGACCCACATACACCTCTCCTTTCTCTCTGCACCAAGACCCACACACACACCACGACCTTCTGCTCCTCCCTCTCATTTCTCTCTGCACCGAGACCCACATACACCTCTCATTTCTCTCTGCACCGAGACCCACACGCACACCATCGCACCTGCTCCGGCGAGTTCCTTCAATTTCTCCGGTTAGGTAAGCTTCGGGTTTTTCTTTTTATGTTCTAGATCGAAGCTTAGATGTGAAATTGAAGTTCTATCTCGTGTTTTTGCAAGGTTTTTGGGATGAAATCGACTCGGGAATAGGCACACCCATCTCCGGCGAGGCCGTGGGTGTCGACGAACTTTCTGAACACCTCCGGCCGTTTCACGGCAAACGGACGTTATAAAAACGTTCCTCTCGTCTTCTATTTCATTTTCATACCTAGATCGGAGTCTAGGGGGCTGTTTTACAGTCGGCCGGCGCTGTAGAAGCTCCGGCGTTCGTCTCCGACTTGCACAGTTCCGAAATTTCGCGATAATATCGCGATATTTTGACGAAAACCACTTGGATACCTATTAAAATATCGGTTCGGGGAAAAACCGATAATATCGGCGATATATCGCCGATATTATCAGCATTTTGTTCCTTGATTATTACAAAATATTTACAACTAGTGCCACAATATTCAAATCAAATCCATAAATGTTATTACTCACCTTAATTATAATGAACCAATAATTATTGGACATACTATTATATATATATATATATATATACACACGTTCAAAGTATATTGTACTACTATAAGTTCAACATATATACATATATGTACATAATATATATATATATATATATATATTATATTTCTTTATTTATATAATTTGATACACACATATGTAATAAAAAAATGCTTGATGTATGTAAAAATTCATGCAAAATAATTTACCTCCAAAAAATTAATGTTATTTGATTCAAATAGTGCACCTAACACTCATATGTAAAATACATGTGAAAGTTTACCTACATAATAAAGGAAATCCAATATATGCAAAATAATTTACCTACATGATAAAGCAAACCCAATACATGCAAAATAATTTACCTACATAATAAAACATTATTATTTTATACAATACTAATTTACCTATTATGTGTACATATAATAATAAAATGTGCCCAATATAAATAAAGAAAACTAATGAAAATGGCTTGAAAACTTTGAGTTTTAATGATAAGGACAAAATAAAGGGTAAAGTGAATAGTATCAGGTTTGACTTTTTAGTGTAAAAATATGGTTTTTCGTTAAAGTGAACAGTACCGTGGGCTTTTCGTTAAAACTCCTATATAAATATGATATTGATACTTTCTTCTATGCAATTTTAACAAAGTTCAACGACGTGTCAGTACACCAATAACTAGCCGGTGATTGGTATTAATGTTAAAGCAAAGAAATGGATAAAGAAATAAGGAAATCCCAATAAAGATGCACCTACCCACCACCACAAGTACATTTTGTATTTTTCATTTTTTTTTTGTTGATAAACTCCAAGATAAAGATGGCAGAACGTCCAAAAAATAGCCTACAACGAGACAAACACATTTGCTAAGCAAGCCAAAAACTAAGCAGTGCAGTAGGGTTCAACAGTGAAGACGCACATACCTACCACCACAAGTACTTTTGGTATTGTTGTTCTTTCAAGTGTCAGTCAAACATATCCATCAAGTATGGTGGAAAAAATTGAACTTTACTTGGAAGGAAGGAGAGGAAGCATGATTGAGTTTTACATTCAAAACCCCTGCAATACGAATCCGGATTCTTTCTGGGTCATTTTGTGAGGATCTTGAAGATTAGTAAATCGTAGTTGTTCATCGTAAATTGTGCGGTCTTTTAAAAAAAAATTCTTAAAATTGATCACAAACAGTACCTGATGAAATATAACTATACAATGCATGATGAACGGACACGATTTACAAATCTTCAGAATTTTCACAAAGAGGATTAGAAGAAAATCTTGTTGGCTGCAATACATACATGAGTGTGCGACCAAATAAAGCATTTACTGCATACACCCCATTTTTCAAGTGTTGAGTGCAAACCCAAGCCAAGTATTTATGTTCCTACACCTAAGATTTCATCATGACCTCATCCCAAGATTTCATCATGACCTCATCCCAGAATCTGTGTTCTTCTTCCCCCACAACTTATTTTTGTGATTTTAAGACGGTGGCCTCAAATTTTCATGTCGACTTAAATCACGGTTGATATCAGATTAAACGAGAGAGGCTCGAGTGTAACAAGCAATGTGAGAGATAGAAAAGAAGATGAGTAGCCGATATTTTGGTTTAACACTACTTCACAACAAAAAAGAAGCAAGTTACGTCTGAGTTAAACTCATGTTTAACACATACAAGTTGGACGTGACGTGGTGTTTCCATTGGCGGACAGGGTTAGTGGTTACACAATAAAATTCTCAGGTTAAACCATAAATTAGGTGATATCAGAGATCAATTAAAAGATGATACATCTCCAGTTGTATGTTATATTCCATAATGCTGAAGCGAAGTAAATGTAATAATATCTACAACTTCATAAGAGAGGTCACACATGCATATGAATATATAAATATACCGACGTCAAATGTAGAGACTTGGGATTTAGCAAATTACATATTGTTTTTTGCTACATTGGAGGGTTTCGACCCGTCAATCGTCACCCCTCATCACTAGGCTAACCCCGATGCTTATCAAAGATTTTCTAGCTTAATAATATGTTGGCGTGGTGCATAAAAGAGTAGAGGGGGTTCAACAAACGCACGCTTGCTGCAGTAGCAGGGTTTGCAAAGTTGCAGAATACAAGGGATGTCATGGCATGAGCTAATACATTAGAAGGAGCTTTGCCATGATCGGGAAGTGTGAAATGGTTGAGGTCCTTATTTATGAAGGAAAGAAGCATAAATTCTGGGAGGGAAAAAAGATGAGGCCTAATCCATATATAGGGAATGATCATGTATATAAGGGAGTAGTGAAGCTAGCTACTTCAGAAACTCATCAAACAAAAACATAAATAAAATTAATACCCCATTCAAAAGGTGGAGCCTTACACGCAAAGCCCTACGTGCACTCCTTGCATTATTCATTCCATATCATCCCATGCTTGCACTATGTTTCTTCCCAACCTAAAGGAAAAGGCTAGTTGAACCTCCACTTGGCCCACCCAAATTCCAATGGATGATGATGAGATGAACTTTCGTGCAACGAGGAAGTTATTGCGGCAATGTCTCTTGAGCTAGTTACTTTTTTATATAACAGTGTATGATTTATTTGAAATATTTCTGGAACAACGCAGATTATAAGTTTTTCTCATAATATAGGGAGGTCTTGGAATGGAAACATCGTGGCCAAGATTCTTGATTGATCTAGCACTGTTATGCAACGAGAATGTTAATTTAACTTTACTTTAAGCTTTGTTACGCATTGTCATTTGAACACATGCATGATTGACTTAGAACACTACCGAAACAATATTATAAGCTTTTCTTGTGATCTAATATGTTAGGAAAACATCATGGCCCGAGATTCTTGATTATTGATCCAAAGCTACCTAGCATTAAAGCTCTAAACAAGATTGGATTCTCAAAAATATTGGTAGGATCGGAATCGGAGGAAGAGATTGAATTTTTAAAGGTTTGTCTTTGTCTTGTTTGTGTGAGGGCTTTGAAATTGAATCCTCCAAGACTCCAAGGAACAACAAAAATTAATGGTATATATGGATTTTGTGAAAAGAAGGCAGGCAGGACTCACTGCCATGCACTGCAGTACCTTCATCTTAATTAATTACTTCGCTCCCCCTTCATCACTTACGATGATGACACGAGATCTAAACCACCCCCCCCCCCTCCTCTCTCTCTCTCTCTCTCTCTCTCTCTCTCTCTCTCTCTCAATTTGCAGCTATAAATACGTGTGCTTCTTCTTCCTTCATACAATTCAAGTGAGTGAGAGTTCCATTGTTGTAGCTAGGGTTCAAACGGGTGAGGCTCCTTGTTGGAGAAGCAGGGCACGTGTAAAACCATTAGCTACGCTTTCAAATGCGTATGGATAAGTCCTTTGCACATGCTCCCCTTCTCCAACACGGGTTCCTTATTACCTATTGCGTCTTTCTAAAATTCAGAGAGTTCATAACCATGCAAGTTCCTGGTGTCTCACTATTACAATGCAGGTAATATCTGCAATCACTTAAACAATTGTAACTAATTTCAAGTCTTTCTTATATATTTGCTCTTCCAAGTTCCTCTGGTACCAATAATTATTGTTTAAATACTTAATGTTTTACTTTTTCTTTATCGTTCGTGCATGCATGCATGCGAGCAATGCCCCATGCAATTCAATTGTCTTTATTTCTTTTCCTTTTCCTTTTCCCTTTATTATTATTATTTTTTTTTTTTTCTGGTATGCAACTTTCTGGACCCTAGCTTGTTAATCTGCAGTGTGACATGGACCATGGTTAATCTACCAGTAAACTGTACGATTCTGTAGCACTTTAAAGAACAAAGAAAGATGTCCCAGACGTAACAAGGCTGAAGGATTGGCTCTCATGGCAATGCAGTTTTGTAAAATTTCAAGTGAATTTCAATGTGAAATGCAATTCAAGTGATAATCTTTAGGATTGGAATGGACATATTATATTTCATGATATAAATTTTGTATTTGTTCAAACAAATTAACACCGCGTGATCCATGTTAATTCCTAGATACAATTAATTCATGTTATTTTGATGTATGTATCATTCTTACAATACAAGTTATGTACTATGTACAAGGACTAATATAAAATGTATGAGATATTGGGGAATAAGAAACAAGGGGTGGATTGAGGGCTTTGTTGGTGTTTTCCTCTTTCTTTAGATAATACAAATTAAGTGAATATGGTTACCTAATACAACCTACAATTTAGAATCTTTTTCCCCAGACAATATCCTTACATTTTAATTTATGTGTATGCGATATTGGAGAAAACTAAAGAATCAATATTATTGTTGGGTGTTACCATCCAGCTTATGTCTTAGACCATAAAATAAAACTTTGCTTGTTTGAGATGGATTTCACTTTACCTCATTGGATGGGATTGAATATCTAGTGGAAAACCTAGTGAATATCTCCATGAAAAAAGGCTTCAATGAAAAAAAGGCTCTATTGACTTTGACATGATGCATGGCCAATGCTTCCAAGTTTCTTACGATCAAATTAGATCGTACGAACTATCCCTCTGGCAAGCCTTGATGTTACCCTTACTTAGAAGCAGAAATCTTGTTTCCTTTGTGGATGGAACAAGCAAATGCCCGTCTGCATTCCTGAAAGATGACGCTGGCAACATCACAAACTTTGTGAATCCTGAATTTGACACCTGGATACAGCAGGATGACACGGTAATGTCGTGGATAAACTCGTCCGTTCATCCTACTGTACTAGCAGCCTTGATTGGGAAGACTAGTTCCCATTCTTCCTAGACCACTCTTCATGAGAGATCTGCCTCTCAATCCACCGGCCGTCTTCTCCAGCTCCGTACTGAGTTAATGAACACTCATAGGTGATTCTTTCATTTCTGAATTTTTGGATAAAATAAATTGCCTTGCTTATACCTTGTCACTCTCTAGTGCTCCCGTATCCGATTCGAATTTTTGGATAAAATGAGAACTTTAACGAAAAGCTCCCGGTGTTGTTTACTTTAACGGAAAATCACATTTTTACACTAAAAAGTCAATCATGGTACTATTCACTTTACCCTTTATTTTGTCCTTATCGTTAAAACTCAAAATTTTCAAGCTATTTTCATTAGTTTTCCTTAAAATAAATGACCCTGGTCAGGTCACCAATCCACATCCTTACAACGGAACAGATCGTGGGTGGAACAGGTTTGGATATCACTCATATTGGTTCCTCTTGCATTCACACACCACACCATAAATTTAACCTTCCAAATACATTAATATGCCCTAATGCTTCTACCAATGTCATTTCAATCCATCAATTTACCAATGTTAACAATTGCTCCCTAGCACTTTACCCTACCTTTTGTCGTGTCCAAGATCTTCACACGGGAAAGACCCTTTTTCCACGGCCGGAGTAGGAATGGATTCTACCCCTTTTCGAATGTCTCATCAAATAACAGTGGCGTCCATGCATTTGTAGGAAGTAGTGTCAAACACTTTGTGGCACTCTCGGTTAGGGCATCCAACATCAAATGTTTGTAAGCTTTAAATTAATAGAGATAAATTACCAATTTGACTTTTGCCACTCATGTCCCATGGGTAAAAGCCATAGGTTACCATTTAGTTTGTCTACTTCTTTTTCATCGTTTCCATTAGAAATTATTCACTCCGATGTATGGACTTATCCTACTTATTCAACGAATGGTTTTTAGTATTATGTTGTGTTTGTTGATGATTTTTCTTGTTACTCTTGGCTAGTTCTTTAAAATTAAAATAGGATGTGTTTGCTACATTTGTTTCATTTAAAAAGCATGTTGAAAATATGTTTAACACAACCATCAAATCCTTTCAATCTCACGGAGGAGGAGAATTTATAAAAAATAATTTCAAACAATTCTTCGCTAATCATGGAATTAATCATCGTCTTACATGTCCTCATCACCCTAAGCAAAACGGAATTTCAAAAAGAAAACATTGTCATTTTGTTGAAACTAGATTAACCTTACTTGTCCATGCCTCTATCCCAACCTCTTTTTGGGACACACTGCCAGTTACCTAATTAATAGGCTACCAACCAAAGTTTTAGGTGATGAGAGTCCCTTTCAAAAATGTTTTCAAAACCTCCACAATATGATTTTTTTTAAAGTTTTTTGCTGTGCTTGTTTTCCATATCTTCGACCTTATAACACAAACAAACTTGAATTTCAATCCAAAAAATGCGTTTTCTTAGGATATTCTTTAAAGTAACATGGATATCGATGTCTAGATATGTCCACATGTCGCATTTTTCTTTCTGGCCATGTTATTTCTGATGAGAAGTGTTTTCCATTTAAAGAGTCCAGTCCTACTACGGATGTAACTTCATCAACGAATTCCCATATCCTAGGTATTGATCCATCACCTTTTTCTCCCCAACTTATCATCCATCGACTCCACTGCCTCACCCCAATCCTAATCCTATTAACACTACTTAACCCACACTCTCCCATCTCAACAAATCCCATCTTCACCGTCTCCTCTCCTCATAAACTTACCCTCTCCATGCAACTCCCTTATACACTTACCAACCCTATCCTCGCCCTTTACCAACTCAAACACAAATCTCTACAACCAACCCTACCCCACCACTTACCATAGCACCTATCCTAGAATCCTCTCCTATGAATGCAAGTTTACCAACTACTTCTTCCACTGTTCTCAGTCACCACCAAATGGTCACTCGAGCAATTGATGGCATTAGGAAACCCAATCCTAAATACAGCTTTCATACTATTTTATCTAATGATATTGTTAAGCCTACATGTTTTTCCCAGGCCAATAAGTTTCCTTAATGGAAAACAGCTATAGCTGATGAGTTCAATGCATTGCAACGTACTGGAACATGGACTCTCTTTCCTCTTCATCCATCAATGAATGTGCTGCCAAACAAATGGCTTCATCGCATTAAAAGAAAATCTGGTGGTTCAATTGAGAGGTATAAAGCTTGTCTTGTTGCCAATGGATTTCATCAACAAGAAGGCTTTGATTACAGTGAAATATTTAGTCCAGTTGTGACTCACGCCACCATTCTTATGATCTTGTCCATTGCTCTCCATTTCCAATGGCCTATGCGACAACTTGATGTACAAAATGCATTCCTTCCTGGAACGCTAGCTAAGGAAGTTTACAAGCGCCAACCTTCAGGTTTTGTTGATCTCCAGTTTCTTTCTCATGTCTGCCCTCTACGTAAGTCATTATATGGATTAAAACAGTCACCTCGTGCCTAGTTTCAGTGTTTTCCCATCATCTCGAAGGCATGGGCTTCATTGCTTCCGTTGCCAACTCCTCACTATTTGCATTCTTCAATGGTAAAACTATTGTCTACTTATTGATTTACGTGGATGATATCCTCATCATGAAAAATAACATTTCACATATGTCAAATTCTTCTCAAGAAGCATGGCTGATGCAAAGCCACTTACCACTCCCGCTGCTCCTGGACGCAAGCTAAGCTTACAAGAGGGTGAACCTCTTCCTGATGGCACTACATTTCGAAGTGTCGTAGGTGCTCTTCAGTACTTACCTTTCACACTTCCAGACATCGCTTTTGCTGTAAATTAGGTATGCCAATACATGCATTCTCCCACTACCGTTCATTGGGCAACAGTGAAGAGAATTCTTCGATACTTAAAAGGCATTCATGACCATGCTCTCGTGTACAAGCCCAGTTCTTTGGCACTCAACATCATTTGTTGATGCTGACTATGCGGGGGATCATGATGATCGATGATCCACATGTGGCTATTGTATCTATTTAGGGGATAATATTATCTCTTGGAGTTCCAAGAAACAACGGGGTGTCTCTCGCTCCAGCACAGAGGCAGAATATCGTCAATTGGCATACACTGCAGCCATTTTGTCATGGTTTAGACAACTTTTTTTAGACCTTCACTTATCTGTTGCTCATCCACGTCTATGGTACGACAACATAAGCAGTTACTTCAAATCCAGTATATCAAGCACGCATGCAACATATTGAAGTAGATTATCATTATGTTCGAGAAAAAAGTCATTTGAAAGGAACTTGACGTGGTTACGTGGCTACTACTAATCAGCTTGCGGATTTGTTAACCAAAAGGCTTTCAATGTCTTGTTTCTCATATCTTTTCTCCAAGCTCCCTATTTGCCATCGCCCATTGAGCTTGCGGGGGAGTGATAAACCATGTCAGCAATCCAAGTCCCAAATAGTGCCAAGTCAGCAATCTGTGTCATCTATGTTTGAAATCCCAAACACCCGCGATTCACACAGATTCTACCAGTTCAAATATTAGTCAAAGGATATCACAATTTGATCAATCCTAGTTTATCTTTATCTCTTTGTAATCTGATACTTGTAATCAGTAACAAACATATTAATGTAATCTCTATATAAATGAAGTCAAGGCCTCACTCATCATTCAACTGAGTCGAGCTTATGAAATCAATTCTACACACCTTAGCTTAGATTCTTTCAAAAATGAGAGATGAAAATGAGTTCGATGTTAATTACAATATAACCAAAAAGAAAAAAAGTGAATTTCGAAGTGAGTTTAACCCAAAAGATCAAACATGTGTTGAGATCATGAAGAGACTGCAAAACTAATTGTCGATGGCTAGACAATTTACATTAACCACAGCAAAAAACTATGGGCTTTGTTTTCACTAAAGTGGTTGAGGCCAGATTGGAACCGAAAAACGGTTGTAATCTTTCATGCATACAAAAATATGAATAAATATGTGAAATCAAGATAGAAAAATTGTGATTGACACAAAAGTGTGAAAACAATGGCGTAAAATAGTGGAGAGTCTTTATAATTGTTTTGTCATTATTTCTCAGAAACGCCGCAAATTCATTGATCACAAGTCCTATATCTTCAACAAATTTTCTTGGAAATGGCTTAGGCTCTCGAAACTGAACAAGCGAGTGACAAAAGCAAAGAACGTGTCAATGGTCTATTCCTGAAATTGGTGCATCGTGCTATCAGAATATCCTAGCCACCCATAGTTGTCCATTCTGTTGTAGAAATTTCTAAACTTGTACTTGAATGAAGGATTTGGGTGGAGGGTGAGATTGGATGAGGAGATTAAGTAGCAGTCACAAGAAAGAAATAATTGTCGATGAAAATGAGTTAAGCTTATGAAATCAATTCTACACACCCTAGCTTAGATTCTTTCAAAAATGACAGATAAAAATGAGTTCGATGTTAATTACAATATAACCAAAAAGAAAAAAAGTGAATTTCAAAGTGAATTTAACCCAAAAGATCAAACATGTGTTGAGATCATGAAGAGACCGCAAAACTAATTGTCGATGGCTAGACAATTTACATTAACCACAGTCGAAAACTATGGGGTTTGTTTTCACTAAATTGGTCGATGCCATATTGGAACCGAAAAACGGTTGTAATCTTTCATGCATACGAAACTATGAATAAATATGTGAAAGGAAGACAGAAAAATTGTGAAAACAATGATGTACAATAGTGGAGAGTCTTTATGATTGTCTTGTAATTATTTCTCAGAAACGCCGCAAATTCATTGATCACAAGTCCCATATCTTCAACAAATTTTCTTGGAAATGGCTTAGGCTCTCGAAACTAAACAAGCGAGTGACAAAAGCAAAGAACGTGTCAATGGTCTATTCCTGAAACTGGTGCATTGTGCTATCAGAATATCTTAGCCGCCCATAGTTGTCCACTCTGCTGCAGAAGTTTCTGAACTTGTACCTTTAAAGGAAGGATTTGGGTGGAGGGTTAGATTGGATGAGGAGATTAAGTAGCAGTCACAAGAAGGAAATAATTATCGATGAAAATGAATTGAGCTTATGAAATCAATTCTACACACCCTAGCTTAGATTCTTTCAAACATGACAGATGAAAATGAGTTCGATGTTAATTACAATATAACCAAAAAAGGAAAAAGTGAATTTCAAAGTGAGTTTAACCCAAAAGATCAAACATGTGTTGAGATCATGAAGAGACTACAAAACTAATTGTCGATGGCTAGACAATTTACATTAACCACAGCCGAAAACTATGGGCTTTGTTTTCACTAAAGTGGTTGAGGCCAGATTGGAACCGAAAAAACGGTTGTAATCTTTCATGCATATGAAACTATGAATAAATATGCGAAGGGAAGATAAAAAAATTGTGATTGACACAAAAGTGTGAAAACGGCCACGTACAATAGTGGAGAGTCTTTATGATTGTCTTGTCATTATTTCTCAGAAACGCCGCAAATTCAATGATCATAAGTCCCATATCTTCAACAAATTTTCTTGGAAATGGCTTAGGCTCTCAAAACTGAATAAGCAAGTGACAAAAGCAAAGAACATGTCAATGGTCTATTTCTGAAACTAGTGCATCGTGCTATCAGAATATACTAGTGCATCGTGCATCGTTCTAAACTTGTATCCTTGAAGGAAGGATTTTGGTGGATGGTGAGATTGGTTGAGGAGATTAAGCAGCAGTAGGAAATAATGCTCCGGAAACAGCTGCCTTATCTGACATGCAGATGCTGGATTGTTGTACCCGATACACCTACAAGTCAATAGCTCTGGAAGAAATAGAATGACAGATTTCTCCATTCTCTCTCTAAATCTTCTTTTCTCAAAATCAAATACTCAATTCTTTTCTATGATCTTTGGTTTATAATCATTATCAGTGTGGACTGTGATTCGATCCTTAGCTTTCGCGTCCCTGATTTTTGTCTTCGTTGTTCTATAAGTTGATTTAAACTCAATTTTGAATCTTGTATTAGGCATTTATCTAAACTTCATTTTATTTAAATATTAAAATCTAGTGTTTTTTTTTGTTTTTTTTTTGGTTTTTTGTACATAGTATTTGAAAAAATTGAAATTTAAAAAACAAAAAATATTCTATTTTTTTTATTTAATGCCTTCACAATAAAATTTTGAATTTATTAACATGCACATTTTAGTTCTTCCAATTATAGACCTTAATGAGAAAACAATAAAAAAAAAATTAGTGACACATAAGAAAAAGCTGAGAGAAATTTAACTAGGTCGTAAATGGCAGTCACGCCAGAGAAATTTTACTCGAGACGGACCTCTCCTCGGTCCGTGCGCACCCAGAGAGTACAGATCTCGAGAAAGGGTTTGGTAGCTCGTAAGGTACTGGTGGTTCTTTGGTATGGGTTGTTCACCATGAAAAATGGCAAAAGGGTGGTGGAGAAGCTCCGGCGTGGTGGAGCAGAGAAGGGGAGAGTTAGAGCGAGTGAGAGAGAGAGAGAAAGAGAATGAAATGAGGGAAGGGAATTCATGGCTGTCGGCGGTGGTTCGCGATAAGTCTGGAATTCTGGTGGTGGTGCTCGCCTTTCCGGCAGGAGTGGTGTGGTGTGACTTCTGCGTTTGGAGAGAGAGAGAGATGAGAAAGAGCTGAGAGAAAGAGAGTGTGTAAAGAGAGAGAGAGTGTGTGTGTGAGTGACCAATGAAAAATGAGCCGAGAAAGTGAAAGATACGGAATAGAAGGAAAAATGGGGTGTGGGCCCCACTGGCTAACAAAACTACACACACAGAATATCTCCAATAGAAAATTACCAAGATGTTTATATATATATATATATATATATATATATATATATATATATATATATATATATATGCTCAAAACCGAAAAGAGTTGTTAGACTAACCGCAGCTAAAGGGTTGTTGATCGTTGGAGGAGCACAGAGAATGACATCAACGGTTATTTTCAGCATTTTGAATTTACAATGACCTTTTCTTTGTTCTTACCGTGGTCAAGGTAAAAAAACTAATAAGACAAGTCCACCTCTTTCACTCGGCAAACCTTCTTCGCATAAACCAACTGTTGATTTCCTTATGCTACATGAATAGAAATCACAATTTGACAAATAAAAAGTTCATTGAAATTTTGAAGAAGAAGACAAAAATTTAAAATTTAAAATAAAAAAAAACCTCCTCGGTCGTACAGAATTTAGCAGCGTATTTGACATGTACCACCACCACATCTATTCTTCTCATTCCACCTAGGTCGATTGTGAGCCACTAAACATTGTAATTTGTAAAGTGAACAAAAATGTTTACTAATTCATTGCAATCATAATCAAATTAAGGAGTTGGTATTTGTATACAGACTATAATTATTCATGTACACACTAACTATAAAAAAGCCAAAACGCGACTGGAGCCCATACAAACTAAGAAATTGATCTGATAATTTAGGGTTTGAAGGGCCAGATGAGCTCCCACCGAATCCCCGAAAACAATATTTGCGACACGAGTGATGAGTATGGGTATCTAAGGGGTACAACAAAGTGAATCAAAGAATGTAATATTTGATGTAAATTAAATTTTAAAATTTAGCCTCCTTAAAGGAAGGATTTGGGTGGAGGGTGAGATTGGATGAGGAGATTAAGCAGCAGTCACAAGAAGGAAATAATTGTCGATGAAAATGAGTTGAGCTTATGAAATCAATTCTACACACCCTAGCTTAGACTCTTTCAAAAATGATAGATAAAAATGAGTTTGATGTTAATTACAATATAACCAAAAAGAAAAAAAGTGAATTTCAAAGTGAGTTTATGAGCTTTGTTGAGATCATGAAGAGACCGCAAAACTAATTGTCGATGGCTAGACAATTTACATTAACCACAGCCGAAAACTATGAGCTTTGTTTTCACTAAAGTGGTTGAGGCCAGATTAGAACCGAAAAACGGTTGTAATCTTTCATGCATACGAAAATATGAATAAATATGTGAAATGAAGATAGAAAAATTCTGATTGACATTAAAGTGTGAAAACAGTGGCGTACAATAGTGGAGAGTCTTTATAATTGTCTTGTCATTATTTCTCAGAAACGCCGCAAATTCATTGATCACAAGTCCTATATCTTCAACAAATTTTCTTGGAAATGGCTTAGGCTCTTGAAACTGAACAAGCGAGTGACAAAAGCAAAGAACGTGCCAATGGTCTGTTTCTGAAACTGGTGCATCGTGCTATCAGAATATCCTAGCCGCCCATAGTTGTCCATTCTTTTGTAGAAATTTCTAAACTTGTACTTGAAGGAAGGATTTGGGTGGAGGGTGAGATTGGATGAGAAGATTAAGTAGCAGTCACAAGAAGGAAATAATTATCGATGAAAATGAATTGAGCTTATGAAATCTACGTTTGAAATCCCAAACACCCGCGATTCACACAGATTCCACCAGTTCAAATATTAGTCAAAGGATATCACAATTTGATCAATCCTAGTTTATCTTTATCTCTTTGTAATCTGATACTTGTAATCAGTAACAAACATATTAATGTAATCTCTATATAAATGAAGTCAAGGCCTCACTCATCATTCAACTGAGTCGAGCTTATGAAATCAATTCTACACACCCTAGCTTAGATTCTTTCAAAAATGAGAGATGAAAATGAGTTCGATGTTAATTACAATATAACCAAAAAGAAAAAAAATGAATTTCAAAGTGAGTTTAACCCAAAAGATCAAACATGTGTTGAGATCATGAAGAGACCGCAAAACTAATTGTCGATGGCTAGACAATTTACATTAACCACAGCCGAAAACTATGGGCTTTGTTTTCACTAAAGTGGTTGAGGCCAGATTGGAACCGAAAAACGGTTGTAATCTTTCATGCATACGAAAATATGAATAAATATGTGAAATGAAGATAGAAAAATTGTGATTGACACAAAAGTGTGAAAACAGTGGCGTACAATAGTGGAGAGTCTTTATAATTTTCTTGTCATTATTTCTCAGAAACGCCGCAAATTTATTGATCACAAGTCCTATATCTTCAACAAATTTTCTTGGAAATGGCTTAGGCACTCGAAACTAAACAAGCGAGTGACAAAAGCAAAGAACGTGTCAATGGTCTATACCTGAAACTGGTGCATCGTGCTATCAGAATATCCTAGCCGCCCATAGTTGTCCATTATGTTGTAGAAATTTCTAAGACCATCTCCAATGGTGGGCTAAATGCTAAATTACCCCCCAAATTCCCCCCCCCCCCCCAAACAATCTCCAACCCATGCTAAAACATTGGGCTAAATGCCAAATGTTAAAGTTGGGCCAAATACCCCCCAAAATCCCCCCTGGTGTGACTGGACTCGCTGGCAATTAGGCCAGTCTCGGCCCGGTCACGCTCCAACGTGCCCCACGCGGTGCGCTTGCAAACCTTTCCCGACAGGGGTGGACCCCGCTGTCAGCCGTTTGTCGGCCATCCAAAAATCCCAACTGCTATAATTTGAATCCAAGGGCTTGGTTTAACGAACCGTTGGTTGATCCAATGGTCCAAATTCAAATTTAATTTTTTTTAAATATGTTATTTTAAAATACATTGAATCCACGGCTGAGATCGAATATAATCAAATCTAACGGTATAAAAAAAATCTAACGGTCCAAATTTAAATCCAACGGCTAAAATAATTTTAAAAAAAATTATTTAACTCAAAATTCACCCAAAAACTCTATAAATACCTATGTATTTGTTCAAACATCCACACAAAACTCAATTTTCTCCTACAATTCTTCCAATTTATCTTTCTACCATTTCTTTCCATTTCCAAATTGTTCAACATGGCAAGAGTGCATATTAGAGGTCGTAATTGGACCTGTGAGGAAGATGTTGCTTTATACTTGGCATGGGTTTCTGTTAGCGAAGATGGTGCAGTTGGCACAAATCAAAATAAGAAGGTTTTGTGGGATAAAATCATTGCAAAGTTTCAAGAAAACTGCAATGGCGGCGGGCGGGATTATGGTGGTGTTTATGATTGATGAAAGTTGAACGGTTGGTAAAAGTTGAAAGTTTGGTGTTGAATGGTTGGTGAATTGAAAATTTGGTGTTGAACGGTTGGTGAATTGAAAGTTAGCCCAGGGTTGAAAGATTAGTGAAAGTTGAAGACTTGCTTTGTGAAAAATTTAGTGATTTTTCAATATTTATCGGAATTTAATTTTTTTTAGATTAAAATGTTCATAAAATTAATTTACGATAGTCTACATATTTAATTTGTTTTTTTTTTAATTTAATTTAAGAAAAAAAATCGTCTAAGTTCATTCTTTAATAATCCCGGGCTAAAATTTTAGATCAGAACGGTTGGAGCTGAAAAATTGTTTCTAGATTAAAAGCTAAATTTTTCAGGCTAAAATATTTGATTTTTAGCCCAACCATTAGAGATGGTCTAAGTATAGATGATTGTACCAAAGTATATTATAATGAGTAAGTGTACCTAAATGACTATTGAAATATCTTATAATGAGTAAGTGTACCTAAATATTTGTGCCGAACTATATTATAATGAATTATGTACCTAAATGTTTATATCAAACTATATGTAGAATACAAAACCTATCAACCATCAACACACTTGTTTATCAACCGATTATTATAGGTTTTTTCTCCAAAATAATATCTGAGATTGGTATAATTCCTCATTTTTCCCTCTGAGATTGAATCGACAGAAACGGTCCCTAAGTTTGTCTACCCTAAATCATTTTGGTCATTCCGCAAAAAATCTCTGTTAAATAAGAACCAAAATAACAAAAATACCCTCAATTTAATAAACAATGTGCTAAAATGACTTTACAAAAATTGGGGATATTTTGTCATCTCTCCTTATTTAACTGAGATTTTTCACGAAAAAAAAAAAGATTTATTGTGAACAAACTCATAAACCCAGTTCTATAGATTTTAAAACTCAGGAACCAAATTAAAGAGTTATTTCAATATCAGAGACCATTTTGGCGTTTTAACCTCTTACATATAGAGATTAATCGAAAGGCAAATTAGACGTCCAGATTAGATAATATAATATCGAGACGTCTCGATCCAATAATATAGTGTCAGGCATGACATTACATTATTCAAACTGAATGCCAAAATGACAACTTGTTCAGTGTAAGTCGTTCTCCATCCAAAAATCACTTCAAATGCATTAAACGATGTATTTTAAGATTAATGCATTCAAGATATCAAAATCCAAAACAGGGGCAATCACAAGGCCAATATGACTAAGAATCGTGTAACACAGATATAAAGCATAAACTCCTTAAATTCCACCATTTAAGTGACATTACGAACTCTTACCATTAATGTATCCAAGAAAGAAGTTCGGTAAACAGATGACCTAAAACAAAATTCCTCCGAGAACAGGAGACGATTCCAATGGCTCGTTAAAAGGGTAAAAGTTCTCTATTTCTTTTCTTCCTTTTCGGCCTCAGCTGCCTTCTTAAGCCTGGCACCAACATGGCGTTTGTTCATCCTCTCCACACGGAGTTTGTCATATGCCTTGAATGACTTCAACTCGTCAGTAACCTTCACAAGCTCAACCGTAGGCTTCTCACGTGCAATTGGAAGGTAGGGGCCATGGAGTTGGGTGGCATTGGCAAGCTCCTCTGCAGGAGAATCGCCCACCTGTAACAAAATTTACACATGCAGATAAGATACCACACACAGAAAAATCAACTTTCTTGAAACTAATCTTCATCAACCACTTAACATCACCTTGAACTGCTTAGCACGTCTTGGGAAGACCACTAATTTGGCCTTGTATGTCTTCAGACGCTGCACATTAGCTTGAAGTCCCTCAAGGGAACGATTCTTCCTGCGATGGTCAACTGCGATTCCAATGGTTGGTGCGAGCTTCTTTGGAATGCCAGCAGACTGGTAAGCAATCAACGTAAACAGCTTGTTAAAATTATCGTAAAAAAAGTGTCTCAAAATCTTTAGCAAAATCAAACAAACCAAAGTTGAATTACGGATACCAATTTTAAGACCATATTTATAGCATGCATTCTTGAATAAACCAACGAAACTGGAAATGTTTAAAAAGTGAAAACACTCAGTAATAATTCTAAGAAGTATTTAACTTCTTCTAAGAAGTATTTAACTTCAAAAAACTAATGTAAGAAAAATGATCTCCACACACCTTCTCCTCCTCCTACACACGCCTATCAATTTCTAGCTGCTGGATTGAATAACCCAAGGAAAATCAATGGACAGAAATGAGCAGGGGTGCATAGAACGATAAAAAACGTGTGTAAATCATTTTCCCTAATGTAGTACAATCCAGATATGTTCAAACTTCCGGTTTTTCTTAATCGACAATGGGAAGATACATGAAAACAAAACGAAGCAGTTCCCAATAAAACATAACACCATAAGCAACATATCAGCAACCCTTAAGAAACAACACTAATTCCGAAAAAGTTATAACATTGTCGTAAATCGACCCAACTGACCTTCAACTCTTCCAGAGTAAATCCCCTGCCAGCCCTCACTTTCATGTTGTACTTCAACGTCTGTCCATGAACAATGGGACGGAGTGGGCCGGTGGTCGGCCGAGGGAAGATTTTCACAGCCTTCTTCTGCCGAGCTGTGGACATTCCCAAACACTCGGAGTCGTATTACAAATTACACCTCACAAATCTCAGTAAACTCTACTTGAAAGAAATATAGTGTCACTGACCAGTTCTTCTGCGGGTCTTCCTGGCAGGCTGGTTAAACCAGGTCTTGACATAGTTCTGCCAATGCTTCCTGAAGTGAGAGCTCGGGATAACGTTGTTGTGCTTCACCATGGCTTACCTATATCGCAATCGATACAAAACCAGAATCAAGGAAAATACACAGGATTGCAGGAACGATAAACCCTAGAGATCTAAGCATTTGCAGATTAAAACACTTGGATCTTCGTTTGGAGATTTCTACAGAGAGATAGATAGGGAAAGAGAAATGAAAGGGAGAACCTGATGAAATCGCCGGATGTTCTTCTTTCTCGCTCTCCCGCGGCAGTAGGTAGGGATGGCGTGCTAGGGTTTTAGGATTTTATAAAGACGGCATCGAGTCTTTTCGGGTCATGGGCCAGGCTTCGATTCTCATGACAGTTTAAATTGGCTGTTGATCAAGGCCCATGAAGTCCTAATACATATAGATGGTCCAAAACATATACCACTTTTGTTACCCTACACGTGATTATGACTTTGGATTGCCAAAAACTATTATAGATTAAGACATGTACGACGATTAACCAAGATCACATGGATTATTTAATCTCTACTAATTAATAAAATCCTCTTTGTCAACTAAAAGTGGGTGAAATGACAAATTAGTCTTCTATCACACAAAAAAAATGATGGGCAATAATGTAATTTCATAGGTCCAAATTTTACTTTTTTTATTGAAGCTAGGTGATGTTAAAATACCTCCAATATTAAAAATAAAAACCTCCCACTCCCCCCCCACATTCTCTCTCTCTAATCAAATGCTAGTATGATTAAAAAGAATTCAACGTTTCGCTAAACATGTATGTTAATACAATTGTTTATGCTTACATCACTCGCTATGCTTCAACACACATGCGAACCTATTGGGTAGACCTGTAAACAGGTCGGGTTTATCGGATTTGGATCGGGTTCAATTCGACCCGTTAAGCTAACGGGTCACCCAAACCCAATCCGTTAACCTAATAAGTCACCCGTTTCACCCATTAACATTTTTTTTTTGCATAGAGTTTATTTTTTGTTGTTAAGACTTTACTGAAATTACTCAAATATCCTCAACTAACGGGTTGACCCAAAGTGACCCGTTATTTAACGGGTTGTTAACGGATTCATCCGTTAGTGACTCGACCCATTAAGCATCCATCCAAATACTAATATTAGCGAATCAGATCGGGTTAACGGGTTGGGTTCAAAATGCCAGGTCTACTATTGGGTTCTTATTGGAAAAAGAAAAATACATGGGCCGAGCATGGGCCCAGATGTGAACCTAAAAAAGGAGCCTAGTTGAGTCTGCAAGGGCTGACTTCTTTAGGTTGGGTCAAGTTTTCATTCTCTTCTTCATTTTTTATTTTTATTTGTATTTTTATTTGTATTTGTATTTGTATTTTTATTGGAGGCAGAGTTATAGGTTTGCGCGGTCCTCACTGCTCACCGTCACTACGCAAATAAGCTGCAAATTCGCCGCCCGAAACCGCGCCTTCCCTTCTTCACACATACGACATGGCGCAGACGAAGCGAAAATCCATAGACGGCGGCGGCGGAGACAAGGCAAAGGGAAAGAGAGGCAAGCCCGGCGGCAAGAAGCAGAAGAAAGGCGCCGACGCAAGAGAGAGAAAAGGCCCTCGTTTGCCCAACGTTCTCCGAAAGGAGGTCGAACGCTTAAACCCTATCGAAGATGAAGATATTGATTCCGATGAGGCGGAGGTTTATGGCCGGGACTTTTACGAGTACGAAGAGGAGCTGCCGGAGGAGGAGAAAAGGAAGAACCGCCGGTTCGACCCGGTCGAGAACCTCGAGTATCAGCTTCCTGATGAATTTGAGGTTCGCTACTATCGGATTACAATGTCTCTTTTCGTGTATGTTTTTGTAATATTCTGCTTTGTAGTGATTGTTCTTAATTTGCATAGTAGCATGAATTTGTGCTATTTATTCTTGAATTTCTGTTATCAATACTAACCGTATTTATCGTAGGACGAAATGTGTTCTTCAACGACGAGGATATATCTTACTTTGCAGAGCTTGTTCTTATGTTATATAATAGCATGAATTTGA
Source organism: Malus fusca (assembly GCA_035220775.1). Classification (NCBI taxonomy): domain Eukaryota; kingdom Viridiplantae; phylum Streptophyta; class Magnoliopsida; order Rosales; family Rosaceae; genus Malus; species Malus fusca. The sequence continues at coordinate 40,779,840 of CM069069.1, forward strand.
GCTCGGTTTTCTTGAATTTCTGTCATTGATACTATCTGTATTGATTGTAGGATGAAAATGTGTCATCTGAGGATGATGACAATGACATGGGGGAGGCTGGAGAGGGTGGGGGTGAAGATGAGGAGGGTGATGATGATGATGATGATGATGACGATGGAAGGCAAGGAATCACACGAATCCCGGCTTTTGAAGGTAAGACAATGCTTATACTTTAGAGCCAAATTTACTCTGTGCTTATCTTTAGAACTAAATTGATGCAATTTCGAAGATGGGATTTGTTTAAAATCACTGATTATGCGTTCAGAGTTAACTGTCCATGACTTGAGGATATTCGTTAGTGACTTGGTTGCCTGTGAATATAATGTCTTTGTCAGGGAAGAAGAAGAGGAATACCAATGTTGTTGTATCAGAGGCATATCCCGAGTCTGAGTATAACCCTACTCGTGATACTTTGGATGGTGAAGGGCCTGTTAGCATTGAAGACCTTCTGAACCCTCTCCATGGAAAATCTGGTTATAGCAAACTGAGAAAGAGAATACATCATCTTGAAAAGAAATCCGTTCCTACTCCAGCTCCACTTCCAAAAGCAGATCAAGAGAAATTGGAGAGGATGGCAGCATATGAAAAATCAACGGAAGAACTGCGAAAGTGGGAACCAATCATTAAGAGGAACAGGGAGGCGCCTACCATATATTTTGATGATGATATGGATTTGCGATCTTCAACGACATCTGATTTCAAACCTAGAACTGAATTTGAGAAGAAAATTGCTTCATTAGTTTATGATGACCAGGTTAAAGATGCTCACCTAAAAGACGGTTCAAGGCTTCTTGAATTAAATAAGGTATATATCTCACAGGCTAGTACACTTATTGAATTATTGTCTTATAAGATAATTTTCAGAAACTTAGTGTCACCTATTTATTGATTTCACAGTTGCTAATTCATCTGGCATCTGTCGACGTGACACTAAAAGTTCTATGAGATGATTGAAATGAGATTGTGATAGTTGATAAACTACTTTATCCTTTTCTTGTTCTTGTTTGCTTCCCAGGTATCCGCTGAAGATGAAAGAGACCGCCATAATCGAATGGCCAAAATGCGCAGCCTTCTCTTCCGTCATGAAATGAAGTCAAAACACATAAAAAAGATCAAATCCAAAACTTATCATCGTTTGTTGAAGAAAGATAGATTGAAAGCAACATCTGCACAAAGTCAAATGGATCCAGACGCTGCTAAAGAACTTGCAATGAAGCAAGAGTATGAACGAGCAAAGGTGATTGCTTTTTCCCAGTGTATAGGTTGTAGATTATTTGTATTGTTTGTTTAATGAATTACTTCCTCGAGAAACATTCTTGATTATAGAAGCAACAAGACATGGTTAACTTTTTGGCCCTTGTCAACTTGATCCAGGAAAGAATGACTTTGAGGCACAAAGGTAGCTCCAAGTGGACAAAGCGCATCAAAGAGCGTGGTATAGATGTCCAAGATGAAGGTACTCGGGCTGCTATAGCTGAACAGCAGCACCTGCATGCTCAGCTGACAAGAAAAATGAATTCTATGAAAGACAGTAGTAGCAGCAGCAGTGATGACAGTAGTGACGAGGATGATATAGATGTATATTCACCTGGTTCAGAACATGCTAGGGCAGCAAAGCTGTTAGAAAAAGCAAAGGAGAAGACACGTAATGTGCTAATAGATGATGATGAAGTGCCTAACTCAGGAGTGCTTTCGTTACCTTTCATGGTAAAGCTTTGGTTTTTCTTGCTAGTTTCGAAATATTAAAAGATCTAGTAGCAATGTACAACTACCACAGAACAAAGGGGCTGTTAGTCAGTTGCTTTTATATGTGTAAGTTAAATTTTCTTCCTGGTTTGTTTTGGCATAGGTGCGTGGATTGAAAAAAAAGAATGAGGCAGCTGCTGAAGAAGCTAAACTTGCTCTTCAAGAGTATGAATCATGGTCAAACCCGTTGGAGGATTCAAGTGGGGCAGATAATCTGAAAGTGGGCCCTCCAAGTGGTAGAATGGTCTTCAATGGATCTAAAAATAAGGCTCCAGAATCAAGTAATAAGACCAAAGCAGACAATAAAATGAGATCAGATAATTATTATGCTAATAGTGATAGTGAAGATGACTTGGAGCCCGAAGAAAATGTTGATGTCGAGAAAGACAGAAGTAGTGATTTGTACAAGGATGTCAACATTAGTGCTGCGCTACTTCATGAAGATTCTCAAAATCACAACGATTCTCTTTTCAAGGTAAAGAGGTTTCTAAATTTTTCCTGTACTTCTTGAACACCTCTCTTTTGATCCATGAGCATGAAATTTTCTATTTCGTGGTGTTACAGAACTTTGGTGATATTGTTCAAGCCCCAGGTCTGAAGACAACACATGAGGTTTCTATTTTTGCTTCAGGCTCGTGGAAAAAGGTTAGTTTTTGTCTTTCATTGATGAATATGCCCGTCCCCCGCTCTTTTTAGTAATTACCAGTATTTGTGTGATGTGTGCAGATAAAAAGTGGCAATAGTGTGGATGCAAATGGTAAAAAGTCTACTCGTCCCCCGAAATCAGTTGAGTGGAATCAAAATTTGCAAGTATGATTTCTTTACATAGAAAATTTGGATTTTCTACATTTATGGTTGATTGCCCTGCTTAACTCTTTAAACATGTTTCCATTACAGGAACGTGTGGAGGATTTGGATGAGGATAGTGATGCAGATAGTGAGGGGCAGATGGTAGATGGATTTCTTACTTCAGATCCAAAAGATGAATACCGCCTTCCTTCTCAAGCTGAGCTAATTCGTCAAGCCTTTGCAGCGGATGATGTAGAGGATGAATTTGAGAAGGAGAAACAGGAAGTTCTGAATGAGGAAAACCCTGAACCCGAAAAGCCTACTTTACTCCCTGGCTGGGGTCAGTGGACTCATGTACAGAAAAAGAAAGGCTTACCTTCTTGGATGCAAAAAGAACACGAAGATGCCAAGAAGAAGAGAGAAGAAACCCTTAAAAAGAGGAAGGATGCACATCTTAAACGTGTTATTATCTCGGAAAAGTTGGATAAAAAGGTTAGGCGTTTTTCCTAGTAGCATTCACTTTTCATTAAATTGGTGATATCCCATACAAATTAATGTTTGAATTCACATGGAAACATTGAATGGTAGGAATTAGTAGACAGAGCAGTGGTTAATGGTCAAGTGTCTGGGATTCTGCTTGTATTTGGTGCTTAACTGGTCTATTGTATTTGAATTTGACAGGCGGAGAAACTTTTTACAAAAACATTACCTTACCCTTTCACATCCAAAGAAGTTTTTGAACAGAGCATTCGCATGCCCCTGGGTCCTGAATTCAACCCTGCAAGTGCTGTTGGAGCTCTTAATCGGCCTGAAGTAAGTGCCTTGTTACAATTCTACTGGAGATTGACTATTATTGTAGTGAATATATTACTCTTTTACATCCATTACTATGTCATACGGATATGCTTGAGTTTGCATCCATTGATGAATTCTGCAATACCACATTTGATCCGTCTTTTGTTTCACTAAGCCGGATGTTGGATGCTATGGCGCTTCTCATTCCTCACCTTAAATGCAATTGTGTGCAGGTGATGAAGAGACCCGGTGTAATTATAAGACCGCTCGAGTTTGAGGAGGTGAATCCTCAAGGAAAAGTAGAGGATCACAAACAGAGTGGAAAGAAACAGAAAAAGAGGAATAAGAGTAACAAGAGTAAAAGCGGTAGTGACAAAATTGTGACAAAGGTGAAGACTAAGCTCAAAAGTTGATTAATGCAAAACTATTTTCGGGTCTTTTTTTTTCCAGTTCCATTCTTTCCATGGCGTAAGCGCCATCAATTTTCTACGTTTTGGAAGATGAAAGAGTGAGAAGAGAAGACAGATCGAGCGGGGATACTTAATCTATAGGTGCTGGTTGAATTTCAATTGCCATAATTTTTGTATCTTTTATTTTTTTTCTCTTCTCCTGTGTTGGATGCAGTAGTTTGGTAGAAATTGTATCAGCTATATATTAAAGCTATTTAACTTGTTAGGAAAACCTAATTTGAATTTTACTGCTGTAGTATACATGCTGTGTTATTGTATTTGTGTTTTCATTTTTCATAAGTTCTTGGAACTAAATTTACTGAAGAGGATGTCTTTTTACCATTGTCTTTTTCCTTCTTATTTTAACTAACTTGTTCTTGTTTAAGTTAAAACACGTTTTTAGGGCGTTTGGAAGTGTTGTTAAATTGACTGAAAGCGTTTATTAGAGAAAAGCTTCAGTAGGAAGCACTTCAAGTACTTTTTCAGATGCACTTGTGTTTTTACAAATGATTAGTTTCAAAAAAAACGTTCTTATCACAAGAACTTTCAGTCATTTTAAGAACACTTTCAAATGAGCCATTTGCCATCGTAGCTTGCTAACCCTGTTGGAGCGGGGTGCCCTACTGACTCAGGTGTTGCCATCGTAGCTTTCAAATGAGCCATTTGCCATCGTAGCTTGCTAACCCTGTTGGCATGAACACTTTCAAATGAGCTCATGATTCATTTGCCATCGTAGTTTCCTAAGCATTCTCGTTATTCCTCTTTCTAACAGGCAACAGCAAGAGGCATGCTGAATGTCGTCAGACCACGGCCTACACTTTGTGTTTTGAACCAACAGTAGCATCTTTTCTACTCAGCCTGCTTCAAAGGTGCCTCCTGCTAGTTTCTGCAGTATGCCATGTGTGCGCTGGAAGATTCATCTTTTCCTCTTAAGTTCAAGAGAGATTTTCACGCGGCAGCTTTCTGAGGTCCGACCATGCTCGTTGACTTGTGAGTGAGAGACCCATGAACGTCAGTTAACGATTCTGGTAAGGTCCGAGGGTCGGTTTCTTTGTGTCAATGTGTGTTCCAACTTCTCGACCCAAATGGCAAATGGCAATTAGGTTGGTAATTTTGATTGGTGGCTTGGAATCCATGGCTCTTAGCAGCTTGCAGTTAAGATTCAGAGTCCAAAGTCGAGTTTTGGTTGCATGCAGTTTTTTTTCAGTTTTCAGTTGTATACTTCAGAATCGTTGTATATAAATGTGTGAACAACTTGTAGGATAATGAATTTATCGTGTTGTAAACAAGTTTGTAACCAGTTCAGTTTGTGTATATTCCCCGAATGTCTTTTGTAGACGGAATTAAGGAATCAAGTCCAGCTTCCGTTGAGTACGTTATGTATAAGACTTCGTTGTACGCGTGTAACGAATAAAACAAGTTTATTAACATAAAAAAATTATACAAGGCAAGGGAAAGATCAACCAAAATTTGAGTACAAATTAGTTACAATGTGGCGTGGTTAAAAGCAAGACCGTAAAATAAGAAGCAAAATCTGTCATCTCAGGCCTGTAGCCTAAATACCTAGTTGTATTCGAGCTCTTCGAAACCTTCCTCGTCCCCTTCTTCCTCGGTTCTCAGGAATTCCTTCCTCCCAAGTTTCATCTGTCAACAATAAAAGTTCAGCGTCTGACAGACAAATGGTACAGATTCTAATTAGTAACTTTTGAGGAAATGCAGGGAAAAAACATACAAAGTCCGAATATGAAGGGAGGACGAATTGAGTATATTCTTATGAAGGGTGGACATGTTACCTGATCATCAGAAAACCGCAGTTGTTCTGCAGAAAATAGTATATTCTTATACCTTCCCGGTGCTAATTCCTTGCCTAAACTCCTTGCAACTTCATCAAAACAAATCATGTCCACCCGAAAGCCATTGTTCATGAATAGTTTCTCCAACCATGTCCTTGCACTAGTCTGTCGATGAGAAAAGGAAACAGGTGATGTCTTTCTTTATTGACAGAGACGCAATTGTGATATTGAGTCGCACTTGATACAAGCAAACTGACCTTGGTCCCTATTTCAGTTTCTGCCAACCAAGCAGGTAATTCTCCCAAGAAAAAACATCCCTTCATCGCCAAACCACTTACAGTGAGCAAAATATCTTCAAAACTTGCTAATGTCATCAAAGGCAGCCCCTGCAATTACACAGCAACATGATTTTCCTACTTACTAAAGCACTAACCATTATAGCTACACACGAGAATATAACTAACGAATGATTAGCGGAAAGATACCTGCATGGCCCAAATGCTAGGTTGATTGCCGTTAAACCCTTTAGCACGCAGACTTTTCTGTATGTCGGAGGATTCCAAAGGAACATGAAGGGATAAGCAGCTTCTAGGAATCTTAGCCCCAACACCTGAGGGATTAAAGATAGCATGATAAGAACTTTCTGCATTGCCTACTTCATAAAAACAAGCTGATAATGCATAATAAAAAAAATCCCGAAAAGTTTGAACTTTCTGAGGATTTAGAATGACACAAAATCTGTATTAACAAAATAATCGATTCCCACGATATGAGAGTAAATTTTCAAGATGTGCAAAAACGAAAGAACTTGGGATAATGTCACAACAAAAATTCCCTACTTCAACTAGGTTGCAAATCTTTAACTACTCTTAATAACGAATAGTTCATATTGTAAGTTTACAATCACCTTGAAGCTTCTCAGCTGCTCTTTTGAACACCCGTTCCGGAGAAACATTGAATATAATGGTTGAACTTGGCCAACTAAGCCTATATGGGCGGGTATCCATTCCATCGGTTAGCAAAACAACCTGCACTCCCAAGAAGAATACATTGAAACAAAGGAGTGATAAAGAACAAGTCCATGAAGTTTAACCTATCTCCACATCAACAAAAAAAAGACACTCAAGGAGCCCTTCCTCCTTTCTACAAGATGCATTTCGATTTTCGACACATGCGCAGAAATAACTCATCAAAAACACAAACGTGGAATTGTGATTGGAAGGCATTGTGAGGTAGGAATTGCTACTTCAAGAAAAGGCTTAACTACCTGCTTTAATCTATCGATATGGTTTAGATGCATTTCGACACATATGCAGAAATAGATCATCAAAAAACACAAACGTCGAATTGTGATTGGCAGGCATTGTCAGGTAGGAATTGCTACTTCAAGAAAAAGACTAACTACCTGCTTTAATCCATCGATATGGTTTACTGTTCGAAGCAACTTATCGTCCATGAATTTAGTAGCAACGCAATAATGATGTGAGCATTGCATCATGTCCATCTGAGCATTAGGAGGAACAAAGCAACCAGCATACGGATCAACAAACAGAGGCTCTGCACACGAAATTATTAACCAAAAACTTATAAATTTGACAAATTTAAATAAAAATTTCATCTTTCGAAATTCTGCGCGTCACTGAAACTCCACAACACGAATCATCCAACTGTTTGACGAAATGACCCAATGAAAAAACAAAATGGCAAATACGAAATTCTTTAGGATACGGGTTTACTTGGTCGATGGGTCTCGCGGAAACGAAGAGAAGCCGAATCAATGGCAGATTGAAGTAATGGGTCGTTTTCCCCGACGATTTTGGCTCGCAACTTCAACCCGCCATTTCTATCCCCCCTTCTTGAAGTGGTGTAGAGGACTGGTCGGCGCAAGATAGCAGTAGCCGGGGCATGTGCAACGCCCGCTAAACAGTCCATACAATTCAGATTAGTCTTCAGCAGCAACGCCCTACGAAGTACGAAAGAATGGCAGCGATCATCGACCGAACGATGATCAGCCTCTTAGTCTGCGCATGGAGCGCGATGCGCGCCAACGACCAGACCTTCAGTCAGCAAATCCCAAAACGACACGGCGTTTAACTGCCTTGAACGATTTTTGGGATAATTATGGCGTGTTTACGTAAACGTAATGAAAATAGAAAAAACTAATTAAAATGGTTTGAAAATTTTGAATTTTAATGAAAATGATAAAATAAAGGATAAAGTGAATAGTACCAGGATTGATTTTTTAATGGAAAATTATGGTTTTTCGTTAAAGTGAACAGTACCGGAAACTTTTCGTTAAAGTTTCCAAGAAAATATGAAGAATTAAATTAATAAGGAGTTAGAATGAGGAGAAGTTAGAATTACATTCTTGCTGAAGCTGTTTACTTAAATGTTCTGGAATCGGAATAGAAATGACACTAATTACATAAACTATTTACTAATTCAGTAGAATCGGAATATAAATCAGTATGATTACTAAAATGTCCTTGTCCCAAATCAAATATTTTATATACTTTTTTTAATAAAATTTGATATAATATATAATAGTAAGAAGGCTAAATAGTCAAAATGATTCCTGAAATTTGCATAACTCATCACTTTGGTCCCTGAGATTCCAAATCAATAAAAGTGGTCCCTGAGATTGTCCATCATCCATCAATTTGGTCATTCTGTTAAAAACTCCGTTAAGTGTTCCGGAGCTCTTGGCTTGAAGTTTGGGCAATTTTCAAAGCTTAACTCAATCGTTTCTTAACCAAATTCGACCCATAATATATAAAAATGAAGATAGGAAAGTGTAAAATAAGATTATACCTATTTGGAAGCCCAATGGTTACCGGAGATGGCCAGAAAATAACCTCAAAGTTGACTGATTCGAGAGAAAACTTGAAAACTTACCAGAAACTGGGTAAACTTTAAACGTTCAAAACTTCTTCAATACTCAGCGAAATCAAGCAATTCAAAAATGAAAATCATACTTCTCGATGAGATGAAGAGAATGGTATCTTTTTTTACGGCTAACTCGCCTTGGTTTGACTGGAAAATGGCTCGAAAGTGGCTGTCTTGGTCTAGAGTTAGCCACTTTCGAGCTGTTTTCTGGCCAAACCACGGCGATCTAGCCGTAGAAAAATGTACCATTCTCTTCGTCTCGTTGAGAAGTATGATTTTCATTTTTGAATCACTTGATTTCGTTTAGTATTGAAGAAGTTATGAACGTTTAAAGTTTACCCAATTTCCGGCGAGTTTTCCAATTTTCCCTCGGACCAGTCAACTTTGAGGCTATTTTCTGGCCATCTCCGGCAACCATTGGGCTTCCAAATAGGTATAATCTTATTCTACACTTTCCTATCTTCATTTTGATATATTATGGGATGAATTTGGTTAAGAAACGATTGAGTTACGAAGCTTTGAAAATTGCCCAAACTTCCGGCCAAGAGCTCCGGGACATTTAACGGAGTTTTTAACGGAATGACCAAAATGATGGATGGTGGACAATTTCAGGGACCACTTTTATTGATTTGGAATCTCAGGGACCAAAGTGATGAGTTATGCAAATCTCAGGGACCATTTTGGCTATTTAGCCTAGTAAGAAATGACAATCTATGGTTAATGGGTTTATAAAGGATAGTCTTAGAAATTAAAAAAAAAAAAGTGATGGTATAAAGGGAACAAAACTGTCATTCCGACCAAGCAATCAAGAATCCAAATACCATGTTAATCTAAGGAATCCAAATCCTCCAAAATTTTGTGTGGGTCCTACCTTTTCTTTTACTCCCCAAGTTTAGTAAACAAAGGTATTCCGTAATAAGAATTCAATTTCATGTTTTGATTCTCAGGGCGGGCCCTAAAGGGGTGCATGTGGTGTCACCGCACAGGGCCTAGGGGATGGGTTCGAAACTCGTCTCCATCACTTTTTTAGTTTATTTTTATTAAATGCATAAGCTTCCACAAAATAATATAAAAATTTCACACAATAACAAGAAAATTCGAACCTTGACCCTCTAAATAGTTACGGAAAAACAATACACCACATTTCCACTTGTTGATGTATTAAATTTGTTTGTGCTATTAGAATTTATAAAAGCTCAATTGAAAACTAAAATTATTTTTTTAACAAAAAAGTTTAAAAAAAAAATCTAGGACTTTTTAGGGTCTTCAATTCACTTTCACACAGGGCCCTGAAATCTCAGGGCCGACCCTGTTGATTCTAATTACGGTTACGTAAACGCGCTCTTAGAGTATTGGTCCTTCAAATTTGGCCGAATTGAATCTTTGGTCTTTTAAATTGAAAGTTTGTAAGAATTGATTTTTGAACTTATCAACACAAGAAGTTATGATCTTTTTTATAATTCCGTTAGAACTTTCATCGCTTATTGTTTCTTTGAAACCTCTTATTGTTGAGCCCAAAATAATGTATGGGTGTGAGTGAGTTATTAGGATACCTAAAATGTCAATTCATAAATTAATATTAAAGGGACATATGCACCTAACACTTTGAACCCAAAAAAAAAAGAAAAAAAAAAAAAAAAAAGATGCACCTAACACTTTGGGACTCTTGATCCAAAATCCAAAATCTTGTGTGGATCGATCAATGAATCCATTTTTTCACTCTATAAACATAGATTAAGTACGAACATTTACAAACAACTCAACAAACGGTGAATCAGTTTAACTAAATTGTATATAACAGCCTTTGAAGTGGTGATAAACTTTTCAAAATACTAAATTCAATGAGCTACGATAATGCTGTTTTTATAAATAATCCAATTGAGTATATATTTGTATAGTTGAACGTTAAGTTAGTGTAGATCGATTTTTTTGACTCTACAAACACATAATAAGAGCGAATACTTATAAAATGACTTGACATATGGACAACGGTATGTAAAACACGAGTTTTTAAATGTAATTTTCAGCAAACGAAACATAAGTTTATGAATATATGTTTCTTATCATAGCTGAATCCTAAATAAAAAAGTAGAAACCTACACAAGAATGATAAATCTAAAAACCCCTCTCCAACTAGAGATTTTTCAATATGATCGGCACACGAGGTGGTATATTACGTGTCACTGTACAAATGGTCGGATATGTGTGTTAAAAAGTTAATAAATTAAAAAATAAAATTTATCACCACTTACATAAAAACATGTGGTGTACCATTTGTGTTCCCGTCACAATAAAAAATGGGGTGTGCTATCCACACACCCCAAATTACTTCTCACACACCCTTATTAATTTATGTCTGTTGATTTTCTTCAATTCATCTGATCCGATAGCCGAAAATTAGAAGGGTGTGTGAGAAATAAAATGGGGTGTGTGGATATCACACCCGTAAAAAATTTCTCCTCTCCAACCATTGATGGCTGCTTGAGGTTGAAAAGTTAGAGAGATTTTTCAGTGTAATAGGTACACAGAATGGTACATTACGTGTTACTATATAAATGGTGAGATATATACGTTAAAAAGTTAATAACTTAAAAAATTAAAATTTTTAACTACTTATATAAAAACACATAGTATATTCCGTGTTTCGATCAGAATGAAAAATTTATGGAAAAGTTAGTACGAATATTACAAAATGTTAGGTGAAGGCGAATGCGAACCATGAATTTGATGTAACTTTTGACCAAATCGTCTTTAAAAATCACACAATGAACAAACACACAATCGGACAAATCTAGAGAGAGAGAAAGAGAAGAGTGACTGAGAGACTGAGAGGAGTCTGAGAAAGCAAACCAGAGGCAGCCATTAGCTTATCTTCTACCTCCTTCAACCTCCAGCTCTCAATCTCTCCATCAAAACCCTTGAAAAAATGGACACCAATCGCCAAATCCCAGAAAACCCAGAATCCAAATCGCCTGAGGAACAAAACCCACTTGCCATTGTGCCTTCCGCCGCCGGGCTTCCTCCCTTCGCCACCGCCTCGCTCTCACTTTCTCTCTCTACAATTCTCCCCACCCACTTCTTCCAACAACCCAAGGTTTCCACCTTGTTTTCTTCCCAGCCCACCAAGGTCAAGGTCCCCACGCAGGCCTCGTCCCTGGCCCACCTCTCTCTCTCCACCACCGCCAATGTAACTCCGCCCAAGCTCTCCTTCAAGTCCACCATTGCCGCCAACCCCCTGCAGAGCCCTCTCTCTCTGGGTCCGCGCCGCCCCCTCGACCCCTCCAATGGGGCCGCAATCCGTCGAGCTTCCATCGTCTGGTTCCGAAACGATTTACGCGTCCACGACAACGAGTGCCTCAACTCGGCCAACAACGAGTCCGTATCGGTCTTGCCCGTCTACTGCTTCGATCCGAGGGACTACGGAAAATCCTCTTCTGGGTTCGATAAGACCGGCCCGTACCGGGCGACGTTCTTGGTCGAATCGGTGGCGGACCTCCGGAAGAATCTCCAGGCGAGAGGGTCCGATCTGGTAGTCAGAATCGGGAAGCCCGAGACTGTTTTGGTGGAGCTGGCGAAGGCTATAGGCGCCGACGCCATTTATGCGCACAGAGAGGTTTCGCGCGACGAAGTTAAGGAGGAGGAGAAGATCGAGGCGGCAATGAAGGAGGAGAATGTGGAGGTTAAGTACTTTTGGGGAAGCACTCTGTACCACGCGGAGGATTTGCCGTTTAAGTTGGAGGATATGCCGACGAAATACGGCGATTTCAGAGAGAAGGTGAAGGGATTGGAGGTGAGGAAGACGATTGAAGCTTTGGATCAGATGAAGGGTCTGCCTTCTCGCGGCGACGTGGAGCCCGGTGATGTTCCAACATTGTTGGATTTGGGGCTTAATCCGCCTGCTACTACGTCTCAGGTATGTGTATTCGGTTTCGGATCTTTTGTATGAATTTATGTTTAAGTTCATCATTTAGTTTTCGTGAAATGTGATTAGAGATGGTTGTGTTTGACAATTTATGATGTCAGAGATTGTGAACTGAGTAGAAATGAGCAATCTTTCGCAGCGGGACAGTGGAAATGATGAACAAGTTTGGTATGAAAAGATTGAGCCTGAGTTGTATCTAGCAAACGGTTGAACGAGGGATTGATTGAGAAATGAGTGTGAAAAGAGTAGTATCGAACAAACCTGTCATAGTTCGATAATGCTCCTCCTTTTCGAACAAATCTGTCGTAGTTTTAACTTTTAAGTATGAGTTTGAGATTTTTAGTTTAGAATCCTTAGATATGATTATGTTTTAAGAGTGTACGATGTCGAGGTTGCAAGTTAATTAGAAATGAGCAATCCTTCGCAGCAGGACAATGGTAGTGATGAACAATTTTATGGAACTATAAAGCCTTTCGTGGGATCTTAGTATGGAAAGATTAAGCTAGAATTATTTCTAGCAATCGTTGCACAAGGGAACGAATAAAAAAAGAAAATTTTCGGTTTTAGGCTTGAAAAGAGTAGTATCGATCAAATTTGTCAAAAACTTATCTTTTTCGGCTCTTGCTTCTTCTGTAAATTTGTATAGCTTGAGCCTTGAACGGTTGTGAATGGGACAGTTGTAACTGTTTTTAGCTAGCAGTTCGATCTTTCTCCATTGCTTGTCAGATCAAAATGGTTTCAAAGAACAAACATATCGCCATTTATTGGAAACTTTTAGTTTCGGATTTCATTATTTCTAATAGAGTTATTTGACATGTCCCTAAAGAAAGTGACAATATTTTCATCCATTGTCTTGTAGGATGGAAGGCCAGCTGCCATTGCTTCCATGTTGGGAGGGGAGACTGAAGCCCTAGAAAGGCTCAAAAAGTATGCTGCTGAGTGCCAAGCACAGCCACCCAAGGCGAGCAAAGATGGAAAGCATGATAGCATCTATGGTGCCAACTTTTCGTGCAAAGTCTCTCCATGGTTGGTCTTGGGATGCCTCTCTCCTCGCAGTATGTTTGATGAGCTAAAGAAAACTGCTAGCAGGTGTGCAAATGCCTCTCTTTTGAATGATGTTATAGTTTCCAAAATTTATATTCGATATCTACTCTACTCACTACTAAATGAAATTTTACGATTGATAGAACTATTTCTGCTTCCTCAAACCGCAATGATGACGGTGGCAGCGGAATGAACTGGTTGATGTTTGAGTTACTTTGGAGGGATTTCTTCAGGTAAAATAGACAGACCATGAAAGCTCAAATCACATGAAAACTATCATTTCATCTTGTCTTCCATATCTTCAAATCTACTGTCACCTGATTGGCTCTTACACATTCTGTACTAAATTTTTGCACGACTGGCCAATGCAGATTTGTCACTTGCAGTTCCACAAAGAAACAGCTAAACGCTGCTCCAGCCACCGCATGTACGGGTGCCCTTGCTTAAGAAGAACTTAAAATTGGACGACGAAATGGTGAGATATGGTGTATTTTCATCTCGTCGTAAGTTTCCAAGATGTAGCAGATTAGCAGTTAGATGTTGTAATAGGGTTCGTGTGAAAGAGTTATTCCTTGTTGAAACTTTGTTTTCATTACCAAATAAGATGGTTGAGAATGTGAAGATTTGCCTCCCTCATTCTTCATATGTTGTCTTGGGAATAACAGATATCATCTACTTGTGCTTTTGTACTCATCGACCAATGTCTGTCGGCAACTGTAAAACTCAAAGCCTCGTTCGATAATTATTTCGTTTTTAGTTATTGATTTTTTTACTCTTGTGCTTGAGATATGAGGAAAGTTTATGAGGAAAATGGAGGGATGATGAAGGGTGATGCAGTAGGGGAAGAATATAAACAGGAAATTAGTTAATAACCAGATAAGAAGAGATTCATAGAATTCAACAATTAGTCGAAAAGCGAAATCAATGGTATGTATGAAATTCAAACGTGGGATTACTATGGAATAATTGGAAGATGAAATTGTATATGATGTGGGAAATTGTGTACTAGAAAATATGGAAGGGAGGTTTGATAAGAATCATATCTGGTGGAATGGACAGACAGGACAACTAGTAGTTATATAGAATCCGAATCCTCGCCGAATCTTTTGTGTGAGAATTTTGGCAATCCGTGAATCATGTTTATTCATCGTACATCGTACGGTTAAAAATTATTTTGAATTTTTTATTTAAAATTAAACACAAACAATACCTGACAAAACTGATCGCACAATGTACGACGAACAGACACGATTCACGGATCTCCAGGATTTTCGTAGAGAGAATCTCTTGGAGTTAGGATATCCATAATCCGTATAGATTGACATCTCAGGAGACGTCACCAAGACAGACTAGACATTTATCTTATCTTAATAGTATATAGTTGGCGGGTATACACATGATTTAAACCGGTTTTCATTTATCTTATCTTCATCACAATATACAGTCAGCAAGACTAGTTCATCATATGATTTTCTTTTTGTTCAAATCTTCTAATCACTTTTCTTCACCCTAATATGCTGATAAAGATACCACGACAATATATATATTTTGTGATAATATTTTGGAAGGCGAAGGTGGTCATAGATAGTTTTGCCTGGGCGATAGCCTACTTAAAATTCAAATAATAATATTTTGTAAAACAATCAGGCAAACATGTCAAAGCAATCAAATATTTGACTATTATTATTATTTCTCAAAGGGCTGGTTTGATATTAATGTGCTTTGAAAAAAAAACCGATTCTGCTATGCTGTGAGAATAAACTCATTTTTGTTGTTTCACATTTTCAGCTTTCTTTTCACTCAAAACTGTGAAAATAAGTTGTTTTTAAGTGTTTACCAAACATCTTTTTGAACTCGGTTTTTTTTATACCACTTTTTATAAAAGTATCTTAGTACCAAACCAGTACTAATTCACATGAAGTCAAAATAAATTAAAGGTGTTGCAAACTTGCTATCTCAGCACTATTTTTTACCTTCCACATACTCCTCATAATTTTCGTCCGTTTGATTAAATAAATTGAAGAGGATCAAATGATAAAAAATAAAAAAGATGTGCGTGGATAACATCACCCTAAACTAAAAAAAACTAAGTTGGAAACATAAAATTAGCATGACTTTTATAAGAACCCTGCCCAAAACGACATCATTTTGGGTTTGGGCTGCATTTTTTTTTTCAATTCAAACATCCATGTCGCCTAAACGCCTGAGGCTATAAAGCGTAGGCGTCTGAGCCAATGCAATTCTCAATTTTCTCACTGCAAAGAAATGACCGGACTTCAGTAAATACATGCCTCGTGTATAATTAAATAGGGATTGAGCGAGGACTGTCACTGACGAGGGAGCTTGCGAGCCGAGCCAAGCAGGAAGAAGAAGTCGATCATCAGCACTCTGTGTCGGGTCATCCATTGATCCTTCAGCTTTATCCTCACGGCTTTCTTCACCTCTTTATGTCCATTGCAGCACACTTTGTCACTTTACCAATAGTCTTTACAAGAGCATAGTCCTTCCCTGAAATGGTGAAACCGGTTGCAATCTCTGATCACGATTTCCCGACCAAACTCCTCAGAAATCATCTTCATGGCATCATGACAATCACGGCATATCCTCAGGTTTTTAACAATTCGAATTGGTGTGCCTGGACTTGTCTTCAAAAAGCAGAATGCAATTGCCAATTTTTCGCTATGGTATGCCAAAGCCAACTCCTTTCCTTCCTCATCTAGTTCAAGTAACGCCTCACTTGTATTTCCCACAAAGCCTTTCATTCTCAACCTATTCATAATCTCGTCAAGCATCATGTATATCTCTCGAGTTTCTGGATGCGAATCATCACACGCGAAAAACTCATGAAGAACACCTCCTACCTCAACCAAACTACAACCGGGGACTTTCTTGACCACTTTTACCTCCATGAGATCTCTCACACGCCTTACTTCACTCCATTTACCCATCTTTGCGTACACATTTGACAAAAGTACATATGCACCACTATTCGTGGGATCCAACTGAATTAGATTCTTCAGTGCAATCTCACTCATTTGGATGTCCCCATGCATCCTAGAGCCACTGAGCAGAGCCCCCCATACAAGTACATCAGGCTCCATTGGCATGGACTGCACCACCTTCAGTGCCTCTCGAACGAGACCAGCTTTTCCATACAGGTCAACAATACAACCAAAGTGCTGGATCAAAGGCTTAATACCAAACTCCTCATCCATCCTCCTAAAGTACTCCTTCCCTTCACTCACCAAACCTCCATGTACACAAGCACAAAGAACACCCACAAACGTCACAGCATTAGGCCTCACGCCGAGCTTTATCATTTCAGAAAATAATTCGAGGCATTCCGTAGCATGTCCATGCATGGCCAGTCCTGAAATCATTGAACTCCATGCCATCACATCCTTGTAAGGACCCATATTATCAAAAACAACTTTTGCTTTCTCAATACTTCCACATTTGGCATACATGTCCACCAACGCAGTTCCTAAGACAACATCAATTTGCATCCCCGATTTGTCAATATAAGCATGAACCCATTTTCCATGCTCAAGCGCACCCAACCGTCCGCAAGCCAATAGCACGCTCGACATGGTAAACTCATTAGGCCTCACGCCACCAGCATCCACCTTTTGCATCTCACGAAACAAGGCAAGTGCGTCCTTATAGGCACCACACACGACGTACCCCTTTATCATACAACTCCAAGAGATCACATTTCTCTCAGGCATTTTATCGAACACCTCTCTCGCATCACCAATCAATCCCGCTTTCGAATAGGCATTCATAATCGAATTCCAAGACGGTAAGTCCGGTTGCGTAATTTCATCAAACACTTGACGGGCAAGCGTCAAACTCCCACAGGACAAGTACATATGTATGAGAGAAGTGCGGACAAACGGGTCGTCAGTGAACCCGAAGAGAAAAACTTGGGCGTGGATTTGTTTTCCGGGCCGGATGTGAGGGAGGGAATGGCGGGACTGGAGGAGGAAAGGGAAGGTGCGGTCGTCGGGTTCGACTCCGTGTAAGCGCATGCGGAGGAAGACGGAGAGTGGGGAAGGATGGGATAGGACTGTGGATTGGACATGGGCTCGGATAAGGGTGTTCCAAACGAAGGATTCGGGGGTTGGATGGGAAAGATGGAGGGTTGGGTGCGTGGAGGATATCAGCTTTGTCTTTGTGCAGGCTCGCATTTCTGCCTCTGCATGGCGGGAAACAATTCAAATCAAACCGTTTTAGGGGTTGGCATTCCAGCAAAAGGATCCGGATCCTAGTGTCACGGGATGACTCTTTAAGCCTTCCGCCCGTGCGGCACTTAGACTTGAATACCTCGATGAACAAGCTAAGTAAGCCTTCGAAGCCTCGCTTCCCCGGATTGAATCACAAAGAAAGCTAAGATAGCTTGGAGAATGCTAAAATCACTTAGAAGATGGGAGAAAGGAAGCTTTGTATTGAAACTTAGGAGAACTTTACAATTGCTTACAATTCTTGGATGGGATGCATTCGTCTACTGAATGCCATCCAGACAACCCTCCCACAACCTAAGGCTCAAGTTGAGGGAGGATCATTGTTCGTCGACGTCAAGACTGGTGACAAGACGACGCGTGTGTTGGTGGACACAGGAGCAACCCATAACTTCATGACGTCGGAGGAAGCCACAAGGCTTGGCCTCCGAGTCACAAAGGAGCCTGGTAGCGTGAAGACGGTAAATTCCGCTGCCACCCCTATTGTTGGAGTTGCGCGCAATGTACAAGTAGACATTGGCGCATGGAAGGGAGAGATCGACTTCACTATAGTCAAGATGGACGACTATGGCGTAGTCATTGGGTTAGAGTTCATGGACAAGGTACGAGCCTTTCCCATTCCCTTCTATAATATCTTCTGTATCCTAGCCGACGGAAGACAACCTTGCCTGGTGCCATTGGAAAGGCAATCCAAGAATTGTAAGCAATTGTAAAGTTCTCCTAAGTTTCAATACAAAACTTCCTTTCTCCCATCTTCTAAGTGCTTTTAGCATTCTCCAAGCTATCTTAGCTTTCTTTGTGATTCAATCCGGGGAAGCGAGGCTTCGAAGGCGTACTTAGCTTGTTCATCGAGGTATTCAAGTCTAAGTGCCGCACGGGCGGAAGGCTTAAAGAGTCATCCCGTGACAGCTGGTATCAGAGCCAAGCTCGTGAATCACTTGAAGGAAAGTAAGATATGGCAAGTGGAGAGATGGTGTCCGGAGTCTCCGATATAAGGGAGCGTACTGCCGAGGTCCAAGACGTTGCCAAGAGCAAGCCAAAGTTAAAGGACTTGCAAGCATCGATGGAGACCATGGAAGAGCGACTCGAGAAGGTGGAACGAACCATACTCGAGTTCGATACTCGACTTGATGAGGACGTTGTCGACAAGGAGGAAATCCAAACCATGGTGGACGATGGTAAGGATGAACTGCGTGGCTTGGTGGAAGGGCTACGAGATGAGCTCCTTGGCGCTCTCAACACCATGGCAGACAAGATGCGGAGGGAAGTCCAGGTTCACCTTGACAACATGGAGGCAAGGTTTGTGGCGCTTCAAGAAGAGATAAAGGAGACAAGGGAACTTAAAGGAGATGTGGCGTTTTGTAAAGAAGCAGTCGTGAAGCAATTCGTGCAAGGGCCGAGGGAAATCAAGGCGTTGGACTCCAAGGTAATCGACTCCTTTAAACCCAAATCCTATAATGGGAAGAGGGAAGCAAAGGAGCTCGACACATTCGTGTGGAACGTGGAGCGATACTTCAAGTACCTGAAGCTTGAGGATGACGAGTCCAAAATCTCAACGGCAACCATGTTCTTAGCTGACAATGCCCTTATGTGGTGGCGTCGTCGAAGCATGGAGATTGAGCAAGGTACGTTCTCTCTCACCACTTGGGATGAATTTAAGAAAGATCTTATGTTGCACTTCTATCCCCAAAATGCCAAGTACGAAGCCAAGGAGAAGCTAAGGTGGCTCAAGCAAACGGGGAGCGTCAAAGACTATGTCAACACCTTTGTGAGTTTGTTATTCGAGGTGCCCAACATGTTAGAGGAAGACAAGCTCATGTACTTCATGAGTGGACTGCAAAATTGGGCAAAACTCGAACTACAAAGGAGACACGTGCAAACATTGTCTGATGCCATTGCCGCCGCCGAATCCTTGATTGAGTTTAAATCAAGCCACCAAGGTGATTTCAAGTCCACGGGGAAGAGGGGTAACCATGAGAGAAGTGGGGGAGAACATAAGCCGAAGGACAAGGCCGAGACAAGCAAACCGAAAGAGAAGAAAGCCGATAAGCATGACAAAAGCAAGGGTAAGTCTTGGCAACCCAATTGTTACCTATGCGACGGCCCTCACCTGATGCGAGATTGCCCACAAAAGAAGGCCCTTAAGGCCATGGCCTTCAAAGAGGACAAGACCGAGGAGAATAACAATTCAAGGATGGGATGCATTCGTCTACTGAATGCCATCCAGACAACCCTCCCACAACCTAAGGCTCAAGTTGAGGGAGGATCATTGTTCGTCGACGTCAAGACTGGTGACAAGACGACGCGTGTGTTGGTGGACACAGGAGCAACCCATAACTTCATGACGTCGGAGGAAGCCACAAGGCTTGGCCTCCGAGTCACAAAGGAGCCTGGTAGCGTGAAGACGGTAAATTCCGCTGCCACCCCTATTGTTGGAGTTGCGCGCAATGTACAAGTAGACATTGGCGCATGGAAGGGAGAGATCGACTTCACTATAGTCAAGATGGACGACTATGGCGTAGTCATTGGGTTAGAGTTCATGGACAAGGTACGAGCCTTTCCCATTCCCTTCTATAATATCTTCTGTATCCTAGCCGACGGAAGACAACCTTGCCTGGTGCCATTGGAAAGGCAATCCAAGAATTGTAAGCAATTGTAAAGTTCTCCTAAGTTTCAATACAAAACTTCTTTTCTCCCATCTTCTAAGTGCTTTTAGCATTCTCCAAGCTATCTTAGCTTTCTTTGTGATTCAATCCGGGGAAGCGAGGCTTCGAAGGCTTACTTAGCTTGTTCATCGAGGTATTCAAGTCTAAGTGCCGCACGGGCGGAAGGCTTAAAGAGTCATCCCGTGACACTAGGATCCCGTGATCTCACCGTTCATCATATATCGTGA
Source organism: Malus fusca (assembly GCA_035220775.1). Taxonomy (NCBI): domain Eukaryota; kingdom Viridiplantae; phylum Streptophyta; class Magnoliopsida; order Rosales; family Rosaceae; genus Malus; species Malus fusca. Next base: position 40,800,437 of record CM069069.1, read on the forward strand.
GGTCAGTTTTCGTTAGATATTATTCATATTTAATTTTAAATTTTAAATTTTGAAATGATTTCTGACCGCACGATATACGATGAACGGGTGAGATCACAGAATCCCTAGGATCCTTAGGAAAAGATCTGGTGAGGATCCTTTCCTGGCATTCCACTCTCTCCTCTCCTTTTTTTTTTCTATATATTTATTTTTTATATCCAAGCTGAAATTAAATTAATTTACCCACCCGTGTCGGTTTTGAGTACATGTACCTTTTTGTTGAAGGTTGTTCGAGTTTTTTCTGAGAGTATGACGTAGGTTACTTTAGCACCGTGATGTCTAGTACTAAGTGAAATTCAAACTTCGATGCATATATTAAAGCACATCGATCAACTAAATAGGCTAATGGATTACTTCAACATCGTGCCGCCTGTTACCAAGTGAAATTCAGAAGTTAACTCGGGTAAGCTCAATTGTATGTAGGGTAATTCTTTAAAGATTTTGATCTTATTTATTGACATGATTGGTTATTTAGAGTATATAGCGATGCTTCAGAGTTTCGGTTTTGGGTTTCAAGTATCGAAATATTTGATGCTAAAAGTATTGGAAACTATTATTCACACTCCAAAAATCTCATTTTACACTCCTCATAAGCGTATTTTTCTTTCTAATTATAAAAAGTTTGAAGTGCCAAATGAGATTTTTGAAATGCTAATAACAATTCCCAAAGTAAAAACCTAATTTTGTAGAAAGTGGAATTAATAAATCCATCGAGGTTAAAAACCTAAAGTCTAAGCTCTTGATTAGCTTTAAGTCCCCGTATTCTCTAACGCACCCCTTCTCCGATGCAGGCCTGCAACTCGGAACTAAATATCCGGACATTAACAAGTGTCGATGGCACAGTTGCCTTCGCATGTGCGAAGAGGAAAGGGACGGTGAAGTTCAACGAAGGCGAAAATTTTCGAGGATCTTGTGCATTATATGCCGTAGATAAAATCAATCCGCCATAATCCCTCGAAGGAATACGTACTGCACCAGGCACATAGATAACATAATAACCAGATGCTAAGTTCCAAACCGATGTCTCAGAAGAAACTTAATTTCATAGGAGGTATCAATCACGAAAAAAGCTGAAACAGAAGTTGATAGATAATGCCACAACTAAGCTCAACCGGTAATGCCACAGAACAGGAGACAAAGCTTTTAGTCTTCCTCCTCACCCTCTTTCTCGGCAATGTTGAAGTATCTCAATTCATAAACATTGCGGTCCTTGTTGGATGCAATCACGCGAAGCCAATCCCTCACGTTGTGCTTCTTCAAGTACTTCTTCGTCAAGTACTTAAGATACCTGAGATACGAGTGTTACAAAGGTCACACACAAACGAAAACAGAAGACAATTACTGCTCAACAATCGACATAAATATCCTTTTTTTTTTTTTTAAATGAAACCATTACTCATCAAGATTTAAGAATTTCACACACTTTGTGCTGAACTTCAACTAACATTCATAAAAATGCAAACTATAACTCCGAGTTATGGAGACAATAAACGACTGAAAACTATGCGCAAAGCACCCGGCATCAAAGCATTACACACATTCAAAGTGATATGACGATTATAAGTTATACACAAAGCATGACAAATGAAAGATAACCAGCCTAACAACAGCAATACCACATTATCAAGTTTCTAATCGTAATTAATACTAATTAAACTGCAAAATCCTACATAATTAAAGGAGCTCAGCTTACGGAGGTGTAGTCAAACTAAGATTTTAAAGGATTTTAAAGGATTTTAAAAGTGCTAGATTTGATAGGATTTAAGAGGATTAAAGACTCCTACAAAATTCATATGGATTTTAAAGAATTTGAATGGATTGTGGTGGAAGGATTTGAAATCCTAAATATCCAATTTTTTTTAAATGAAACCATTACTCGTCAAGATTTAAGAATTTCAGTGCTGAACTTCAACTAACATTCATAAAAATGCAATGCAACTATAACTCCGAGTTATGGAGACAATAAACGACCGAAAACTATGAGCAAAGCACCCGGCATCAAAGCATTACACGCATTCAAAGTGATATGACGATTATAAGTTATACACAAAGCATGACAAACGAAAGATAACCAGCCTAACAACAGCAATACCACATTATCAAGTTTCTAATCCTAATTAATACTAATTAAACTGCAAAATCCTACATAATTAAGGAGCTCGGCTGCAAATTTAAATTCATGGAATTTAGAATAATCCAAATATTTGAGCCATGGTAAAGGTTAAAACATTCAATTTATATAATAATCAACACTTGAACAAACATTTGCTCTAACAAAACCCTATAAGAAGCATATAAAATGCAAGAATATGAGGTTTGAATCATTGGGTTTTAGTCAAAATTCAGATCTGCAAATGGAAGTGGAAAGTGTGTGTTGGTACCTTTTGGAGAAGTTGGAGTCGGAGGTGACGGTTATCTTGTTCTTCTCACGAGAGACAGTGACGGAGTCGCCGAGAGCACCGGCCTTGCCGCCGACCTTGATGCGCTCCTGAAGGAACTTCTCCAGTGAGGCGATGTCCATGATCTTATCCTCCACCGGCTTCGCGCAATCTATCACGAATGAAGCTCCCTTCTTCTTCCCTCCCTTCGTCCCTGCTGCCGCCCCACGACTCATCTTCGCCTCTCTCTCTCTCTCCCTCTCTCGCTGCCCGCTTCTGCGTGGGTGTGTGGGAGCTGCGTCTGTTAGGGTTAGCTCTCAGTACGATAAAAGAGTGCTAGGGTTTTGGATTCGCGGGTTTTTATTTTATCTTTCAGGTACGGGCCCAAAGGCCCAGCATAAAGCTAACTGCAAACACGTCTAAGCCTGCCTAACCCAACCCACTCATTTTTAAGTCGAATGAAACTATTTAGGCTCGTTTGGATGTACTTTTAAAATGACTGAAAGTATTTTTAGAGAAAATATTTTTTAGATTTCAAAAGCACTTTAAGTGATTTCTGCAAGAAGCACCAATTATGTGCTTCTTCCAAGAAGCACTTTAATTGTTTTTCCAGGATTTACTTGTATTTTTACTAAGGATTGATTCTAAAAACTTTTTCACCAAAAGCGCTTTCAGTCATTTTAAAAGCATATCCAAACGAGCAGGATTGAGATTTTGAAATCGTATTGAAAGAGCTCCAAATTATCCTAAACATTATTGATGTCTTCAAATTGCAAGTGTGGCTTCTCCTTGTCCCAAACAAAATCTATAAATTGATTTGATTTCTTAACTTCAAGTACAATTTGGGAAAAGATAGAACCCCGTGTTCTATTATGGCAACCACCCTAACTCAAATGAATGAATTATCTGTACTTTTCTAGACGTCATAATGACAGCATATATTAATAATACTACGCTATGTATTTTAAATTTTAATTGACACTTGTTTTAAATTTTTCACGTAACATCGTATGATTGAGTTGAAATATCGTTGCCTTGACATCTCCTTTTAAATGTTTAATGATGCAAGTCATTTATAAAATAAAATGAATTATCTCACGTTGTCGTTTTAGTGGAACGTTTCTCATTCCACGTTTCGTTTCTTGTCGGATTGCTACCGAATTTACCATCCACGGTGTCGTTTCGGTACCTGAGCAACTGAATTTGATTGGGAAAAGCGGGAGCGGAACTGAGAGATGGAGGGAGAGCCGTGCGACGTCGTGCCCTGCTCCTCCGTCACCGTCGATTCGATCCTCCGCATCGGAACGGTAATCCCAACCACTTCCGAACCCGAATGTTAACCAATCTACCCCAATTGTTATTTCTCCCAATTCCTTCCTTCTAAAATCCCATTAATTTCAGGCCGGTGCAATTTGGGGCTTGTGTGCCGGTCCCCACGATGCTCGTAAACAAGGTAAATTTCCGAACTTTTCAATTTCCTTTTCTCAAAAATGGCAAATTAATTTTGGGTTTTTCACACTGTATCTTTTTCCGGCGGATTTAGGCTTGGCCGGAGCAGCTCAGGTGGCTTTTGTGGTACAGATTCTTTCGTGAAAAAATATGTTTTCTTTGTGTTCTTAGTAAAATTTCCTGAGTGATACATTTGTTTTGGTTCGGTGAGCAGGCGAGGTCGGCTGGAACGTTTGGAGTTCAGTATGGTAAAGCTCATATGTATCACTTATGCTCCTTGTTTTTGTTTTGTTTTGTTTTGTTTTTCTGTTTGTTATGTTCTGAGCGGCATTGGGTTGAAGGACTTGTTGCTGGAATTTGTACTCTTACTCACTGCGGGCTTCAACGATATCGGGGAAAGAGCGATTGGGTTAGTGAGTATAGCCATTGGCATTGTCTTCGAATTCGTGTCATCGGTGTTTTAGGAAGTCAATTTGTAAAATTCTAGCATTGTTTCTTTGTAATGTAAATCCCTGCTGAAAATTTGCTTTTAGAATGTTCAAAGGTTAATTGGTTACTCGTTCAAGGAAAGCGCTTGTTAGTGATTTCCGCGATGTAATCCAATTTGCATTGCTCAAAAGCTCTTGCACTCCAGTTCTATATTGTGTCCGGGACACACAATTGCTGCGGCATTAACGTATTTCCTGGCAACGCCAGTTCACCAGCTAGCCAGCTGGATATTGGATTCGTTTTGATGTCATTTTATACGTAAAACTTGCAAAGATTGCACTTGATCATTTTTCTAGATTGGTGCACCGGATTTTGTATCTTCGTTGAGTCTCTAAATACTCAAGCTTGAAATGTTAATTCTTTAAGCTAAAGGACATGACAATCAAGCTTTTAAACTCTCCAGTCTCATGAAATGGCAGCTTACATTTTTTGTATGATTGTATTTTTATCGCATTGCTTATCTACAGAAGGACAATAGTAACCTTAAGAATAATGTGATGTGGAAAAGCATGATGGCCTGCTAAAAGAATTGTGTTTTCCCCCCTTCTGGCAGGTGAATGGTTTGGTTGCTGGTGCAGTAGCAGGGGGAGCCATAGCCGCTATGACACGAAGCTGGACGCAGGTGATTCCTATGGCTTGTCTGGTTTCTGCCTTCAAAGTTGCCACTGACTATGCTAGAGCAGTTTGAAACTTTGAAATGCCTCTTGGTGGAAAACTGTCTGGGAGGGGGAGCGCGGAGCAAGGTTCTTCTCTTTCCCTGCATCTTGTACTTCTTCTCTCCCCTTGGAGCCATTTGTCTGTATCACTAGCATTAGTTTTGACTGAGCAAAAAAATGTGTTCTGTTATGTCTAAAGTTTCTATGAACCAACCGACTGTTTCTTTTGTATGCCTTTCATTTATTTTTTCATGTACATGAGTAGAGCGGATAATAAAGATTCAGTTTTGTTGTAGATGTTCCTTCTAATATACACCTAACTGAGAATGAAAGCCTTTCAACTGATACACCCCTTCAGTCTTTGAATTCTGGGTGAAACCAAACCAGGTGAGCATTATACAATACGCTGATACCCTGCTTCTCAGAACCAAAAAACTAAAAAGAACCAAAACACACACAGAATCGGCAAAATCTCTGTTTATGATTAGTCAACTTAAGCTTTACTGCAATACTATAGAGCTTTTATCTTTGTTTTTCTTTTAGTCTATTTGTGATTGCATAAAAGTCGGAGTTTCTACTCTTCGTAGGTTCGTACTGTCTCAAAACCAAGTATATAAAATAACTATTTACAGTTGAACATTGCGTTATTCTTGCATCGTTGATTTTGTTTAAGTTGACTTTGATACGGTTCTTGCTTGATATGTAAGGATTAACAGTAAGCAGATTGTATAGGTTGTAGTTTGGTAGTTAGGAACCAATGGGAGGGCCTAGGCTAAATATTAAGTGACAATCTTCTACCTGTTAACCTAATTTTGTGAAGAAACCATGAGAAGTACGTCGCCGCTTGAATGAATACGCGGTCAAGTGGTTAGGTGGTGACAATATTTTGGAGTGCTATTTCTGGTGTGGGGGTTATGGGGTTGTTCAATCGGGAATGTAGGGTGAACCGTCAAGTAGTAAGATTGAAATCAAATTGGCTGCGGCACATGTCGGAAGACACTACGGTACGAGTTAGCGGTACGGTATATTGCATTTTGGTCTTGATTTATTGCTCAATCCCGTCCGGTCTAGATTACTTTTTCAGTATGTCAGCGATATGTAGAGAAGGGAAATTGGAACAGTCACAAATTATCACTTGAGTTTAGGGGCTCCTGGCGCGTTAACGGGTTGACCTCTTACAAAATTTCAGGAGGTGTAACCTATACTCTTCCCAGGCATTCAAATTTTGGGTTGGTTCAAACGTCCGAATTGGATCCATTGGAGGTGTAGCTCTAATAGAGAAGCCTAAAGCCGTAAACTAAAACCTCAGAGCATCTTTAATGGTATATGTGTACGTAAATGCCAATGGGTACTATATATTTTTTTGTTGGCCCGAGAGCTCTCTAATGTGAAACTTCATGAGCTAATCGGTTAAAATTAAAGTTCAGAGTGAAAACTGGCACCTCTTTACAAGTTCAGGAAGAAATTGGCATATACCTCAAAAATCAATCATGTGTGCACAAAGATTTTCATCTCCTCAACTGGATTAAAACTCAGATTTTCATCTTTTGAAAATGTAAATATGGATAAAATGTGGATTTTACGTCTCAATATTATGTCTCCTAATTAGAGATGCTCTAAATTACGATGATTTTGGTTCTTTCCATAAGGCGACGAGGTTAAAATATGAGTGTTGAAATTACTGGCCGACCTAAAATCAGGGACAAATATCAAGCGCTCAAACTCTTTTTTTTTTGGGTCAAGCAAGAGAACTTTCAATAAATTAAAAACTAATACAAGGCCCAAAATGAACCAGGTAAACAACAGATAAAGTAAAAGGTCCAAGCAAAATGAGAGTCGCAACCCAAGATATAACGGGTGGCGCACACAAGGTTAGGCTCGAAGGTTGGAAAAACAAATGACAAAAAAAAAGAAGAGTAAATTGCATTTTATTACCTTAGGTTTGATGTATATTGCAACATCATACAACATCTTTAAAAAAATTCACTTTCATACCTCACGTACTATTTTATTTTAATATAGTACCTCCGTTACATTTTCCTTTTATTGGTCTGTTAAAAGCTGACTTAACTGTCACATTTGTGCCACGTAGCAAAAAATATTTTTTTATGCATTTAAAAATAATAATTTACCCTATTTAAAAATAAAATAAAACAAAAAAAAAACTTGAATCCCCAAAACCCCACCCCCCACCCCTCTTCCCCCTCCCGAGCCTCCCAACTTCATGTCCTTCTTTCTCCATCACCACCACCCATGTAATACCCTAAAAAATTTAAATATATGAATATGTGGGGAAAATCGAAAATATTCGATTTATGGTTATGAAAAATTGAATTGAGAACTTTTAAAGTTTTGTTTCCGGGATTTATTATAATTTACGTCGAAAAATTTATCTATAAGTGGAAAAGACGAAAATGCCCTAGTTGACTAAATGTAATTTTACGAGGACGTATTTTATCCTCATGTAAATTAAATTAATTCCTGATGAATTTGGATAGAACTTGGTTCTACGAGTGTGTAGGCTCAAACCGTTCGTGAAACGGAGTTATAACGAAGAAGTTATTAACGTTTAAAGTTAGGGATAGTTTTGTAATTTGACACTCCATTTCTAGAAAGCTCCAGCAAAATCTAGAGCTGAGACCATTTAGATTATGCCACGTGTGTGGCTAGGATGGAAAGAAAAGAAGAGAAATGAGGATAGGGAGAAGGAAGAGAAAAAAGAAAAAACTGCCTAATCAGAAGAAGGGAAAAGAGAGAAAGGAGGGGAAGAGGGCGGCCAATGGGGAAGAGAGAAGAAAGTGAGGGAACCAACCAGAAGAGAGGAAAAAAAGGGAAAAGAGGGAAGGAAAAGGCAGTCAACCCTCCCGACCCGATTTCAACCCGTCCCTGACCCGGTTTCTACATCGATTTTCCAACACCGACCCGATTTCAACCCGTCCCTGACCCGATTTCAACCCGTCTCTGGCGATTCAAAGCGCAGGGCCATTTGGAAACAACTTACCATCAATCTATCCCCCATATTCACCCACAAATCAAGGACATTAGCCCCGATTTCATGAGAACCGCACCGGTGGGTGCGAGAGAACTTTGCTGGCGATCCACTATATATGAAACGTTTACCTTCGATCACCACCACATTTAGCATCCTCTTGAGCCCAGTAACAAAGCCCAAACAAGTTTGGGGGCGGCGGAGTTGTATTGGAGTAGAATCAAGAACACCCAAATCAAGGATTTCCGGTGGGTTTAAGGGAAATTGGAGCTTTTCCCTGCCAAATTGACCTTGGTCACATGTATGAAACTTGCTCCACTCATTGAGATCTACATTTCTATCAAATTTGGTAATTTTTTGAAATAGTTGAATTTTTCGGCGAGTCGGGGCGGCCGACCGCCACATGCGGCAACGTGTGGCCAGTGGGCCGCCGATGCTATTTTATGCTAAACTAATATCTTGATCTCAGATTTGACACCCGTAGCATGTGATTTGATTATTGTGAACCTAGTTTTATTAAGGTGCATTACTTGATTATTATTTGAATTGATGATTCGACCGTTGGATCGTCACCAAACTTTAATGCATTATAGAAATTAATATTTGAGGATATTAGGAACTGATAGATCAGAAATCTGACGTACGGATCTTTCCGAATTGGATTTCTAAGTTTGTAAAATAAATTGTTGACCGCCACCTAATCTTAGTAATTGGCGGAGATCCGACCGTTGGATCGCAATGAGAATTTAGTATATCATTCTATAAGCATAATGCGGACCTTAGGAAGTTACAGATCCAAAATTCGATGGGCTTCCAGATCAAATTACGTACGGTTGTGGACCCTACCGTTGATCGAGAGTTGACTTTTGGTCAGCATGACTCGTAACGTTCTGAATATTAAATTTAGTACTAGCGGATACTAAGTGAATTCTTGTGGGCCTACATTGGTTAGAGAGTGACTCGAATTTATGTGATGTGGTTATTACCTTGATTTCTTACATCAATATCGAATTTATGTGATATGGTTATTACCTTGATTTCTTATATAAATGTGATTTTCTTATATATATTTAGCCATGAAATGATCGAATTTGATTTATGGTGGTTAATAGAATATTAATTAACCATGATTTTATTTTGGGCCTATTACCGTGAATAGTTTTTGTATAAAATTTCTGGGGTGTTATAGTACCCATTTTGTGTGATTCGATTGTAAAAACTAATGTTGAATATTTCCATTACTAGAATATTTTTGGAAATGGATAAAAGAATGAATGGTGAACTACAAAGGGTTTGATCCCGCTCAAGGGTACGTAGGCAGTCTAACAGTGGTTAGATGCAACCCTAGATAATCGAGAATTAATCTTTTGTTGAGAAGTTGTTTTAATAGAAGAAATTTGGGGATTAAATTGATAATTAAAATAGGGATATAGTTTTGTGAGGAATTAAGGAATTGAAGTAAAGAATCATGATTAATGGTAGTAAATTAAACAAGAGTTTAAAATTGGGCCTATCATCATAATTATTTCCCGAAAATAAGTATTTTAGGGGCGGGGTGTTACAACCCATCTTATACAACAACCATGTCAATCCTCCCCTCCCACTGGAGCAAGCACCTCCATCTTCTTCATCCTCACAACCACACTCGTGCATCCCTAATCCTCATCCCATACCACCCCACCCCCAGGGCGTCGTCTCTCTGCTGCCGGATGAGAATACAATCTTCCTTTATCGCTGCCGATTTCGATAGCAAGGCCTGGTGTGACTGGCGGAGGGACTCGAGCTTGGCGAGAAAACCATCACCAGATTCGGAGGTTTCTGGGTTGTTCAACGCATCTGGGCCGTTAACTGGTTGTTGAGTTCCAGATCTAGGGATCGCTCAGGGTGGGGTGAGGTGGGGGGGTTGCGGGGAAGGTGGGTGCGGGGTGGGATGGGGGGGTTTGGGTTACGGGGAAGGGGTCAGGGATGATGATAAGTAATGGAGAGAAGGGAGGGTGGGTGTGAGTTGCAGAGGAGAGAATAATGGGTAGGGTTGCAGAGGAGAGAAGAGTGGGTGGGGTTGCATATGAGAGAAGGGCGAAAAATGGTGGGGGTGAAGAGGAGAAAGGGCTCAGGGAGGAAGATGGTTTTTTTGTTTTTTATTTTATTTTATTTTTATAAAAAGGGTAAATTATTATAATATTTTAAATGCATAAAAATTATTTTGTTGCCACGTGGCACAAATTTGGCAATCACGTCAACTTTTAACGGACCAATGGATGGAACATGTAACGGAGGTACTATATTGAAATAAAATAGTACATGAGGTATGAAAGTGAATTTTTTTTAAGATATTGTATGAGGTTGCAATAGACCTCAAACCTGAGGTGATAAAGTGTAATTTACCTAAAAAAAAAGGAACTGTTATTAACACTTCAAAAATCTCATTTTACACTCTTCACAAGTGTATTTTTCTTTCTAATTATAGAAAGTTTAGAGGGCCAAATGAGATTTTTAGAGTGCTAATAATAATTTCCTAAAAAAAAAAAAGAAAACCCTAAAAGTAAAGTTTTGAAGGTGGTAAGAGGTGAAAAATTAAATGAGGGTACCCTACAAAGTAGAAATGGACCAAATGGTAGATGTACGTATTTACTCGGTGCAGAGCAACTACATCAAATGACTTTAGAATCTTTGGTGCTTGGTTGGTGACAAATAAATAGATAGCTATCAAACCACAAAACTCATCACCTAAAAGATGATTAAAATGGAAATATGGAAATATGTGAATTAATTTTTATGATATGACCACAGATCTGTTCGAATCACTTATGCTCAGAAATGTTATGTGATTTTGTCAAAAGCACTTAGATTAGAAGCATTTAATAATTTCTATTGCAAATGCAAGGGCTTTTTCTACAGAAAAACACATATATGGCTTGTAAACGTTTTTAAAATTTTCTACAACGTTTTACAAAAACGCTTTTAATTGACAGAATTTTTTTTTTCTTTTCACAAATAATGCTATACATACACTAATGCTTATTTGGCTTCACTTTTTAAGGAGATAATGAAGACAAATTTCTTTTGGGTCCAAATGAAGGAATATTTTTAAGCGAACCAGTCCTTGACACTATTTTTTTACGTAATTTTTACACAATGTGTTTAAAAGATCTGAACTGTCTGTTTTTTTAAAACATTTTCATACATTATCTTTGCAAAAAATTAGACAATGTACAATGATCTTTTGGGTGGTTAAACAGCATGGTGAAACTTGAGATGTCTCATGTTAAAAAAAACACAGATAAGAACCAATCCGACAAACCCTATGCTGAGCTAAGCACGTACATCACATTTTACTATAACATTAACGCACGAAGCATCTTTACTATATTCTTCTATATTATAACGCTTTCGGAAAAGAAATCACATTTCCAGATAACTACCCACCGTCACTCTCTCTCTCTGTATTTCTCTCTCTCTCTCTCTCTCTCATCATCTGTTTCGGAGTCTCCACTTTATTCGCCATCTTCCTTCAGAATCTCTTTCCCTTTTGGCTAATATTATAATTTATGACATTGCCGTTCACCAACCTTCTCTTTTTCCAAATTGTCATCGTCACTAGCTTTAGATCCGCAGTTGCAGAAAAAACATGGGATGGGATCCATTTGATCTCTGAGTCGTTTTCTTTTTTTTAAATTTTCTCTCTTGCGTGAACATGGAGGGAGAATATCAAGAAGTAAGTATGTATATACATGCATATACACACACAGATATACATACATACATACATATATATACATATATATATATGTTTGCTTGAATTATACAATGTTGATATATATACACATGTTTTTATACACACACACACACACATATATATATAGTGTTTTGTCTGATGGGGGTAAATATATGTTTGAATGAGAGAAGGTTTACATAAGGAATTCAAGAGGAGTTCAGCTTTTTACTTGCAGATGGTTGCCCTTTTACTCTCCAAAGGCCCTTGTGTTCCTTTGCCATGGTACTCTTCTTCTTTTTTTCTCTCTCTCTCCTTTCTTTTGTTCTTTTCAAACTCGGGTTTCGAGCGAATACACCGTTCTAGTCAACTTGGCTATATCTTTAACCATGCCCGAATCAACATCCTTGTTTGATGGGGCATGTGTGGATATTAATTGGTGCTCATTAATGGAGTTGCAGGGTATGGCATGGAGTGCAGCGGTTTCATGAGAGGTAATGAATATCATCTTAAATGACTCATCTTCCTCATTTTTCATTCCTTCTTTCTTCTTTCTTAATCTCCATTACCATTACTTCTTTAATTAATCTGGCATTTTAACTTTTAATTAACTCACAATATATACAAATAGAATAAATCGACAATTAATTTCTTTCCTTCATAAATTTTATTAACGGGTGATGCTAAAGAAATCGTTTACTTAGACCATATTTTGTAGATCAAATAATATGTCAATTCATGGTTAATTTTTTTGTAAATCATTCAAAGAATTTATTCACTACATTTTCTTCTAAATATTGGTAGTGTTAAGACAGTAATTTCCCGTAAAAGGCAAGACTCCACTTTACGAGGGTCGAGAAAACGTCTATAATACATGGTTTTACTCTTTTAATGGTAATAAGTTTTAGGGTAACTTTCACCTTTCTCCATCTCCACCTTTTTCTGCATAAGAAGTAAATCTAGTGGATGCAAAGCAAAACCAAAATTAGGCAAACCAATTCACTAGCTAAAAAGCTTCAAGCCAACCGATGGACTTCCTTTTTGTGCGAGGAAAGTGATTTTTGCTTTTTTTTTTTTTTTTTTTTTTCTTCCGATACACTTGTTTTAATTTTCTAGCATATTAAATTGATAAACAAACAAATCAAGAAGAATTAACACTCGATGTAAATGTAAAATGAAAGTATGAAAATCACTACCCTTCTGCTGCGAAAAGAAATATGTTTAGCAGGTCATGTTATCAAATAAAAAAGTAGATGATAATCTTCTGGGAAACAGGTGAATGTAAATCCATTTGCACCTCTATTCCTACTCTGCATTTGTTTACATGGCATTGGCACCTTGCGATTCAGAAACGGGATAGGAATTAGAAAACAAACAAAGTGCGGACAAGCTTAAATCATTGCCGAACATTTGTATTGCACTGTCCCTTTTATGTCCTATCCCACCCAGCGCTGGATTATTTGGGGCACTATAATCCCATTCGCATTCCCAATGCCTACTGCACTGTGCGACTGCTGACCTTATCATTTATCCCACCTTTCTGATTTTTGTTTTTTTTTATGTTTATGTTCAATTATTTGGGGCACAACGTGGGAAAATTTTTAGTTGGGACGGGAACACGGATGGTACACTACGTGTTTTTATGTAAGTGATGAATTTTTTTAATTTTTAAGCTATTAACCTTTTAACACACATATCCAACCATTTACATAAAGACACGTGGTGTACCGTCTTGTGTGACGGTCACACTGAAAAATCTCTTTGTGGGTTTCTTTCAGTCCATAAATATATATATATATATATATATATATGTACACACACATACATATATACGAGTTCCTTTTTAGGGGATGCCGCTCCACATACAGCTAACAATGGAGCGGGATAGAAAGTGTCCTCTTATTAACTTATTTTTGATAAAATGTTAAGCTTTAAACATTTCCTACGTCGGGATGAAACGGTGAATACAAAGACACTATCTTACTTCGCATTTTATGAACAGCGGAGCGAGGTACCTGTTAAGCTGTTCATACGTATGTATATATATGTGTGTGTGCGCGTATATATATCCTGTCTATTTTATAATTAGCACAACAAAAAATACTTGCACGCATCCGCTACATGCAACGTCTCAATCACATATATTTCAAGTACTATTCACATGAATATACATACACGAGAGAGATGGTGCATGTAGCAAGTCCCGAGTACTTATGCATGCAAGTTTTTCTCATAAAAAGGCCTTGTCTCGACATAAAAATATTCTATTTGAAAATGATAATAATTTAAGCAATTATCATGTGAAGTATGGATTTACTTTTAAAATTATTTTGTGGGGCCATCATTGACAGCAAGCTTCTTTCGAGATCCTAAACTGCCCCATCATTGAAATTGAAATTGTTTGGTTTGGATTTGGATTTGGTTGGCAAACGAATTTTCTGCTGTAGGGTCTCTAGGTGTGGCCAAACTGAATGATTTATAATTACTTTTTGTTTCTAGGGTTAACTATTAATTGACAAATTAATGGTTTTTTACATAGAGTGTGGAATCCGCCTAGCTAACGCGGGATATGCCGTGTTCGGAATTGACTACGAGGGCCACGGACGTTCGAGAGGGGCCAGATGTTACATCAAGAAGTTCAAAAACATAGTCAACGATTGCGATGAATTTTTCAAGTCGATTTGTGGTACGTATCCAATTGAATTACAAAATCTTTTAGTGTGACGATACAAAGTAATTTTAGTTTTTAACGAATGCAATTTTAAAATGGTATCGCAGCCGAGGAAGAGTACCGAGACAAGTGTAGGTTTTTGTATGGAGAATCCATGGGAGGGGCAGTTTCTCTACTGCTTCACAAGAAGGATCCCACATTTTGGAATGGAGCTGTTCTTGTTGCACCCATGTGCAAGGTAACAGTAACACACATTACATTTACATTTAGTTAAATTGTGTGTAAGTTTTGCTCGGCTAATCTGACCACCGAACCTTTATGTATAGTTCTACTCGCTTAATCTCGCTTTTTCTTCCAAAAACTAAAAAAATAATAAAACAAAAACAAACGATTTGGGTGTAAGTTGGAGTTTGGTTTTGTTGGTGAAGCTTGGTTTACCAAATTAAACTGATCGTTTATTCCATACAATATTTTGGTAGATATCAGAAAAGGTCAAGCCACACCCGCTGGTGATCAATGTATTAACCAGAGTGGAGGAGATTATTCCCAAATGGAAGATAGTACCTACCAAAGACGTCATTGACTCTGCCTTCAAAGACCCTGTAAAGCGCGAAGAGGTAACAACTAAATTTACCTTAAATTTTGACAAAAATACATTTTTAGTCCCTGTAGCATTCGCAAAGTTCCACTTTGTTGTATTATACTTTTATAGTTTACAAATTGTACCAATCCGAAGACGTCCCTTGTACAAGTCCGTCAAATTTACTTAACAGAAGTTAAACAATTTTCTCGAATTTGTCCAATTTGCAAAACTAGATGCAGGAACGAAAGTGAAACTTGTGCGAAAGCTGCAGGAACTAAATAACCTGAAATTTGTAACGTTTTTTTTCTTTCAAAATTTTAGATGGGATGGGATCGAATTTAAATGTTTAAATGGTGTCTCTTTCAGATAAGGAGCAACAAACTGATATATCAAGACAAGCCGAGGCTGAAAACAGCACTGGAAATGCTGAGAACTAGCATGAGCCTTGAAGACACTTTGCATGAGGTTTTTTCTTGCTTCCATGTTATTCAATATGTTTTCGACGAAGCGATATTCTATTCTAAATTAAAGAATTCGATTTTGGGTGCAAGATGGCCGATACACTTTCCTAGCCAACTAATATTAGACTGATAATTTGGGCAGGTGAGACTACCATTCTTTGTGTTGCATGGGGAGGCAGATACTGTTACAGACCCAGAAGTAAGCAGAGCACTGTATGAGAAAGCCAGCAGCACAGACAAGACCATAAAATTGTACCCCGGAATGTGGCATGGTCTAACGTCGGGAGAGCCAGATGGGAACGTTGAAATCGTCTTTGCAGACATCATAACTTGGCTCGAGAAGCACACGAGTGATGACAACTCCGTCGTGGTGCAACCAATCCACACGTTTAGGAATGCCATTCTGAAAATGAACGGCACGGCATCACCACCACCCCCGCCACCAATAAACAACCAGCGACCACGGACGCCATCGTATTTTTGCGGGTTGAAGGGGCGCAGATTGCTACATCACTCGGCAATGTAGCCCTTGCTCTTAAATTTTCCTCAGGATGAGAAATGTTATGAATAATGAACTGAAGCGTCACAAAAGGGAAGCATTGGAAATAAGCGTTGCCGTCTTTATTCATGTAACACAATATATATGGTATTTCCATAGAGATGTTTCATGGTCCTCTATAATAATTCATCTCCAAATATCGGACACTCTCACTAATGAGTATCGTATTTTTAGAAGAAAAATGATGTTCGCACCTCTGTTTGTAACCTAATACGGTTTTCCCTAAAGCGAGTTCGCCACCAAACGTAGCAGCTAAAACGTAGCAGGACCATCTGCTAAAAATTCTCTGCTGTAATACATTTACCTCGCTAACCCTGGGGCTTTTGGAGCATACAACCGATACAAGCATCTTTAGCTAGAACGTTGATATATAACTAAAGAAATGTAAGAGTATCTCGATTTGCAATGGATCAATAATTTGGAGAAGCTAATTTAGAATACATCAAGTAAATATCATTAAAAATTTTGTAATCTAATCAACGCCGCCTCTAATGGAGACCGATTGCACAGAAAAGAATAGGAAGACGGATAAGAGAAGCTCTCGCTGTTCTACTAAGCTTTAAGACGATAACAACACAGAACGAACAAAAGATGGACATAAAAACGAGTGCTGGAACTTATATGCTACTGTTTCTGTTGCTACTACTGCCGCCGTGAGACCTTTGCTGCTGTATTTTGTTTGGAAATTGGAGAGGGGAAAGAAAGAACGAAAGAAAGGAACTGTCTCTCCCCATTGCCGGTTTGCAGGTGAGAATTCAGGTATATGTGCCAATTGCCATGCCAAGACATTAACATCGGTAGGATTATTACAGGGCGGTGGTAGAGTCAGCTTCATTGTGGTCACCGAAGATGCGTTTCCTGAAGTCAGAGACCATGAGAGGGAGACCCTTTTGAAGGGACACCTTTGGTTGCCAGCCGAGTAAGTCTTTGGCCTTTGTGATATCAGGCTTCCTCTTGTGGGGGTCATCCTCTGTGTTCGGCCTGTACTCGATTTTTGCTTCTGGGTCGATTGTTTCTTGCACCACCTGCAGGCACCAACATACAAACAAGCGAAATACTCAATAATTGATGAACCAGAAAATTATTAAGCTGCAACATTTGATTACGGATTTCATCTGATCTTAATTTACCTTTGCAAGCTCGAGCATGGTGAATTCACCCGGGTTTCCGAGATTGAAAGGTCCCACATGTTCACCTTCCATCAGACGCATCAGACCTTCCACCTGTTATGTATTGTCATACACAAAACGGCAGTGTCATATTACGTACTTTTCAGCATCAGCAGCAAGCAATATTAAACCAGAAAACCACTTATGCAGGTAAGCAACTACTTTCTGCTTCCCAGCGTAACAGCTGAAAGCACACCCCAAATGCCCAACTACGAAGTCTTCTGTCCCAAATCACACTTGCATATACGAAAATATCATTTGCAAGAAAAGTCTGCCGGGAATTGTAGTACTATATCTACTAAAACATATCACTGCCGGGCGCCAGATACCCAAAATTGGACTATTTACTTCCTCCAATATATTTACAAGCATTTCGAAAGAAACACCGTGAATGACACGAACATCCTGCTTTTCTGAGGTTTACTAGTTTTGATTTCGAAAAATACATATTACTCCTCCGAGCAAACAACGATGGTGCAAGAATACATACAAGTCAACCCAGACTTACCAACATAAGATGGTATTAAGAAACGCATGTCGATGATTACTCGTCATACGAAGAAACTGATCAAAATGCACAACATTGACTAATTTTGCTTGCATCAGTGCTCAAGTGCGCCAGCATGTGCACAAAAGCATCAATTATATATCTAATCCGTACAAAGTTTTGTTCACAAACCGATTTCAAATGCTTTGTTCCATGCACATGGGCAACATAATATTCACTAATATCTTTTAGTCACAATCTTAGTCTCTAATCTCGCATTATAAAATTTTCACATGGCTCGATACTATAAACCCTAAAAAGAAGCGATTCGGAATATAAAAGTAAGTACTGTTTTGGTACCAAGTAGCTTTTATAAAAAGTGAGTATAAAAAAATACTGAGCTCAAAAAGTTGTTTGGTAAACACTTAAAAACAGCTTATTTTCATAGTTTGTAGTGAAAAAAGCAGAAAACGCGAAGCAGTAAAAATGAGTTTATTCTCACAGCATAGTAGAAACTGTTTTTTTTAAAGCACAACAATATCAAACCAGCCCAAACCACCAAGCTAGGCGCGACGCAACAAAGCAAACGTAAACAATACCGACTTCTTAAATACTGTGTTAAAGTAGACTCGCTCACCAGATCGGAAACATATTGGAAACTCCTCGTTTGCTTCCCGTCACCATAAACAGTCATCGGCTCTTTCCTCAACGCCTGCATTATCGCCACCATCCCGCATTTAGCACTAAAACGAAGAGCTCATCGTTTCAGCCAAAGATAATCCGATATACAAGCAATTTACCTGAGCAACAAAGTTACTAACAACGCGGCCGTCATCTATGCACATTCTCGGCCCGTAAGTGTTAAAAATCCTAGCAATCCTAACCTGCAACAACATCCGAAATTTCAAACAGAAAACATTACATCTAAGATTTAAGCACAAATAAAATTCATGACGTTTATTGACTCGCTGTATAGAACGACTGATGTGACTGATAAATGTGATATATGTAACATTACTGCAACGTTCACATCACATTTATTTCGCATACCTAAATGTGATCGGTAAATGTGATAAGGGTAAAATGTTAACATACCTCAACACCAGCTCCTCTGTGGTAGTCCATGGTCAATGTCTCGGCCGTACGTTTTCCCTCGTCGTAACAGCTTCGGACACCTGTCAGCCATTCAGACAATCAAACGTTGTTTGTCAGGTAACGGACCAAAAACTCTGTAGACCCTGTCAGATCTGGACCTACTCTAAACCAAAGGACACCTGTCGGTTTTACAATCCTGCCGTCCACCTAATTCCTCATTTTACCGCCCAACACCTTCGGTCACGGCGGGCCTCGGAGAACACATTAGTCTCCACCGTCCGATGAGTGGAACCGAAAATCACGGGTAATCTCATTGACCGTGGAAACCGGAACGGATCTGAGGCACGTTTGGCCACGTGGGTCCCACTAACCGTGTCCGACGTCCATTTGACTCCTTTAAGAAAAAGACAGGATCCGAAACTTGATTCGAATCGAAGACGCAGACACTCCGACGCCTGTCCCGCGCATGTTAGACTAAACACGCATACCGCCGCTAACGTGCACCGTAACGACAGGTAGAAACGGAGAGAAACGAGATGCTGTCGGAAACTCACCGATTGGATTAACGTTGCCCCAGTAGGTTTCAACCTGCGGGTGCTGCAGAGGATCGCCGTACACCTCGCTGGTACTCGTCAGCAAGAACCGCGCTCCGATCCTCTTTGCGAGACCCAGCATGTTCAGAGTCCCCACCACATTGGTTTTGTGCATCTCCAAAAATTCAAAATTAAGGCCTCCAAATAATGATATCAAAAAATTGAAACAAAAATCGTTCGCATACGTGAATTAAGTCAGTTCAACACGACAACGTTCCTCTTAACGCCTCGTGCAATTGTCCAGCAGTCACTTTGGCCAATTGGTCATGCGGTCACCTTTGTCTCACGCCGAGGAAGGGGACCGCTTGATCAATTGGTAGACACTGTTGTGTCTCAGCCAATTGGTCAGGTGTGACCGTCTTACCAATTGGCCAAGACCAATTGATCAATGAGTACTGACCACCAGACCAATTGGCTGAGATAGAATATCCGCCAAGAAAATGTGAATTAGACCAGTTGAAGGAAATTATAGTAGCAAAGGATATAATGGTCTTGACGGGGTTGAATTTGTAATGAACAGGGGAGGCAGGGCAAGCCAGATGGTAGATCTGGTCGACCTCGAGCAGAAGTGGCTCAACGACGTCGTGTCGGATGAGCTCGAATCTCGGGTTCGCGAAATGGTGCATCACATTCTCCTTCCTTCCCGTGAAGAAGTTGTCCACCACGATCACGCTGTCCCCTCGCGCAATCAGACGATCAACAAGGTGCGACCCGACGAAGCCGGCCCCGCCCGTCACGACGATCCGGAGCCCCTTTCGTTTCAGCCCCAGTGGCACCTTCCCGCTAGAACCCCAGCTATTCAACCCGAATCTGCGTTCGTAGGCCGGCTTGTACTGGGTCGTCGCTGACGAATCGAAGTCGTACCGGACGTACTCGTTCGAGATCGGGACGTTGCCCGAGGCGTAAGGAGAGCGGGAGGTGGAGGACGGGAGGATGGTGAACCCTACGGTGGCGATAACAATGCCGACGAGGATGAAAACGAGCCGCTGCTCTCGGAGCAAGTACTGTATCGGGCGGGTCACGGAGGCCCACGGCTTTGGGCGTTTGGGCGAATAGGTATCCACCACATGTTGGTCGGCTTCGTGCCCTCGGAAAATGAGCTCCGAACCCATTTGTCGGAACTGTGTCGGAAGAAGCAGAGTGAGTTTAGAGTCTCTGAGTCGGACGAGTTGGAATCGCCGTCAACTCGCTTTGTGGCGGGTTTTTGTGATGCGGTCTCACTCGTGTATGTTGCGGGTATTTAAGCTGTGGGGGAGTCCGAAGTAGGCTCTGGGTTTTGGCGGTAATTACAAAACGGCCCTTCGGGCCTTTTCTTGTTTGAAAAGTAAACGGTTATCATTTGATATTTTATGGAAAAGTAATTATTATAGTTAGTCCTCTAATCTACTGATATTCTTTTTTAACTTATAAGTAAAAGTTGTAATTTCAAATTACGAGTTGATATCAATATCTTATGATAAATTTATTATGTGATTTAACTAAAAAAGTAACGCTAGGGCAACCATTAATTAAAGGGAACTTTAACGAAAAACTCTCGGTACTGCACTTTAACGAAAAACCACATTTTTACACTAAAAAATCAATCATGATACTATTCATTTTACCTTTTATTTTGTCCTTATCGTTAAAACTCAAAGGTTTCAAACTATTTTCATTAGTTTTCCTTTAATTAAACCAAATTTTCAAATTATATGACGTGATTGTTAATGATTAGACTATCACTTAAGTATTGATTAATATGTTTATTTCTTATCAATGATACATTATATAATTTAAATATCAATAAAAATTTAGTGTACCTAACATTATTTTAACGGAAATCTTTATTTCTTCGTATAAATGTATTGTTATATTGAAAAATCATATATTGCTAATAGTTGGGTGATTTGATGGGTTTTGGGTTTGGTAAATGTATTTTGAATTTTTTTCATTGATTAATTAACTAATTGTAATTAATGGATTAGTATTGGTGGTCACTAGCTTGCTTTGCACTGGGGGAGGCGGATTAGGGTGAATTAATTTTTCAGTTGGATATTTTGACTTGGTTTTGTAAATCATTATGACCGTCAAATCAAGTCCATCGTGGGCACCGTTGATTTGACCAGACTGAATGTGCTGGACTAGGTTCATTACCCAATACTCATTTGTTACGAAACTTTTCTTCCTTCGTTTTATGTCGAATAAACAAAGAGTGTTACGTATACGGTTAAAAATCCAGTAACTAAATATCTTAGTATGTTACTATAAGGGTCTGTTTGATGCGTCGAATGAGATTGGATTTTAGGAATAAAATGAATTCGGATTCTCGTCGGAACCTTATTGTGAGAACCTCGAATATCTATGGATCATTTGTGTTCATCGTACATCCGCGGTCAGAAATCATTTTAAATATTTTTATTTAAAATGAAACACGAACAGTACTTGACAAAAATTGACCGTATGATATACGATAAACGGACACGATTCACGGATCTTTAGGATTCTCACCAAACGGATCCGGAGAGGATCCTGTTGGGAATAAAATTTAATTGGCAAGGACATGTAGGATAAGATTTGTAACTCATGTATAAAGATCGGTTAGATAAACTATTTTACATGAATTCACAATCAATCATATTCAATCATGTTTATCTCATACTTTAACACAACAAATAAAGAACTAAACTCAATGTCGTTTTAATTTATCATAATACATCTCAATCAGCCCGCCAAACAACCAACATATACATACTAAATTTTTCCAGATCATCGAGGTTAAAACCCAAATTCACAAAAGTTCAAAAAAAAAAGAGAGCACAAGTTCACCGTCGGACATGAGTTGTGTGCAAACTGCCGACATGATGAAAAAATAATAACAAACTGCAAATTAACCAAACCTATTAAAAATTAAGAACTAGATTCTCTCCTTTTCTCTTTCCATCCTCTTCCATCCCCTCCTCTCACATTCTTTATTTTGTCTTTCTCTTTCTATAAAAAACCTAATATAAGATTTCATCTCCTCCTCTCACATTCTTTATTTTGTCTTTCTCTTTCTATAAAAAAAACTAATATATGATGTTATCGTGACTTAACTATGACCGTTCAAATATGAGAGAAATGAATGAGAGAAAAAAAAAATGAGAGAGAGTCCTACTTCAAAAATTAAAAACCGTTCAAATATGAGATAAATGAATGAGAGAGAAAAAAAAAAGGAGAGAGAGTCTTACTTCAAAAATTAAAAACTTCGGCAGTGCGGATTAATTGGTTTTAATAAGACTTGTCCAGTGTGCAGGACAGATGTTGATCTTGTATTGGGAGATTCAGAAATCACAAGGGAATGGGCATGTTAATATATAATATCCTTACCAAGCTGCAAAATATGCATTCTTCTACTCCACATTACTAATATTTCTGGCATAAATCACCTCAAGTACTATTAAAATTAACTATTAAAATTAACTTAAAAACTTTCTAAAGAGCCTTACTTTTTTTTTTATAAAAAAAAAAGAGGACACCTAGTAGTAAGCCACGGTTACTTCGTATCTATGTTTTTTTTTCTTTTTTTTTTTTCTAATTTTCCAAACCTAAAAGGCTATCATGTCATGTAACAAATACTTCTTACATAAAGCATTTCAAATACTTTTAAAACCAAAAACTTTCAAATGAGCCTTACTTCTTCTTCGTGTATTTTTTTCATTGTTTTTTTTTTCTTTCTAATTTTCCAAACCTGCAGGCTACATGTCACGCAGCAACTTTGTTTTCGATGGATTATAAAATATAGACGCAATTGGTACACATTGCATGTGCCTATTATCATATTTGATGCGACTGAAAACAACCAAAAAATGAAGGATTATTCAACGATAAATTCCTAAAACGAGGAAATGAGGCAGCCACAAGTTTATTTGATGATAAGAAAAAGAAAATATGAATACAACTTCAAAAGTTAGTTACACACTCCTAGCAAACATTACCTCCACAAGGAAAATAAATTAGGAAATGGTAAAAGTCTTAACATAAAAAGACTCTAAAATATTAAAATTGTGTAGTATAAGCTCTATGGTGAAACAGGGTCAAACCAAACAATACATAAACATAACACTTAATCTTTTGGAAAATATTTCTCATAAAAAAAAAAAAAAGGGGAAAAAAGGCTCGAGCCTCCTAGGGAAGAACTTTGAGATGTATGTACTCAAAATTGTTTCTTCTTAAGGCCTTTGCTTGTCAAACTACCTAAGAGCAACTCCAGCGGATGCTGGTTGCTCGGGCGACAGGGGAGGAGAAAGGGCCTGAGGGCCGGTGGGAGCAGCTCCAGCGGGGAAGGGCCCGAGTGAGGGTGGGAGGCCGAGCGAAGGGGGGGTGGGAAGTCGACGGGCCTGTGGCCCGAGGGCTTTGTAATTGTTTATTTTTTTTTGTGTCAGAGAGAGAGAGAGAGAGAGAGAGGGGGGGTTTTTTATTATTTAAACAAACAAAAAAAATTATTATTTTAATTGCTTATTGCCAGGGGGAGGATTCCAAGGGTGAAGATGTAAATGGCAATTACTGTTCATTAATGGTAGTTACTATTCATTTAAGGCAGTTACTGTTTAATATGATGGATTGAATAGTGGATTGCCAGGGGGAAGGGCTCCATAGGTGGAATTGCTCTAATGAACTTGTCTGCTAGTCATTTCACGTTAGGAGAAGCACATGTCAGATACTTACTCATAAAACATTTGAAAGTATTATTTTTTTCTTTTCATATGAAAGTCCTTGGAATTATTTTTTATTTTTTTTGTGGTAAAAGTCCTTGGAATTTTGAATAAAGTACTTGGTTATGGAAATTGATGGTAGATCCATATTCAAATTTTTACTAGTTGAGTTGACATAAAGGGCATATTTATACAGAACAAAATGTCACTATCGATCGAATGTAATTCGTACCGAGATAAATCCATCATTTTCAGAAACTTATCCAAAGTTTAAACTTAAACTAAAATATCCTTAACATGTATATATATATATATATATATATATATATATATATATATATATATATACATGCAAGTAAATTGTTTTTATTCACTAGATTTAGAGGTTATGATTGAGGGGTTTTCTTTGTGATTTACATAAATGAGTATTTTGGCAAACTAATAGAAGTGTGTTTAAAATGGCTTAAATGTTTCTGGTGAAAATGTTCTTATAACAAATTTTTAGTAAAAATGCAAGTGAATGATAAACTTCTTACATGAAACACTTTAAGTGCTTTTAGAATCGAAAAAACATTTTCGCTGGAATCACTTTTAGTCATTTTAACAGTACTTTCAAACGAGTCCATAAACTTATCGAATACTTTTAATCGAGTTGGAAATTTAAATTGACCGCTTGTAGCTTTCAGAAATAGGTAGATAAATTGAAAAAGGAATAAGAATTAGGTCACAATAACTAATTGAGTACGTATGACCCTAAATAAAGAAGATGCCGCCTCAAAAGGTCAACAAATGGCCTAATGGCCTAATGCTACAATTGAAGGCAATTTGTTGAAACTTGGAGTAGTTTGGACGCTTCATTTCCCCTTGTGTCGTGTTTAGTTTCATTCTCCTAGTTAATTTATGTGTTACTTCATTACTAGTCGATAAAATTCTGAGAATAACTAGTATGATATTATTTTTCTCTTTCTCACTCTCACGTCACATGAATCTATCCGCGGGTTTGTATCCCTCTATATGATTTTTTTTTTACAATTTTCATTTCTAAGGATTCGTCGCTAAGGTAATTGACTCCCTTTACGTAACCTAGCAATTAGTCACGGTGCCTTTGATGAATATGAAAACTTTACTTTCTTTTCTTTTTCTTTTGGTGAATATGGACGTGCACGTTCCCTTTCCCCTTCCCGTTTTATTATCCATGCACCACTCGATCGACTAATACTATTTGTTACTAAGTTTAAGTGAAATTTTGCTTCGATCTATCTTATACACTTGAAGTTTTAAGCCAAGTTTTACGTTAACTTCAAGTACTTTGTATATTTTTTTTTAAGTCTTCTTATGTCCCCTTTTGCCCTGAACCTTTGTCTAAAAATCACATTTTTTAAACCAGAGTATTTGTAAGTCTTCGTTTTACATGTCTAAACCACCTTAACCGATTTTCTCGCATCTTATCTTTAATTGTGGGTGAGTCAAAACACAGCAAAAATTTTCATGAATATTTGATACCAAGTTTAAGTTAAAATTTGCTTCCATATCTCGGATAAACATGAAGTTTTTGCCGTTAAATTTTAATTATTGATTTTTTAAATAAGACTTTAGCCACTGAAAAATACCATAGCAA
Source organism: Malus fusca (assembly GCA_035220775.1). NCBI lineage: Eukaryota > Viridiplantae > Streptophyta > Magnoliopsida > Rosales > Rosaceae > Malus > Malus fusca. The sequence continues at coordinate 40,826,055 of CM069069.1, forward strand.
ATAAGAAAATCTGGAGTTTAATTTAAGTTGATAAAATAATATGACTACAGAAGGAAGCAAAATGGAGGGAGCTAGGGTGGGGGGTATCTCTCTCGTTTTCTGTACTGGGGAAGTGGGGATCCTTATTACAAAATTAAAACGATGGACAGTTGTCTTAAGAATCTTAACCAGCAGATATATGGTACTAATTTGCCCACAAAAATAGTATTAGTTTGTCTTAAGAATCACCTAATTAGTCAATAATTGTAATTTAATTAACTAATGGAGGTCAACTTAAAGTGTTAGAAAGTACTTAATTTGAAGGTCCATGTGCTCAGGGGCGGAGCCACCAAGAGACTAGTCCCTGGCCCATCCTGACTTCATCTGAGGTGTGAACCTCATGGAAGAAGATGAAGCAAATGACGTCGTTAAGCTGTTTTGATTTTAAATTTTTTCGGCTGTCTAATGAAACGATAAGTTTGGCAGAGGAGTTTTAAAAGAGATGTGCAATTTTAAATGGAAAAAGCAACCCCACTTCTGGTTCAATTTTCTCACCTAACAGTAATATACACCCTATAATTTTCTAAAGCAACCCACCTTCTTTATTGCAGACCTCTCCCCTTTTTCCTTCTTTTTCTACTTCTTTGTATTTTCTTTAGCCTTCCACAACCTACCTCTTACTTGGTTGTTTGGGTTTTTACATTTTTTTCTTCTTAGTATTGAATTTAAGATAATTTTTTCAGTTTTGTGAGGATTGCACAAATTGCATATGTCAACATGTTATGAATTTAACTTTTTACACACACTCATATATATATATATATATACATATTTGTGAAAGGCCCCTCCTCATTCAGAATTCTAGCTCCGCCACTGCATGTGCTCATGCTCAACATTTCTCATCTAGGCGTTGCGAGTCCATGCATGAATCCAATTGAGAACTCGGGTCAGAGTTTCACCTATGTTTTCACTTTATATCTTTTCCTTCTTTTTAATACCTAAGGCTTTAAACCCTAATTATATAAATCACAGATATATATTAAGCAAATTCATATTTTTTACTTTGGTGAAAGTTCCTTATTGGATACAAGTGCACCAAATAAACTTCAAATTGCGTTGATAAGTAAATGATCCTTACCAATTGAGCTGCAATCACTTTATTAGACATCGCTGGAAGTCTAAACATGAATCGTTCATAGCTCAATTTATTTATGAAGAATTCATTTGATAGTCTTGTCATCTATATAGTTTGCATGTTGTTTTTGTCGTATGTTGATTTGGGTGAGCTAGTTGAAAAAAAAAAGTTGTGCCGTAGTAGAAGAATTTGAGTACAAATCTTCTGCACTCAAAATTCTTTATGGTCTCTTTGTGACCTATCTCATTTGTTGATACCAGTCCATTTATTTAAATTTCACTTGATAGTTTTAATTCTTCAACTTATCTTCTCAATTAAAAAAAATGAAAACATAATGTTAAATTAAGTCGAAATAACAGGTATCAATCAAGTGAAAGAATCACAAAGAGGCCAGAAAGAAATTTGGTTGCCGAAGATTTAAACTCAGTGAATTTGAGGTGCATCATGCATGAACATGATGCATGTTAACGAGACCCACAAAGATAGGGTTTTGGTTTGCACGTCGGAGGACAAAGGAGCATTCACATAAAATCGACGTTGATGTCGCTGCGCCGTACACGTGAGTTAATTATATTAACCACGTCGCACGTTTTGCTGCCAAAATTGGCCACCAATCGCCATGGTTGAGAGCCCACATAGTACTAAACTGACCATTCAAACTTCAAACACAACTTTTTCATAACCATGCATTGGGATGCAGATTCTAACGCTCACCCATGAATATCGTACTTTCATTTACCAAGAAGAATATTATTAAGGGAGTTTTAAGGAAAAGCCCGCGGTATTGTTCACTTTAACGAAAAACCACATTTTTACACTAAAAAGTCAAACCTGATACTATTCACTTTACCCTTTATTTTGTCCTTATCATTAAAACTCAAAGTTTTCAAGTCATTTTCATTAGTTTTCCTTATTATTAATTTACAAAGAGAATACTCATTTATTAATGCCTTTTCTTTTGAGAAAATTCAAAATTCGAGTGTAAGTCTAGAGAGTTTGCTCTATTAGAGTTTTAGTTTTTGAATAAAAGAATCACGATAAACTCGTTATAATGTAGAGTAATGATTTTTTTTTAAAACACTAATGTTAGAACTTCTACAATAAAGAATATCACGGGGCAAATGAGAGACGAAAATCCTAACAGGGTTACACAAATAATTATGTCTCCACATTATGACAATTTCAGAGATTAATACTCACGAAATTTTTATTTAGAAACTAATCTCAAATTGGATGAAAGTTCATAACCCAATACTCACATATTTTTTCCTTTACCAACATTTTTTTCTTTAGTTGTTATTTTTATTGCCTATTCTATGACGAACGTCCAAAGTAGGGATGAATTCGGTTTTAATCGTTTAGTTTTTTTAACCAAAAAGCGAACCGAAATTACTATTTGTTTGGCTTTTTCAGTTTAATTTTTCTCGATTCGATTCAAGATTTTTTATCTAAAAATTGTTATTTTTTAACCAAATCAAACCTGTTACATCCCACATCGTTCAGATGAGTGGATCCTCTAAGCCTTATATGTACATTCTCATATCTACCTAGCACGAGACTTTTTGGGAGCTCACTGGCTTCGGATTCTGTAGGAACTCCGAAGTTAAGTGAGTTCGCACGAGATCAATCCCAGGATGGGTGACCCACTGGGAAGTTCTCATGTGAGTTCCCAGAAACAAAATCGTGACGGCGTGGTCGAGGCCCAAAGAGAACAATATCGTGCTACGGTGGAGTCGAGCCTGGGATGTGGTGGGGGCTCAAGCCGAGATGTGACAAAACCTCTGTAATCAGTGTGTTTTTCGGTTTTCATTTTTTAAACCCACCCCTAGTCCCAAGCCTTCTAATTTTAAATTCCTCCCACCCACCGGATTTTAGGCAACTTGTAGTGGACATAGTGGACATGCCCTAACCCTAATAATTCCTCCCTTATTGTTTATAGTATTTTGTTAGCATATACATATATATATATATATATATATCACATATGCTGCAATGTGCAACCTTTCTCATACATAAAAATTGTGTAGCCCACTTAATGACATAATGAATTGTAGTTGTAGAGGGCTTATTAGGCACATCAAACTTGAAATCCATTCGCTTGGTGCCAATAAGTTAATTTATTTGTGAAAGTTGAGCAAATAAATACAATTAGGTACCTTTTAATTCTATAATTTATTGTTTATTCTTGTTTTAGTTTATATATCATCAACAACTTTGTCTAACAAGTATATTAATATAAAGCCAAATTGTTATAAATGTGAGAATTTTCTTGGCTATTCTTGTCGGGGTTGGTCCCCTCGAAATTCAAATTACAATTTTAGGTTTTTCCATTTAATTTTTTTTTTTACGAAGAACATTTTAGAGTTAAGTACGGAAAATATTCAAAATAACTATATATCATTTTAAAAATTGTATATGTGTTATGTTACTAGCATTATGACGTGGCAGATTAGCAAAGGGCGTTTTACTAACATGTCATCTAAGGAGCTTTGAGTAGTCTCTAAATCAGTCATTTTTTAACTTAAGCCTTAAATTCACTTGGCTAAAAGGGTCCATTTGAGAATTTAAAGTTCATTGATGGTCGTATTAGTGAAATCACAAAAACGTCCCTCAGAATTTTGTTCAAATTATCACTTAACAATGGTAATGCCATCACTTGACATTAGTTATATCATTATTTAACACTAATGACATTAGAGAACAATTTTGAAAGATTAAACCAATTTAATTTTTTTTTTTTTAAATTGAGTAGTCATTCGTACTTAAAGTTCGAAGCTCAATTTATATTCGACCGGAAGAAATTAATAGTTTTTAGGTTAAATGTAAAACGGTCCAATGCATAAAAATAGACCGTCCTATTTGTTTGACATATAGATTTCTGCAAATAAATTGATCCATCAAGGCTATTCAAAACATAAAAGATGAACTGTAAGTGACCAGACTATTCATTACGTATGTGTCTGCTGGTATCTACCTAAACGACATTAGGGCCGTCCAAACGCTCCAAGCACTGTGGTCGAGAACATGCTGTCAATTTTCTGTAAGGAAAATGACTTCCAATACTTTTAAGTAAAAATATCCAAATTAAAGTCTGTTTAAATGGGGTTTAGACAGACTTTCAAATTTAATGTCCACAATTTCAAGATGTGGAATAAGTTTTAAGAAGTTAAAGTTGTATGGTATTGATCCAAAATTAACAAGTCTCACAGTTGATCACATGTATGTAGAGATTTTTTATGTCGTTTAAATATTAGACGGTGAAGCCATTAAGACTAGATCTTTGTTGGATGAGAAAATGTCTCACGTACATGGAGTTTGCCGTACGACATTGCCATTATATATGATAAAAGAATGAAGATAATATGTTGTTCAAGATAACCAAAATTAATTTTAGAATGTTTGATAACTGTTTCGTTTATAATTTTTATTATTTTTAACTTGTTTTTGCATTGATGTTTTAGTTTTGATATTTCTCCCTCCTCCCTCATCATCGATAAATTTTTTTAGTGTCCGGTACACCAGTTGTCATAGTACAAATGGTTGTAAATTCCTTTTTAAGTATCTAACCACTTATATTATGATACTTGATGTATCAGACCGTGTTTTCAGGACACTTAAGAATCTCTCATCGTCATCATTCTTGATCCCTTTCTTCTCAATCACTAGCACTAAAAATAAAATCGAAAAACAAAGTAGTTATTAGAAGAACCCTTAATATGTACAAGACAAGTCAGTTTAAACCAAGCTCCAACAATGTCATGAAGAATGATGGCAACACCAAATTTGAGAACCGATTGAGGCTGAGAAATCTTTGTACTATTACCAAGTCCAGTCTTCATTTGTCGCCCAGGCCTCCATGCTACGTATTAATAATGGCAACGATTTCAATAATTGCTTGCTAATTTAAAAAAACAGTATTACAAGTGGTGACATAACGAGTAACGACGCTGAATCCTACCAACCACTGCAAACATGAAGAAGAAAATAAATACCTGCAACAACAAACATCAAACTGGTCGAATTCATTATGGCTCTCTTTTGCAACCACAGGTGTGCATGGTTGTTGATCCCAGCTCCACCTCCTGCGTTAACTATGGTTAAATTGTAGTTTATCATGAGTGTTTATCAAGGTTGTTGATCAGCCTTTAAAAGTCATGGAGGTAATTACTGATTGCATCGAGACCTTTTGAGATAAAAACTCTATAGCTCAATGTTGGATGGCATGACATTCTCGTTTAAATATAGGCCGGCTGAACTTGTGATTGTTCCCTGTTGAGAGTAGTCCCACATTGGGGAGGGACAAAGTTTGCTATGTGCTTATATGATCTTGGGCTACTCCCCATATTGCCAATTGGTTTTATGTTGGAACCCCAATTTCATCATTCCCAAGAATCCAAGACGATGGCTTCCTACATTGCCACGGTATCGAGTATATGTTAGATTTAGGTGGTTAAGTTGAACTGTTAGGGTTCTTCTACGTATTGGCTAGGTTTAGTTGTACGTCATGTGGGCTTGGGTTTCTTGTAAAAGCTTATTATGTTACTTGTACACCAAGTCGTGACTCATGAATGTGTATACAAGTGTACTATTGTAAATATGAAACCATCCTGTTATTACCAAAACGCAATTTGTTTAATTGAATTTGCTAATGACCTCAGACTTCGTGTTGTTCGTTACAGACAATGTGCAATCACATGTTTACCTTATAATATATAGTCATATTGTGAAAAACCCTTAAACTTGGCGGATTCAGAATTTTAGGTCGGGAGTCCTAACGTAAAAGGTTCAAAAATAATATTACTATTTACAAAGTCTAAATTGTAAGCGTCTTTTCTAGTAAAGTCATTTATGTATATAAAAAAATACGTTCCCTCAGTTTATGACTCATTAATAGCTTTTTTATATCTGCTCCCTAAAAAAAAAATTGTATCGTTTCATTAAAAATTAATATGACAAAGCAAGAACGAGGACGTTCAAAGGAATAGAGAGGGTTTTATATGGGTCTTCTTCCTCATGAGAAGTCTGCTGCAAGCCTACAACTCATTCACCCTCCTTGAATGAAATTGCTTAGACTATAAGCTTATAACTATATGGCGTTTAACAATACAAAATAAAACTGCTTACACTGTAGAACCCTAGGAATATAACGGTCCTCCCTTACCAGACATTTGGAGGGTCCTAGAAGGACCTCCATAGGCGTTTTTCCCAGACCATGCATGGTCCCGAGACCACCCCAGCCCCTCTATGAATCCGCCCATGCCCATCACCCAATCACATGCTAATTAAACACAACATATACAATCATAATCTTCTCTTCCTACAAATTAGGAAGGCTTCCCAAGCCAGTAGTCGCAAGTTTGTTAACAAGAGCCAGTGCATTACTGGTGATATAGGTAACTTTCAAAACCCTGTCTTGTAGCAATTTGACTGGTTTTCCATTCTGGCCCTCAAAGCCATCCAAGCAAGTGTCTCCATTGGTTAGGGCAGCACTGAGCCAGGTATTCAGGTCCGCCATTTTCGTGTCGAATGTCGTCTTAGTCAGCGTCCTCAGAACATCGAGCGATTTGTGAAGCTCGTCGATCGCGTTCTGAAAGCACTCAATGCAGTCGGACAAAGCAACTTCGTTTCTCCCCTTCAAACCACCCCCGTGCGTTTTCAGAGTTACCTGTTGAAGAATGTAACAAATCTACATGTCGGAAACTCGACAAAATAAAATACAAAAATATAGGTGAATTGTTCCACTACTAATACCACAGAGATCGTTTATGATAAAAGGCAACATTACCAAGTACCGAGTGGCACTCTTGGCCTCGCTCAATGAAACTGAAACCCCGGCTCTTGCCCACCTGCTCGGGCTGTTCTTGGCTGAGCTCGAAAACGGTGAGAGCGAGTGGATGCAAACATCCCGATACCTGGTCACACTGCAGGCCTCTTGGACATAATTACTGCAGGCCTCTTGGACATAAGTTTTGTCCCCCTTTCCAGATACCAATAATTGGGTTGAACAAATCAGCCATATTGCATGAAAAATGAGTGACACAAAAATATAACTGCTACAAGATGCCATTTTCATTGCGGAAAGGAAAAAGAATTTTCAATGCTTTTCTTTTCAAAAGAGAGTACTAGGAAGAAAATCGTATTGATTGCAGATTTCTCTGGAAATCTAGGAAAAACATGTAACAAAAGGCTCGAATGGCACGATTCCTCGGTCACCTCAGATAAGGTATGATGAAGAACGGAAGAGCGTTAAATCGGAGAAGGATGAAATTTGAGAGGGTTAATAAGCTTATTATAAAGGGTCCTAGAGGGTGGCAACTTTTTTTCATAGGCGAGAGGCTGGTGAGTGATACAAAAGATGAAGCTGGAAAGAGAGGGATATGACTGATGAGCCGAAATTTTAGGTTGAAAAATGGTGAAAAACATGTGAAGGGGCTGCAGGGCACATATCCTTTTCTGTCCAGTTCACGCCAATATATACAGTGGCGAAGTCAGAATTCTGAATGAGGAGGGGTCTTTCACAAATATGTATATATATATATATATATATATATATATATATATATATATATATGAGTGTGTGTAAAAAGTTGAATTCATAACATGTTGACATATTCAATACTAAGAAGAAAAAAATGTAAAAACCCAGACAACCAAGTAAGATGTAGGTTGTGGAAGGCTAAAGAAAATACAAAGAAGTAGAAAAAGAAGGAAAATGGGAAGAGGTCTGCAAATAAAGAAGGTGAGTTGCTTTAGAAAATTATAGGGTGTATATTACTGTTAGGTGAGAGAATCGAACCAGAAGTGGGGTTACTTTTTCCATTTAAAATTGCTCATCTCTTTTGAAACTCCCCTGCCAAACTTATCGTTTCATTAGACAGCCAAAAAGACTTAAAATCAAAACAGCTTAACGACGTTGTTTGCTTCATCTTCTTCCATGAGGTTCACACCTCAGATGAAGTCAGGATGGGCCGGGGACTACCCTAGTCCCTTGGTGGCTCCGCCCCTGAATATATATAAGATTACTGACATTTCTCGTGAATAAATTAATTTTGGATCTTTCATGAAAAATGTTTTGTACCTTTTTTCTGTCACGAACATCTCTTTTTTTATGTAGTTTCTCTTATTGGCAACTAGCATAAACTATCTTTTCCCATCTTATATGGTTGAGTAATTTTGGGTTGAACTATCGAATTACTATGCTGTGTTACTAATGCACTCATGTTATAAGTCTGTTATCACTATATTTAAATGTATATTGTTTCGTTACGGAACAAATCACAACACTTTTGATTGGACCAAGCTTGGGCAACAACACGATGTAATATTATGCCACATCGATTTTATATGTAATGATATCAAAATTAAGTCACTTAGTATTATAGTCTAGTGATATTCCTATTACTTGTTAGTGAATTGTCTTAAGTTTGAATCTTATGAATAACGAGTTCGTAACAAATTTTTTCCCTTGCCCATTACTGTAAAGATCGTTGTATCACCAAAAAAAAAAAATTGAAAACGAAGGACACACATTTAATTATTCTTAGGCCAATCATAGTGATTTAAGACCAATGAGAATGAGAACTCAAGTATTTTCCGAAAACAAACCGCATTACTTTTGATTGGACCAAACTTGGGTTGCCCACATAGGAGGCTGAACCAGCCGAACCAAGCCCAACGCCAACCGGACTCGGGCAAAGAGCACCATAAAATAAGCCCAACAATCAGTTGCCCAAACGACGTCGTCCCTTCTTCATTTCCTTAGTACGATTCAACGGTCCAGATGCGCCTAATAAATAACCTAATTTGCCTCGCACGTTGTCTTCTTCGCTGTTTCTCCTCAGTCATCACCTTCCTTCGTCTAAAACCTCACACAGAGAGCTCCCCCAAAACCCTAAACGCCCAAAGGTAATTTTGTTTAACTTTTAATTAATATGTATTTTTTTAATTATCTGACGGTTCCCAAGCATAAATTCAATCTATCTGTATGCTAAATGCGTGTAATTTAAAAAAAAAAAAAATTTTTGCAGTATTAATCACGAAGCTACGAAGCTGAAATTGCAAGCACAGAAACTCAATATTTTTGGAATACATGGCTCGCTTCAAAAATGTAAGCTTGAAATTTTCGGGTTCTGTTTGGTTGGCGAGAAAATTGAATCAAAGAAAGGTTCTTTTGTTGTTGGTGTTAATTTAATTTTCTCGGAAACGTAGTTGATTGTTGTGTTTTGAAAATTTGAAAACAGAAGAAGAAGGTGTTTGTGAAACCGGTTTCGTCGAAGAAGCAGGCTAATGTGGACCATGTCACTGGGGATAAAATCCCAAGGAGCTTTGTGTTTTCCAGATGCAAGTTGCCTGGTCCTCTGAGGCAACTTCAAGCTGATTTGAGGAAGCTGATGCTTCCCTACACTGCCCTTAAGCTTAAGGTATGCGAATATTCGGCCGGTCAATTGGTTCTATATGTGCTATAATCTTTGATTTGTTTCAGTTCTGATTGATTCAGTAGCCGATGTATTCTGAAGTGAAAACCTGGAGTAAAGAGTTGAGCTTTTTCCGCAATGTTTTTTTATGCAGGAGAAGAGGCGGAATAATCTTAGAGACTTTTTGAATGTGGCCGGGCCTATGGGGGTTACACACTTCCTCATGTTGTCGAAAACTCCAACTGCTCCGTACCTTAGGGTTGCGAGGACGCCTCAAGGTCCAACGCTTACATTTAAGATACAGGAGTACTCTTTGGCAGTAGATATTGCGCGGTCTCAAAAGCGTCCTCGATGCCCAGCAGATCTTTTTAAGAATGCTCCTTTGGTAATCTTATATCTCTATCACAATACATGAGAGAAAAGTAGATTTAAATGCCCTTTCTCTCTTTCATTCTCAAACGGAAATTTAGTTGATGCATAATTAATCAGTTGCAATCGGCTTAGGCAAATTCAGCTTGTTTAAAGTTTCATGAACGGATTATCATGAAATTGGTTCTAACGAACAGTGGTTTTTATTTTGCAGATTGTTCTTTCTGGTTTTGGGACTGGAGAGCAACATTTGAAGCTCACAACCATACTGTTTCAGAACATCTTTCCAGCCATTGATGTTAACACTGTAAGTTGATGAAATGATATCAACCAGTTACCATATTAAAATGGATTTATATTCCCCGCTGACTGCGTTCTTGCTGCAAATGATTCAGGTGAAACTTTCTTCATGCCAAAGAATAGTGTTGCTTAATTACAACAAAGACACAAAACTGATTGATTTTCGGCATTACTCCATAAGATTACAGCCTGTGGGTGTCTCCCAGAGATTAAGAAGATTTGTTCAGAACCATCAAGTCCCTGATCTGAGAAATCTTCAAGACGTGAGTGACTTTGTCACGAAGTAAGGCTTCTTTTTCCCCTCCTATTGTTTAGTTATTTAATTTTCTATTATTGGGTTTGAAGCAGTTTAAATCAGCTTGGAAATGGAAATTAGAACTCGCGTTTTCAATTTAATTTTATAAAAAGTTATTGAGGCGTGCCGATTTTTCATTGTGGACCGAGTTGGGGAAAAACTAGAGTTGATAGTTGGAATTGTTTTAGGCGCGTTTGTTAAAGAATGCTTATGATCTTATCTGCCTTCAAATTTATGTTATTTGATTTTGGAATTGGATTGTTTCCTTCAGTCATATACTTGATACGTCACGCGTGAATTTTATTCGATTCCTCAAGGTTTTTTACGGGAAAAAGACCATAATGAAGTACAATGGAGGAAAAGATAAGACGCTTGTGTGCTTTGCAATTTGAAAGTGGACTAAACTTGATCTTTTATCTTATTCCGAAGGGCTGGCTACGGATCAGAAAGTGAAGCAGATGATGATGCAGCGACCGTGACTTTGGCTAATGATCTAGGTAGGGTTAATCGGGCTTCCTCGAAAAGTGCTGTCAAGCTTCAAGAGATAGGACCCAGAATGACTCTTCAACTCATGAAGATTGAGGAAGGATTGTGCTCCGGTGGAGTCATCTTCAGTGAATACGGTACGTTAATCTTGTTCTGTCTTACCATTTCTAGTGATTTTGATAGAGTCTGCACTATGACATGATTAAGAGAAGATTATATATCCTTATCTTTGATTAGGAAATGGCGATGGGAAGAAAAAGGAAGACGACCACGAAGATGAGGATAACGATGATGAAGATGAAGAAATTGAGGAGGAAGATGAGGAAAATGATGAAGAAGAAGATGGTGACGATATTGACGAAGACTAGCAACTTCCGAAGGTGTCTTTCCCATTTGTAATTTGATATGCCAGCATCAACAATTTGAGTGTTTGCAGTTTATTTAAAGACAGAAATTTTGATGCACCCATCAATACATATGTTTTGGGGAACCAATCGCTTCATATTACTTCTTTCATTTGCAATTGCAATGTTTTCTTTCTGCAATGTAAACTGTTTGTGCATTCTTCTCGCCATTCAGAAATTATGCATCCAAAATCATATTACATTTACTAATCAAAATCGAACAACTTGTTCATCAACAAATGGTTCAACTTCCAACTAATTCTTGAAAACTAGGTAGACAATCGAATGGAGAAAAACCCCCCAAAGCACCTGAACCCTGAAAAAAAAGCAGTGAGCGCGCCGCCATACCTTTGCAAATGCCTCTCCTCGAGTCAAGATTTGGTGCGAAGAAGCTCTTCGGAAGGAACCTCAAGTGTTGCTCCGGCATGATCTTTTTCCGGCTTCACTTCTGCAAAACCAATCAGAGTTTGAACGGTAAACAAACGTCTTTGGAATTCCGTTCATGACAGAAGCAAATATATCATATGCAACTCCCATCAATCTCAACTTCCCGGTCATTGTTGCGGTATCTCAAGTCAAACACGCGATCTGAACACCGCTGTAATGACATCCGGTGTAGCAACATTTCTCTCCTCAATGATTCCTTATACTAAATTACTAATGCCATTTCATAGGAGCTTCACTCAAGCAAACCATATCGGATATCGGATTTCGGATTTCAGCACGACAAGAAAAACCAATCACTGAAATCTAACAGAAAATGTACACAAATGCAACCCACACAAGCATTTGAACAAACACATCCAAGGCATTCACAACGCCGTCGGTTCATTACGAACGCACGCTTGCTACTACTGCAACAATGGAACGGATTTACGAGAGAGATGATTTGGAATTGAAAATTTACCGTAACCGCCGTGGGGATTGAGCTTGGCCTGGACGATCATTTCGCTGATGAAACGGGAGGCCTCACGTGCCTGTTCCAGGAGACTCTGGATCTCCGCCTCTGACGTCACGTGCCTATTCTCTTCGAACTTCTTGCGAACCTCCGCCGCCGCACCCTTCAGCATCGGCGTGTCTCCGGCGAACGACTTCCGCGTCGCTCGTAGCACCGCTCTGTACGCGCTCAGTACTTCTACTCTCGCCATCTCAGACTCTCAGCTCCGCCCCTCTCAGTCCTCTCTCTCTGCGCCTTCAGGCCCTCTTACTTCAAGCTACTATTGAGTACCGACGACGTCGTTTCGTCATTTTTAACCTTTTTTTCATTCTCCAAATTTAATTAAATATAATGGGCTATTTCAGTGAAGCTGTTTCTCTTTTGGGCCGGGCAGCTAGTGTTACTATGCATGCAAGGTCCACTTTTTTATTTTTTATTTTATTTTAAAATATAAGAAGTATCTCGCTGGACATTGATTAAAGACTAATTCTCTTTTATGTGGATTCTCGATACTACATTAGGCGGTATGAAACATTTGGCTTCTGGATCAAACGGGTACTCCAAAACAAAGCCGTGAGAGTTTCGACTCACGTTGGGAATTTGAAACCCTTGCTCGCTTTCCACTTGACCAACTCTTAAAAGTCGCAAAATCATTTCTTTATTTTTGAGAGGAAGGGTGAAAAAAGTTCGAATAAAATGACCCGAATCACACGTGCATATACGAAAGTAGAAACCGCATAATATTTTCTTCATGTTCACGAATTGACACCATAGTCTATTGTCTTATGTGGAAATATACAAGTACAAGGTCGATTTGAAGCTGGGAATTGGATCCTCTCCTGAGTTAAACGGCTACAATTATTATAACTTTTAGAGGCCCCTCTTTTTGTAGCTGTTGGATTAAAATCCAATGGCCCTTGTGTGTTGGTCAGGAGGCTCCTAAGCCCAAGCTCAGGAGAGGATCCAATTCCTTGAAGCTGGTACCCGATCTTTGAAAACCCTACGAACTCAACAAAAACTTACATATGATTTCATCACGCATTCAGACGTTAGCGAGTCTAATGGCATAAGCAAGTCCCACATTTTATGCCGATAAGGACTCCACATAAACCGAAAAGTTGATAGAAATTCAAATCAGTGGCAGAAATGAACAACACACAATAGCATAATGCACATTCATACTCCTCTACACACGATTTTAGAATGCAACATTGTGGCATGAATCCGAGTTCTATTGCGTATACGTACCAAAACCTCTCACTCTCTAAATGGACCCGACAAGTGGGACAGCATACACAGATTTCATCAGGGGGCCAACATCAATCCTTCTGAATAGAAAGCCGATGACTAAGTGATATAAAGGAACTTTGTTTACCGAGAAAGAGGATATGTAGAAGCCTTTTGTATGCTCCAACCAGTTCGGCTTGCATCAACCATTCTGCAATCATGTTTCTTCCGCCGACATCTGTGATGGGACTTCTGATCCACAAATGTATTCTCCCCCACTGTCTCCATCGGAGAATCAGCATCTGAAGCAACAAGGGACGCATCAATATATATCCAGTTGAATCAAACAATTTGGAAAACCTAAGGTTAGAATCTCATGAATACATACATAAAAACAAACACAAGAAAAAGAGCTAAGCAAATTAGAAGATTCTATAATTTCCCAAACTATTTGATGGTATTCTTCTTCTTTTGCTCCTTCTTTTACTATTTTATTATATCCATATATTTGCCTACGTTGATAAACTGATAAAGCAAGAGTGGAACACAAACATCTACCCGAGGGTATCATAATATTGTTCTTTATCACACTGGCATACAGCGACTAAACAAGTGCAAGCAAACATACTGATGGATCATATTACTCTAGTGTTATAAAACTATGACCAAAGTCCAAAAGGGAAAGTCGGGGTCGGTCATATTCACTTAATCCTGACTATAAAGCTATGTCCTTGCGTGTCCAAACTTATCTTAATCTATAAACTTGTAATGCCGAAACAACTTCATGGTGCGCCCGTTCTGATTACTGCCTAACATATTCAAATGCAACACTGGTGATGCCACTCCATTTATGTTCAAAGTTCCAACTAAGATCCTTCTAGTTTACTAAATGAGCGTTATAGCGAGCCACCAAGCTAAGCCTTCAAATTCGCCCCTCATCCCTCACCCTACACTTTTATTTCCTCCAGCGTCTATGTTCAGATTCTATCTACCAGGCAAACTTGAATATCAAAACTAGAACACAATGCAGAGAACTAAAGCTATATATACAAAATTCGCCAATCCGGAAACTTTCCCGGAACCCTGTAATGAAACTATAGCTGCTGCACAAGTGAAATGTACTGAAATCCATATATGCTAATCTGAAATGCTTCATTGTGCGTCAAATTAAAGAGTCTTTAGACAAAATGTACCTCCAAACTGATCGCCCCAAAACAATACCCGAGTATCCTCCTCCTCCTCATCAAACTCATCGCCATACCCGAACTCCGCGTCCCCGCGGTAACCCGGTTCACTGCCGTACCCGGACTCATTCCCCTGTACATCAAAACCCCCAATGGGACCAAACCCAACACCCACATTCTCCTTCTCTCCACTCCCCCCACCTCCATCTCTCTCCTTCCTCGAATTCCTCGCCTCGCTCACATCCGACGCCCAATTCGCATCCCCATTCCCAAACAGCTCCCCACTCGAGTCCGTCCCCACCGCCACCGGAAAATCCGAACACGTCCCGTACGCAGCCGAAGCCCCAACCGAGCAGCACCTCCGGGTCCCACTCCGATCACTACTCCTCCCCGAAACCGACCTCGACCCGCGACGCCTCCGCTTCTTGGCGATGAACCGAAAGCTCCCGGTCCTATTATGGTGTCCGCCGGAGATCGTCCTGTCGTCGTCGACCAGGGTCAGCCGGGACATGTCGATGGTGTCGATAGAAAATGAAGTGGCTCGATTGGATAAACAGGGACGCTTGGTGTGGACGAGGAGGCCATTGGATTTGGGATCGGAGGAGTCTAGGGTTTTGGAGGTGGGGGTGGAGGTCTGCTGCTGCTGCAGGTGGAAAGGTCTCCATCCATGGAGCTGGATAGTGTGCCGTGAATCTAGGGATTTGTGCGACATTGGGATGAGAACTTCAGCAGCTCACTTGGAGGAGTTTCAGATTTTCTCAGAGAATTTGGAGGCTTTTTTTTTTTTTTGGAAATAAATGAATATTCTATGATTTTATTTTATTTTTCTGGTGAAGGATATTCTGTTCCCACGCGCGGGAATGTATGAAGTTACAACGCGGCACCTTAACACTCCATCGCTTGCCCAGCCTTGAGATATTGGGAAAAAGGATCATCGCCTGAATTTTTTTTCTGAAATCTCGTGATTATGATCGTTCATCGTACGGTCATAAATTATTTAAAATTTAAAATTAAATATAAATAGTACTTAGCGAAAACTGACCGCACTATGTACGATGAACGATGAACGATGAACGATCATGATCACGGATCCTCTGGATTCCCAGAAAAAGGATTCGACGAGGATCCTTTTTCGAGATATTGCATCTTTATTGAATTTTTTTTTCTTTTCATGGTAAGGATAGAGAGTATTGGATGTAAAGTGAACCAAAAACTGCTTAGAGGTGTTCGATTATGTCATTTGTACGTCGCTTTACATGGAAGCAGTTTTTTGAAATTTTTCGCTTAGCATCATCTAAGCTTTGTTTAGATGTTAGGTGCCGCTGTAGAAGTGGTGTAGCTTCGGCTTCACAGCCTTTTGGCCGGCACAAAGTTGAGCTCGATGATGTAATTGGTAGACTCTCATTGTGAGAAAATAAGCATTTGTCTCCATATCGACAACCTTGTAATTATAAAATGAAAGTGAAAATAAGGCCACAAGCAAAATAACACGTGAAGTGTAACACTACCTATCATGCCGCCGATGAGACAACAAAAATTCTTGACGAGCTCTTAAATACGAGGAAGACACATTGATTTGGTAATGAAATGAGACTAATATAAGATTAACTTCCAATAATTAATTTGACCGTCGGGATAATTGTTATATATCATAAGTATCAAACTGCACAAAATTTTCATATAAAATTCACATCACTAAGTTCCACATTTCTTTGCACTTTTGAATATGCTCTATTATACATGATTAGAGTAGTTTTGGTAGACAAGGATGTAACAGTTGATTATATGCTAATTAATTACGATTATGTTCACCGCTCATGAGTTCGATCCCAATTATTATATTGCAGAATAAATTGCAAAGGACAAAAAAAAAACTAAATAAATTTACAAAAATGTGGTTTATAAAATTACAAGAAAACCTAAAAAACTGGAATTATTTTACAAAGCAAATTACTTAAAAAAAATTAGGAAACAAAATTCAATTTCAGTATCACAAACAAAAAACATGACTCATTTTCGACCGTCCATTTACACAAATAATACGAGATCGACGGACCTGATCAACTGATTAACTAATTTATTTATTTTTCGCAGGCAAAAATTTCATCGGTTTACATGATAGACCAACACCAATGATACCGCCAACAGTCAGCAGCTAGAGCGAACCAACCACCGCAATCGCCGATACCTCTTGACCTCCACCGACCGTCGATACAACCGATTCGACTCGATTCTCCGCCGCGCGAGAGAAAGAAATGGCATCGGGGTGGGGAATCACCGGCAACAAAGGGCGGTGCTACGATTTCTGGGTGGACTTCAGTGAGTGCATGTCTCGCTGCCGTGAGCCCAAGGACTGCGTCCTCCTCCGCGAAGACTACCTCGAGTGCCTCCACCACTCCAAAGAGGTCGGTCAATTTCTCTTCCAATTAATTAGCTTTTGTTATTCTCATTTCTAATGTTACTCAGATCGGTTGTATTATTGTTGCTTAATTATTTGTTAATCTAGCTCAGATGTGTTTAATTTGAGCTCTGGTTTTCCTCAATTGATTTAATGATCCATCGATGCGGGTTTCTAGCTTGCTGTAGATAATGTGGTGTTTAAAGCCCTAGGATTTGATTAACAGCTGCATTCCAAGTCTTCATTGGATAGCTAATTTAGGGTTTTCTGAAAATTTGATTTTATGATTATGGTTTCGCTTATTACATATCATTCATTTTCGGAGTCTGCATTTGCAATTGAAGTGTTCGTGTCCTGAGTGGGATGGCTGTTGCAAAGATTATGTGGGATGGTTGTTTTGAAGATAAGGAAAACTATACCTTTTTCTGGTTCGAAAGGAAGGAAGACAAGTAAAATCAGAGAAGTTAGTATGCAGAAGCACGGCGTTGCTTATGCATTGTGCATAATAGCTTTTGAAAATATTTCATGCGACATTGTTGTCGTTAGGCATTCAAGGAGTGAACTGATGAACAGGTCGAAATTGCAAAGCTAAACGAGTTTTTCTTTTGGTTGGGATTCGGGAGATTGACCAGTTATTTTCATGGATGATTTTTATTTAATAGAATGATGGCTCATCTTCAATTAGAGCCTTTAATATTGACTACTTGTGGCCCCTTTGATAACCATTTCGTTGTTAGTTTTTAGGTTTCAGTTTTTGTAGTATAGTATGTGGGAGAGAGGAAAACTGAATAAAGGTGGAGGTAACGTAAAACTTAGAACTAAAACTAAATGGTAATCAAACGGGACCTTAGCTTTCCAGTTTCCTCTGTGTGGCTTGTAGTCCATGTCCCCCATATGATATGATCATAGTGTGATCGTTAACCTAATATCAAATCAACAGTATATCCTGGTGATGTAGTATCTACGTGAAACATATGTAAACATATTCTGGATTATCTACATGAAAAAAAAAAAAGCCTCACGATGGTGAAATTAGCTAGTGTCATATCCCATGAATTAGCGTGAGGATGAAATCAAGTGCCAGTGGTCTTACATTGCACGAGTCACGAGTCTGCCACCTCTATTTTCCATTCCATTTTCTCTTTTATTTTGTAGGGACTTGCATATGCATTTTCAGGTTCTTTTTTATTTTTCTATTCTCCACCTTGTAGTAACATATAACTGTTGAACCGCTTGGGAATAATCTTGAATCCGAGTGCACTATACAGTTCTATGTATCTCCTAAAATTCAAGAGAAAAAAGATGAAGTTTTATGTATCAAATATTTTGGAGATAGAAACATAGGAGTTGCTTGGGTTTACTTATATGTTGTGTATGGCTGATTCCGAGTATCGTGGCTGTCATACGTAGTTGTTATTGTGAATCACATTATATTTTTAGATTTCATCGAGTACAAAATGATTCAACCTTATGATAAATGTTGAGTTCTATGATTTTATACACTATCTGTAGCATTTAAGAATAGGAGGTTAAACATAATAACAAATTGACAACATAATTGGCATATATTATATAATTGGTAACTCAATTGGCAATATAATGTATAATTCGAACAAGACAATCTTCTACAAAGTTTTGCTCATCAGCAAAGGTGAGAAGAAAATGTCAAAAAGTACATGATTGTCTTCATATAGTGTCGGGTGAGGTGAAGCTATATTGTGTTTTCCCTGATTTGAAAACTTTGGAATCAAGATGGCATTCTCATCCCTCTCACGATTAGCTTCCCAAGTCAAGGTAATAAACTTGTAAAATGGCTTTATTTCACTGTACGCATGAGCCATTCATCTCAGGTTATGAACATACATAATCATTTCATAACTTTTTGGATCGAACTTGCTGAACAACAAGTATGAGACTTTGCAACTTAGTAATGTGGTTCGTCTTAGGAGAACATTTACTACAATAATATTTACCTCTCTCTTAAAGAGAGAAGGTTTTTGTCTTGTTCGCATCATAATTTATTTGCATATCTATTATCGCAGTTTCAACGAAGGAATCGAATTTACAAGGAGGAGCAGCGTAAAATAAGGGCCGCTGCACGGGCCAAGGAGGGTGGAGAGGTTCATAAACATCACCATCCATAGCAGAAATCGACCATCTTTTGAACTGAAGGAGTAATAAATGTGTGGAGAACGAATGCTGTATCTTTGCCGAGACTGGTCTTTTACTTGATTATGGTCAATTTAGTTTTGCTTTTAGTAGCTGCAGATTCCGACATTCATTTGCTTGGTGACTTAAACTGGTGTTTCTGCTCTCTAGACTAATAATATGACGTGGAATATAAACCCGATTCCTTCTCAAATTCTTTGTTTATTTTTCTCTCTTTCCGGAAGTATTCCTACAGGTGGAAATTTATGAATTGCTTCGTGTGGTTTTGAAAGCTATGCTTCGGTTTTTTAGATGGCGAATTCTCCATACATCGCATGTCTATCTACTATGTTCTGTCCTTTCTGTCACTTCTTGTAGGGCAATGAATAGAAATTTGTTGTCCAAAACAAAGGGAATGAGTAGGATTTTGTTATATTTCTCTTACATTTGAAAGGGTGATTGTTACTTCTTGTATTTCGTCAGATACTGACACGTGATCAACACATGATTCATTTTTGAGATTAAGGTCGTGCCAGAATTTGACGAAAAAGTAGAAGAAATTTCATCGAATTTGATGGTGTAATGTTAATTGGCTAATTTTAAATAGTTCGGATTAATTTACTAAAAAAATAATACAGGGTATTGATTTTGTTATATTTCTCTTACATTTGAAGGGGTGATTGTTACTTCTTGTATTTCGTCAGATACTGACACGTGATCAACACATGATTCATTTTTGAGATTAAAGTCGTGCCAGAATTTGACGAAAATGTAGAAGAAATTTCATCAAATTTGATAGTGTAATATTAATTGGCTAATTTTAAATAGTTCAGATTAATTTACTAAAAAAATAACACAAGATATTGATTTTAACTCGGATAATAGTTCAAAAGGTTAAACGGCAGTTTGCTCATTATTCTAGCTAGAGTAAGTTCATATTTGCAACATCATCGTTGGTTTTGAATAGTTTGAGTTCGAAACACAAACCTACGAGTACGACGATGACACGTCACTGCACTTCGTAATCAGATTCGTTACACCGCGTCCGCAAGTGCGGTGTGCACTCTTTGGTCCCGCGTGAGTTTCAACGGTCCAGATACAAACTTTCGCAAACCGATTAACGATCGGGCGGTTTAAACTAATAAACCAAAAACAGAGTCGTATATACTGCCGTACTCAGCGCAACAGGTTATCCGAACCCATAATAATATCTGGGAGCCCCACTATTATTCTCTCCAATTTCAAAACCCTAACCCTTGAAACTCCAGCCCTTTGGCCCCTTTCTGCTTCGCTGCGATCCCCAAATTTTCATCGGAAGGTAATAGAAATTAAAATCGTAATACATTTTTTTTTTCGATTTCGTTTCGCAAGAATCGTAGGATGATAGAATTTAAATCGAATGTGAATTTGCATTTTGATTGTCGTTTTCGGATTCTCGTTGACTCAGCTCAATAAAATTAAACAAGGGTTTCTGTGATTTGAATTTTTAATTTATTTTCCATTGAATGCCTTATCTAAGCAAATAGGATCCTTGAGGATTTCAATTTGTTTACAGAAGATGTAACTTTGGAGTTTTTCGTATCCGAATTTTCAATGGGTTTGTTTGTTTTTTGGCAGTACAATGAGCAGTCGTAGTACGAGCAGAACTCTCTATGTTGGGAATCTGCCCGGTGATGTACGCGAGAGAGAGGTGGAAGACTTGTTTTTCAAGGTAATTCAGTTTGTTGTTTGAATTGATTTGCAGACACAATGCTATGCGGTTTTTGATGGGAAATTGTTGTTTGGAATTCATTTGATTGTACTTGTATGTGTAGAAGTAGAACTGTACATTGATGGGTTTCATGTTGTTTAAAAATGAATAGAATTTTGAAATTAGGAATGGAAAAGCACGTGTTTTTTTTTCTCTCGCAAAACTTGCTTAACCTTCGTATTATCTTTCTTGGGTGTGAACAATCATATTATCTTTCGAAAAACTTGCTTCTATATAATAGGACTTAAAATCATAGCCATGAATAGACTGACTGAAATTTCTAATTTTCTCCACAGTATGGACGCATAGCCCATATTGACCTGAAGGTCCCTCCAAGGCCTCCTGGTTATGCATTTGTTGAGGTGAGATCCCTTGGCCACTTTCTTTACGATATTCATTTATGTTTCATTTGTTCTGTGTTTGAACAAGTTCTTTGGTACAGTTTGAAGACTCTCGTGATGCTGAAGATGCACTCCGTGGTCGTGATGGCTATGATTTTGATGGGCATCGTTTACGGGTAGGCTATTATGCTTACTTTTCATGGTAGCAGCGGTACTTTGCCTAGACATAGTATTCTGATGTATATCTCTGTAGGTTGAACTTGCACATGGAGGGCGTGGGCATTCATCTTCTACAGATCGTCAGAGTAACTATAGTGGTGGTCGAGGTGGACGTGGGATGTCTAAGCGCTCAGATTATCGTGGTGTGTATTTCATTTGATATACTTTGTGCTGTTTTATATGTGGTAGGATGCATCTGATGTGTTTCTAAACCTTCTCCGTCCACAGTGTTAGTCAGTGAACTTCCCCCTTCCGCTTCATGGCAAGATCTTAAGGTGTGCTATTGTATTTATCAGATGAAGATTTTTTTTTCATTATAATTCTCCCTTGGTGTGGTAACTGTCACTTCATATCTGACTCATGTGATGCATTTTATTTAGGATCACATGCGACGGGCAGGAGATGTCTGTTTCTCCCAAGTTTTTCGTGATGGTAGTGGTAAGTTGCTTTTCATATTCGAGGGTATTCCTTTGGTATCATGTGTCAGATATTTGCTTGGATATTTTTTTGCGCATCTCCAATCATGC
Organism: Malus fusca; assembly: GCA_035220775.1. Classification (NCBI taxonomy): domain Eukaryota; kingdom Viridiplantae; phylum Streptophyta; class Magnoliopsida; order Rosales; family Rosaceae; genus Malus; species Malus fusca. Next base: position 40,848,168 of record CM069069.1, read on the forward strand.
TCTCCATTTTTAATTCAAAATTTAGTTAAAAAGTTACTTTAGGAGCTCTTTAGAAAATTTCTACTCTTAGCGTACTCACTAATTTACGGAGTTATTATGATTGTGAACCAATAAGAATTAAGTTTTCATGTAAAATATTATTCAAACATTCGTTATTAATGCTATGAACTCCTTTCTCACTCTTTAGAATTAGCATTTTCAAGTTTGTACATAGCTTAATAGAATTTCCAGTTTTTCTCCTACCGTCTCCTGCAAGTTTTTGTTGATTTGGCTGGTTTTGTCATGTTGGTGACTTAGAAAAATTTATGATATGTGGTACGATAAAAGTTGCTCAGTGGTTCATAGTGCTTCTCAACCAATGTTCAGACTGTTTTTGGGATGTATTCTGCTCTTTCATATGGTGTCATTTTAATATTGTTTAGTGGTTCATAGGTCTTCATATTTCAATCGTTTTAGCTTTTATCCTATGTTTTTTTTTTGTAGGCACAACTGGGATTGTGGATTACACGAACTTAGAAGATATGAAGTATGCGGTAAGTGTTCCTTTTACTTTCTCACTCCAGACATAAATAGTTTCTTTAACCTTCTATGAAGCATGAGTTCTAGATGTGAAATATTAGTATGTTGATGTGTCTGAAGCATCTATGTAAGAATCTCAAGCTTCATAAATTTGTTTTCTGCAGATCAAAAAGCTTGATGGCTCTGAGTTCCGGAATGCTTTTGACCGCCAATCTGTTCGTGTATGAATCTTACAGTTGAAAATCTCTCTCCTTTCCTTCTATACTTTTGTTAAATTCGTTTATTATCTCGTTTTACTACACAGGTGAGGGAATATGATGCGAAGAGGGACTCATCTAGGAGCCCTGGTCGCGGTCGATCTCATTCAAAAGGCAGGAGCTACAGTCGCAGTCGTAGTCCAAGTTATAGCCGGGACAGAAGCAGGAGGTTTGACCATTGTCAATTCCACAACTCTGTAGATGTGGGGAATAAACATTTCTGTTTAATGTTGTGACTTTTACATTTGATTGCAGCAAGTCTCCAAAAACCAAATCTTCACGCCGCTCACCCGCTAGATCTCGATCAAGATCTGCTTCTCTCCCTGGTTCACGATCAAGGTCTCGCTCTCCATCAGAGTATGGGTTATTTTTATTTTTCCAAATAGTCATTTAGCTATTGGTTTGTTGAGTACGTTTGATCTGGGTTTTCATGGGTCCATGAGGTGAATAATGATGGAGATTACTATTGCAATAAGATATCATGTGTAGAATTAAATGTCTTCTTGCAGTTGTAAAGTATGAATTGTCTCATTTGTGCTGGAATCTTTTCGTGTTGGTCAATTCCATTGTTTCCTGCTCAGCAGTTGGGGTTGCCAAGAAAGAGTCAGATATCCAACTAGTTTTTATTTTCTTTTCCCTTTTTGCTTGCATGAAAATTACCTTTGTTTTTCTTTTAGATATGGATATATGCGGCGAACTGGGGATTGGATTTTAGGATCTTGATTGGATATGGTCAATTGCTTACAACTCTTTTTCTATGGAGGTATGCTGTTGTTTAGATAGGCATCTTTGCAAAACGTTCATGGTGCCTCTGTTCTAATGCTTTTGGCATTGTAAATGTCCATGGGTGCTAGATTGGGATCAATGGAAGTCTTGGATTGCACTAGTAAAGCTGGATATCTGTGAACTAAGTGCCATTGGGACTTGGAAGTCATCGTCAATGAGCAGTAGAGACAATTTCATTTTCGTTTCATGCTCCAACATTTTGCCAGGCTAATAGGTCACACTATCTGGATATGCTGGATTCTTGTGTTACAGTAGGGAAGAATGCTCCTTTTCTTTCCCACTGTTGTCTTAAAAATAATTAAAATTTTTTCTTTTTTCAAATATTTCTCCCTCTGATTTTGTGATCTGTTTTGGTGGGGTTTACGTCAATTCTTTCATCCATTTTTTCTTCTATTGGTATGCTAAATGTTTAAATTTTTTTTCTTCTATCCTTATTGGATGTGGTAACTTCACATGGAAGAGGCATCAAGGACCTTGGATCAAATTGGTAATAGGAACATGGTTATTAAATTCGGTTGTTTCTGGAACTTTTGCAGATCAAGATCAAGAAGCAAATCTCCAGTGCCTTCGGTAAGTCTTATTTTTGTAATATTGTTTCACTTAAAAAGTATTTCAATATCTTGTAACTTGCCCCATTTTAAGTAGTTTTTTGTATTTTGGGGTTAATTTAAGATATTACTGAGGTTTGTTTATGACATTTTTGTACTGTGATAGTGGATGAAGTCTAATGTTTATAAAGTTTGGCTGGCAGTTGATTTGATTTCTCCTTTACTAATGACGGCCTCTCTGGATTTGTTTTGACATTGGATTCATGTGATAACTGCAATTGGATTACGGCTCTTTGGCCCTTTATAATTTTGTTTTGTTGGCATAATCAGAAACGCATAAGTAAAAGCCCGAAGAAGCACCTTAGTAAAAGTCCAAAGAAGCGTAGTGCCAGCAGGAGTCCAATCCGGAGCAGGAGCAGGAGCAGGAGCAAGAGTTTGTCACGGTATCATTCTCGAGCATTACATTTACTTTTGTTAGTGTCATCAGTGTCGCACCATCTTTTTCTTCTCTTGACATATTTTCCACGAATTGCTATTGCTTTGTGAACGTTGAACTTGTGCAACAATTCGTTCTAGACTCTGATTGCAATTCTATTTGATAGGTGATATGATGTTATCCCTGACCTGAAGTTATCGCTCGGAGAAAGGTTTACAATCCTTGTTAAGGGACTGTAATTCGGGCACCTTTTATTTAGCAGACTTGTAAGTTTATGGATTGATTCATTTTCAAATCACTGTGTCTGTTACATTGTTTACTGCGGCGGGCTGTTGTTTAACTGAAACTGGCGTTTTACCATCTTTGCACCTTGTAATGCATTTGAGATTCTTTGCTACAGTTTTGCTTGAAGTCTCATTGTTCATTTATTTGTTTAACATTGACGCGATTGATGATGTACTCGAATGAACATCCAGCGACGGAAAAATGTATGTTGAAGACCCTCGTATGTTCTTTTGACAATGCGATATTCTAAACTAGGGGATACGTGATATGAATTTGGGTCCAAGAGGGATGACACGCTGCCTTGGTGAACTGGTCTGACTCGCGTGTGCCCGACGTTATTTACTTTGATGCACTATTTTGTGTCAAGTGATAAGAAAGTGTTATAGGAGAGATACTCTCTTGAATTTTGATAGATTCACCACTTCTTGTCTATTGGATGAGTAATTCTCTTTTTAGACACGTAGCAAGCATCGATTAGATGGGCGACGATGAACTATGTTTAGTTGCATGAGAGAATTTCACGTTGAACTATGTTTTGTTGCAAGAGAGAATTTCGCTTGTTGTAGCGATAAGGTGTTATGAAATGCAAATGATGCAAACTAGCAGTGGCAGTGCAATCTGCGGAAAATAGGATAATAACAAATGAAGTACTGTTTTTTGTTTCGGGCAGGGCACACTGAAAAATCTTTGGCCTTTTTCGATTGGTGGTTATGCCATTCAATATTTTACCTAGAGTGAGGAAAACGACAACGTTCAGATTTGTGGACTCAAATGTCCTGCATCTAACACCGCATACCACTTTCAACCAAAGGCAGCCGCATTCCACTCTCATTTCGAATCACGACATAAAATCTAATAAAATATAGAAAATTTTAACGAAAAGTTTTCGGTTTTATTCATTTTAACAAAAAATTACATTCTTACTTTAAAAAATTAATCCTGGTACTATTCGCTTATAACATCTTTTTGTTCTTTTCGTTAAAACTTTAAATTTTCAAGTCAATTTTATTAATTTTCCTTAAAATATATGTTGTGATTAGCTACGAGAGTTTCATTTGCAAAGTACTGTATCCTAGTTAGACACAAGAATTTCATTACCTGTAAACTTATTTTATCAAACACGAGTACTTCATTTTCAATAGAATTATTTCTTAATTGGACACGAGAATTCTCTTTTTAATGAACGTATTTTGTGATCAAACACGAGAGTTGGATTACTAACCAATCTTATTCCATGAATCAAACATGGCCACAATGAAAACTAGATGACTCAATTATTATACTTGAGGCAAGTGAATCAAACACAAAGTCTCTATCTACTATTATTTTACCAAATGATGGATTTTCTCAACAAGTTCGGATAAGAGCATCACAATTCCTCGAATGTCATATGAGAAGGTGAGGGGTGGGGTGGGGGAGAGCCACACGTTTCCTCCTAATAAAGTGTGGTCAAAAGGCTCCCAGGTGATGAGGATGTAAAGTGTCCCCCAAAAATAAGTGGGTGTGACAACATGACAGTGAAATATACAATTTTCAAGTCTCACGTATACTCACGGGAAATTTCGAGGGGTCACAAATGAGTCCACATTCTTGTTGGATTCTTTTTGTGAAAGATTTCGGAGATTTATGAATCGTATCCGTTTATCGTACATCGTGCGGTTTGAAATTATTTTAAATATTTTTATTTAAAAATAAACATAAACAATATTTGACAAAAACTAACAATGTACGATGAACGGATTTCTAGGATCCTTACCAAAAGGATCCGAAGAGGATCATGTTGGGTCACAAATAACAAAAGAATCTTATCTTACCCTCTCCAAGTATTACTAGGTTTTCTTTTACCTTTTTTGTCCTGAGCCTCTATCTCATAATCGCATTTTCTAACCGGAATATCTGTAGGTCTTCGTTTCACATGTCCAAACCATCTTAACTAATTTTCTCTCATCTTAACTTCAATTGCGGCCACTCCGTCTTTACCTCGGATATTCTCGTTCTGAATTATGTCATTTCTCGAGGGGTCACAAAATAAACAAATTTTCTAATTAAAAAAAACAAACAAATGAAAAGGAATCAAACTACACATATTTCTTTTAGGTTAGTTGGTCATAATAGAGTAGTTCAAAGATTAATTCATTCTGTTGCCAAGATATATGTCTGTTTTCTTAAAGAAATCTTCTCATGTCACAAGTCGTTTCGATTCAATAATACATTATCATGTACGAGCCTTTCTCAAACTTTGTACTCAAGTTCGAGTCACTCGTCTTGTCAAAATAATATAAATCAAATAGCTGTAGAATCCCCCAGAGAGCCATCTCAGCGCCACCAAATTCCAACGGCAAAAAAATCACCTCGCTTTCTCTCTTCCTCTTTAACCAACCACTCACACACACACTGTTATTCGCAAACTTCCCCATCTCTCTCTCCCCAAATCAAATCACCGGAAAAGAACTGAAAAACAAATCGAACCAAACAAACAGAAATTCCGTTAACCATCTCTCAAAACCCCCCAAAATACCCAAATCCAACGTCAATTTCGTCCCCTCATTTCTCAGACAAGTTTGAAATCCGATGGCCGGAACCCTGTTCTCGAAGCTCTCCGACGACGTCGTTGTGAACATCCTCTTCAAGCTCGAGGAGGACCCGCGGAACTGGGCTCGGCTCGCCTGCTCCTGCACCAAGTTCTCCTCCATGATCCGAAACGTCTGCTGGAAGACCAAGTGCTACAAGGTCATTCCTTCCGTCGTCTCCGATCTCCTTGCCGGCTCCTCCGAGCCTCCCGGCGGCTGGGCCGCCCTTCACAAGCTCGCTGTCTGCTGCCCCGGCCTCCTCCACTCCGGCGTCCTCTTCGAGAACTCCGACTTTGGGCTCGAGCGCGAGCTCGGTCCCGACGAGGATTACCGGAGATTGGACTTCAGTCCGGTCGGCGTATCTCCGGCGGCCAAGCCTCCGACCGAGGCGTCCTCGAGCCAAATTGGCGCGAATCAGGAGGGTGGTTCCTCTGGAAATGATTGTTCTTGGTCTCTGTTCGATGATCTTTATTTCGATACAGTCTATAACGATTCTGAAGCCCATGATCAAGAGCAAGATAATTCCCAATTGGAATCAGCGGCGACGGAGACGGCGGAGGATCAAGTCTCCGTCGAGAATGGCTCCGTTCGAGTGGGCAGCGAATTTTCGATTTGCAAGAAAAGGAAGGTATGCAGACCGATGAGGTCGCATTTGGCTTCTGGGGTTTGGAATCTGAGCCGTGAGCAGGGCAACAAGCTTCTCCACAGCCGGTTCCGCGGCGACCGCTTGTACATTTGTGATTGGCCCGGCTGCGTGCACATCGAAGAGAAGCGAAATTACATGCTTTTCAGAGGGATTTTCAAGGATTTCAAGGGGTCCCAAGTGTGGAGGACGATCAAGGATGGGAACCGCAGCAAGATTGATCTGAATTGCGCGTTTTGCACCTGCAAAGACACTTGGGATTTGCATTCTGCATTCTGCTTGAGGCGGGTTTTCGGGTACCATGACGATGGCGAGCCGGTTGTTCGAGCTTATGTCTGTGAAAATGGACATGTCTCTGGGGCTTGGACCGACCTGCCATTGTACTCTTGATGGAGATTGCTCTCTAACGAGGGCATGTACTAATATCTGAACGGTTAAAAATCTCGGAGGATGGATACTCCGAAGCACCATAGAGTTTTCGCTCTCGAGGATCTGAGGAGAGAGGAATGTGTTTTTATTTCAATGTATGTCAATTTTTTCAAGAGTTGTTGCTGCTGTTATTGTTGTGTTCTCAAAACCTTCTTTGTTGTATTGTTGTTTGCGTTTCAATAAGATTGTATTATTTCAATGTCATGTTGTAAGATTTTAATAAGATCCTAAATTTATATTGAGATTTCGAATGCGTCGTGCGTTAAGTCGTTGAATTGTTAGAATCTTCTAGACGTCGTGAAATGCAGTAAATGCACAACTTCTAAATGTAGATGCTCGGGATCCATAGACAATAACATATTTTACATCGAGTGACAATTCTTTACAAGGATCAAAACAGCAACCATGCCTGAAATTATATGCCGGCGGACTGCCGGACACAGCAGCTCCTGCTCTTTAGTAGAGACGTTTTGGAGAGTGGCAGATTTTAGTTTTCAATTTTCGGCCTCTTCACAATCATCACAGTGCAGTGAGCATGATGAGTGCAATAATCGCTTACGCTGCCTAGGACGGCCCTGCAAGAGAAGGAGAGAACCAGAGTCGATTGATCGTTACTGACTGCAAATTTGCATTGCATGAAGAGAAGCAGCAAGAACGTGGAGTTACCTTTTGATAGCTCCATAGCCATGGCTTCCAGAAACCAAGATGGATGCCTTGTGTTTTTCTACAGCCTCACAGAGAACGTTTCGAGCATCCCCAGCCACCAACTCCACCACCACATCATTCACCTACATAAACATCAAATTAAACAAAAAATATTAGCCTCAAAGAGAACGTTATGAGCATTTCCCTGCAGAATTGGAGAAACCGGCACAGCGACATCCCAGATGTAGGTACGTTTCGTGAGGATCATTACCTGTTTACTGGCACAAATTTTCTTCGCCTTCTCGACAACTCGCATGGCTATCTTCTGTAAGTCTGCCTCCAGAATTGGCAAAACTTTAGCTCCTCCTACACATTTCACCAAGTTGAGTATATATAGCTGCATTATACCCAATTAATATTTATGCGTATATAGAAAGAGCTCGAACGCCAACCAGTTAGTAAGTTAATAGACGTGAATATCTACATACCAGGTCCGACAAGGGCCATGGCGGGAGGAGGGGGCTTGGCATGGACGACGACGAGCTTGAAAACGGGGTTTGATGCATAGGGGATAAAGAAGTGGCTGAGAGTCCATTCGAGCGCGTACGTGCTGTGGTCGCTCTCGTCCATAGCAACCACCATTACTTGCTTCGAGTTCTCGACAGTGTTACTCGCCATTGCAGCTTTGTTGAGATCGCAATTATCTTCTTAATCGTAATAAGATTTAGGTATGAATAATTTGCTCATCTTCTGTGCCTACTTATATTGTAGGTACAGTATATGGAATCAATTATTGGCTAGACCCCACTAATGATCATCTTAATTATAATTAATTAAAATAACACATTACCACTGGCGCTGTTGGATATGTTGGTGGAATATATCTCTCTTACCGTCGGCTGGAATAAAAATAGGTCTATTCTATATTTTAAGAGAAAAAATACAAGATTTTATCAACAGATACCTTGAATCTAAGAAGCTGGCTAGTCATCAATAGATACCCAATTCTTGATTCTTTCTATCAGTATAGCACGGATTAGAGAGTAAGTTATTATTGTAGTACGACGATTAAAACTTTATGTGTAGTCTGACTAGTCTAAGCCTTCAATTTCTACCTTAGGTCTTTAGTTTTTCTCAATCTTCGTATTGACATGAGTTCTTCCAATAATCTAGTATCGAATTTTCTTTCAAAAAAAAAAAAGGTCGTGGATCTAGGATAAAAAGTCAATCGCAAAGCGTTTGTGGTTTAATTAGTTTAAAGTGTTAAGTTACTTTTGCACTTGACGTCATGTGTTCAACTTTTGTTTGTTTCGTCCGATCAATTTTTTATTTAATTATTATTTTTTAGAACTGATTCTATTGTACCTTTTTCACTCTTATCTTCTACGGTTCTACCCTTTTGAGTTTTGTAACGCAATATTTGGCAGTCGTTTTCCCATAAACAACGGCGTATATATCCATCTTGGTTTCTCCCAAACCAATAATTCCAACACCCTTTTGCTGTCGTCTGTTGTTGCACAAACGCCGCCCCAGATCATTCTTAGGCCTATGTGGTTTTTCGATTGAAAAATATAGGTTTTCGATGCGAGCTGACATGCTTTCTTATCGTCCAACAATATACATATATATATACATATATATATATATATATGTATGTATGTGAAAGTTCTAGGATGGTACTAGTTTAACCTAGAGAGGGGTGAATAGGTTCCAATTTAAAAATCCAATTCAATTTTCAATTTAATTTTCAGTTCTCAAATTAATTCCACATTCACATCACATATAAACTATCCTACACATATGCAATTATAAAGATAAATAAAATGTGCACACAGGATGTAGGATTTAACGAGGCAAAACCCACCACTGGGAAAATCCTCGGGCTACCAAGCCAGGAAGCACTAAGAAAGAAAGAATACATAAAGACTTACAAAACTCATCAACTAGACACTCATACCAGTTGGCAGCTTTGTCTCCGCGCTTTGCTACTCGATCTTTCTTCAGTCTTCGAGTTGAAGTGGCACAACCCTAACGCAGTCGTCAATCACTTTTCCCTCGAACTTTGCAGGATGCTAACTCGATCATGCAGAATGTTTATATGATGAAGTGTTTGGTTGAAAAATCAATCAATTACGAAAATCACAAGGCACATTTTCATAATTGACATTCAATAAAAAACCAAATGAAAATCAGCATGAAAATAATATTTTCTCTTAAAAACCCATGCTGTTGGAACCACAAGCTAACAGCAGTATTCAAATTATTTTTCCACGCACACCACAAAAACCGAACTGGTGTTTTTCAAAAATCCTTTTCAATAAAATCAGTTTTTATGCATGAAAGGTTCAACCTAAGCACGTCCTTGACTTCCCATATAAATACAAAAAGCACCGCTCGAATTTTTATCTGATAAGAACTACAAAGCAATCCATGTAGTTCAATAACTCTACCAAACTGCAATCAGATAACTTTCTTATGCAAACTGATAAGACCCACCATCATGCAAACACCTAAGCACGGTATGACAATTCAGTTTGATAAGTCCCAATGCAATCAGATTAGTCCTAATGCAATTTGATTATTTTGCATGCGTGGTTTATTAAGTATTATAGAAAAGGATAAGTTATTTTAAAGAGATAAACCACACAATGATTAAGAGTCCTATCTCAACTACAATAGCATGAGATATAGATGAATGTAATGTAGTTGGATACATGCATGCAAACGTACCTGAATGAGTATTTGTTTCGGTAACATCTTCGCATCGAAAGTGTGAGAAACCTCCCTAGACTAAAACTATTACAATTGTAAATATGTAACAAGTCTAAGCTATTACAGACTCAGGCATTTTGTCAGGGATTGCCAATTTTACCCTAACAATCTCCCCCTTTGGCATTTCCTTGACAAAACCCTTAATCACGATATTTTAGAAATCTTAAACCTTTTGCACTTAAGTCTGTAATCTGCACACAGTTAAACGAAACACCCGTGACGTACAAAAGATAGATGTTGTTATAAATGAAAGCATTTATCTATAACAGCAAGCAACAAAAAACAACCAGGTTTTCGAAATTCTACTTCTCCCCCTAAATATAGGCTTCCTACTTCTCCCCCTTTTTGTCTAGAAAGGTCAAAGGCCTTAGAGGTAACCATCAGATGCAGTCAGCGGAAGATAAGTGGAACATAACAAAATGTGATGGAGAAAGATTTCCTTTATGTGAACTAGAACCTCTTTGGAAGAATAAAAGTGGGGATAAATTCGAGAGGGAAAAAGTAACAAAGTAAAGATCGAAAGAATAAACATGGAAAGAAACGCGTCTTGCATATTGTTAAGCTCCCCCTAAACAAATGCTTTTAAAAAAAATATAATGAAATGCAGCACACAAATGATATGATTTTTTTTTTTTTTTTAATTGTATGAGAAGCATATAATTGTTCCAACAAGAATGAAAGAGTGCAAAAACACATGTAGTTCTGAATCCTCATTCACAGGCTAACATTGTCCCTAAAACATAACATGTATGAGTGTAGTTGCAAGTATAGCCGAAAGTTGATACTACACAAATGTAATTAAGTCTTACAGGACCAACTTAACTTTAACCCTTAAGCTCACAAGATATACGCTCGAATTTTCATTCAAAGTGTTTGGGGGTAAGTGTATACGCTCAAAAGATCATTACATGAATGCTCTACCATAGGCTTGCAGATTGATCTCATCTCCACACATCAAAAATTAACTTCTTTGGATCAAGTAGGTCTTTGTTACGGGTGTAATGGGGCTTCGGGTACTCGGTTAAAGAAATGAAGGATATAGGAAACACAAAGTCTAAGAAACTAATAGAGTAGTTGGAAATGAAATCGAGAGAAGCATGCAACAATTAACCAAGCAACTTGGCAGTAAATTGAGTGGTTGGATGAACAACATATAACTGCACAGTTGATTTCTGATGATTCTTCCTTTTCATTTACAATGACACACTTGATTTCTTATAATGTTGGCAGCTCACTTGTGATTCATAGTGACTTCTTTTCATCTTTTCTTGTTTTGCTCTTCATTTGTAGTTGGCTTTCTTCACTAAATTTGCATCTTCAACCTTTAAATAACCTTGAATTCTCTCCTTTGAAAAACGTACTCTACTAGCTTCTTAGTAGGGTAGGAAATTTTTAATATAAGAGGCTAGGTAAGGAAAATGTAGGTTTAAGAACAAAAGGCTTACACATAGGCTCAAAAGGGTTACCTAGAGGAAAACATGTAAGGCACTGGCATATATGGCAATGATGGTAAGTCCTAATGCCTACTATCGTCTCCAAAATAGAATAATATATGATACAAAGTTTTGAGAGGTCTCAAAGCAAGTTCTAGAGAAGCAAAACACATAAGATCACACACATGAAAAAAATAAGAGTGTATGAAAAATGCACACACTATATTTAGGCACAAAAGCTCACATGGGTGCGGGTTTTACTCAAGTTAAACATGTTCAACTCATTAACATTGATATATTATCAACAAGAGGCTATTGTCCACAACAAAGTCAAACATATCATGCTAGGGTCATGCTACCAAGTAAACAAAGCTAGAACTCATATGAAATCATACTTTTCCATTTTTCCTCATTTATTCTTTTTTAAACAAGAAGAAAGATAAAAAATGCAGTATTTATGCTATATGAACATGCAAGCATACATTAATGAAAACATTTGCAAAGAGAGAGCTTAGTCAATATAAACAACTTGAAGATGGAGATAAATTGACAAGTACACCACTTTGATTCTCTTTTCTTCTCCAAACTTGTCTCACTTTTGGAACTACCGTACTTGGAACATATATAATTCTTGCAATCCGATTAATCTCTTTCAAATAAGTCACAAATTGTTCCTTAAGATTTTCTTTTTCAAAGTTCCTTGAAACTTTTTCTTGAGAAGAATTTTTCTTTCTAAGCTTATTGCACTTAGGCCGGATGTGACCAGGAATCCCACAAAGATGACATATAGGAATGAACTTTCTAGATTGTTTGGGTTTGTTAAGATTAATTGAAGTCTTGACAGGATTTGACACATGTGCAAAGATTGTAGATGTTTTGGGAGTAAGACCTAAACATTTATCGTCACCTACTTTCAAACTAGGAATATCAGAGGCTTTGACAAATCTGGTGACAAAAGAAGAACTTGTAGTCTTTGTAGACTCGAATCCTAGACCTCCTTTGTCTCCAAAACTTTTTCCATAGCTAAGCATCTTGTCAATTTTCCCCGAACCTATGCTCAACTCCTGAACTTTTCTTCTCATCTCAACCACTTCGTCCTCAAGAGCTTTCTTATCAGACGAGAGAGTGTTAATTGTGGTTTGTAGAATGTGAATCTTCTCTAACAGCGACTCTCGCAGTTTCTCTCCATTGTCCAACTGAGATTGATGCTCAACTTCAGCTTCTTTCTTTTCATTTTCAACAAGTGCAAGTTTCTTCTTCAAGTTAGAGTTATCCTTCTTTACTTGCACACTGATGTCATAGAGATCAGAATATTTTCTCAAGACTTCTTCCAAGTCAGGTTCTTCAACAAATGAACCTTCTGTGTCATATCCATCAATAGTTCCTATAAACGCAATCGTATCTTTCTCAGATTCCGACGTAGATGCATCCCCTGAATCACTATCGCTCCAAGTGACCTTCATTGCCCTATTCTTCTTCTCTTTTCTCTTGATAGTGTTTGCACACTCAAAAGCAATGTGTCCATAGCCTTGACACTCATGGCACTGAACCCTATTGTTAGAACTCCTATGTTCACTAGTTCTAGATGATCTAGAGGCTTTGTCATGTGAGACATCTAGAGAACGAACATTTTTTGAGTTTGAACTTGAGTTGGTTCGTTGCTCATGACCCTTGGAATTTTGAGACTTGAGAAACCTTCTAATTTGCATGGTTAATTCAACCAATTCATCTTCGGACAAGTCTTCAATTGAGCCATCACTTTCTTCTTCTTTGACAGCTTTGAGAGCAATGCTTTTCATCTTCTTGGAATCGGGAAGCTCTAACTCATACGTTTGCAGAGATCCAATCAGTTGCTCAAGCTTGTAGGTGTTTAGATCTTTCGATTCCTCAATCGCTGTCCTCTTAGCATGAAACCTCATAGGAAGTGATCTTAAGATCTTTTTCACAATCCTATGCTCAGGAATACTGTCACCAAGATTGTGACAGCCATTGACAATTACGCTAAGCTTAGCATAAAAGTCAGAGAAACTTTCATCATCAGACATTGTGATATTTTCAAATTTTGTGATGAGATGTTGAAGTTTGGATTCTTTAACAGTTGAGTTACCCTCATGAGTAACTTCAAGAATGTCCCAAGCTTCTTTCGCCGTTGTACACTTACTTATGTAATTGAATTGTTCCGGCGAAACGGCTGTGAATAAAGCATTCAAAGCCCTTTGGTTAAAAGTGCTAGAGCTACGCTCATCATTGCTCCATTCTTTCCTAGGCTTAAGCTTAGATATAGACACATAGGACTCTCCTTTACCTTTGGTTTCTTCAATCGTTGGAGGTTCCCAACCTTCTTCAACAACAAGCCACACCTTGTCATCTTGCGCCCATAAAAACGATTTCATTTTCGCCTTCCACGCAACATAGTTGTCACCATCAAAATGTGGTGGATGAGAAACAGAACCCATAGCACGATTCATCCTAGACTACCCACGGATCTCACTATGTATTTTTAGTGACCTGCTCTGGTGCCAATTGAAAGTTCTAGGATGGTACTAGTTTAACCTAGAGAGGGGTGAATAGGTTCCAATTTAAAAATCCAATTCAATTTTCAATTTAATTTTCAGTTCTCAAATTAATTCCACATTCACATCACATATAAACTATCCTACACATATGCAATTATAAAGATAAATAAAATGTGCACACAGGATGTAGGATTTAACGAGGCAAAACCCACCACTGGGAAAATCCTCGGGCTACCAAGCCAGGAAGCACTAAGAAAGAAAGAATACATAAAGACTTACAAAACTCATCAACTAGACACTCATACCAGTTGGCAGCTTTGTCTCCGCGCTTTTCTACTCGATCTTTCTTCAGTCTTCGAGTTGAAGTGGCACAACCCTAACGCAGTCGTCAATCACTTTTCCCTCGAACTTTGCAGGATGCTAACTCGATCATGCAGAATGTTTATATGATGAAGTGTTTGGTTGAAAAATCAATCAATTACGAAAATCACAAGGCACATTTTCATAATTGACATTCAATAAAAAACCAAATGAAAATCAGCATGAAAATAATATTTTCTCTTAAAAACCCATGCTGTTGGAACCACAAGCTAACAGCAGTATTCAAATTATTTTTCCACGCACACCACAAAAACCGAACTGGTGTTTTTCAAAAATCCTTTTCAATAAAATCAGTTTTTATGCATGAAAGGTTCAACCTAAGCACGTCCTTGACTTCCCATATAAATACAAAAAGCACCGCTCGAATTTTTATCTGATAAGAACTACAAAGCAATCCATGTAGTTCAATAACTCTACCAAACTGCAATCAGATAACTTTCTTATGCAAACTGATAAGACCCACCATCATGCAAACACCTAAGCACGGTATGACAATTCAGTTTGATAAGTCCCAATGCAATCAGATTAGTCCTAATGCAATTTGATTATTTTGCATGCGTGGTTTATTAAGTATTATAGAAAAGGATAAGTTATTTTAAAGAGATAAACCACACAATGATTAAGAGTCCTATCTCAACTACAATAGCATGAGATATAGATGAATGTAATGTAGTTGGATACATGCATGCAAACGTACCTGAATGAGTATTTGTTTCGGTAACATCTTCGCATCGAAAGTGTGAGAAACCTCCCTAGACTAAAACTATTACAATTGTAAATATGTAACAAGTCTAAGCTATTACAGACTCAGGCATTTTGTCAGGGATTGCCAATTTTACCCTAACAGTATGTATTTTTTTTTCACTCTAATTTTCTCTTTTTACGTTCGAAGCGTGTTATCCACACACTTTTTGATTGCACGGATTAAATAGGCATAATATTGATGTTATTAGTGGTGGACCATAACCTGTCTCTTTGGAACTTTAACATCTTGATTCTTATGTTGGTAGTGCAGAGATTAAGAAACGGCAATGAAAAGGACGCTGCTTCGTTATTGAACATTTCAGCAGGAGGTCCTGCTTACACCTAATTCGGGGTGGACACGTGTCCAAGTTTTGATTTTCGTGTCCACCCGAGATTGGATGTAAGCAGGACCTCTTGCTGAAATGTTCAGCAGCCAAGTCTTATTCCAATGAAAATATAACTTATATCATAACTTTACCAATCAAACTTTTGATACACGGATCAACTTGTCATCCAAAAGTTTGAAAGCTTAAACTTTCGACCTATAAATACATGTCATACTCTGAAGTTTGAACGATCAAACTCTAAGCACAAAGTATATACATACAAATAACCTTTCAAGATTCAACTCTCAAATGGACGAATCCACCGTATAGGGAAAATTAGGTTCTAATCCCTAGTGATAATATTTTCTTGATTGAAACCTTATGTGTTTTAAACTTTTAATTGAAGTCCTTGAGTTATTTCCACATTAGCATTTTAGATTATTTTATTATAAATGAGAATTTAATTGAGCGTTTAACTCCTCTATTTCATGCAACTAATTATCATCTTACATTAATTACTTTTTCAATAAAATTTAATTCCTAAACATTTTGTTTTTTTTTTATTCTACCGAAAAAATTAAAATACGTGGGAAAAAAAAAATTTGTATTCATATTGCGTATCCATGTTTATAATTTTTGGGTGCAATATTTATGTTTATACTATGTACCCCATATCAATTACCTATATGTTTTTTTTTTGGGCCCTAGAATGTGCCCATATGTCAATAAATATTGTACTCACTTACGAACATGAATAGTGAATACATAACATGAGTCCATATGAGGTTTACCCATATTTTTTTTTTCCAGTCATAGAATAAGCCTCGTATGCATCCATATGAGGTTTATTCGAAGAAGGTATCAATGTTATATAGTAATTTTTTTTGTAAGAGAATGTACCCAATGTTTTGTAGTACATTAAATTTTTTTTTTGTTTAATTGATGAATGTACCCATAAGGCTGGTATTGATTTACCCAATGTTATGTAGTCCATTATTCCTCAAGATTCTGGGTTTTAAGGCTGGTATTGATGAATGATTGTGAAGATTATGATGATAAAGATATTTAAGAGTTTAATCTATCTTTGATATTTAAATCACAAATTATTTGTTTTTAATTCCATAAATATAGGTAACTGCAATTACATATTTTTAAATTAAAAAAAATAACATACATTAACACTAATTTGCTGAGATGTACATAATTTAGGAACTTTAATCAAACATTGAAAACCAATAAAGTTTCTATTAAAGAATATTGAAGAGTAAGGACCGCATTCAAAGTCTCTTTTTATTATATATGTATTGTAATTTTTCAAGCACGATGGACTTTCTGTCGTGCTTAACTGAATACCCAGAGGAGGCTTAGTGCTTGATTTTAGGCTTCTTCACGATCATCACGGTGCTGTGAGCGTGATGGGCGCAGTAGTCGCTGACGCTTCCCAGAACCGCCCTGCAACAGAATCAAACACAACATTAAGATTTCCACGGATAAGTAACATCATTTTCCATGAAAAACCTCAAGCTCGGCTCAAACTTAATCGCGTGAATTAGTGATGGTTGTTTGTTCCACTCGAAAAGATTAGATTAAGTTTGAGGGAATACCTTTTGATGGCTCCATAGCCATGACTTCCCACAACCAAGATGGATGCGTGGTGTCTTTCAACAGCATCACACAGAACGTTCCTAGCATCTCCTTCCACAACCTCCACAACCACATCGGTCACCTGCAACCATTAGAATATCTAGTGCTCAGAAAAGCTGCTAGCGAAAGGCAATTTCTTCGTATCACATCGGTGTGCAATCATTTGATTCCGCTGTGTTCAATGATAGCATAAGAATTACGAATCTCGTGTTGAAACCACCATATAGAATGGAAACCATCTAACTACCGATTTAGAGGCGCAAAATTCCTTGGCCTTCTCAGTTACGTGGGCAGCGGTCTTCTTCAAATCAGCTTCCACGATCGGCAGAATCTCCGCCGCTCCTGCAATTTTAGCACACATGCAAAATAATTAGCTAATCATAATTAACTAAACAATCAAAACAAATCGACTTCTGCACATTTGTTATTTTCCGCGGCAGTTTATTCCTCTACTCTGCATTGTAGAGGTGCGTGAAAATCACTTCATGTCGCAGTTAGATTCTTACCGGGGCCGGCGAAGCTGACGGCGGCGGAAACCTGGACCTTTGCGTGGACAATGATGAGCTTGAAGGGAGCTTTGTCGCCGCCGAAGGGCTTGAAGAAGTGGTCCAAAGTCCATTCGAGAGCGTACTGGCTCTGCTCGCTCTCGTCCGCCCCGATCACCATCACTTGCTTCTCTGCCGCCATTAATGCTCACCCTTCCCTCTCTAGTTCTTCACCGTCTTTCTTGTGTTCTCGTTTCTATCTCTAGAAAAGCAGCTTTTTATTTTTATTTTTATTAGCGTTTGGAATAAGAGCTTTTCTGGCCGGCTATTTATACGAAGGGCTTGTGCTTTCAATGGAATCGGTTCGAACGAGCGAGCTTGCTTGCTTGCTTGATTCTTCATGCTTGGTACAAACAGCGTCGCCTGATTGGGTGGACGTGAATATAGCTTAATTCCTGATCATTCGGGTTACCTCTTGAAAGAAACGACGGGCGGTTAAGGCAAAACAATCACAGATTGGCGCGTGAATATAGCTTAATGGTATTCCTGTTTCTCTGCTTTTGGCACTGGTTAAGACTATTAATAGTATCACTTTTGTTTGGTTAGATTGACGGCTCGTTTGGAACTATTTTTAAAATGACTGAAAGCGTTTTTGTAAAAATATTTTTGTGACCAATCTTTAGTAAAAGTGGTATTTGTGGATGCTCCTCTGAACTTGTATAAAGGTGCCAATTTCTCCCGGAACTTTAATATTAGCCGATTAACCCTTTAAACTTTTATAATTAGCCAATTTTCCACATAAACTTTAGCTTTAGCCAATTACCCCCCTAAAATTTTATAAATAGCCTATTTACCCCTAGTGTTAGATTTTAAAATTTTCATCCATCCAATTTTCCATTCTTTTTGCCCCTATAAAGTTGTCATGTACTGTCCAATGATCAAAATGGATAAAAAATTGGATGAAAATTTTAAAAATCTAGCATTAAGGGGAAAATTAGCTATTTATAAAAGTTTAGGTGGATAATCGGCTAAAATTATAGTTAAAGGAGGAAATGGCAAATTATAAAAGTCCACATCTTAGAAATCTTATACCTGACCCAACCTGTCTCGTTGCATTTTAAAACGGCCCCGGTCCAATCCCTCGAAATTTGGGCTTGGCTCGGCCCGTACCCACCCCTAACAACAATAGGTTCTGCTGGGGCCTGTTTAGATGTTGGTCGTGAGTTATTTGCAGCTGTTTCTTCATGTTTTTCCTCTTCACGGTTCTTATGATTCTTTCCATTGCACAATAAGCTGACCGCGTTGCATTATTCAGATGCTCTAGGATTGGGGACGATTTAACTAGGAATTTTTCCTTTTCTCTCTCAATCACCTGGCTCAATTGTTTTTCTAAAATTTTAATGGAGGCGATCATATTCTACATCTCCTGTTTATTGTGATCAATGTACCACCTTGTGGATTCAATCAATTTCTCAAAGCCAATTTCCCAAACAGCCTTATCTGGTTCGGCAGTTGCTGTACTGGCTATGGGGGATATGGCTTGGTCTGTTAATTTCCAATGCACTTGAAATTCGGGTAATCCCTCCATCCTAGGTTATAGAAATTCGAGTATGGTTCATTCTGGGGCCTCTGGTTATCATTCATCATGTTGACATGTTCATCGACGAGCTCGGGATAGGCATCCCCATGCAGGTAGCCCAATAGGTCATGTGTAGGCATTCTGCATATTATACAATTTGTTGTCACAGCCGTAGGTGGTGGCTGCTCTGTAGGTGAGGCAATGTGCTTTAAAGTCATGTCAAACTTGGTATCAAAATTATCAAGCTTTTTCTCCACATTCTCAATTTGAGCCTATACATGGGGAGATCCTAGTGACCTCTCAAAACGACATTTTATGTGTCGATTCAGTTGTCCATTGTTGAGATTATGCCGCTATAATGCTTCTTTGGCAGTTTTGGACATAAACGCACCTCCAGGTGATGCATTAACATGACTTTTGGTAGTTGAAATTCAGTCCATTAAAGAATATATTCATCCATATGTCTTCATCAATGTCGGGGTGGGGATACTTTGTAAAATACTCCTTGTACTGCTCTCATGCCTCATGAAACTCTTCACGTAGTTTACGAGAAAAAAGACAATTTCCCTCTTCATAGCAAAAGTCTTGGAAGCCATAAAGAACTTGACTAGAAATTTTTCATTCAACTGCTTCAGGAGGTAATGTTGGCAGATGGAAGTGTAAAGAGCCACACCTTCGCCATTTCATTCAGAGTGTTAGGAAAAAGACGAAGTTTGTTAGATTCAAATTCAGTTAAAAATCCCCTACCAAAAGCTAGAGAATCTGCCCAACCACAAATCTACCACGTTCATGGGCCAAGATCCAAAAATAGCCCAAAAGATCTTGTTTTAAAGCTTGAGTCACCTAAATATATTTGCACAAGGACGTATCTCCAGAAAATGTCATCTTGAACGCCAAAAAGGTCAAATAAGCCCTAAACATTACTTTGATAGTTTTGCGTGCTAGTCCTTTATTTATTCTACATAAATTAACCGCTTGGCATAAAAACTTAGACGCGAACAAGTTGAAAGACTTGCAAACACCCTCCAATTAGAATCACTTCAACATTCGTCCGTTTGATAACTTTTTGTTCAAGAGGAAGTTACATGTCATACATTTAAATTCAGCCTCAGTAAGATCGATTTTTTGTATTCACTTTGGATTATGCAGCTTGTTGTGTCTTATGCTCGCTTAAAGTTAGCTTTCGTTCATCAATTTGGACTCCATAGTAATCCAATTGAGCCGCGGGCTATGGTTTTCTTGCCATACACGTTTTGGGATATATCTGGAATCCTACACCAGTAGTTTGATGATCACGCCGAGTACCCCAAATTGTTTTTAACTAAAATTGTTAGCATGCGATGCGAGTTTGACATCTAATTCTGTCATGTCTTTATGGCGGGATTGAATCGTTTGGAACAGTTTTCTGTTTTCATTTATATTCTCGTTTTATTTCAGTATGTAAGCCTTTGTCTTATCTCGTAGGAACTAAGCTTTAATTTGTAAACTTTTAGTAGGGACGGCTTGTGGAATTCTCGAATCAGAATTATGGCTCGTTTTAGTTCTTCTAGTTCCCGGTCACGTTGGAGTTCCATTTCCACTGGTGAGTAATTACGTTGGGAATTCGATTGTTTAAATAATATGTCAATCTGTGAGATGATTTGTTTAAATAATATGTCAATCTGTGAGATGATTTGTTTGATACGTTTTAAAAAGCTTACATTTTGGCAACAAACTAAACAAACAGATACAACGGAGCACAAGATAGAGAAAAAGAGTTTATTTCCCTAATAAATATATTAAGCGTTACATGAGAACAAACTAAACCTCGATACTGCACTAGAAATGTGCTTACCTACCACATGCCAGAAGCGTTGGAAGAAGAATGGGGTCATCCCGTCCGGGCCCGGTGCCGGGGAGGGATCCATTTGATGACGGGGTGCGTTTTTGGGATGTTGCAGGCCACAGCCGGAGGGCTGTTTAGCGTGGGAGGAGCTCAGAGGCTGAGACCAGCTGTTACTTTATGATGATGACCTTTTGTTTTTCTTTACCGTGATCAAGGTACAAAAACTGCAACAGTAATAAGACAAATCGGAGGTTTGAATGAAGGGGTCAGTCAGAGCCACCTCTTTCACACTACAAACCTTCTTCGCGTAAACCCACGCGATGGTATGTGTATGCATGTACGTATATACTTTTGATTTCCTTATGCTACATGAATAGGAATCACAAGACAAATAAAAAGTTCATTAAAATTTTGAAGAAGAAGGAAAAAGATGTTGTGCTACGATAGCACCAAACCTTATGGAACCAACTCTTGATAACCCACAGAAAATAGATCAAATGAAATGCAAGAACAAAATATTAAAGACACCAAGATTTTAACGAGGTTCCTCAACAGTCAGTGTAACTGGAGTACGTCCTCGGAGCAGTAGGAGTTCACCCAATAATCTACTATCAACCAAATGGGAGTTTACAAAGTATTGGCAATCTCACAACCCAAATAACCCAATACACCCAATAGCTCTCACACACCACAGAAACAAATAGAGAAAGAAATATAATGAATAATTTCTTCTCTATACATGTAGCTCAAAGCTATTACAACAATAACTATGATGGATGATTGCTAACCAAAAAGAAGAAACAACTTCTCCTTATCTGAAAATGGGGCTGCGGCAGTGATTTTTTTCTTCTTTGTGCTGCACTCAGTTTCAGCTGCTATGCGGCTGCCTTTTCTTCTATGATTTCCAAAGCAACAATTGTTACCAAAATAAAACCCAAGTCACCCCGTGACTTCCACATGGACCAAAGAAACTTTAGACAAAGTTTCTTTTCCCCAAAACAAGGAAGAAACATCATCATGTTGTCTCCCTTTTTTTTTTCTTTTTATTTGTTTAATACTAAAAGGTGATGGCCACTTGGCCACAATTCAACAATCTCCACCTTGGCCAAGTTCCGAAAACGCCATGATAAGCCAACCAACACAATTGACCCAAAAAAAATCACTCCCAAACATTAGCAAGAGAACAACTCATGCCGAGCCAAATGCTCCAAAACTCCTACTACTCAACGCCTTCTTTATATAGGCATAATGTGAGCCAAGTTCAAACAATGAACAAACTTGGCTACACCAACAACCTTAGTCAACATATCAGCGGGGTTGTCTTTAGTTGGAATCTTCTGGAGAATGATTTCCCCTTCACCAACAATTTCACGAACAAAGTGATAACGCACATCTATGTGCTTGGTCCTCGCATGATGAACCTGATACTTAGCCAAATAAATGGCACTCTGACTATCACAATGTACCTCCACCTGCTTCTGATCAACCCCCAAATCTCTAATCAGCCCATGTATCCAAATGGCCTCCTTTATAGCTTCAGCAACTGCCATATATTCAGCCTCTGTAGTAGATAAGGCAACAGACGACTGCAAAATGGACCTCCAACAAACTGGCCCTTTAGCCATAGTAAACACATAGCCTGTAGTAGACTTCCTTCCATCCAGATCACCTGCATAATCTGAATCAACATAACCAACTGCAAAATGACCAATACCAGAGTCATCTCTCTCAAAGCATAAACCAACATCTCGAGTACCATGGAGATATCTCAATATCCACTTAGCTGCTTGCCAATGCTCTTTACCTGGATTATGCATATATCGACTCACCATGCCAACTGCATGAGCAATATCCGGTCTAGAGCATACCATTGCATACATCAAACTACCAACCAAATTTGCATATGGTATATTTTTCATTTGCAGCTTCTCTTTATCAGTTTTAGGAGACTGTAGAGAACTCAATTTAAAATGAGGAGCCAAAGGGGTACTAACCGGTTTGGTTGAATCATGAACTCCAAACTTCCGAATCAACTTCTCAAGGTATTGTCTTTGATTCAAACTGACCAAACTCTTCGCTCTATCTCTAGTGATCTCCATGCCAAGGATCTTCTTCGCTTCACCAAGATCCTTCATCTCGAAATCGTTCTTCATTTGTTTCTTCAATTTCTCAATCTCTTCAACATTCTTTGAGGCAATCAACATATCATCAACATATATCAATAAATAAATGAAAGACCCATCTTGCAACTTCTTGAAGTACACACAATGATCATATTGACTTCTAGAATAATTTTGGCCTCTCATAAATTTATCAAACCTCAAATACCATTGCCTTGGAGATTGCTTCAAGCCATAAAGTGATTTCTTCAATTTGCAAAACAAATTTTCCTTCCCTTTCACTATATACCCATCCGGTTGACACATATAGATCTCTTCATATCATATTGTGCAACAAGAGCTAACATAATACGAATTGATGAGTGTTTCACAACCGGAGAAAATATTTCATTGTAGTCAATGCCCTCATTTTGTGCATACCCTTTAGCAACTAATCTTGCTTTAAATCTCACATTGCTTTTCTCATCAGCATCTTCCTTCTTGGCATACACCCATTTGCAACCGATAGCTTTCTTGCCCTTAGGCAATTTAGCTAACTCCCAAGTCTTGTTCTTCAAGAGAGAATTCATCTCATCACCCATGGCATTGCACCACCTTTTCTTCTCCTCACTCTCAATGGCTTCCTCGAAATTGGATGGAATATCATCAGTGATAATAGGAAGAGCAAAAGCAACGTAGTCACTATACCGAGCTGGCTTGGTAATTTGTCTATTTCCTCTGTTCTTGGCAATAGACTCTTGAGGTGAAACTTGCTTTTCAACTTGAATAGAATCTTCAAGTTCAACTTCTTCAACATCCTCATGGTCTCCAACTTCTTCACTTGTAGTGGCTTCGACATCAGCGGAAATAGGATTTGAAGTACCAGAGGCAACTTTCTCAAGCTCCACCTGTTGGACATCTTTCACATTCTTCTCAGAGTCTTTGAACATACTTTCTTCATCAAATGTCACATCTCTACTGATTACAAGTTTCTTCATCTCTGGGCACCACAACCTGTAACCTTTGACACCACTACTAAAACCAAGAAAGATAGCCTTTTTGGCTCTAGGATCAAGTTTATTTTCAGTCACATGAAAATAAGCAGGTGAACCAAAAATACGGATATAGTCATAATCAGAAGAAGGTTTTCCAGTCCATACCTCCATTGGTGTCTTACTCTGAACAGCAGCTGAGGGTAACCGGTTGATGATGTGACATGCATAATTAACTGCTTCTGCCCAAAATGACTTGCTTAAACCCGACTGAGACAACATACATCTAACCTTCTCAAGCAAGGTTCGATTCAATCTTTCTGCAACTCCATTTTGTTGTGGAGTTCCCCGAACACTGAAATGTCTCACAATTCCTTCCTCTTTGCAAACTTTAAAGAAAGGATCGGATGTGTATTCACCACCATTATCCGACCTCAAAATCTTAATCTTTCCCCCAGTCTGGTTCTCAACCATTTTCTTCCAACCCAAGAAAATGCTTAACACCTCACTCTTGTGCTTCATAGTGTAGACCCAAGACCTTCTTGAATAATCATCAACAAAGGTCACGAACCAATGTCTACCACTCAAAGAGGGAGTCTTTGTAGGACCCCAAACATCCGAATGCACATAATCAAGAATGCCCTTCGTCTGATGTACAGCAGTACCAAACTTCACTCTAGTTTGCTTGCCCAAGACACAATGCTCGCAGAAATCAAGCTTACAAGTCGTGGCACCTTTTAGAAGACCTTGTTTCACAAGCCCTTGTAGAGCTTTCTCACCGGCATGGCCTAATCTCATATGCCACAGTTTAGTAGTATCTGAATTAGATGTGCCCATATTTTCAGAGACTACAGATGCTTCACCTGTCACAGTGCTTCCCTGCAATAAATACAAATGGCCACATCTAGGAGCTTTCATCACAACAAGTGCACCATAAGTAACTTTCAATGTCTGTCCATCTGAATGAAACCTGAAGCCCTTGGATTCCAAAGTACCCAAAGAAATAAGATTTTTCTTCAAATTCGGTACATACCGAACACCTGTCAACTCTTTAACCATGCCATCATGCAACTTCAAACGAACTGTACCAATCCCTTTTGTTGTGCAAGGATTGTCATCTCCCATGAACACAACGCCACCATCAAACTCTTTCAAGCTTGAAAACCAATCCTTGTGAGGAGTCATATGATGAGTACATCCCGTATCCAACACCCACTTAGTAGCACAATCAAATGATGAAGAAGTGGTTAAAGCAAAATCAGAAAAATCTGTTTCAACCTCAGCAACATTAGCTTCAGAACTTTCTTTGCCTTTGGTCTTCAATCTAGGACAATCTTTTTTCCAATGGCCCTTATTACGACAAAATGCACATTCATCCCTTTCCAAAGGTTTTCTACCTTTAGAGTTTCCTCTAGGTCGAGACTGTGATTTTTTCCTACTAGAAGATGATCTTCTCTCCGATGATCTACCTCTAACAAATAAAGCTTCAGATGTACTATCATGATTTTTATCTCTATGCCTCATTTCATAATTCATCAAGGCATTTGACACATCTTCAAATTTCACAGTTTCTTTACCATGCATAATAGTGGTAACAAAATGCTCATAAGAGTCCGGCAAGGAATTCAACAATATTAAGGCCTTATCTTCATCCTTAATATCCTCATCTAAATTTAATAAGTCGGCAATCAACTTATTAAAAGCATCAAGGTGTCTAATCATTTTTGTACCTTCTTTGTATTGGAAGCGGTAGAGCTTTTTCTTCAAGTGTAGCCGGTTCTCTGCACTCTTTGTCATATACTTGTCTTCCAATTTTTGCCACAACACACTTGCTACCGTCTCCCGCATCACAAAATACTTCTGAGTTTTTGCAAGGCATAACCGAATTGAAGAGCAAGCCCACAAATTTAATTTTTCCCATTCCGGCTTCGACATAGTTTCCGGCTTCTCTCCCAAAGCGGCAAGTAGATCTTGTTGAGCCAACACATCTTTGACCTCACATTGCCACATCCCGAAGTTGTTTGTGCCATCAAACTTTTCAACTTCGAACTTTGCATTTTGCACCGTAGTTCTTGCAAACTCGGAGGTGCTTCCAAAAGGATTCTCATCTTGCCCGTCTGACATCTTTGGCAACTAGACAGTACCCAAGAGCAACCAGTGCTCTGATACCAATTGTTGTGCTACGATAGCACCAAACCTTATGGAACCAACTCTTGATAACCCACAGAAAATAGATCAAATGAAATGCAAGAACAAAATATTAAAGACACCAAGATTTTAACGAGGTTCCTCAACAGTCAGTGTAACTGGAGTACGTCCTCGGAGCAGTAGGAGCTCACCCAATAATCTACTATCAACCAAATGGGAGTTTACAAAGTATTGGCAATCTCACAACCCAAATAACCCAATACACCCAATAGCTCTCACACACCACAGAAACAAATAGAGAAAGAAATATAATGAATAATTTCTTCTCTATACATGTAGCTCAAAGCTATTACAACAATAACTATGATGGATGATTGCTAACCAAAAAGAAGAAACAACTTCTCCTTATCTGAAAATGGGGCTGCGGCAGTGATTTTTTTCTTCTTTGTGCTGCACTCAGTTTCAGCTGCTATGCGGCTGCCTTTTCTTCTATGATTTCCAAAGCAACAATTGTTACCAAAATAAAACCCAAGTCACCCCGTGACTTCCACATGGACCAAAGAAACTTTAGACAAAGTTTCTTTTCCCCAAAACAAGGAAGAAACATCATCATGTTGTCTCCCCTTTTTTTTTCTTTTTATTTGTTTAATACTAAAAGGTGATGGCCACTTGGCCACAATTCAACAAAAGAAACATTCCACAATCGTAATTGCTTAAGTGCAGCGCATTCGACATGCACCGCACCGCCACATTTATTCTACTTGTTCAATCGAGCTCATTGTGAGCCACTAAACATTTTAATTTTTAGAATGATGACTAATCTAGCGCAATCATAATCAAAATAAAGAGTTAGTATTGGTATGTACAGACTGTAACTATTCATGTACACGCTAACTATAAAAAAACGAAAACGTGACTAGGGCCCACACAATCAACTTTCCATCCCAACATCACTTTCCACCCGCCATATCCCAATCCATCCCAACATCACTTTTCACTACTAGTCAACTTTCCAAAAGACCAACTCTACGCAACATTTTTCTACGGTTCAACGGTTATCAAATGCCAAAAGACAAGAAAAATTAATATCGCCTTGCATAACTCGATGACATATAAGAATAATTAAAATCTAGATGCTGGAGAAACAATAGCGAATATGAGCAAAACCAAATTAAAAGATCCGTTTGGTAACTATTTGATTTTTAATTTGTAATTTTTTTTTCATGCTTGAGATAGATAGCGGAAATGCATAAAAATTTCTTTTGTTTTATATTTATTGAAGCCAACAAGTAACCACTGCTCTTCTAGTTAAAACTCAACAAGGTCAAAAAGTTACAACCTATCTCAACCAACTGGGGATATCATAAGGGGTTTGCTATTCGCACAGTCTTTTTACTTTTTACTCACTCCTGTTAATTTTTGGTATAGTAAGTAGAATAAACGCTTAGAATGAAATACTAAGGGGGTAGGGGAGTCAAGTGCCTCATAACCAAATTTCGGTTTTGCTCAAATTTCATTGGCCTAAACCACAAGGCACACAAGGAGGAGTTCAAACACCTCATAACCAAATTTCAGTTTCGCTCAATTCGAATTAGCTTATATATGAAAAATTCTCTCTCTTTTTTTTTTTTGAACAAATGATATGACCTGCACTAAGGGGGTAGGGGAGTGGACTAAACCTCATAATGAGCTAGTAATAATGTGGTTCGACAAATTCTCATCTTAACGAGTGTGATAAATTTGATACGTTTCTAAAACCTTACATTTAGGCAATAAACTAAACAAACAGATACAGCAGAGCACAAGATGGAAAAAAAAGAGTTTATTTTCCTAATAAATATATTAAGCGTTACATGAGAACAAACTAAACCCCTCGAAGGCTCATCTAGTGCCCTCAAATTCTCAAGGATGGTTGCATGGAATGACTGCAGAGGTACTTTCAGTTGCTCCATTAAAAAAAAAAAAAAAAATGCTCCCATGCTATTTTCTTCAGCTTCTTGTTCTTCTTGTCACTCCTTGGAATGGAAAATAGATTCTAGCTATAGTCTAGAGAGATCATCTATCTGTACGTAAATTTCCACAACTGTTGCATATATAATAGCATAGCATGAATGGTTGATGTGACCTGACAAACTAACTCTGGATTATGTTCTGTATGAAAATATCTTTGTCTTTTTTTTTTTTTAATGGCAGCTGACCCTTTTTAACGGGCCTGATCATTGGGAGGTTAGTCTTTACGACAAATGCCTAAAACGTGCTTGTGGCATTGAGCTAGATGTTGGTTCGTTGAAGAATGTTGATTCGACTTCCACTAGATCATCACATGATTAATGAAGATCCACAACTATGTATTATTTAGATAATTGTTTGATTGTACGCAAACTGGTTGTAATCGATGATACTCTTAGTTCAAAGACCTCATAACCAAATTTCAGTTTCGCTCAATCCGTGTTAGCTTATATGTGAAAAATTCTCTTTCTGTTTTTTTTTTTTGTTGAACAAACAGTATGATCTACACTAAAGGAGGTAGGGAAGTGGGCTAAGCTAGCAATAATGTGGTTTGACAAATTCTCTTCTTAACAAATATGATATATTTGATACGTTTTAAAAATCTTATATTTTGGCAACAAACTAAACAAACAGATACAGCGGAGCACAATATAGAGAAAAATAGTTTATCTCCCTAATAAACATCTTAAGCGTTACATGAGAACAAACTAAACCCCGATACTGCACTAGAAATGTCCTTACCTACCACATGACAGTAGCGTTGGAAGAAGAATGGGGTCATCCCGTCCGGGCCCGGTGCCGGGGAGGGATCCATTTGATGATGGGGTGCGTTTTTGGGATGTTGCAGGTAGGAATGGGTAAAATACCCATGGGTTTGGGTAACCGCGGTTACCCGTTCATTTAATGTTCACGGTTACGGTTATGAGTAACCGTTTAGACTAATAAACGGTTATGGGTATAACTGTTTATCCTTGAAATTTAAATGGACGGTTATGGATATTATCCGCGGTTATAACGGGTATCCATCGGTTATGTGTATTACCCGCGGTTATACGGGTATCTATTTACCCATTTAATTTAATATATGTAACAATTTATAACAATATTATCGCAAGTGTTCGAAATTATTATAAAAAAAAAGAGCTGCTAGACCCACCCCACAAACTTATTTATCCACCCCATCTTATAATCTCATCCCTCATAAAAAGTTAAAAAAATTAAAACACTCTTTTCTCACCCACCATATTCCTAAAATGTCCATCAATTTAACTATTTTTCAAAAATTAAAAACTAGTATGTTCTGCACTCTATCCTCTTGTACAATAAATGTTATCAATGAATATCGTACTATTCTCGGGGCACACTTAATGGCATGAATTAGTACTTAGAATTTTAATAAAGAGTTGAGTAATATTAACCACCAATTAGAGAGGAAATGTTCACTCTCCTTCATTAGCACCAACTTGACAAAAGTCAGCACGAATCAGTTTTGGGCGGTTATAAATTTACTGTAAAACGTGAGAGCACAGATTTTTCAGTTATTCCTTTAGCTCACTATTTACCCGATGTTACCGGAGCTTGAAATTTGCTAAGCATGTCAAGAGCATAATAACGTACAAGCAAATATTAAGTTCAGTATGAAAAAAACTACTAGTAGCTGGCTGTAATTCAAATATGCGAAATATACACCTCAAACAGGGAGGAAGACATGATGTTAGAATAACAACAAATCCTGGCATGCTTAAATAATGTCACGATCCAAAATGCTACAAGGTTCTACTTTGCATACATCCATGTGTAACAAACATGTATGGTTTTGTGTACCATTAAGTTAAAGCCACCTCAAGCCGACGGACTTGACCTGCATCACCGTCATAATCTTTCTCAGTTGTAAATGGTTCATCACGATCAGTAGCCTTTTGCTTTTGATTGGTTTCATCAGGATCCAGATGAGCATTGAGAATATGAATGAGACAGCACAATATCCCCGAATCAAGGAGAGAGTGTTTATCAATATGCTGCAAACAGAAAAAGGAAACAAGCATGGACAGCGTACGGTACGAATGAAGGACAAAAAAACCACTCAAGTCCGTCACAACCAAAGAGGTATCCTAATCTGGTGAAATTAAGAAATTCTACCCCAGAAGCTAGAACTTGTAGAGCAGTTAACAAACTCGACATGACAACAGATTTTGGTAATTGGAAGGAAAAACAAGTTTTCACTTTTCAGTGACACAGGGACACTCAAGTGGAGTGAACGTAGCTCAGGATTCATACGCACGATATATTCAATAAGTGATGGTACTTTTGTTTTGTCATCCATGAACTTACATAGAAGTAACGGGTAATTCTTCATGATGGCAAGAGTTATATCTCGTCTGTTGTGTTCAAATACTTCCTGGCAAATTCAGAATCGCGTCCTCTTTTGTACATTTTCATCCAAACCAACATAAATCAACACGCAGAGTTGTGGCAGGAAAAAAGACACTCTAAACAGGACAGTAAACTTGAAGGAAAGCATGCTTTGACTAACATGGACAAATACCAAGCAAGACAAAGATAACACAACATTTTTGCTATGATTTACAAAGTATGGCTTTCGATTATCAGTGGCGGGAACAATCCTCTCCCCTACAGGCTACAGCCTTTTTAACAGATGCACAAGGAATTGGTATCGTACCAAGTTTGTTGCATCCTCCTCATCATCATCAGTAAGCTCAATCAATGGATTCTCATCATCGAAAAGCAAAAGCATAGTGCAAAATACTAAACACCAGCTGAAGAGAAAATAAACTAAATAGAAAGCTGATACTAACACTTGCATTTTGCAAACACAGTATCCCCGAAGCACTCTCAGAAGCAGAACAAGAGGAAAATAAATGAGGTTTGTCAGTCTAGCACTCAAGCATAAAGGAAATTACAAACCAACCAACTCAACTATTTAATAACTAGTGGATAATTTCTAATGGCGTTTCCAATATGGTTATTCGATCGTAATTAGTTCGGGAATTGAAGTACCAATCAAGGTGAGATACCGGCGAGTTTCTGCGGCGGAAGGTCCAGCGCAGGTCGACCTCGTTTCTTCGAAGTCACCGATCGGCAGGTCGAACTCGTTTCTCATGGTCCTCAGTGCTCTCAGTCTGAGTGCGAGCCTTAGTCCTCTTCTGCTACTCAACAACGAACGAACGAACGAACCAAATCAGGTCAAATTGTACAGACAACCTTAGTCCTCCATGGCCGACGAGCACAAGTCATAGCTCCAAGGACGACATGTCATTTTTCAGAGTTCACACTGATTTGAAAATAAATAAATAAAATAAAACAAATTAAGCACAAGTCATAGCCCCAAGGACGACATGTCATTTTTCAAGTTCACACTGATTTTTTTTTTTTTTTTTATAAATAATAATGAAAAAGAAAGAAGAAGGAGGAGGAGGTACCCACTACCCATGCAAGTCATTGGCTTGGCTTGGCTTATGTGGGGGTCCCACTGTCAAAGTTTGGTTGTGCAATTAAAAGGAAAGGGAGAAAGGGCTATCATTGCGCTGCACCGTTTGTTAGGGTATTTTGAACCATGTTGGACTTGCATGTATCATTTTTTTATTTTTCTTTTGTTTTTTTTATAAAAACTTGTATGTGTACATGTTATCACAAAAGGCATTAGTGTATTCTTTTTTCTTTTTTTTCCTCAATTTTTCTAAATTGGCATTTTTTATTTTTATCAATTCTACACCTATTCGTGGTTGCACCTGACTCATGTTTTATTTATTT
This sequence comes from Malus fusca, assembly GCA_035220775.1. Lineage (NCBI taxonomy): Eukaryota > Viridiplantae > Streptophyta > Magnoliopsida > Rosales > Rosaceae > Malus > Malus fusca. The sequence goes on from CM069069.1 coordinate 40,880,011, forward strand.
GCAATCCAGGATGAATACCGAGTTCAGTTAAAATTATGATGATTTATTTATGTTACCTAGTAAACATACATACAGAAATTAAACACGAGTGAAGCCCGCACAATGTTAGTAATTAAAATCTTGATTTAAGAGGGAATGGTATTAGGATTAACTACCGAGAAACAATTCATCATGTGTCCAAATTTTGTACCTATCATGTAATGTGTCAAGCAACGGTTAAATTTTATTGTGATAATTGAGCTAGATTTATGTAAATTTTTTGAGCAATTATATAATATATCTCTCACACATCTTCTTCGATCCAATGACCGAATATTAAAAGGTGTAAGTGAAAGGTAAAAAGAGGGTGTTGGTAAATAATCTTGACCGGGCTAATTTCTCCAACTCTTAAACGTTTAAAGATGCTAAGAATATCACAAGCTCCCTTTTCCTTGCTTCCAAGGTCTTCGGGGTACCAATCACATGGATGCTGGACCACACTAAGACTACATGCCCATCAACCTTATCCCCACGATTCTCTTCTCTCTCTTTCTGGAGGCCCACGTGTTCACTTTTTGGGAACGCACACTCCACTGATAACAAATTGAAGGTTTTCTGTTTCACTTTTCTGTATCGACCAACTTTTTTATTTTTTTATTAAATAAAAAACATTAATTGAAAGGTTGCCTTATACCTGTACGGACGGGTTTACGGTCCCAGATAAAAATAATAACCACCAGACAAGTCCACAAGCTTTCAGTGGGGATTACAGGTGGGTCCCATCCTAAGGCCTTCATGTTTCAGCGCGCCGCATAGCATTAGCATAGGGGGCTGTAATGATCGCTCTGTCTCTGACCCTCTGTGCCAACCCACAAAATCAACCAATCAATTTATTTTTTAATTTTTTTTAAAGATATTGCTGACGTTTCATTTTCCATGGTGACCAACTCTCTTTGCCATTTCTATGAATGACTGTATACTTGTGCCTTGTCATTCAGGATTACGATCTGGTGATATATTTTTTTTATTTGTGAGTGAGATGTCTTAGGTTCGAATCTCGTGGATGACGAATTCGATACCAAATTAGGTTGCCTATTGTGTGGCTTCCAAACTCCCCCTCCCCTTAGTGTAAAATATATCGTTGTACTAAAAAAAAAAAAAAAAAAAAAAAGACTTGTGCCTTTTATTTGGTTAAAGGTGTTGTTACGGAGACTAATTATTTAGGCCAAAGTTTGTAAAATAACTTTTATGCATTTTTTCCTGTGTTTGCACGCGTTTAGTTATTTTCTCCATCACCGTAACCTAGGAATGTTTTTGGCTAGCCAACAAATGTGTTCAAGAGTTGATATAACTCGACGATCTGATTGATGTTTGGCAATACACTTGTATACACATCTGTGACTTGACGAACAAGAAACGCAAACAAGGCGATTAATTTGGATATTGATGGTTAAAATGTTCATAAGAGAAAAGAAAAATGGCCAATATTAGTGATTACATCCATTTCTCTTTGTTTGGGCCCAAAAATATTGTTTTGGGTCGAGTTTAGAATTGTTCTTGGCCCAGTGTTGGTTGGGCCGAGTTTAGAATCCTTCTCGGCCCAAAGGCCGTGTACAGGTGTCGTTGGGGGTTATTCAGCTCATGGGCCGCGGAGTCGAAGTTGGCCATATCCCATCGGGAATTGGGGATGTGGATGAGTCCTGTTATGAGAAGGAATTTCGACAGGATCAGGATGCTGGAATTGAATACGGCCTGGTAACGAGTTATGTTCAAAGTCCTAGTAGGAATAGGATTGGCCGAGATAAAATTGGATCAGGGAAAAGAGTTCTAATCCGGGAGTAATTGGGATTCAATACAGGTTGGCTGCTATAAATAGGGAGGGAAGACATCGAAACAAGCTCTCTCTAATTCAACACACAAATTGCCCTGCGTATACCCTCGCTCTACGCGAAACCTCTAAACAACCTTGAGATTTTTGTTTTCCCTTTTCCGCCAACACATCTTCAATTTGGATAAACAGCACTGTGGAGGTAACCGGCGAACATTTTCAGTTTGGATAAACAACACTGTTGCCGTAGAATCAGCCGACCGTGGAGCATCTTCAGTTTGGATAAACAGCACAGCGACAGGGCCGACTGGTTATCTATCCAAGTCTTGATCGAGAAAGATTTTCGAATCCTTATCGACAGAGGTCATCTCGGCGAAGCGAGGTGTTACAAGTTACTATACTCGGTGCTTTGAACGCCGAGTCGTTTATGATTGGTTATTCGCAAGTAGGTTTTAGAGTTCGGCATTCTGACGGGCAAACCACTTTCATAATCAAGACATATATTTGTTTTGAATACTTGTGTCCCTATACTCTGGTGTCGATTCGGCGTGCTTATACTCTTACGAATATAATCACGGTGACCGAATCCGGCGTCGACGATTTGTGAACTTTGCAGAACTAGTAGCTTTGTCTTCAAGCTCTAGAACCTGAAGGCCGAGGCGTGTTCCTTCCTCGGCTGCAGTGGCAAGATCGAGAAGTCAGCCACGCACCCAACGCAACATTAACAAATTTAACTCCTCGGCCGAGCTCGGCCGACGAGTTGGCACGCCCCGCATACAACCGAATGACGTAGTTAGCTTACTAATTATTCGGCATGCGCGCCACGTAGACTTGGTAGTATTTAGGGTCAACGCTCTTATAATATATACACACAACACACCACCCTCACTTTTGCTTAATTAAGCTAAATGTGATTTGAGCATGGTTAATTTGTATCTAAATGATTACACGATCATTAATAAGACATCAAAGTTAAACGGATGAGATCGAAAATCACGGTCCTAAATTACCATATAGTCCTTTTACGTTCCAAGGACGAGTTGAAATCTCACATGCTCTCAGTAAATGATCACAACATGTAGCAGAGCTCTGAATTCAATTTTTTAAAAACCCCGCATGCTACATTTTAATTTTGTCATGTGTTGCTTAAGTAGTAAAGTGTCAATTTTACATTTATATTTACTAAAATTTTCTTACAAAGTGAACCCACTGAGAAAGGTAAATTTTTTTTGTAAATGGTTGCTAAATAATACATTAACAAATTAGGGGGCTAGGATTGAACAGCTCAAATAAGACATCAAAATTGAAGGGCCGAGATCAAGAATCCACAAAAATTACGGTTCGAATTTTTTTACCATCCGGTCCATTTATGTCCCAAGGACACTGGCGGATCCATTAAGGGGCAATGGGGGGTCAGCTGACCCCCCAAACTTGGATGAACGTCCATAGATACCTTAGGTGCTGACCCTCCGAACTTCGATAAATGTCCATGAATACCTTGCGTGCTGCCCTTTTGAAGATTAGAGTTGGCTTCATACATGCCCTCCAACCGACTTCAGGCCTACCAAAACCCGATGAATGTCCACGAATACCTTGGGTGTTGCCCCTTGCATAGATTAACAAGTGTATAGTATGCATTTCCAAATGATTTCAGGCCTACCAAGACTCGATGAAATGGCGATATGCATGCTATTTCTGGTATAAAAAAATCGTCCTATTCTTACTGACCCCCCTAATATTACTTCCTGGATCCGCCACTAGCCAAGGATGAGTTAAAACCTCACATGCTCCAATGATCAGTAAAGATCACAACAAGTTTTGTGTGGGAAAACAAAGTCAATTTTTTTCTTTTGAGGGTAAATAAAATCAATTTCAATGAGGTGTTAGAGTTACCAAATGTATTCAACCAATATGTTTTAACTTTAGAGTAAAGTGTAGTTATAGTCCCTTAACTTTAACTCAATTGGAGCAATGGTCCCTCAACTAAAAATTCATTATCATTGGTCCCTCAACTCATCAAAACGTGTAGCTATGATCCCTCAACTAAAAATTTATTACCATTGGTCCCTCAACTTTAATTCAACTAGAGAAATGGTCCCTTAACTTTAACCCAATTGTAGCAATGGTCCTTCCAACATAACTCGTTTTGACAAAATTTTTGATGTAGTTGACAAAAAGGATCATAATTACACACTTTGATGAGTTGAGGGACCCTAATTATATAAATGATTATTCCAACATAACTTATTTTGACAAAATTTTGACAAAATTGATGAAAATGACTATAGCTACACATTTTGATAAGTTGAGGGACCAATAGTAATGAATTTTTAGTTGATGGACCATTGCTTCAATTTGATTAAAGTTGAGGGACCATTGCTGCAATTTTCTCTTAACTTTATGCGCCACCATTATTGAACGGCTTGGCTTGGATAAGCTCCGTTAGGCTCGGCTTGGAGCCAAATATTTCCCTCCCAAGACCACCACCACTCACCAAGACGCAAACCACACGAGCTCAGCAAGCTCTCTAGCACCTCGTTTAAACGTTTTCCTCATTCTCCCACACACACACTCTCTCTCTAGTTAACCACTCCTCCCTCACTCTCTTAGAACCCCAAATCATCTGAGAAGTCTAACACGACCGCCGTCACATTCCTTGCTCCGCCGACGTCGGAATGCCTCCGGCAGGTCAAAACCCAAACCTTTTTTACATTGTTTTGGATTATTAAACTGTTGAATTATTTTACGTGATATATGAGAATTTCGCTATAATTTGTGAGAAACCCTAGTCTTTTTTATGAACATGTTTCTTATATTAATGCATTGCTTTGGACAATAACACCTTGAGCATTTGTCAAATTATTAATTTGTTAGAGAAAATAAAAATGGTAGTACATGCTTCAAGAAAAAGACTAACTTAGCTAGTTATGAAGACAATAACACCATATGTCATTTCTCATGCATAGAAATGAGAGGGAAAAATAAAATTGAGGATAAGAATTAGCACGAAAAAATAGAGTGAAAGTTTTGCTTATTTATTTATTTTTAGTTTTTTAATCATTTTTAAGAGTGAAATGACTTGACTATCCTCACATGTTGTGCAGATTGTCTCACTTAACGGAAATATGGATGGAATATATGAAAAACTAACGGTAGGGGGCAAATCGGCTAAAACAATTAGTTTGAGTCCTTAATTTTCCAATAGCAAAGTTCAGAGGGAAATTAAAAGTTAGGTGAAAGTTTAAAGAGTAAATCGACAGTTTTAGGTGAAAGTTCAGAGAGTAAATCGACAGTTTACTCAAAATTTAATAATGTTCTCCCTTTGAAAAATAATTGTTGCCGGTCCTTTTGTAATTGCACTGGAACATACTAGCAGCTAGCCACCCGCCGTATCCCAATCCATCCCAACGTCACTTTTCACTACTAGTCAACTTTCCTAAAGACCAACTCTACGCAACATTTTTGTACGGTTCAACGGTTATCAAATGCCAAAAGACGAGAAAAATTAATATCACCTTGCATAACTCGATGACATATAAGAATAATTAAAATCTAGATGCTGGAGAAACAATAGCGAATATGAGCAAAACCAAATTAAAAGACTCGTTTGGTAACTATTTGATTTTTAATTTGTAATTTTTTTTTCGTGCTTGAGATAGATAGATAGTGAAAACGCATAAAAAATTCTTTTGTTTTATATTTATTGAAGCCAACAAGTAACCACTGCTATTCTAGTTAAAACTCAACAAGGTCAAAATGTTACAACTTATCTCAACCAACTGGGGATATCATAAGGAGTTTGCTATTCGCATAGTCTTTTTACTTTTTACTCACTCCTGTTAATTTTTGTTCATTGATCTTCTTCAATTCATTCCCAAAAATTAAGATGAGTGTATGAGAGAAAAAATGTGAAATCTCGTCTCCGAATTCCATTATTTATTTACGTAGTTAGTATTTACGCGATTTTTATTTTTATCTAATTTTGCTGATTATTGATTAGGGTTTAGTATATATAACATGATTTTGGACACGTCTTGTCCAACATGTATAGTTTTGTGCGTTTGTGCCGTCGAATTAAGATGTAGGATAATAGATACGTGTCTAAAATCCTACGTATCGAATGTGAAGATGTTTTTCTCATTGGGTGTGAACTAGAGGTAAGGCGAACAACGCATGCGTCTTAGATCTCACTTAAATTAGACCTCATACCTTTCATCATTTATCGTATTGTTGATAAAAAAGAAGAGGACACAAAAATATCTCATTCTCATAAATTCAAAGAAAACTAATGAAAAAGGCTTGAAAACTTTGAGTTTTAAAGGGTAAGATGAATAGTACTAGGTTTGACTTTTTAGTGTAAAAATGTGATTTTTCGTTAAAGTGAACAGTATTGCGGGTTTTTCGTTAAAACTCCCTAAATTCAATGTGATGTGCCTTAAATTCATATCGTTGTGGGAAAAAAAAAATTCATATTAAGGTACTAAAGTATATGCAGGCCTCATTTTATTACCGCGTTAGACCTCAGTTTACATTGGAATGATTTTGATGTGGAGAAATAATTCAACCTCGATAAAATATCTTTATGTATTTATTTTTTATTATCTTATGCACCACCACCACTACATCTATTATACTCGTAACGAGGCCGACCGAGCTCGGTTTCGAACCACTATTAGACTAGACATTGTAATGCTTAGAATTTCTCAAGAAACATGTATGTTTAGTAATCCACGGAAATCACAATGAAAATAAGGAGTACTGTGGCACGGTGACAACGAAGTTGAAAAGCGACTGGGGCCCACACAAAAATGGAAATTGATATGCTGATACGGGGTTTGAAGGAGCTAGCGGGTATTTTTTATGGCCGTAGGATCTCAAATAACACTAATCTGTCTGTCATGCTTTAATGGGGTGGATAGATTTTTAATTTTCACGTACCTTTTCCTTAATTTCAGCCGTGGGATCAAAATAATTTGAAAAAGATCTAAGAATAAAAATTAGCAAAGAGTATGTGAAGGGCACCATCAACTCTGAAATATATTTTTCAGTCAATTCAAAGGTCACATCACTTCCTCCTCTCTCACAGCTACCCAACGCAGAAAAAGAACATGAGTGCATTTCGACAGTTCTTCAAGCGGTTGACTGAAGCCAAAGCGGGAGGTAACTCCGCTGCCGCCGTAGAACCAAAGGTGAAGGTGGAATACGACATTTCTTCGTCCCACCCGAAACATGTCATCAGATTTTTTATCCATCCAGAGGACGAAGAGAGTGTCAAGAAAATGATGGCTGCCAAGCCCCCTGGGATTATGCATTGGCTTTCCAATATCAACCTCATAGCCGGCAGTGCAGATCTGTTCTGGAAATCCGGCCGAACACTGTTCAAGGCGAATGAGAGCAGTCTGAAGGAAGCGTTGAAGGGTGAAGGCTGTTGCTTCAGCCAGCAGAGTCAGCAGCACCTCGCTTCCGTGCTTCGCCAGTCGTGTGAGAACACAAATCGTCTTGAGTACCTGGAGCAGGTTGCAGAACATTACGCAAAATATGGACTCACAAAGGGGTCTCCTCCTCCTCCTGTCCGTCCTCTACCACCATCGAAGCAGGAGGCAAATGGCAACAACAACGGGAAAGGCAACGGCAACGGGAAATGGCAAAGGCAAGGGAAAGGCGACGGCGACGGCAATGGCAACGGGAAAGGCAACGGGAACGGAAACGGAAACGGGAACGGGAACGGAGGACCACCAGCACTCTCTGAAAATGACACCCTGCCGGAACCATTTGAGTTGCCATTTTAAAAGGTAAAATCGGGACTCTCAAATGTCAATGAGTAAAAAAATTAATTATGGCATTATTCTTTCTTCTGTTGGCCTTCTTCTTTCTTCTGTTTGCAGATTAGGGTTGAATTTTTTGGGGTGTAGAAAAAATTTGAATTTACCAAAACTGTTAACAATTTTTGGGTGGGTTAGACGCATGCAATTGAAAAAATATTGGGTTTTTCGTTTGGATTTGATTCAATTCGTGAATTTGGCAATTATGTTTGTTTTTGTGTGATTAGAAAATGGAAAGACATTGTTGTTGGGAAATAAAAATTCATGAAAGCAGTTTTTATAATTTTTATGTGGTAGAAAATTGGTAATGAAGGCATTGCATTGACTTTTTATTGTTCAATCGTATGCAGGATCATTTGGTGGAAGAGCAGAATGATGTGAATAAGATTTTGAACATTCAGGCTAAGAAAGGAACAAAAGAGTTTTTTGATAGTTTCTTTTAGTGAACGAGCCAGATTTTGTCAGTAGGTTTTGTTGCTCGATGAATTTGGATTGTAAAAATTGGAATGCTTTTTAGATGGTTAACCACCATATGAAACCTCCATCTTCGTTTGTGGGTATTTTGAACAAAGACTATCTTCCATGTCCTCTTTAGGTGGGGGGATTTTTTTGTATAGGGATTTGGGATGACGCTGGTGACCTTTGTGGTGGTGTCTGTTTGTATCCTGCTTCTCTTTAGTTATGTTTCTGGGTGTCTATGAAATGCTTCTCCAACTAACATATGAAACCTATCCTATCATAGGCTCCTTAATCCTTGCTAAGCTAAAGCTAAAAAGAAGCCCACTATATAGAATGTGAATAAAACCCGAGTTCCTTCAACTCATCGTCAAATCCTCCTCGTTTGCTTTTGAGCCCTTAATATTTACTCATCACCATGGGCAATTCCATCTCCCACAGGCAATCCCATGCCCACCGGACAAGTCATATTTTGTCCAACGGCTCTGTGCATTAGTTCAATAAGCCCCTCACCGTTGCTGAGCTCAGCTAGAGAACCCGCAGCAAGTCATCGTGGAATTCGGGTCTGCTGTCTCCCAATAAAGGGCAACCCCGGCCCATTGCCTGCAGACGACACATAAAAGGTTTACTTACATCGTCATCCTAAGAAATCCGTGGTGTTCATTTTACGTGCAAATTTGGTTTTACAATCGATTTCGCCAAGGTTTTCACCTTTGTTTGCTAGAATATGCCTGGCAAGTGATCCCGGGCAAGCTTTCGTGTTGCCAAACAAGGACAAGGAATATTTTCATTACATTAGATTGGCGACTGGAGATTTAAGGAATTAATATGGAGAGAGATGATGAGGGAGCTTTCATATAGTTTTGACAATCTAGCTGAAAATACAAGAAACAAGATGAAAATCATAAAACCTGAATCCATGAAAAGCAAATTACTTAATTGACCTAACAATGGCATTGGGGGGGCTTGGGAAGCAAGCAAGGGCAAAAACGGACTCACATGTGGACCGCCCGGATGCCAATCGGATTGGAGCCCGTTGGAATATGTGGCAAGCAAGCTATTAAGAAATCATACGACTCTCCAACTTAAAGACTAAATTGGTATTACAAATTATAAATATTTTGCGTCATATATTAAGCAAAACAAGAAGGGGTTCAATAGTTACAAACTCGATCATCAGCTATGTGTTTGTCATAACTCAAATAAAAACGTTCTTAACCATCGCGGGAATTAAGATCCTCATGAAGCACGTCCTCTTGGTCAGCTGTATTAGCTGTGGCAAAGCTACTTTGTGAACCCTCCATTTCGTCTTGCGACATGGACATCAAAAGGCTCGGACTTGGAGCAAGTACGAGGCATTTGTCGTCCATGCTGCCTCCTTCCGTGCGGATAGAGAAAGACTCTTTCGGGTTGACAGAAGCTCTTGGTAGGGGTGGCGGGCGATTGTATTGACGGTAATAGTGGTCTTGGTGGAGGAAAGGACGAATACTAGAAATGTATTGGGCATCAAGACGGAGAATTGTTGATCCCCTCACAAGTCAAAGGGCCCTTTTGAGCGTACCGCACGCATCAAGTGTTTCCAGCCCGTCAAAGTCAAAACTTGTGGAAACTGAATGGTGTGCCATATAAGGCGGTTGTGATGCCAAAAGAATTTGAATTGAAGTTGCCATGGAGAATCGCCGGTGAATCTTCCATGGGGTTTGAGGTGGAAGAGAACCGCTGGGTGTGGAAAGAGATTTCAGTTTTGTTTATTTCTTTTTTCAGTTTTAATCAAATGGTGAATTAGGAATTTTAAGAAAATATTTTTTGTATTGGGTGTAGAAAGAGGTTGAATGGATTCCAATAAAATTTCCCTTAGTTTTATCTCAGACTGATGGTAATTATGCAATAGAATAAAAAAATTAATTAATATTTAAAATTTAAGTTGGGGGTAGAAAGAAGTTACATGGGTTTAAATAAAATTTATCATTCTAATTTCGAATGACCCTCGTGGCTTTTGGTTGAATGAGTTTTGTAATGAAGTAGATTATGGAAAAAAATGGAAATGACTGTCATCAGTGTTTTTGTGAATTAATTTAATATTTATGCCTTGAATAGATTTGTGGCCAATAAATTAGATTTAGAATTCATTCTTTGATTCCGTAATGTTCTCCTTAATTACTACATGGAACTTGCCCTTAATAGTCTCTTTACTCGGGATTCTGGAGGCAGACGAAATGAATTTTAGAAGTGACATGATATGAGATACATCACAGAGGAATGTTTCTGGTGTATTGAAGATTTAAGTCGAAACGGTAGCAATAATAAACAATGGCGGAGTCAGAAATTTTTTTATGGGTGGGCTAGCCAAAAAAATTATCCTAAAATCAAATGATTTTTATTTTATTTTTTGCTACATACATATTGCATGCAAAAATTTAAGTTTAACGTATTTGTGTACTTAAAATTTACTTGGCATGAAACAATCTACGCATTTGCAAACCGCAAATATTACAATGAATCATCAAATTTACGTATATTTAGATGCAAACACAAGAAGAAGATAAAAACTTGACTTCTCAATTACAATCACACAACTAGCACAAATCAAAACAAGGAAAGTAGATGTAAAGGCAATCTTAAAAAAATTGATTGAAACTAATATAAAGCCCGCTGAATCAAAGCAGAATAATCTTGAACAAAATGGCATCACATTTTCCATGATAAGTTTTATATTTCTAGTTGTGCTAAATACTTGCTGGGCTAGTTTCATTAAAAAAATAATTCTTCTTGCATTTTTTTTTTTGTCTATTATATTAGATTATGCATTAATATATATATGCACACACACATATGCCACAAACTCTCCCTGGGCTACAGCCCACCGTAGCCCTTGGTGTGGCTACGCCATTGATAATAAAGCTTTGCAGATTTGAGCACATGATCCACCGTTTTGAAGAGAACATCGACATAGCCGTGACTTTTGGAATTTTCAACCAAATTTCACCTTTACAATGTTTTATCAGGGTTTTAATGTTTAAGGACTCTTTTGGTATTTTATTTATTTGTTTAATTCTTTTATTTGAACTCCTGGATTTTCTAGGGCTCAAAGACATAATTATAAATAGGACTTTAAAGCGTTTGTTATATTATCAATAATTTTCAGGTTTTTTCGTACTTTCTAGTGCATTATAGTTAACTTGTTTTTTCAGATTTATCTTTTGATCTTATTCTCTTTGTCACGTTTCGTCAGTTTTCGTAAATTTTCATAACATTCGGGTTAAATTCAACTAAAGTTTGACAAAAAAAAAATAATAATAATAATAAAAATAAATTCAATTAAAGTGAATTTTTTCATCAACCAGGGGACATAATTAAAAATTCAAACATGAAACCTAGTCCGATATCGGAATTTGAACTTGCAATATTTTGTTATCGAAAACTTGGAACAATTTTTATCTTTATATTTCAGTCACTTTCGGTATAGTTTCAAAGTTGGAGATTCATTTTTCACGTCCAACCTTCAATTTCTTAGAGACTACTAATCCTATTTAATAACCATTATCAATGTATGGGCACGTGAACGGCAAACGTTAGAGCATCTCTATTGGGCTCTTCAAATGAGCTCGCAAATAGAATTTAAGGAGGATTTCAAAAAATCAAATCAAATCCAATTATACTCTCTGTCCATCTCTTATGGATTCGTTCAGGAGCTCTTTCTAGATACAAGGAAGGAGAAAGGAGTATAGTAACTCACATCTCTGGCACACTATTTTATAAGGAAAACTAATGAAAAAGGCTAAACTTTGAGTTTTAATGATAAGGACAAAATAAAGGGTAAATTGAATAGTACCAGGTTTGACTTTTTAGTGTAAAAATGTGGTTTTTCGTTAAAGTGAACAGTATCACGGGCTTTTCTTTAAAACTCCCTATTTTATAATGTTGACATGAAAATTGTGCTAAAAACATGATGTGACTAAGAGTCCATGGGAGTTTCACTTTTGAGTCTTCCTAGCAATACCCAATTAGTCAATAAAAAGTATCCATACCAAAATACAAACGAGTAGCACAAATTCGGCTCCATCTGTTTCAGGTAGTCAATAGTGCTAATTGATTTAATCATACTCCCAATACAATTGTGCAACTATGGCGCATGTCATGTCGAATAATCTACTCAAGTTAAGCTCTAAACAGTCCGAAATAGAATAAAAGATTAAATAAATCTTTGATTCGAGCGGTAAATGTAACAGAAAAATGGACAAATCTTAGCAGATGGCGCTGCTGCTACGGTTGATGAAGTAACCCATGCCACACTCCTAAGAAAAGCTCCAACTACCTTTAACAGAAGCCGAGTTGAGTAGCTTCTCACTCGCTCATCTTTCAAATGGCATCAATAAACCGGATGTCAAAAGAAGGGGGATTAATCTGCCACACATTTATGTTTGCGTATTCCTCCAAACATTGTTTCAGTTGGGCTTCACTGTATCCCTGTTCCAAAGCAACCATTGATAGCAATTATAACGCACCACAAAGTAGCACACAATAATCCTATTGATTTTTCTTATTAACACTAAAATTTGTTGATTGTAGCATATGAAAATAAGGGTCTTTCCCGCAGAAGATTGTTTTATCCAAATACTTAAAATGTCACAAAAACGGGGTGGCTGTCTCCACTGACCAGCCACCGAACAAAAATTATTAGACTAACTTATACTTATCCAAATGCAACGAAATTTTATACACATAAACTAGACACACTGAGCTATGTTCACACAAATTTTTGGGATTTTTGGAGTTGATTTGCTATTTAAATTAAATCGTACAAAAACAGTACAGAAACCGATTTTAAATAATACCAATAGATTTTAATTCACAAGTTAAGAAAATGAGTTAGGGGACATGCTATCCACCACCAAATAATCATGCAAGTATGTTACTGTAGATATCGAAATTTCGATAAAATAAATGTTGACCGATAAATCAAAGTAGGAATTTTCCGTGTTCACAGTTACGTTTCATTCAAATCCCTTTTATTTCCGGATGAAGATGCTCAAGTTGGCTCAATGTTAGAACACAACTTATTACTCTTTCTTACGTAGTATGTTAAGAGAATGACGTTTTCAACTTAACTTAGTCCCTAGCATGCAATCTAGAATGGCGTGTTCATAGATTTAACAAGTAGAAATCATTAAGAATAAAAAGAGTTTGAGTCATCACAAGGCATCGTAAGTACTGGCGTTGTCTTATTTATCCTAGAAATCGATTCACATGTTAACCACAATTAACAAGTGCTACTGTAGAACATATGTAGGTCCTCATTCAACAAGGGCAGGCAGACATATATTCATAGCATTAAAATCCTAGATATGCTCACTATGTATGCATCCATAGAAACACATAACGAATTTATCAATGACATAAGTAGTGAAACAATTTTCATCATTTCATAAAAGTCATTCAAACAAAATATCACAACAAACTTACAATCATATTCGGAGCTTCAAAACAGCCGCTAACTACTAAAAATTAGTTACACATAATTCTCAAATTAAACCAAAAGTTAAACATGAGTTTGAGAAGATAAAACCAAGAAAAATGGAGTGAAGCCTCTGCTTTGTTTCCCGCTGTCTCCCCTCACTGCTCTCTGCCTTCAAATTGATTTCTGCGCCTTCCGTTGCTCTCTGCGTCTCTCTGCCCTCCTTCTATATTTTTTTTTCTTTTTCTTCCGCACAGTTTTCTGTGCTTTTCTATTTCTCACGTCTGCTGTCTTTTCAATCTCCGTGCTCTCTCCTCTCCTTCTCCTCCTTAAGTCGCTCTCTCACTCCCGTCCTATTTATTCCCCTCACTTCCCTCACTTTCCGCGCCAGTCTCTCTGTGTTTCTCTCTGTCTTCCTTCGTTTCCCTTATATTATTTTCTTTTTTTCTTTCCTGCCAGCCTGCACTCTCCCTCCTTTTCTCACGCCTCTCTCCGCACATGCTGTCCGTGTCATTCTTTTATGCTTCTTTTCTGCTTGCTGTCATCCATGTCTTGCTGTCAGTTTTTCCTTCCTTCATTTCTCTGCGTCAGTCTCTCTCATTTTTTTTTCTTTTCTTTCTTTTATTTTCTTTATTTTATGTTTTCTTTTCCATCATGCACTCCCATGCGCCTCGTGCTTTCCTCCTTTGCTGTGCTTCTCTTTTTATTATTTCAGCTCTCCTCCAACTGCCAAGGGCAGCTTTGTTCTTTTTTTATTCTTTTCTTTTCCTTCCACTTCATTTTGTCTGCCATAATGTTTTCTTAAGTTACAACAATAAAATAAGTGAGCAAGGTAGAAATGACGAATTTATTACTTAAAATCACACTTGTGCTATTTTTATTTTCTTAGCTAGATAAATTCGATAAAACACAAAAACAAAGTAAATAACTCAAAAATATAAGAAACTAACTAAGAAAAGACGAGAGAATTTGATGTAAAATATGTATAAATATGAGCTTATCAAATACCCCCACACTTAGCTTTTGCTAGTCCTCGAGCAAAACAGAGAAAACAGAAAAAGTAATAACATGAAAAACATTAGTTTCTCCTATGTGACCCTCATAGAACTTCATTCAAGAACACAAATCATCAAGAACCATAGCTAACATCAAACAAGCTAATCCAAGTTCATTTTCCTTATTCAAATATTAGCAGTAATCTTTGAATCATCCTTGAAGTGTAGTGTGTGAGATAGCCATGCTAATGCAATTTCAAATTTTTATTTTAAAATCACCATATGCAAACTAGCGACCTTCTCACTGGATATACACTTAATCACACATGTGTTTAGTCTTAATGTGTTTCGCTCAAAGAATCAAATGTGAAAGTTCTACCATAAGCTTGCATAAAGATCACTTCTCCACAATCATAATTGCAAAACTTAAATCAAGAGAACTTTTATTGGACGTAATGAGGTTTAGGGTGAGGGTTATTGAAACGAAAGAATAGGTAAACACAAGTTCCAAGCTACATTGCAAGCAATTCTTTTGTTTAGATTTATAAGAACTCAAGCTTTCCAGCTATTCTTCCAGTCACCTCCAACCACAAACTTAAACTGAAACTTTAAACACTTTTTATTTTCTTCGTAAACAAACTTTTTTTTTTTTTTTTTTTTTTTTTAAGCAGAAACAAATATGAAAAACCCCCACACTTATTATTTTGCCAAACTCCCTCCGAGTACTTCACAAACACTTCTCATAAGACAATTTCACATTACTCATTAGCTCGCTTGGAAAGGGTAAAGAAAAATATTTCAGGCATAAGGGTTGACATATATGGTGATAAGAAATAAAAGGCTCACATATACGGCTCAAATTGGCAATCTAATGATATCATTTTTCTTTGGGAAACAAGGTTATTTGGGCCATGGTGGTAAACCTAATGCCTCTATCATTTTCAAGTTCATGCAATCAATGACAAATATTTCGAAAGATCGTTATGCAAGTTCTAGAGAAGTATCTCACATAAGTTCATCACACATGAAAGAATAAGAGTGTATGAAAAATGCACACACTTTCAATAGGCTCAAAAACTCACATAGGATGTATATGGTCACTAAATTCACATATGGAGCTTTAAATCATGCTTTAGTTTCACATCAACAAGGCTATGTGCGTTTAGTTTTTCAAAGATAATCAAATATGTACAAAACTAACACGAGAATTAGGAATTTCACACAACACATGTTAACTAAGTTCTTGATCATCATGGTTCAAATTTTATCCAATTATATCATTGGGTCGGGAAACTAACAAAAATCTAATTCAAAACAATAAGGAAAACAAGGAAATATTTTTGGATTTTTTTTAAATTTTCCGATTTTTTTTTTTTTTTTTTTTTTAAAAAACAACAACTTAATTAAGAAAATACAAAGCAATAACATGGAAACAAATGAAACCAGTTCAAAGTCGAAGGTACAAAAATTTTCAATTTGGTCATTTTTATACTCTTTACCCCCACACTTAAACTAGACATTGTCCCCAATGTCAGAAAATATAATAAAATGCAAATAAAAATAAACTAGATAAATATAACGAAACAAAATAAAGCAATAGGACTGAAAACTTCCCTAATTTGCAGTAAAATCAAGCGATGACCCCGAAGCTAAAATTCTGCAATCAACTTCAAGGGTGGAAATAACCAAGAGTTCCTGCAAAGAAGAGAAATAATTCAGTTAAGTAACACAAGAAAATGTAAAAAAAAAATGCAAACGAAAAATTGAAAATGACGATAAAAGACAATGAATAGAACTAATAAGTGATCATTGGTCGTGCTTGTTGACTTTCCACAGCTTTGAACTTGAACTGGCCTAGGGAACTTCTTAGCAAGGAAAAAGAGACTTGATAAGTGATCATTGGTCGTACCCATTATGTCATTTTGAACCCTCAAGGTGGTAGCAATCGTGGAGGATTTTTCCCCTTTGAAAACATAGTTAGCAACAAGATCAAGATTTGATAATTGCAGAGTAGCTTCTATGAATTCAACAACACGTGATTTTGTAATATCAATCTGCAATTTCATGTGCATGCACAATGCGTTAACTCATGTTTGAAAATATACAACCAATTTGCCACTGGATCAAATTGTGCAAAACATACCACAGATAAAATTCTTCTTCTCCAAGCTATGCTTTCATTTTCCATCTTAACTGCATAGTTCTTAACGCTGCCAACTATATCATTTATTGAGGCCAAGTCCTGCTTGGCATATCGGCAGTCCTGTGTGACAAGAGTTTCACAAGCAGAAAGTAGCTTTTCTGCAATTGCTACCGGTGTTTCCAGTTTAATTTTCATTCTTTCCATTCCTGTGCTTGTTGACCCGTCTAAGAAACTATACAAGAAATTCTCAAGTTCAGAGAAATTACTACTTTTCCACTGAGCATCAGATGTTGATAGTTCTGCATAATTTTTCCCAAACATAGAAGCTGAAAGTTTTGCTTCAAGAGCAGAGCGCGCAGACACAGGAAATAAAGTCACATGTTCAGTATTCAAAAGTTTTTGTGCATTCTTCTCGATGAATGACATAGCTTCCTCAAGCTGCAGAAATAATGAAATTAGATAAAGCAACATGAAGACAATTGAGAAGCTCAAACTGATAGAAGCATCATATTAACAGGTTTTTTTTCTGCAATAGGATTACTAAAGGTAATATCAACATTCAATATGCATGAAATGCTAGAACCTCATGGGCATTGCGGTAGATATCAGATTTATTCAAGACAAACACAACTTTCTTCTTCCCTTGCTGAGTATAACGAAGAAACGCAACCTGGAGAAAACACCAGTGACAAAATTGAATTCAGCTTTAGTGAAAACAATGAATAGGTAAAACTATTGCACCAGTCTAACATATATAATTAACCAAAGTCAGAATCAGTTAAACAATGTTTTTCTAATAGAGGGAATGAATAGGTAAAACTACTTGCAGCTTTGGACTATTATCTACCAACGGAGAATCCTTCGATAAACCTTGTTATCAATCACATTCGAATAGAGGGGAATGATCTTTCCGAGATGTATATTTTAACTAGCATCCTCTTATTCTGTATAAATTATTATTATTATTATTTTTTTGTAAGAAAGAAGCCTGGAAAAAAGAATGAGATGCAACCATATAAGCCTGTGAAATCTTTGTTTGTCAATTTGTAGTCTATAGATGCATTGAGCAGCATGTCATGCAATTTGACGAACAAAACAAATCATACCTCACTTTCAGTTAACGGGCGATCAGCAGAGATGACAAAAAGAAACAAATCGGCACGGGGCACAAATTCCTCAGTAAGGCGTTGTTGCCTTTGGAGAATCACATTAGTTCCAGGTGTATCAACAACGTTCATCTGCGTCCAATTTAAAATAAAATAAGTACGTACTACAAAATGTATTTTTAATCATAAAGTAGCATTAATCTAATCCTGGGAAGATGATAGACTAGATGTGCAGTAGATTTTGTTCTGCCTGCAACACACAATTTTTTATCTTGTGCATCCAACCATCATGATACGTATGATATTCAATTAAACGAAGGCAGACTAACCATATAAAAAACCTATTAATAAGGGATTGTACCATTTGAACTGAATATAAGAGCTTGAAATCTACTCACTTCTTTAAGAATTGGAGCAGGAAGGTGGCATATATATGTAGGAACTATAAATGGTTAGTCTTCAACAAGGATCACAAACAACATATCTTACATATAACATTTACAAGAGTTGGCATTAAAAAGAGATCGACCATACCTGAGAACCCATCTGTCCAGCAACAAAGACAGCAGCAACACCAACTGAAAGATCTGGTGCAGGCTGTGTTTACTGGTAACGCGTAAGAATTCTTCTACTCACTTAAGACCTTATGTTCCAATGGTGATAGAACCCTGATTACAGAACGTGTTCTTTGTGAGCAGGGAATCCTTTATTATATTGAACTGAACTTCTCCAACTTCCATCTATCATGATGATTGGATAGCAACTGCTATGAACTGCAGCAATCAGTTTCCTTTGACGTGGAGCAATGCAGGCATCCTTATCACGTCCCATATCCCTTAATTCTAGGAGATCAGTTATTGACATGGCATGACTCCTAATTGGTTTAAACCCACGTTTAGGTATCCTTATCATGATATGTGTAAAGTTCAAAACCTAACATTCTCCCACTTTTGAACTTCCACTTATCATGTTCCTTGTCCAACGTATTAAACCAATCCCTTATGTGATCACTTAAGTCATGTCAACCATACAACAACTCATATCTGCCATGAATATCTTCAAAAGTTGAACCCCAGAAAATTAGTACTTCATAATTTGTACTAACACTCTGAAATCACATCCCCCAAAACTACTCATGCATGATATTAACAGAGCAAATAGACATATTTAACATGTCTATTATGTACACTCCCACTGATCAAACCAAACATCATTGTCAAGCCTTTGTTTGGCTCCAATGATAAGCCTTTTACAATAACCATCTTATTAAACCTCGGTTTGATTAGTAATTCATCATTTCATCATTTCAAACACTGCATATATATATGAAACAACATCAAATATGATACAATCATATTCGATCCTTTATCAAACTCCAATGAGTTTGCCTAATGCTTCCAACCAAGCCTCAATTCTGCCTTATGCAGATAAACTAGTCATTGAGTGAATAACCATGACATGCAATTTATGTAACACCTTTGGGCAAGAGACATAAAATATTAGTTATGCAATCTTAATCATGCATCCTTATTTGCATAGCTATTTCACAAAAATTTCAAGTTACAACTCAAATCATGTCTTTGGACAAGGGAACAAAGTTGACTTAAAACTTTTATAAAATACTACACACTATATCACAGTTCAAGCCATTCACTATTTCTTTCTTTTGAAAGATTGGTCTTATGCAATGAACTGTCACTCATAAAATTCAATTAAGAATCCCTTGAACAAAATTTTCTAATAATTCCCACTTTGATGAAGATTTATTCAAACATTTGTTCAAGTATAGAGATTATTAGTGTTGAAAACCAGCATAAAACTTTAGCATTTCAATTTGATTGTAGAAATCATCCAAACGTCAAATGAAAAACCAATTTTCTACACAAGTAAAATCTAATTATAGATTATTTTCACATGTATCAGGTTCAACCTTGCAACCTACCAGCCATATTCAAGTTCAACATAAAGTTACTAAGCTACAATCTACACCAATGGCTATTGCCAATACATACTTAGATATCAAGAAACTGATTTCAATCATATCCCAGATTTCAATCAGATATCGATCATCATTTGCATGACTACCAATTATAGAATGATAAAAGCACAAAGTTTACAATGTTTTAATCTCCAAACCATATATTCCTTTTCCTGCGGTGAATAAAACTTTGGCAACAACATATGGCATCAGAATTAATCATGCTATAGAAAAAACTGTAGCAATCATCACACGAATTTTATACATGCATAAATCATTAGGATTTCTTATCACAAGTTCATAGTCGAGGTATTCACTGAAGAAGACATGGAAAAATCGTTGAGATGCATGCTTATAACATACCTTTAGTTAAAACTATAAGCAACCATTCATTCTTTATTGTACACCCACCATTATAGGATCTTTTCATGCAATTATATCAAGTATATGGTAGCACACATGCAGTAGCACCATCTGCTGTCTTCTGACAGCACGCATGGGAAAGATTTGTGTAACAAACATGGGAAAGAAGTCTGAAGGTTACACTTTAACAGTAACCACATGGGAATGCTTCTGACAGCACACATGGGAAAGAATGAAGGCATTAGAATGATACCTCAGCATCTGCTTCTGCCCGCATAACACAGCAGCGGCACAATCTCAAAACGTGAAGATTCCCAGTCCTTAAATCTATCCTGATACGCCAGTTGAAATCATCTGGAAAACTGTAAGGACTATCTTAAGAAGACATGGAAAACTTGAAACAATCATTAGTGATTGTTAAATGCATGTTTATATCACACCTTTGGGCAAGAGATATAAACTGCCATTGACCTTCATTGTATAGCCATCATTCAAGGATCTTATCATGCAATTATTACAAGTCTTTGGACAAGAATATGGCCTGATCTACATGATGCCATACACTGATTAAAACTACCAATAATTTATACATCCCCTTCTTTGGAAAAGAATGTGAACATTTCTTGAGTTTTAAACCACGAACATTCTTCCTTTACTGTAATCGAACAATGTTCTTAATTGCTCTTAACATTTACTGCAAACCAAACTGTTAGTATAGTAATAGAAAAGATAAAACTCAAAGTGATATAGTTCCAACAATATACGGATCATTATATTGATCACAACAGAAATAGATGAAAACTGCATTCTCACTGCAGCCAAACACGTTGCATATGCAGATCATAAAGCCACTTCATCTTTCATTTTTAAATAAATGGGATATAATCATACTAATAAAAAACATCATTTGATTAGTCATGTCCCAGAGCATGCACTCAATATGTTGTTTAACGAGAAAACTTTACCAGAAGAATCACAGCAGCATATAGCACACACACTGCAGTATAATTTTACCAAGATACATTCTCGCAATGTTCATTTACACACTATCAACCGGTGCATAAAAATAGTTTAGTTTCAACTTTACTTGCATGCACCCAAGGAGATCAAGGAAGAAAATTGAAATAAAAAACGCATGCTTATGAAGAGAAAAATTTACGAGCATGCAACATAGCACAAAAACAAACCACTCAAAATTTCCCTTCTTTGTAGAATTTGCCTAATTCTGTGTCTTTTCAACCAAGATGAACGCCACATGCAGGTTCTCTAAGCAGAGATTGAGTTTCACAAGTTTGGTGATCTAATCATCTTTTTACTTGTTCTTGCATATATAAACAATGAAGAAACATTACAGGAACTTGCAATTAAGAATTAGGCAACAAGATATCGAGGCAACCATGAACCAAGAAATCAAAATAGTCATAAATAAATGCCTCAAAATAATAAATGAAACCATCATTAACCAAGGCAGCCATGAAGTAGGGAATTAGATGCTGTCATGAATCAAGGCAACAATCACCGATGCTAACATTAGGGGCTAGGTTGAGGCAATTTTCTTCCCCGTACAGCAAATATTCCCAGTAAATGATATAGGTATAAATGTTAAGATAATTAAGTTTGAATCCAAGTAGACTAACCTTGCTCTGATACCAAATGTAGGAACTATAAATGGTTAGTCTTCAACAAGGATCACAAACAACATATCTTACATATAACATTTACAAGAGTTGGCATTAAAAAGAGATCGACCATACCTGAGAACCCATCTGTCCAGCAACAAAGACAGCAGCAACACCAACTGAAAGATCTGGTGCAGGCTGTGTTTACTGGTAACGCGTAAGAATTCTTCTACTCACTTAAGACCTTATGTTCCAATGGTGATAGAACCCTGATTACAGAACGTGTTCTTTGTGAGCAGGGAATCCTTTATTATATTGAACTGAACTTCTCCAACTTCCATCTATCATGATGATTGGATAGCAACTGCTATGAACTGCAGCAATCAGTTTCCTTTGACGTGGAGCAATGCAGGCATCCTTATCACGTCCCATATCCCTTAATTCTAGGAGATC
Organism: Malus fusca; assembly: GCA_035220775.1. NCBI lineage: Eukaryota > Viridiplantae > Streptophyta > Magnoliopsida > Rosales > Rosaceae > Malus > Malus fusca. The sequence continues at coordinate 40,902,208 of CM069069.1, forward strand.
AGTTATTGACATGGCATGACTCCTAATTGGTTTAAACCCACGTTTAGGTATCCTTATCATGATATGTGTAAAGTTCAAAACCTAACAATATATTGACCATCTGGATGCCTTTCACAACGCTGTTCCTCACCAGCATCCATCTCAGTGTACCGTGAGATGTTTATTCCCGAGAAGGGCATTAATAACAGTTGACTTGCCTGAGTTAAATTCACCCTGTTGACAAAAAGAGAGAAAGTGTCATAGGAGAACCACCATAAACATTCTGCAGAGTTCATGAATAAAGCCAACTGTAGAAAATGACACGATACTCCCCTCATGATTCTTCTAGCTCAAACATGACAAATAACTAAATTAAGGTGTACTTCTAAAACAGTCAGTTTGGAAGCATTAATCCAAACAAAGACCAAACAAGAACTAGTGCCTTTTGGCAAATTGAAGGCAAGATGACCACTCATGCGACCAAACGTATTGTCCTAGGCGTATACAATAGCAGACGAGACGTAGTGTAGTTAATTCCTAAAGGTTAGCTAAGGGTATATAGATGATAGAACCAAACTGTTTGTCGGGTCTACATTTGAAACCAATAATGGCTTACAAATTTAAATATCACTGAACTTTTTTATTAGCAATTCTCACGAACTACTGCATAACTGTTATCAAAGGCCACCTCAACTCTAAATTCTATATACTACGAAGAAAAGAAGGATTTACATGAAATATAGAGCTAATGCCAATGTATATTCCTGGAACCACAATTTGTTGAAGTTCAGCACACAATTACCACTATAACCAGCAAAAATGGCTCATCAATTTGAGAAACCGCATCAACGAGAAGTGAAACCTCCTCCATCTGTCATTCAAAATCAATATTCCACTTTTAATCATAAAGTATACGAATAAAAATGAATGAAATTATGATTATCTCAATATTAACTTTAACTACCAAATTCTTTAATTAAATGATCACCAGTGGAGCAGCTTTCTGGATGACATTTATTGCTTTAAGCAACACTGATATTTCTGCTTCTATGAACTTTTTTTCTCTATTCTCCAATTTAAGAAAACCAGCAACACTTGTACTGTCGATGGGACCATCATGAGCATCCAAATACGTGAGCTTACTTAAGCTTTCAACTTCATCTTGTGTTTCACTATTAGGCATGTACACAATGTCAAACAATTTGCTCAAGGCCTCATCATCAAGCAGCCGGAAATCTTTCAAAGACGTAACTAATCCACTAGCACCAGATTTCAATAATGCTGGCCCTCCTTATATAAGGCGTTATAAGAAGTGAACGTGACAAATATTGGTAACCTTACAGTTTTAAACAGATTGTTGAGTGCCAGAAGAACATTTTCCTGTCCGGCAATATCGTACATAAGAAAGTCAGCTCCTTCAGAGTTGGATGCATTTATGGCACCATCTATATCTTGCACATATCTTGCCACCAAAGGAAGGACAACCGAATCGGATTTAGAAGCCATCATTGTGCTTCTTGCTACAATGGTAGGAAGACCTATGTAAGAAGAAACAAACACATCATTCACGACGTTACCAAAAAACACATCACTGACCGAGTACACGGATTTTCGATACCAAATGTACCGAACTTCTATAAAGAAATGAAAAGGCATTACTCCCTTGGGACGAAGACGCGCCCGCCGAGGTGGATTGTACCAACGCCCTAGCCACCCGATAGCCACTACTCACAGTATAAGCACCCCGAAGGTTGTAGTGCCATACTAACCGATCCGGCGGTAAGCGGAAGACAACTCCTGTAACACATCCAATTCCCACGAGCAAGACTCTGTATCAATAACTGCGGTCGTGTGTCCTGACAATTGAGAATGTTAGTGAAAATAATAATCGGGTGTGAAACACCACTTTCTCCCTTTTGGTCATGTGGTTGAGGGTGTGCGGTCGATGCCAGGACATAACATTGCAGATGATTTTACGGTTTAACCATATTGGTCAAGCTAATGGTGATGCACACCGTCTTGATCGATTTGCTTTACATATAGGTGTAGCTTGCTGAATTGGGGAACTTAAAGGAAGGTAAGGAATACTTGGAGTTAACGGAAGACTTGACGCAAAACTAAGCACAGTAGCCTTCTAGGATTCACATTTAGTGGGATAATGCTTGGTTGTTATACTTTTTTTTCTTGGTTAAGTTGAAAGCCTCGACAAAATTTTATAACTCTATGTTTTGCACTCTATCCTCTTGTACAATAATTTGTTATCAATGAATATCGTACTATTCTCGGGGCACACTTAATGGCATGGATTAGTACTTAGAATTTTAATAAAGAGTTGAGTAATATTAACCACCAATTAGAGAGGAAATGTTCACTCTCCTTCATTAGCACCAACTTGACAAAAGTCAGCACGAATCAGTTCTGGGCGGTTATAAATTTACTGTAAAACGTGAGAGCACAGATTTTTCAATTCTTCCTTTAGCTCACTATTTACCCGATGATACCGGAGCTTGAAATTTGCTAAGCATGTCAAGAGCATAATAACGTACAAGCAAATATTAAGTTCAGTATGAAAAAAACTACTAGTAGCTGGCTGTAATTCAAATATGCGAAATATACACCTCAAACAGGGAGGAAGACATGATGTTAGAATAACAACAAATCCTGGCATGCTTAAATAATGTCACGATCCAAAATGCTACAAGGTTCTGTAAAACTTAAGATCGTAGGTATTTCTCTTTGTTTGCATACCCATTCAACTATGGGTTGCCTGTATTTATAATCTCAACAAGATAACAACTGAGGGTTTGAAAACCCTATTTACAAGGAATTTCAAAACACCAAGGAATCCATAACAGAAAACTACGGATTACAAGATTACAGATATACATCCTAGAAACAAGGAAACCTAATCAGTGAGGAGTTCAAAACAGAAACAACTTCTGGAAGTACGCTGGACTCCTCAATGCACGGTTGAATTATCCTGAGGTTGACTTCGTCTAACAGCCCCCCGCAAGCTAACTGGTTGGGAAACAACTGGAAGCTTGGAAACCAGAAATTTAAACCTTGACGAAGATAACCCTTTAGTGAAAATGCCAGTTGGTCCTGAGAACAAACATAATGAACCAAAAGCTGCCCACGAACAACTTTCTCACGAACATAATGAAAATCAACTTCCAAATGCTTGGTTCGGGAATGAAAAACGGGATTGGAAGCAAGTGCAATCGAGGAGACATTGTCACACCATATAACTGATCGAACCAAAGGCAAATGGAGATCTCGATATAACGACCGGAACCACGATATCTTAGCCGCAGTATAAGCCAATTGACGGTACTCCGCCTCTGCACTCGATCTTGAGACAGTCTTCTGCTTCTTGGAGCTCCAGGAAACAAGATTTGAACCCAAATAGATACAAAATCCTCCAGTAGAATGACGAGTATCAGGGTTACCCGCATAGTCGGCATCAGAGTAAGCTGTTAACGTGGCATCACCAGGTCGATACAATAAGCCATGATTAAACGTGGCTTTTAAGTAACGAAGTATGCGTTTAACCGCTGCCCAATGTGTGTTCTTGGGGGAGTGCATGAACTGGCACACCTGATTTACAGCATACGACTGATCAGGCCGAGTGAGGATGAGATACTGTAAAGCACCAACGACACTACGATACATGTCTGGATGCTCATAGGGATCACCAACATGAGCACTTAATTTCTGACCAGTCACCACCGGAGTAGAAATAGGTTTGGCGTCAGTGAACTTAGTTCGAGTGAGTAAGTCTAAGGCATACTTAGACTGACTGAGATGCATGGAATCACCATTATATTTGACCTCAATACCCAGGAAATAATTCAAGGGCCCCAAGTCCTTCATGGAAAACAAACTGCCAAGTTTCGTGATCAAATGGGCCATTTGAGTAGAACTATTTCCTGTAATTAAAATGTCATCGACATAGACTAACATAATCAGATATACACCCCGTTGATTGAAGACAAACAAACTGTAGTCACAGGTGGATTCTTCAAAACCTAGTTGAAGTAAGAAATCCGAAAACCGTTGAAACCAAGCCCGAGGCGCTTGTTTTAAACCATAAAGTGAACGTTGCAACTTATAGACATGGTTGGGAAACTGCTGATCAATGAATCCCGATGGTTGGCACATGAATACATCTTCAGTTAAATGGCCATGCAAAAACGCATTTTGCACGTCGAGTTGGCGCACAGGCCATTTCTTGGACACGGCAAGACTCAACACAAGCCGAATTGTGGTGTGCTTAACAACGGGACTGAACGTCTCATTATAATCCACTCCAGCTTTCTGGTGAAATCCGTTGGCTACTAAACGAGCTTTGTGACGCTCTATAGTACCATCGGCTCGGCGTTTAAGCTTGAACACCCACTTATTGGGGAGCACATTCATGGTATGATGATATGGAACTAAAGTCCACGTCCCACACCGTTGTAAAGCATTGAACTCCTGGACCATTGCATGTCGCCATTCCTCATGCTTAACTGCCTGACTGTAACAAGTAGGTTCAACAGAAACAGAATCAACTGCAACATGCATAGCATATTTAGGGTTAGGTTTGATAACCCCTGACTTGAAACGAGTAGTCATGGAATGACCCGGATCACGAGGCTCCTCAATATGCACAGGTCGAGAATCCACTAATACTTGCTCATGGGATTGAAGGGAGGGTTCTAAAGGCCGACTAGGTTCAACAGTGGACAAGGTTGTATTTGGCACGGTGGTGGAATGCTCGTGACTTGGGGTAGCAGTAGGGAAGTCGGAACATGGGACGGAGGTCATGACGGGTGGGAAAGAACAAGAAACAGTTGGGCTAGGATTAGGCAAAGCAGGTAGCGTAGGGTTATTAGAGAATGGAAAAGTAAATAATAACGGGGGTAAAGAATTGTTACCTGGAGGATCAACACTTTCAGAAGAAGATGTGAGTCCCTGAAAAGGGAAGAAGTCCTCATCGAATAGGACATGGCGAGACAAATAAACTCGTCTCGTGGACAGATCCAAGCATTTGTATCCTTGATGATTGAGTGAGTACCCGAGAAAAACACATGGTTTAGATTTTGGTTGCAATTTATGTTTATTGTATGGTGTTAACCAAGGAAAACAACGACACCCAAAAACTTTCAACATGTCATAAGTTGGTTTCTTCTAAAAAAATTTCTCAAATGGTGAAGTGTTTGAAAGCACACGCGTGGGCAAGCGATTGATTAAGTATGTAGCAGTTAAACAAGCATCAACCCAAAATTTATGTGGCATGGAAGATTTGGAAAGCATGACAATGGCAGTTTCAACAATGTGGCGATGTTTGCGTTCTGCTAAACCATTTTGTTCAGGATGTTTAGGGCACGAAAAGCGTTGTGAAATACCATGAACATCAAGAAATTGTTGGAAAACATGACTTTTGTATTCACCACCTTCATCACATTGAAGAATTTTTATTTTGCAGTTAAACATATTTTCAACTTTGGCTTTAAACTTGACAAAAATTTCAAACACTTCAGATTTTTGTTTCATGGGAAAAATCCAGGAATATCTCGAAAAATCATCAACAAATAAAACATAATAATGAAAACCTTCATTTGAAATAACTGGAGAACACCACACATCAGAATGTAAAAGTTGCAAGGGAAATTCAGACATAGACTCGGAAATATTGAAAGGTAACCTAGTGCTTTTACCTAGAGGGCATGACTCACAAAAGGTTACATCACAGGCACCATCAATAGGTACCATTTTATTTGAAACTAAAAATTTAATTATTGAAACTAAAAATTTAATTACTTGAAAACCCTATTTACAAGGAATTTCAAAACGTCAAGGAATCCATAACAGAAAACTACGGATTACAAGATTACATATATACATCCTAGAAACAAGGAAACCTAATCAGTGAGGAGTTCAAAACAGAAACAACTTCTGGAAGTACGCTGGACTCCTCAATGCACGGTTGAATTATCCTGAGGTTGACTTCGTCTAACAGGTTCTACTTTGCATACATCCATGTGTAACAAACATGTATGGTTTTGTGTACCATTAAGTTAAAGCCACCTCAAGCCGACGGACTTGACCTGCATCACCGTCATAATCTTCCTCACTTTTAAATAGTTCATCACGATCAGTAGCCTTTTTCTTTTGATTGGCTTCATCATGATCCAGAAGGGCATTGAGAATATGAATGAGACAGCACGAATCAAGGGAGAGATTGTTTATCAATAGGCTGCAAACAGAAAAAGGAAACAAGTATGAAAAGCATACGTTATGAACAGCATACGGTACGGATGAAGGACCAAAAAATCAAAGTTAAAACCAAATAGAGGTCTCCAACTCAGACATGAATGACATTGACAACCGATTTTGGTAACTGGATCCAACAAAAATCAAATGAGGAAAAACAAGTTTTCAGTGACACAAGGTCGATAAAGTGGAGTAAACGTAGCTCTCAATATTCATACGAACGATATATTCAATCAGTGATGGTACTTTTGTTTTGTCATCCATGAACTTAAGTAACAGGTAATTCTTCATCATGGCAACATTTCATGACCCACAATCACGTCCTCTGAAAACGTAAATGTCAAGGAAAAATAAGACCTTTATTTTCTATTTTATTTTGGAGGAAGAAGTAACATTCAATCGAAATAAGGGTTCACAGGCATAAGGTAAAAGAAATGTACCTGATGAAAGGATGAAACCATCAGAGCTAACTACTTAACAAAGAAAAACTCTTACATATATGTTCTGAAAGGTAACAAGCGTTCAATAGAAGCTGGTAAAAGAGAGGAGTATACAGTAGAACCAGTTCTTTTACCAGCCAAGCACATCTCCTAATGAATGGAAAGTAACGAAAAAGGAAACAGAACATATCCTAATGAATTCTCTCCCACTGGGATCAAATAAATGGATTCTCTCCCATTTTCCATTTCCCTGCCCCCTTCATTCTTTTCTATGAAGTCGGATGCTACAAATGAGAAACTAACGTTTGGTACCTTTCAGAAACATGTATGAAAGAGCTTTTCTTTGTTCGGCATTACGTATATCCTCCCTAAGCCAGACACCACCAGCTTCTACCGGCTAAAAATGTTATCATATCAGAACCAAGACATACTAAGGCTGCAGAAAATCACATTAAAATAACACAGCACAAGGAATAGATGTTTAGTTCAACGAAAAGAAGGAAGGCCGATGAACCAATTACCAGGTCTATATGATACTTCCACACATACAAGCAGCAAATCCATGATGCCCATGGTATATGTAGAATCACCGCAATCAGGATTGAAATCTTTGACAGCCATTAAAAGAGCTTTGATCTGCACAGAGGAAACATAAAATCATAATGTGAGAATAATTTTAAAACAATAACAAGAAAAGCATGGATCACGCCATGATTTGAAAATACACATACTAAAACAGTCAGCATAGCCTGTGTAGTCATCATTGGCTAGCTTATGTTGCTGATAGATAATAAAACTATATGCTTATCCAACATTAGAGTGTATATGTTCGGTATGCAGGTCAGTTGAGCAGTCATAATTAGTATATTTAGGATTTAACCATTGTCAATGCAGTGCACGCATATAATATATTAACATACCAGCTGATGTTTGCAAATATATTTTGCTGTGCTCCTGTTGTCATTGACCAAGAGAAGAACAAGAATCTGGAAAGATAACCACAACTTAGCACAAACAAAATCCGAATTACGGGTTCTAAAACCTAATTTAAGATTATGACTCTGGAAAATGTTGCTATCCAACTATGTCCTTACAAATAGGGAAGGCTGTGCAGCAGAACCGGGCTCTCCTTATGTCGAGAGAAGACTGTCAAAGAGCCATTCGCAACCATCTGAACGAGCAACTGAAGAGAATCATCCTCAATCAAACTTTGTGCTGCCAAAGGATGGTTTGCCAGTGCTTTCATAATATGCACAGCAATCCCATGTACCCGCATAATTATAGGTTAGAAATAAAAAGAAGGTTAAAAACATACCATGAACCGATAACCTAACAAATACAAGAGCACAGTAACGTACAAGCAAAGATTAAGTTCAGTATGAAAAAAATGCCACGCGCTACTACTGGCTGTAGTTCAAATATGTTAAATATACACCTCAAACAGGGAAAAAGACAGATGTTAGAATAACAACAAATCCTGGCATGTTCAAAAAATGTCACGCTTCAAAATGCTACAAGGTTCTACTTATACCAAACACAACGTAACAGCTATTAAGCCTACTGTGTTTTCAAAATCAAACTTTGCATATGTCAATGTGTAACAAAAATGTGTTGTTTTATGTACCATTAAGTAAAAGCTACCTCAAGCCGACGGACTTGACCTGCATCACCGTCATAATCTTTCTCAGTTGTAAATGGTTCATCACGATCAGTAGCCTTTTGCTTTTGATTGGCTTCATCAGGATCCAGATGAGCATTGAGAATAGGAATGAGACAGCACAATATCCCCGAATCAAGGAGAGAGTGTTTATCAATATGCTGCAAACAGGAAAAGGAAACAAGCATGGACAGCGTACGGTACGAATGAAGGACAAAAAAATCACTCAAGTCCGTCACAACCAAAGAGGTATCCTAATCTGGTGAAATTAAGAAATTCTACCCCAGAAGCTAGAACTTGTAGAGCAGTTAACAAACTCGACATGACAACAGATTTTGGTAATTGGAAGGAAAAACAAGTTTTCACTTTTCAGTGACACAGGGACACTCAAGTGGAGTGAACGTAGCTCAGGATTCATACGCACGATATATTCAATAAGTGATGGTACTTTTGTTTTGTCATCCATGAACTTACATAGAAGTAACGGGTAATTCTTCATGATGGCAAGAGTTATATCTCGTCTGTTGTGTTCAAATACTTCCTGGCAAATTCAGAATCGCGTCCTCTTTTGTACATTTTCATCCAAACCAACATAAATCAACACGCAGAGTTGTGGCAGGAAAAAAGACACGATAAACAGGACAGTAAACTTGAAGGAAAGCATGCTTTGACTAACATGGACAAATACCAAGCAAGACAAAGATAACACAACATTTTTGCTATGATTTACAAAGTATGGCTTTCGATTATCAGTGGCGGGAACAATCCTCTCCCCTACAGGCTACAGCCTTTTTAACAGATGCACAAGGAATTGGTATCGTACCAAGTTTGTTGCATCCTCCTCATCATCATCAGTAAGCTCAATCAATGGATTCTCATCATCGAAAAGCAAAAGCATAGTGCAAAACACTAAACACCAGCTTAAGAGAAAATAAACTAAATAGAAAGCTGATACTAACACTTGCATTTTGCAAACACAGTATCCCCGAAGCACTCTTAGAAGCAGAACAAGAGGAAAATAAATGAGGTTTGTCAGTCTAGCACTCAAGCATAAAGGAAATTACAAACCAACCAACTCAACTATTTAATAACTAGTGGATAATTTCTAATGGCGTTTCCAATATGGTTATTCGATCGTAATTAGTTCGGGAATTGAAGTACCAATCAAGGTGAGATACCGGCGAGTTTCTGCGGCGGAAGGTCCAGCGCAGGTCGACCTCGTTTCTTCGAAGTCATCGATCGGCAGGTCGAACTCGTTTCTCATGTTCCTCAGTGCTCTGAGTCTGAGTGCGAGCCTTAGTCCTCTTCTGCTACTCAACAACGAACGAACGAACGAACGAACGAACCAAATCAGGTCAAATTGTACAGACAACTTCACAGAATTGAGAGAGGTAGATAGAGAGGGGAGAAAATAATGAAACGTACTCGACGGTGGTTCCGTGGCGGTGGCTGACGGTGGCTCCTCCATGGCCGACGAGCACAAGTCATAGCTCCAAGGACGACATGTTATTTTTATCAATTCTACACCTATTCGTGGTTGCACCTGACTCATGTTTTATTTATTTGCAATCCAGGATGAATACTGAGTTCAGTTAAAATTATGATGATTTATTTATGTTACCTAGTAAACATACATACATAAATTAAACACGAGTGAAGCCCGCACAATGTTAGTAATTAAAATCTTGATTTAAGAGGGAATGGTATTAGGATTAACTACCGAGAAACAATTCATCATGTGTCCAAATTTTGTACCTATCATGTAATGTGTCAAGCAACGGTTAAATTTTATTGTGATAATTGAGCTAGATTTATGTAAATTTTTTGAGCAATTATATAATATATCTCTCACACATCTTCTTCGATCCAATGACCGAATATTAAAAGGTGTAAGTGAAAGGTAAAAAGAGTGTGTTGGTAAATAATCTTAACCGGGCTAATTTCTCCAACTCTTAAACGTTTAAAGATGCTAAGAATATCACAAGCTCCCTTTTCCTTGCTTCCAAGGTCTTCAGGGTACCAATCACATGGATGCTGGACCACACTAAGACTACATGCCCATCAACCTTATCCCCACGATTCTCTTCTCTCTCTTTCTGGAGGCCCACGTGTTCACTTTTTGGGAACGCACACTCCACTGATAACAAATTGAAGGTTTTCTGTTTCACTTTTCTGTATCGACCAACTTTTTTATTTTTTTATTAAATAAAAAACATTAATTGAAAGGTTGCCTTATACCTGTACGGACGGGTTTGCGGTCCCAGATAAAAATAATAACCACCAGACAAGTCCACAAGCTTTCAGTGGGGATTACAGGTGGGTCCCATCCTAAGGCCTTCATGTTTCAGCGCGCCGCATAGCATTAGCATAGGGGGCTGTAATGATCGCTATGTCTCTGACCCTCTGTGCCAACCCACAAAATCAACCAATCAATTTTTTTTTTAATTTTTTTTAAAGATATTGCTGACGTTTCATTTTCCATGGTGACCAACTCTCTTTGCCATTTCTATGAATGACTGTATACTTGTGCCTTGTCATTCAGGATTACGATCTGGTGAAATTTTTTTTTTCTTTGTGAGTGAGATGTCTTAGGTTCGAATCTCATGGATGACGAATTCGATACCAAATTAGGTTGCCTATTGTGTGGCTTCCAAACTCCCCCTCCCCTTAGTGTAAAATATATCGTTGTACTAAAAAAAAAAAAAAAAAAAAAAAGACTTGTGCCTTTTATTTGGTTAAAGGTGTTGTTACGGAGACTAATTATTTAGGCCAAAGTTTGTAAAATAATTTTTATGCATTTTTTCCTGTGTTTGCACGCGTTTAGTTATTTTCTCCATCACCGTAACCTAGGAATGTTTTTGGCTAGCCAACAAATGTGTTCAAGAGTTGATATAACTCGACGATCTGATTGATGTTTGGCAATACACTTGTATACACATCTGTGACTTGACGAACAAGAAACGCAAACAAGGCGATTAATTTGGATATTGATGGTTAAAATGTTCATAAGAGAAAAGAAAAAGGGCCAATATTAGTGATTACATCCATTTCTCTTTGTTTGGGCCCAAAAATATTGTTTTGGGTCGAGTTTAGAATTGTTCTTGGCCCAGTGTTGGTTGGGCCGAGTTTAGAATCCTTCTCGGCCCAAAGGGCGTGTACAGGTGTCGTTGGGGGTTATTCAGCTCATGGGCCGCGCAGTCGAAGTTGGCCATATCCCATCGGGAATTGGGGATGTGGATGAGTCCTGTTATGAGAAGGTATTTCGACAGGATCAGGATGCTGGAATTGAATACGGCCTGGTAACGAGTTATGTTCAAAGTCCTAGTAGGAATAGGATTGGCCGAGATAAAATTGGATCAGGGAAAAGAGTTTTAATCCGGGAGCGATTGGGATTCAATACATGTTGGCTGCTATAAATAGGGAGGGAAGACATCGAAACAAGCTCTCTCTAATTCAACACACAAATTGCCCTGCGTATACCCTCGCTCTACGCGAAACCTCTAAACAACCTTGAGATTTTTGTTTTCCCTTTTCCACCAACACATCTTCAGTTTGGATAAACAGCACTGTGGAGGCAACCGGCGAACATTTTCAGTTTGGATAAACATCACTGTTGCCGTAGAATCAGCCGACCGTGGAGCACCTTCAGTTTGGATAAACAGCACTGCGACAGGGCCGACTGGTTATCTATCCAAGTCTTGGTCGAGAAGGATTTTCGAATCCTTATCGGCAGAGGTCATCTCGGCGAAGCGAGGTGTTACAAGTTACTATACTCGATGCTTTGAACGCCGAGTCGTTTATGATTGGTTATTCGCAAGTAGGTTTTAGAGTTCGGCATTCTGACGGGCGAACCACTTTCATAATCAAGACATATATTTGTTTTGAATACTTGTGTCCCTATACTCTGGTGTCGATTCGGCGTGCTTATACTCTTACGAATATAATCACGGTGACCGAATCCGGCGTCGACGATTTGTGAACTTTGCAGAACTAGTAGCTTTGTCTTCAAGCTCTATAACCTGAAGGCCGAGGCGTGTTCCTTCCTCGGCTGCAGTGGCAAGATCGAGAAGTCAGCCGCGCACCCAACGCAACATCAACAAATTTTACTCATCGGCCGAGCTCGGCCGACGAGTTGGCACGCCCCGCATACAACCGAATGACGTAGTTAGCTTACTAATTATTCGGCATGCGCGCCACGTAGGCTTGGTAGTTTTTAGGGTCAACGCTCTTATAATATATATACACACAACACACCACCCTCACTTTTGCTTAATTAAGCTAAATGTGATTTGAGCATGGTTAATTTGTATCTAAATGATTACACGATCATTAATAAGACATCAAAGTTAAACGGATGAGATCGAAAATCACGATCCTAAATTACCGTATAGTCCTTTTACGTTCCAAGGACGAGTTAAAATCTCACATGCTCTCTCAGTAAATGATCACAACATGTAGCAGAACTCTGAATTCAATTTTTGAAAAACCCCGCATGCTACATTTTAATTTTGTCATGTGTTGCTTAAGTAGTAAAGTGCCAATTTTACATTTATACTTACTAAAGTTTTCTTACAAAGTGAACCCACTGAGAAAGGTAAATTTTTTTTGTAAATGGTTGCTAAATAATACACTAACAAATTAGAGGGCTAGGATTGAACAGCTCAAATAAGACATCAAAATTGAAGGGCCGAGATCAAGAATCCACAAAAATTACGGTCTGAATTTTTTTACCATCCGGTCCATTTATGTCCCAAGGACACTGGCGGATCCATTAAGGGGCAATGGGGGGTCAGCTGACCCCCCCAAACTTGGATGAACGTCCATAGATACCTTAGGTGCTGACCCTCCGAACTTCGATAAATGTCCATGAATACCTTGCGTGCTGCCCTTTTGAATATTAGAGTTGGCTTCATACATGCCTTCCAACCGACTTTAGGCATACCAAAACCCGATGAATGTCCATGAATACCTTGGGTGCTACCCCTTGCATAGATTAACAAGTGTATAGTATGCATTTCCAAATGATTTCAGGTCTACCAAGACTCGATGAAATGGCGATATGCATGCTATTTCTGGTATAAAAAAATCGCCCTATTCTTACTGACCCCCCTAATATTACTTCCTGGATCCGCCACTAGCCAAGGATGAGTTAAAACCTCACATGCTCCAATGATCAGTATAGATCACAACAAGTTTTGTGTGGGAAAACAAAGTCAATTTTTTTCTTTTGAGGGTAAATAAAATCAATTTCAATGAGGTGTTAGAGTTACCAAATTTATTCAACCAATATGTTTTAACTTTAGAGTAAAGTGTAGTTATAGTCCCTTAACTTTAACTCAATTGGAGCAATGGTCCCTCAACTAAAAATTCATTATCATTGGTCCCTCAACTCATCAAAACGTGTAGCTATGATCCCTCAACTAAAAATTTATTACCATTGGTCCCTCAACTTTAATTCAACTAGAGAAATGGTCCCTTAACTTTAACCCAATTGTAGCAATGGTCCTTCCAACATAACTCGTTTTGACAAAATTTTTGATGTAGTTGACAAAAAGGATCATAATTACACACTTTGATGAGTTGAGAGACCCTAATTATATAAATGGTTATTCCAACATAACTTATTTTGACAAAATTGATGAAAATGATTATAGCTACACATTTTGATAAGTTGAGGGACCAATAGTAATGAATTTTTAATTGAGGGACCATTGCTCCAATTTGATTAAATTTGAGGGACCATTGCTACAATTTTCTCTTAACTTTATGCACCACCATTATTGAACGGCTTGGCTTGGATAAGCTCCGTTAGGCTCGGCTTGGAGCCAAATATTTCCCTCCCAAGACCACCACCACTCACCAAGACGCAAACCACACGAGCTCAGCAAGCTCTCTAGCACCTCGTTTAAACGTTTTCCTCATTCTCCCACACACACACACTCTCTCTAGTTAACCACTCCTCCCTCACTCTCTTAGAACCCCAAATCCTCTGAGAAATCTAACACGACCGCCGTCACATTCCTTGCTCCGCCGACGTTGGAATGCCTCCGGCAGGTCAAAACCCAAACCTTTTTTACATTGTTTTGGATTATTAAACTGTTGAATTATTTTACGTGATATATGTGAATTTTGCTGTAATTTGTGAGAAACCCTAGTCTTTTTTATGAACATGTTTCTTATATTAATGCATTGCTTTGGACAATAACACCATGAGCATTTGTCAAATTATTAATTTGTTAGAGAAAATAAAAATGGTAGTACATGCTTCAAGAAAAATACTAACTTAGCTACTTATGAAGACAATAACACCATATGTCATTTCTCATGCATAGAAATGAGAGGGAAAAATAAAATTGAGGATAAGAATTAGCGAGAAAAAATAGAGTGAAAGTTTTGCTTATTTATTTATTTTTAGTTTTTTAATCATTTTTAAGAGTGAAATGACTCGACTATCCTCACATGTTGTGCACATGGTCTCACTTAACGGAAATATGGATGGAATATATGAAAAACTAACGGTAGGGGGCAAATCAGCTAAAAAAATTGGTTTGAGTCCTTAATTTTCCAATAGCAAAGTTTAGAGGGAAATCACAAGTTAGGTGAATGTTCAGAGAGTAAATCGACAGTTTTAGGTGAAAGTTCAGAGAGTAAATCGACAGTTTACTCAAAATTTAATAATGTTCTCCCTTTGAAAAATAATTGTCGCCGGTCCTTTTGTAATTGCACTGGAACATACTAGCAGCTAGCCACCCACCATATCCCAATCCATCCCAACATCACTTTTCACTACTAGTCAACTTTCCAAAAGACCAACTCTACGAAACATTTTTGTACGGTTCAACGGGTATCAAATGCCAAAAGACGAGAAAAATTAATATCGCCTTGCATAACTCGATGACATATAAGAATAATTAAAATCTAGATGCTGGAGAAACAATAGCGAATATGAGCAAAACCAAATTAAAAGACCCGTTTGGTAACTATTTGATTTTTAATTTGTAATTTTTTTTTCGTGCTTGAGATAGATAGATAGTGAAAACACATAAAAAAGTCTTTTGTTTTATATTTATTGAAGCCAACAAGTAACCACTGCTCTTCTAGTTAAAACTCAACAAGGTCAAAATGTTACAACTTATCTCAACCAACTGGGGATATTAGAACAGCATAAAAAGAAGTAACAACCTGCCCAACTTCTACTGCTTGCAGCAACTTTTCCTCTGTGAGAAAATCACAATAGCCCTGCAAATAAGATGTTACACCAATGAGTGTGAGTCAGCATAAAGACAATGAACATAGAAAGCTCTCATGGAATTACCATATCCACCACTGGAGAAAGAAAAATGTTATTTAATAGTCTTTCATGTCAAATGTATAATGTGTACATAAAGTAATGCAGATAAAAAATGAATTTAAAAGCCCAAAAGTAAGTAAAAATCTACTTGAAGTGATGTGTACACACATATATAACGACTAAAAATGTGGTTTAGAGTCTAGACAGAACCAGATGTTAGCATCGGCTCTTTTGTACCAGATTACTATATCAGTCTAGAGCTCAATCAAGTGCCAACTCAACCATGATTAAGTTAGACAATTAAATCATTCAGTTGTACTAAAGTTAATTAATAGTGTTTAGTTGTTGATGAGCTGCATTAGTTGATGTATGGAAATAATCCAGTTCAAGTAATGAAAAAATAAAGTATCTGTCTTCGAAAGGGAAGTGTAGACTTCTCTCTCTAGCTTCTCTCTTGTAACTTATTAGAGCTTCTTTGAAGATCAATCATAGTGATTTCTTCATTGCTTTCACCAGATATTTCTATAGTTCTACACTATTAGTCCAGTTGACAGAACAAATAGCAAGTGCGATTTTATTCGCTGCTTCGAATTTGTTGTAAAGAATATACCACCAAGGGTGGCAATTGATTCCTGTAATAACATACTATAAAAGTAGAGGTATGGACGATCGGGAGTGAATCCCGGACTGAGGGACCATGCTTGGGCCTGTTCACCATCCCCACCCTTCCCTCTCTGTTTCTCTCCCCGTAATCCGGACGATCCATCCTCTTTCTTTCACTGTCACCCACCCAGTCACCATATCAAACATTGGGGCACTGACATCCTAATCTCTCCCTCTCCCCCTCCCTCTCTCTCTCTATCGCTCGCTATCTGTCTCTCTCTCTCTCTCTCGGCCTCCCATCCCCTAAACCCTCACTGAATGCCAGCAAACCCAAACCCACCCCAATCCGTCTCAAACGCACAGGACAAAATTGCCCTTCCAACCCAGCCCCAATACCAGCCCAAACCTCACGGTTTTGTTGTAAATAGCGTGAAATCGAGTGGCTCCCTGATAAGCCATATGGACAAAATTACCCTCTGAAATTTTGAGAATTACCCTCCCAACCCATGCAATTCAGCCGGTATTGTTGTAAATAGGGTGAAATCGAGTGGCAAAGAATGAGGCCACTACAGTGCCGTCCCCCCTTCAATTTTAGAATAGACTAGTAATAAGCCCGCGCGATGCCGCGGGACTTGAATGCACCAGCCTTAACTACATGAATAAGACACATTTAACCAGAAAAACATTCAACATAATCATGAATGAACAAAAATGATAGATCTAGGAAATTATAAAAAGCATTGTAACCGTAGATCCAAGAAATTATAAAAATCCATCCAATCAAGAGACTAATAGTTGTGGGAAGGTGGGTATGCAACCAAGAATCTTAAGATATACTTGACTTGCAATTCCATTATAATTTCACACAAAAAAAAAAGGATCAAAATTTGATTGAAACATCAAACAAAACAATCTCATCTGTTACAAATTGGACCAACTAAATAAAGAATATATCGATAAGATTTTCAACCTAACTATAAAAAAGAGCTTTATAACAGCGCAATCAACATTATTTGAACTCAACTAAAAAGAAACTAATTGCATGTTATAAATTCCATAGGTAATTGAATGGCAGCGCAGCCCCTACAGAATGTTTTTTAATCGATTTAGTAGTTAACACTGGACATTTGCACAATACAAATCTTAGAAACTATTCCAAGTTAGAGCAAAAATTACCTCTAATCTTTGTTTCTCTTGTACTTTGGTATTGCAGGGTTGACTTGTAAAGGGTGAATGAAGTCCTGAAAACACAAAGAATAAAAAGCCTCAGTTTCAGTTAACTAAAAAAAAGCAAACCATAAACAAAGTGAGATATCTGGTAACCAAAAAATGAATCTTGGAAAGCAGACATAAACAAACTTCAATCAAAATTACTTTAATACATTTGGATATCAAGGAAAATTAAATTTATTCAATTTCGATATAAAAAAATTAATTAATGCAGGAACAACATTTGTGCCTCAATGACGTGAGAAGTACTCAAAACAAACATTGTTTTCTTTAAGTCTTTAGTCTATCTCTGCAAATCGCAATAACTCATATCCATTGAGAATCAAATTAACTAATTAACTTACTAACCCATCCTGTAAATTTCACATCTATGCTCTAAACAGATTTTGTAACTAATGTCCCAAAAAAGTGGCAAAAGGGAAGGAAAAAAAATTTTGTATGGTACACTGCAGTGTTATTTGTGTAACCAAAGTCAAGCGCTGAAACGCCAGCAACCTCATTGTAATACAATGATTGTATTCTTGGAAATCTGTTGCAGATTTTATGGCTCCAAAAGAAAATATATCCTGCAGCATTAATATCATTTAGACTGAAGTATTTTTTCCATGTGAATACACATGCAAAGTATCAAAAAGAGAGAAAGGAGAAAAAATTATCAAAATAATAATTACAAACCTGTCCTATAATATAAACAAAAGGTAATTACAGAAAAATAGCTGGAAAACACAAAATAAGTAGAAGAGAAAACAGACAATCAGCATAATCTAAAATTACTTAAACAATTAATCCACATTGAAAAGCATAATTTACAAATCCAAACCAAATTACATCATCCAATAGATTTTTTTATACATTTGTTATTGTGCCTTTAAATTGATTTCAGCAAAACTTATTTCTTTTTCCACAGTTTGTGAAGCTCAAAATTTTCAAAAACCTACAATCATTACACAACGTTGTCACATCATAAGTGTAGAAGAAATCACCGCTACCAAAATTTATAAAGACCAAAACAGTTAGCACCCAAAAATAACATTGATTAGCAAAGACCAATTTGCCAACAAAAGTTGAATAGGAGATACCCAGAAAATTTCCTTAGTTTTTACGATTCTTAAAAATATGACCCAACTTTAACCAAGACTCAAATTTTATTCAAGGATCGTGTTAAGCTAAGCAGCAAATTATAAATTCACTAATCTTGTTCTTAATTATAGTAATTTAGAAATCAACAGATACAAAAAAAAAAAGTCACAAAGCTTAATAAAAACTCATGAAAAAAAGAAGTTTTAAACAGAACACCTGCACATGACCCTATAATTTGGCTAATTTACAAATGCTCAACTTGCTCAGCAGATGTTAAACTTTTCAGTAGTATATAATTTGAAACTAATAAAACCATCTCTAACTTTTCAGAAATATTTAAACTGAAATGAATTGATAATTTTTTCTATACACTGATAAATCAAGGTTTGCTACAGAAAAGGAATCTATAATTTAAGCTTCAAAATGCATTATAACATCAATTAATCCAAAGAGAGCAAGCTGACGATAACAATTTGATTAGCTTTGGAAATCTCTTTGCTTTATCACTTCAAGATACTAAATTTTTCAAGCCGTATTCTCTCTCTCTAAAACGCCTTTTTTTCTAGCAACTGGCCTAGAAAAAACTAAAACCCAAATGCATGGGGTAGAATTTCACCCAAAATATTGGGAAAACTAAATAAACAAATAAAATTAAAAGATAAGTGCATGAAAAATCAAATCTTTCACTCCTATAAAATGAAAGCAATTTTTTTTGTCATTGATGAGTCTAAAATCCCATCCTCATAATACTCAAAGGTAAAAGAAATATAGCAAAAAGATAAGATGTAACTACAGTCCCTGATGGTGCGCAACTAAAGAAAGAAAGACAGCGCTCATAAAGAGAGAAAGACAGAGAGAGAGAAGAGAAAGATGATATGTCTCCATATGGTATTCTGGAGCCAAAAGAAAAGCTGCAGACGGAAAGAAGCTGGAAGGAATCAATTTAAGATAAACATTCAACAACAGAAATCAAGAAATCAATTTAAGATTACTGACCCAGGTAGGTAAGCTGCTGTGAGGGTAAAAGAGGCCCAAGAAGCTCATATGAATGAAAGGATTTTGCTTGCTGCACACATAGACCTGTAAACTCGAGTAAACCGAACGTCAATCAGACCATAGGCCGAAAATCTCAACAAACACAAAACTGAGCATAAATTCAAAAATCAGAAGTCAGAGAGAAATTTGTGACCCTAATTTGTGAAACTGCAGAGATCTGAGATGTAGAGAGAGGGGAACATATCCCAAATGATCCCATATTTTGGAACTGCTTTAAACCAACCTACCATGAAATTATAGCCACTTGAGAAATCTTCAAATCAGAACAGAACAGGCAGCAAGGGGAAGAATTTGCAAATCCCTGAAATCCCTCCATCTCTCGCTCTGTCTCCGTCTCTCTCTCTGTCTCTATCTATCTCTATCTCAGAGGCGGCATAGCCTCCTGTTTGCCCTACAATCCCCTCAACATTAATCCCAATTTTTGGCAGACCTCCCTCTCCCTTAGTCTCCCTGACATTCCACACCCTCATCCCCTTCTCCGTCTGTAACTAATCCAGCCCCATTCCACAAACCCAGCTCAAGCCTTAACCCCACTCCGGCCCCTTCACTTTCTCGAAACCAACTCTCAAACCCTAGAACGCAGCACTCTCACTCTCTTGCAACCCTCTGAATGACACGGATGCAACAACCCTTGCCCTCCCTCCCGCCGTCGCCTAACCCCAAATCGAGCATCACCACTCAATCCCCTCTCTCTCTCCCTTGAATCATACACCCCCTATGACTCTGTCTACCTGCAAGCCGCATGCCTTCTTCTCACCAAATCCATCTCTCTCTCCCTCCCTCCCTCTATGAGTGACACAGTTTGAGTTACTTTTACCGTGTTTGACCATTTTTCTTCAAATCACATAATAAACATTTTTCATCATCATCACAATCATTTTGGGAACCAAATCTTAAGAAATATAAGAATCGCCCTATTTATTTCACTTCTTCATAAGGGATAATCTTATATAAAAGAACTCGAAACGTATTCAAGGTAGAGCAAGCTAACGATTTAGAAGATAAAGACCCTTTTTTAGCAATATCTAATTTAAGCATTAGTCTATACTGCATGAATACAATATATAACACTACCCAACAAAGGAGTTGAAGTGGAGAATGAAACACATACAGACCAATTAACAGAATAAGAATCATTTACCCTTCCCTACACCATGTAAGGTGCTTATGGGTTGCCAAAGAGCGGAAAATGTGATTCCAATGCTAAACAAATGCACTATACTCCCAACCATCCAAATCATGAAACCATCATCGCCAAATTCTTGAATGGGACCTGTGCAACTTCCCAAGCTTTTTGCTGAACACAAAGAAACCATGAGATGATGAGATCACATAAATCCAAACCTCTAAGAAATCAGGTTATACTGTATTTTATAATTATTTGCATAGTCGAACTCAGAAATCAGGTTATGCAAAACCCTAAAAATTAGCAATTAATTTCTTGGATCCTAATTACAAAATGTATTGGCATATGAAGTGGGATCCCAAAATATAGTTTGAGAACTATATTTGGAATCCTGAGATCATGCACCAACAGAGTCACAAATTACCAAACGCTTTAATCGAAACACAAAATAACCACCAAACATCAAAATTCCAAAAACCTAAAACACAAAGCAAACAATTATAGTAAAATTAATATTTAGCAAAATCAAATGAACGAACAATGTATACAAATTCCTTTTCCTAGCTTCTTGCACATTCTAAATCTGTGGGAACCATATACAAATTTTTTTATTTTACAAAATTTATTAAGCATTTAATTAACATAACAACATTCAGAATTATAGTGGTTCTCTATGGTGCAATTATAAATTACAGTGGAAATGCAAACTTGCAATTCAAGTCTATGCACCTGGTTGAATTTATAATGCTTACATGTTAATCGTCTACAGTTAAGTTGTTAAACTCTAATTCCACCAAATTAAACTCTACAGTCCCTTATGGGATCAAATGAAAGCTGTATATGAAACCTATTTTAGTCTAGTATTATAACTTTTAACCATATTGATGATGTTGAAGTGAATAATTAAAACGAAGAGTAAACATAGTCATACAACAAATTAACAATGCCATGCAAAAAACTTGCTCGTTGGACAACTCAACCCTGTATTCCATCTCCTTATCTGTCATACCAAAAATCTGCACAATTGTTTAAATCCAAATTCAGGTCTTTCCAAAACCCGCCTGAATTATTTGAAAAACACGAATTTAGAACAATAATTCAAAACCAAAGAAAAGAATATCCATTACTCAAAGTAAAAATTAACCATCTCGTTGCTTCCGAGCTCTAAGGAAATGCCTAGGTTTCACTTTTACTAATTTCGAAACACCGCCATCATTGACCAATTAGACAAATAAGACCCAATTCAATTACGCCCAAACTGACAGAACACCCAGATTCCCAACACCCATTGAGCAATCTAACCATAATTCAGCAAACAGGTGGTGATCGCTGCTGCTACTACAAAGGATTGAAGATTAAGTATTTGCAAATTGACCACAAAAATAACAAAACCGCATCAAAATCCCAAATTTCAATCCCACTGAGCAAAAACTAATATGTTAAAATAGGAAAAATTTCTTACATATTTCAATATATCCAGAAAAATGGTTCCTTTGGCTTATGAACCTGACATGGACACATGCAACTCCCCTAAAGAAATTTAAAAAAAAAAAAAAAAAAAAAACCACCACCTGAAATACTAAAAGGAAATGATTAGACCCAATGCTATCTGATGAATTTCCAACAAATTGAACTGGGCTTCAGATAGATCGGCTGAAATTAAAAATGCATTCAAATACATGAACAAAATATTAAACAACAAAAATTCAAGAGAATTCAACTTTGCAATAAATTGTGGATCCCAGAACAAAATAATTATCCCTTTGTTTATATCCTTAGCTTAGCCACCATACTATAAAAATTCCTAAATCTCTTGTATCTCACAAAGAGAATCATATGCATGTCCATCTTAGCTATAAAAACGAAAGAAAATAGTAGGGTTTCTTAGTTTCTCACCCAAATCCACCAATTTGAATCAAATCTCAGCAAACCAGCTTGAAATCCTTCTGAAATCACCTCCACAAACACAATTCTAAACATACATTGAGACGAATCAAATAAAAACTAAAATTCAAAATTTGGAAAATTCCAACTTTGATATGCTATCGCTACTTGTGTTCATTAAATTTGATGGCACTGTCAGTGAAAAGGTAACTTTAGGGCTACTAATATGTTTACTAAACGGCAAGGAAATCAATTCAGTGGGATAAATGGTCCCATATCACAAAACATACTAATTAGAATACGGTTACTTGGTGATCTCCTCATCGTTGAAATTGCAACAGGAGATAATCTACTATTAACTCACAACAACTTTGAAATTGAAACATGATATAAAAGTATTTCTTGTAGATGCAACCAACAGGTCTCCAGAAAATTAAAGATAAATTGAAAATCAAATGTTCGTATCGAGATGTTCGATCAAATCAAAGAAAATTCACAGCAAAACGGAAAATGAAAACAGAAACTCACTTGGAATCAGCTTTTCTGGGAGCATCAAACCTGCAAACAAAACAGAAGTCAGATGGAGGAAAAATAAAGATTAAGAAAATACCCAGGAGAAGCGGAGGTGATGTTGTCCAACAGAGGAAGAGGGAGGCGGGAGGAGCCTGGGGGTAGATTATATGTTCATATATGTATTCACAACAACAAAAACCCAAACCCAATTTATACAATCAAAATTTGCAGCAGACAAAACTAAAAACCATAGAACCCGCAGATAAAAAACAAACTGACCCCAGCGGCTAGGTATGCTTCCTTTTTCGTTTCTTCTTCCCCAACTCCAATTGGTTTTTGTTTCTCGTGAAGCCCACTCCGCACCCCATCCCCCAATTCTTTGCAGCTTCCCCATCTCTTTTCTCCATCGTCTTCCTCTTCCCTTCTGATTTTTCTTCTCCTTTGATATTGGTTGCTGCTCAAGACCTACACCAAGAACAAAGACACAAAAATTGTTATTCACATATTATCTTTCACAGTTTCACGGATCCATCCTATTTGGACTTAATAAAGATAAAGGTGAAGATCTATACCTTTTTATTTTCTCGGACCTGAAATTTTTGAGAGCCCCTTCCTCCTTTTCTTTAGTCTAGACAACAGATTGAGAAGCCCATTACCCATTAATTAACCCCAAAAAATGCAAAGAAGGAAAAAAAAAACAAAAGAATAAATATATAACACACATAATAAAATAATGCAATAAATATTTAATATAACCAAATCAACCATATTGAAATTTCAATTTGAACAGAACTATATATAAACCTAGTATTAACAATTAGTCCGATCTAAGAAAACGAAAGCAAAACAGCCAGCAAAAATTCAAAGTTAATTATTCAAAAACCTTAAACCAGTTACCTTCCATACAGAAGATCTTGGAAGACAAACATAGATGCACCAAAAACCAAGAAGAAAAGGTTTTCAAACCCTGGAAAAAAAGAAAATCACTATTTATCATCAACTACATTGCATAGGATCTAATATGCAAACACTACAATTATGTTTAAAATGTGAAGCTTTACAAAAAAATTTAAGCTAATCAGTTACACGGCCAAATCAAATTATATGAAATTCCAGCAAAATACAACCAAATAGAACACAAATGGACCATAAAAAATACGAAATATGTATCAATCATTGTTCATAATTTTGGTTATACTGCAATTGTAATTAAATTCAATATGTTTGTTTACTTCCTATACTTATCCAACCTGTTCATGACCTATTTAATAGTTGTCTTGAAAGACAACACACAAAGACGACCTGGCAATAGCAAAATCAAACACAAAAATACA
The DNA here is from genome assembly GCA_035220775.1 of Malus fusca. NCBI lineage: Eukaryota > Viridiplantae > Streptophyta > Magnoliopsida > Rosales > Rosaceae > Malus > Malus fusca. The sequence goes on from CM069069.1 coordinate 40,926,659, forward strand.
AACTCTCATCTTTTGGATTACCTATGACCTATTTAATAGTCCCTCATTTCCTTCGACCCTATAACAGAATAACCCAAACTCTGTCTAACTTTCTGAAAAGTTGTAGGAAGCAATCATGGCTGATGTTGCCGATTCAGACTTAATGACAGTGTGATTAAGAAATACAGTCTAAAACCCCTGAAAGACTCATTGATTGTCAATCCGTGCTAAACCAAACGGACAAAATTACCTCTGAAATTTTGAGAATTACACTCCCAACCCAACTCCATTCGGCTGGTATTGTTGTAAATAGGATGAAATCGAGTGGCTCCGTGCTAAACCATATGGACAAAATTACCCCCTCAATTTTTGAGAATTACCCTCCCAACCCATTCCCATTCGGTTGGTATTGTTGTAAATAAAGCAAAATCAAAACAAACGTGAACAGTGTCTGCCCTCCCCCTACTACTTTAGAATAAGTAATAATAACATGATTTTGGACACGTCTTGTCCAACATGTATAGTTTTGGGCGTTTGTGCCGTCGAATTAAGATGTAGGATAATAGATACGTGTCTAAAATCCTACGTATCGGATGTGAAGATGTTTTTCTCATTGGGTGTGAACTAGAGGTAAGGCGAACAACGCATGCGTCTTAGATCTCACTTTAAATTATACCTCATACCTTTCATCATTTATCGTATTGTTGATAAAAAAGAAGAGGACACAAAAATATCACATTCTCATAAATTCAAAGAAAACTAATGAAAAATGCTTGAAAACTTTGAGTTTTAACGATAAGGACAAAATAAAGGGTAAAGTGAATAGTATTAGGTTTGACTTTTTAGTGTAAAAATGTGGTTTTTCGTTAAAGTGAACAGTATTGAGGGTTTTTCGTTAAAACTCCCTAAATTCAATGTGACGTGCCTTAAATTCATATCGTTGTGGGAAAAAAAAAATTCATATTAAGGTACTAAAGTATATGCAGGCCTCATTTTATTACCGCGTTAGACCTCAGTTTACATTGGAATGATTTTGATGTGGAGAAATAATTCAACCTCGATAAAATATCTTTATGTATTTATTTTTTATTATCTTATGCACCACCACCACTACATCTATTATACTCGTAACGAGGCCGACCGAGCTCGGTTTCGAACCACTATTAGACTAGACATTGTAATGCTTAGAATTTCTCAAGAAACATGTATGTTTAGTAATCCACGGAAATCACAATGAAAATAAGGAGTACTGTGGCACGGTGACAACGAAGTTGAAAAGCGACTGGGGCCCACACAAAAATGGAAATTGATATGCTGATACGGGGTTTGAAGGAGCTAGCGGGTATTTTTTATGGCCGTAGGATCTCAAATAACACTAATCTGTCTGTCATGCTTTAATGGGGTGGATAGATTTTTAATTTTCACGTACCTCTTCCTTAATTTCAGCCGTGGGATCAAAATAATTTGAAAAAGATCTAAGAATAAAAATTAGCAAAGAGTATGTGAAGGGCACCATCAACTCTGAAATATATTTTTCAGTCAATTCAAAGGTCACATCACTTCCTCCTCTCTCACAACTACCCAACGCAGAAAAAGAACATGAGTGCATTTCGACAGTTCTTCAAGCGGTTGACTGGAGCCAAAGCAGGAGGTAACTCCGCTGCCGCCGTAGAACCAAAGGTGAAGGTGGAATACGACATTTCTTCGTCCCACCCGAAACATGTCATCAGATTTTTCATCCATCCAGAGGACGAAGAGAGTGTCAAGAAAATGATGGATGCCAAGCCCCCTGGGATTATGCATTGGCTTTCCAATATCAACCTCATAGCCGGCAGTGCAGATCTGTTCTGGAAATCCGGCCGAACACTGTTCAAGGCGAAGGAGAGCAGTCTTAAGGAAGCGTTGAAGGGTGAAGGTTGTTGCTTCAGCCAGCAAAGTCAGCAGCACCTCGCTTCCGTGCTTCGCCAGTCGTGTGAGAACACAAATCGTCTTGAGTACCTGGAGCAGGTTGCAGAACATTACGCAAAATATGGACTCACAAAGGGGTCTCCTCCTCCTCCTGTCCGTCCTCTACCACCATCGAAGCAGGAGGCAAATGGCAACAACAACGGGAAAGGGAAAGGGCAAGGGCAAGGGCAAGGGAAAGGCGACGGCAACGGGAAAGGCAACGGCAACGGGAAAGGGCAAGGGAAAGGCAACGGCGACGGCGATGGCAACGGGAAAGGAAACGGGAACGGGAACGGGAACGGAGGACCACCGGCACTCTCTAAAAATGACCCCCTGCCGGAACCATTTGAGTTGCCATTTTAAAAGGTAAAATCGGGACTCTCAAATGTCAATGAGTAAAAAAATTAATTATGGCATTATTCTTTCTTCTGTTGGCCTTCTTCTTTCTTCTGTTTGCAGATTAGGGTTGAATTTTTTGGGGTGTAGAAAAAATTTGAATTTACCAAAACTGTTAACAATTTTTGGGTGGGTTAGACGCATGCAATTGAAAAAATATTGGGTTTTTCGTTTGGATTTGATTCAACTAGAAAATATGCCCGCGCGTTGCTGCGGGACTTGAATGTATTAGTCGCAACAGGCATGAATAGTTCCACACAAAACAACTAAAAAGACATTGTAGCACCTAAGAATCAATGAACAATTGGGACATCTTATATGTGAGTCTAAAACCCTATTGTACAAAAATCCTATTTCTTCTTCAAATTGAATCAACATCATATATCAAGCAATTAAACATTCCTACTGGCAAATAATTGACCCAAGAGTTGAGCAGATATATAGGGATTGGAAAAAGGGGACGCAATTAAACTATATAATTTACCAAAAGTAAATGTCAACACAACTCTTTGAATTAAACTATATATCTAATTTATCAGAAAACTTTGTAAAATTGACAGTTTACCTAACATAAGCACTTAATTTTTCTATTTAAAACAGTTTACCCATTATTGATAAATTTTTTAAATATAGCTTAAGCTTAATTTTTCTATCCTCCACTTGCAGCATTTTCGCTCTTCTGCACAGGAACCTTGATAGCAAACGATTTCATATGTTACCGGTTAATGGAGATGTCTTCTGCACAACTGGACTACAAAGAGGGAGAAAAACAGTATTAGGAAAACACATTATACTCAAAATCATCACACTAAAGATACTTTCAAACAAATCACAATCCATCACACAAAGTGCATCCAACTCCAAGGCAAGACTAAGCAAACACACAAACTGTATAAAAACCCAATAAAAGTAGAAGTGTAACAATATTGTTATGCATCTGGATTTACTCACATAGATAACGAATATAAGAATTTGATGATCTTGTTGCGCAAGCTCCAAGGAAAAATGAAATAAAATTCAATGGTTAAAATTAATCCTCATGTAAATGTATTCCCGACATCTATATCATTCAAGTACAACGAAACTCAATGGTTTCAACCAAAAAAAAAAATCCTGATTGACTTGAGTTCAGGACATTCAAGTACAACGTAATTGAAATATGTGCAAGAGATTCCTTGAAAACATAACATACAAACAAAACTTGATTGAAAGTAGAAAGAAAAAAATATTTGTAAGGGGTATAGTTTACTCTCATTATCATACTTTCTTTCTCTCGCTGTAAAACTGAAAGAGCAACACAGGAGGAAGATAAAACCAAATCCCATATAAATTAAGATGCTATCCAACATCCCTAGTCCTTAGCCCCAAACCCAATAGCACAAAAAAATTATTACCTCCTTAAAAACATGTTCTTTCAAAAAGTTACATGGTGTCGGACATTAGGTACTTCAGGGTCATCTGCAAACCAAAATTCATCATTAACATCAACATAGTGCTGAATCATAGAGAATTAGGAATCAAATTAAAGGGCCGCAGCTAAATCACATTCCAATAACAGAAGGTTATTTGAATGAACACAAACCAAATACAGAACTCAGACTAATTGAACACAAATTTCAGCAAATACCCAGAACAAATAGCAATAACTTGACCATAACCCAGACCCAGATCACAAAAAGTGGCAAAGATAACCTCAATCCCACTTAAATCAAACAACCAGATGACCCAATCTCCCAAATATCACCAACTAATGATCAAGGCAGCTACAAAACAGAAAACAAAAATGTGAGTTCTAATTGAATTCATTCACAAACAATTACTAAAATTAAATTGGGTGTATCCACAAACTGACCATCCTAAATCTCCTGCTTAACTCTGTTAGTCACATTGTTTGACATCTGCAGTCCATTGTCATTCGGCTTGACACATGTTTGAGCAGGGGACTGCATGAAAGCTACAATGTGCATAAAATGTAATTATTACTAATTATAGGCAATGTAATCGAACATACATAAAATGGTACGATCTAGTTTTATTCATTTCCACAAAGCTCTTAGGTTCGACTCTTATGAAATGCCGAGTTCGATATAAATTATTAACGATACAAATACTCCAGCATCTTTTGAGTTTAAGTACTATTACTTAACCATGTTAACAAACCCATAAGCTGACTAATTCTAATTAGTTTCATGATGCAATTTCTATATACTTATATGAAGAACCAACAAAGGGAGTAAAAACAAATTCTTAGTAAAAGAATTAGCCAATTCTAATCAACAACTACTAATCAAAAAGCAAAAGCAACATATGAGTTCTTCCGGCTTCAAACATAGAACCAACAGAGTCAAAGGTCTTCGTATGCATCATTAGAAAAAACTCATTATGGTATCAGAAATCATAACTTAAAGCTAAACCAAAAAAAGTAAGAGAAACAATTGATGTTCTTTATGTCCATCTAAGAGATGCATAATAGCGGAATCCAATCATTTTTTTTATGTCCTATATAGTCTGGTAGAAGGTGCTCGATCAAAACAAAATGGATATCTGCAGACTTGCTCGCTGTAAGGACACAACGATTTCAAACTTTAGTAGAATCACATCCAACTCTATCAATTACTTCTGAAATAGTAAAAAACCATGAAATTGTGCAGTCACTAAACTACTGAAATCACAAAAGAAAAACAACCCAATTCATAAATTAACGAATGAAAGGAGTATAAAATTCAACCATGAACCAAGAAGACTTAGAAAACATGTAGAAAGTTTTCTTCTAAGAAAATTTGTATACATTTATAATTTAGTCCTTCTCAGGCTTAAAAATACCATGTACTACACATATTAATGTAATCAATCGCTCACATAATTCAGGAGGCAAAAACCAAAAGCCAAATTTTTTTCATTTCATGCCTTGAAAACACTCTTCAGTCAGACAGTCCAAAAGGATATAATACTACCTAAGGACCCTCAGATCACTTGAAAGTGTATGCCAAGTGCGAAGGCTGTCAGAGAAATTGAACTCCAGTGTTAAGAGGAGGGTGATCCACTTAAATGCATAAAATTGGGGATTGACTTGTCACTTAAAATAGGAGCCCAGTCAGTCCTATATAAAGAATTCTAGTGATCTAAATATGATATTCTTGAATAACCATGAAAACTTAACGTGATGAATATTTAAGCAGTATTTTAGTATTTATAAGGCTGTCAACAGGTGACACATAAAAATTTTGTCAGCCTTCTTGGAAAAATTATCTATTTTGATAAAATCTCAAAGGAGATTAGTAATAAGAAGGTGATAGTCAGTCACTGGATAAGCTTGAACCCAGAACAATCTAGCTAAATAGTATCTAATGCCATTTCATGTCATGCTAATGGCATACTAATGCATACATTCCTCTTCAATTACATTTACATAAATGTAGTATGGCATAGCATGTCCTATTTTATAAAAATTTAATCCTCCAATTTAACAAAGTTTGTCACCAAAAAAATATATTGAAGAATCAAATTGAAAAATCCAACATAACCCAAATTTACATTAACAGGTAAACAGATGCTACATTAAAGAAAAAGAGAGCCAAGAACGGAATTTTACTTTATCTATGGCGATAACTGTCTGAGAACGAAACAAAGACCAACTGGAATGCAAAAAATAATGAAGTGAAATAAGCACATGGAAGTGTTATTTATAATGAAGTGAGTCTATACTAAGAATCCAGGGACAAAATCGAAGATGGCTTCTCCATCCTCATTAGAGCTGTAATTGGAATACAAAAAACTAAGTCGTAATCGAAAACCACCAGAGTATTATTCAAAAATTGAGTCTATACTATTGAAACTAAGTCGTATGCTATTGAAACGAATTATTTCCTTACTACAACCAACACTTCCAATATCAAAAGAGAAACAAATAACAGTATACGACGCATTAGCAGAAAAGTGCCACATTACATACCATCAAATGACAGTAACTAACTCCTGATATGAACTGCTGGAAGAAAAACCTTGCCTGATGCAAAACAACAATTAAATCGAAAAAGTATGGAAGTTTTAGTTATATTATGACAGACTGTTTATGTAAAAATATGCTTCAGACCTAACTTTCCCTATCTGAAACTAAACAAAAATCGAAATGGATTCCATTTCAGGGGACATTCAGAGATCCCATATTTCAGACTCTACGCTAAAAACATTTACAATGAAATTTTCTCTGCGTTTGAAACTACTTAACCTCATCCTCACTAAATCTGCCAGCACTGCATATTATCCCGAAAAGTTATCACCCAGCCGCGTACTCCATCACAATGGCTAGATGAGTTGGTGTGAGCATGACCTGCAAGAAAGAGACCGCACAACTCTCAAGTCTTAAACAGAACCTCTTTATCAATTATCACAAATAAGCCACTCTAAAGACTATTTCCGCTTCACAGTAAAATCAAAGTGCAGGAAGTAAAGCTCAAATTTTTAGCAGTGTTATTTTAACAACAATTCTGCAAGTGGTGGATTACCCCGGTGGGTAGGGCATTTCTCTTGGTCCCATTGCATTCCAGGTTCAAAATTCTAACTATCCCTCGTACCAGTTTAAGCACACTAAAGGCAAAATTTAGCATGTTCTATCTTCATCCACCCAACCCCAGCAGATACTCATACAAAATTCATAACAGAACTTGCCAAATTCATCCTCTTAAAATACAAAATGAAATTAGTTTACGATCACTGACCTCTTTGAATCGAATGATATTCGGATTCTTCAGTGATCTGTGGTTCATGATTTCCCTTTGAACATGTTCATCCATCTGTATCACCAAAAATAAATAAATATTTAAAAAAAAATACAAAATGAAAACAGTTTATGATCACTGACCTCTTTGAATCGAATGATATTCGGATGCTTCAGTGATCTATGGTTCATGATTTCCCTTTGAACATGTTCATCTATCTGCATCACCAATAAATAAATAAATTTTTTTTTAAATAAAAAATTTAAAGGATAAGAATTGTGAAGATTCTTAGGTTTTAGTTCAGAATGAAATAGTTACTAACAGGATAATGAATCAGAACATAGTAGTCGGTTAGAAAAGATTAAAAACACACAGAGCAAGAGTGTGAACACTGAACTTATGTTTTCTAACAAATCAAAGCACCCTAATAACCTAAGAGTGTTTAGTCTAATGGTCAGGCCCTTGGTTTGTTACCAAGAGGTCTGGGGTTCGACACCTCTCAAGGTACCCACCTAGCAATTGCTAGAGTTTCTTGCCTACCAAATGTTGTGGGGTCAGGCGGGTGGCCTAGTGAGTAGTCGGGTCAAAGACCCGGATACACTAGATTCAAAAAAAAAAAAAAAAAAAAAAAAAAAGCACCCTAATAACAAAACAATGGAAAATCACAAACCTGGAAGGTCCTCTTGCACTCATCAACCAAGACTCTGAGCTGATTGAGCAGCTGCCGGACCATCTCTCACCGATTCAGAGCAAGCACACCGTTAAAAATCTCGAAACAAACCGGAGCTGCTTGTTGGCCAAGCTCAGGTCCTCAAACATGCCCTCCTTGAGTACTCTCTGCTCAGAATCACCTCGTGGAATTGCCTCGTGTGCATAAGGAAGCAACTGCAACTTAATAAGACAGACTACTGTATAGTAACTCATGGTTCACACTCCAAATTATAGAAAATAAATGCTAATCAACACACAAAAATGAATAAAAGACATGAAATCATTGTAAATTTTGAATAAAATCACTCACCTCTTGATCACTCTGAATGTAAGCCATGCCTTCTCTCTTTCTCTCTACACACACACACACACACACAAAATAAGAGAAGCAAAGCTGTAGAGACATAAAAGGGTAAAAAAATGAAGAGGCAACAAATGGTAGGAAGAGTATAAGGTATGTTGAAAACCTTAAAATTAACCACATTTGGATTTGATAAAAAATTACAAAAATGAATTACCAACTGCATTATAATAACATCATTGTCTCACTAAAAAAACTCGCCAAAAATAGTCTATGTGGTTAAAGGGATTCTGTCTGATCCCAAAACATAAATCTCTCAATCTCTCACTGTCAATCAAATACGTACTAAATCATGTTCCAAACCACAATGCATTCAAAGCAATAATCAATTGAGCACACTAAATAAGTGGAAACATTTATACCTCAATCCAATTCGAAGCTTAAATCTTCTTGCTGGAAAAGTTTGACCTGCAAATTCAGACCAACCCACTACAACCATAATCAGTGAACAGTTTACATTAAAACATATAAAATTACAGCCCATTTAACAGAAGATTAAGATATCATTGTTTTAACAGAAACAATTACAATGTAAAATTAACCCAAAAACTTATCAACAAACATCAGAGAGTCAGAGCTCATTCATGTGAAAGTATTAGAGAGTCAGAGCTCAACATTTAACCCATTTTGAGTGCAGCCTTACAATTAATTTTGAGGGAATGAAATATGCTAATTCATGTGAAAGAGTTAGAGAGTTAGAGCTCATTGCCCGCAATTTTCTTCATCCTCTGCCCCTCCATCAAGGTTAGTAGGTCAGAAGTTCATTTGAAATCTCGAATCGATCCAAGAACTTAAACTCCAGAAAACCCAATTCGATGAACAAATTCCCAATTCATCAACCATTGGAAGTTAATAGTACAGGCCTTGATTCATGCATAACATGATTACTGAGTATAATTACTTTGCTAATCCCTTATGTTCAGATGATGATATTAATAGTACAGTCTAAGATACATATGGGATCCTGTGCTAACACCACCTATCTAATATGCTAATGCTTTGAAAATAATGACATGAAGAAAGAATGGTAATCAAGCATGATGAGATTACCATTATAATAATGTGTCCAAAATATGGGATTACATTAATGACACCATTAGCATAATGTGTCCAAATTCAGAATACTGACCCTCACGTCCTCAATATGTTTTGTAAATGCTAACACCACCTATCTAATATCCAAATATAAATGCCTGGCAGTAGCAAAGCAATCGTCTAGCATCTAACAAATTTAAGAATGAATGGAAAAATACCTTAGTAGTGATCTCTTTTGTGCCTGCCTGCCTGGACTACACTTGCAGCTGACTGAGCCACCGATGCAGCAACCAAAGATAATTTTCCAAAACCCTATCCAAATTAAATAAATGGAAAACCAAAAGCAGGTGTGTATCAATATCAGCCATCTTCATCTACAATCACGAATCAAGAATATACATAATAACAAAAATAATGCAACCTGAGATACAACAGACAACACATCGCCTCACGTATCCAATTCTTCTTGTTGCTTCGAATATATATGCTATAGTGAGAGGTTTTAATGCTTCAATTTTTAATCCATTCTTTTTTTCATAATTTCATTCAAATTTGTGTCCCTTTCACAGTGACTGTTTATTAACCAGCACTTTATTTGCTAGATTTATATTCCTTTGTCAAAGTTTCCCATGTTGTATGTTCGCAGGTGATATATGTTAATAGGGTTTCACTTTTCAGCATCATCAAGGAAGCACATTGTTAGTGATATAAAGTTAGAAAGTTTCTGTTAGTTCTTGGTTATTCTTATTGTCTACGAATATCAGCATGTTTACAAACTTACCAGAGCATACAAAATACATATACAGATAGAAAACAGGTCAATGATGATGAACGATGTCCCCCGAAATTGCATAGATTGTAATTTTCATATTAGCAATCAAGCTCAAATTCAAACAACCAGTGGAGCTTCATCATGATTCCCAAAATATGCTTAATTCAGATAAATTACTGACCATATAAATCACTAATTCCCAATTAAGCACTGATTAGTATTTGCAAAAGCAAAATGACTCAGCTAGAAACTAACAAAAAGGAGAGACTTGTGTGTTTTTTTAGGACAATTACAGTTCTATCTAAAAAATGAACGGCTATTAATCATGATCCACTAACCAAAAAAAGCAAACTTTCATAGCCACAACTGCTTGCATTCAGCACAATCCGCAAACCCATTAATCCAAAATCCATAAATAATCTAAATACTAATCAAATCAGCTAAAAAATAAATAAAAACCCATACCATAATTTTCAAAAAGGAAAAGAAAATCCAAAAAAGATGAAAGCTTTTGCACATACCCACACGCCATTGAGGAATGGGATCAGGCAGAGAGAAGGGCTCTGGGTGAGTCGATTCCAATGGAAGCACTTGCAATTTAGGGAACCATAAGTACTATTAGCATAAACGCTTAATTTGTGCCCAAGAATGAAAGAGAAAAGGGGAGACGAAAGTCAGAAAATCACCTGTTTCTAACACTTTTTAATTCTCAGAGAGAGAAAACTCTCGAGCTTTTGCAGGAGGGGAATTGTGTTTTGTCAGGTTTTGAGTTGTAGGTGGAGCTAACGAAGGGAGATGAGAGAGAGAGGTGGAGCGGCTAGGGTTCGAGTATGGAAGAGATGAAAATTGGAGAGAGCACCTGCGGCTGAGGCACGGGTGAAAATCGGATCTTAAGGCTGAGTGGCTTTTTTGTAAATAAAGAGAAAGGTGGTTAAAAGCATCCGAGTGGCAGTCTTGTAAATAAAATGAAATGTGGTCCAAAACACTGTTCATATGAATAGTGCGATTTCCCCTCCTACTTTAGACTAAGGTAACGAGAGAGGATAGTCTTAGCTAGTCCCATGGTTATTGGGGGGTCTCGCTAGACCTCTTAGTGAAGGGTTTTGTCCATGCTAGTCCCCTTTAGTCTCATTAATGTTAGTCCCAGCATGGAACAAACACAGTATTGGACTAACAGCTAGTCCAGTCCAGTCCAGTCCCACTTAGTGAGGGCAAACAAACGCCCCCTAAGTATATATACTTTCGAAAACTCATTTAGACAATATCAATTTATGAATTACACGTGCAGTCAAATTGATTATGCGTCCTTACCCTTTCCTTACCCCTTCGTTTTCACCCTCGCATAAAATCCTCCCCTCTCGCTCACCTTTGTTCTATCTCTCTGTGTGTGTAAATCGCAAAAAACAAACCTTGAACTAAAACCCTCAAATCCCGGCTAAATTCTTGCACAATTTGGTCGGAGATTCTTTATTTCTCTCTGCAATTCCTAAACCAAATGTTGTAAATTTTATCTGAAAGAGACCCATCTTTCTACAAATGGCACAAAGAAAATGGTTTCGAGAAATTATGCTAAAGGGGAGACTAATCAGATGATTATGCTTAGAACTATAATGTTGTTTCAATTTTAAAAAAGTGTTAACTGATTGAAAAACCAAACCATTTAAAGAACCAGTGGAGATCACAGTAACAACATTTAAGAAGATCTAAAAAAGCATGTATTCAAAAGTAAATTAGTTCGATCGTGCATAAAGCAAGGCAGTGACGGAAGGTTAGCAGCTAAGGTAATCCACCATATTAAGGCATCATACAGATTATTATACTTTGTTTGTCAGCATGGGAACATGTGTCAGAAAAAGAAAAGGAAAATTATGTACGGTAAATTAGAGGCTATTTGAAAAGTTTAATATGTTTGTCTGTGAAACTCAGTGATAAAACTTCAGAGTCATGCTTTCCAAGAAGAAAAGAAAACGAATAACTGAAACCATTGATAATTCGAAGCAACAGAGCAGTATTATTAAGATTGAAAACGCATTCCAGAAAGCATGGGGAAACTGTAAAAGTAACAAAAACTGTGATGGTGGAATGGATTAAATCCATGAAAGTGTAACAAAGAAAGGGTAAATCTGAGAAGGGTTTAACTGACGACCAGTCATTTATACTTGATAATGTTATGAATTATCAGCCGGATAAAGCTGTTAAAATATGTTTTGGAATCGGTTGTCTCACAACATGTTTATTTACGCTGTTCTTGTTTAACTGCAAACAACTGCGTTTTATTATTATGTTTCAGTTTAGGTTTGATGGCATGAATATTTGTTACATCACACTAACTTAAAACGTAACAATCACACATTGTACTGTTATCGCGATCATATATATTCAAATTCTACTGTTATCGAGGTCATATATATGAAAAGGAAGCTATAATTAGATAGCTAAATCTAATCCTAATGTGAAAAAAAAAATGAAAGAACTGTTATGAAACCAGTGTTAATTAATATACCTCAAAAGTCAAAGGGCCAAGTGCTCCAGCGATCGATCCAACTTTATGAAAATCGGAAACAAAGCAAATCGATTAGCACTAACTCACAGAACAATAATGAAAATAATAGCTCAGAGACAGTAGCAACATTCTATTAGCAGTAAACACACACTATTGAAACAGGGATTGTAAGCGATACCAATTAGTAATATAATATAGGCATTAGTTGCAGGTTCTGCAAGTATTATCTGTAGAATTTAGCATGTTAGTTATATACTTTATCTGAGATAGTAATGCAAATATCATACCGAAGAAACATATATCATCTAGTATTTCTCATCTAAAATTTTCTGATCCAAAAAAGACAATAAGGAAAATTACGCAACTCCAGAGTACAAATGTTAAGCGTGCTACTTCAACCGAAATAACTTCTAGATAAAATGAGAGACACATGCTCATTCCAGAAATGGAATCCAGGTAAAACCAAAATACATAAAAACTGCAATAGTTAAACTGCAAGCTAAATTGATTAAGTGTCCAGAAGATAAACACACCAATTTTCAAACAAAGCAAAGAAATTGAAATTGTCTCATGAAAACTAACTAAAAATTTATGTAATGTCATTGTATTATTATCTAAGAGGCGAGATAGAAGGTTAATACTGCATGACACAAAAGCAATGCAATATCTACATGTTTAGGTAACACCATCATATTCAAGCTTAACAACTGGAAATGCACAATCTAGTTTACAAAAGTAGGGGTTAGAGCATGAAAACCAACTAAACAAACCATGAAAATAACTAAAAGGTGGTATTTGCCAAGGTGTCTAAACTTCTATATATATGTGTTTGTGATGTAAAACTAACTTCATCAGGGTTGTAGTTGAACTGAACCAACAAACCTGTGAGCTAATTAAATATTCACACACATTATACTCATAGACACTGCACTCACACACACTGATTATAAGAAATGAAACTGAAAAAACAAATGAAAGCTAACATATGTCTTGGCCAACATATAAGATATGGATACCTACCATTAAATAGCTAGGAATTTACCTAAAGAGTCTTGGCCACAAAAATCCCATTAAAGAATTTCAACATGTTCCCAAAACATTAAAATAGTAATGCAGCTCAAAAATTTTCCCAAACCCTAAAACCCACAGAACATATGCTCTACTCAACAAAGATAATTAAGAACAACAATTGCAGGATCAATAAGGACTCTGTGAACTGCAAGGATTAAGAGTGTAGGAAAAACATTACTACTGGTAACTTAACATAGAGATAGAAGAACCTGCAATTAGGTTTTCTCAAAAGCGCAAATTGCAGAAAGCAACCAAGAGACACAAAAAATTTAGTTAAAGAATGTTAGCCACCAAAATCTCATTAAAGAATCTCAAAAATTTTTCTAAACATTAAAATACCAAAGCAGCTCAAAATTTTCCCCAAACCCTAAAACCCACAGAACATAGCCTCTACTCAACAAAGATAACTTAAGAACAATTGCAGGATCAATAAGAACTCTGTGAACTGCAAGGATTAAGAGTGCATGAAAAACTATAATCTAGATAAACAAAAGAAAATATGTATTAAAGAGCACCAAAAAGTCAAAAACTTAAAAGGCTGTCAAATAAATTTGCATTCAAGGGTTTGAACCCATCGATCTAAGTGCAAACATAGAAAGCACATAACATAGAAAAATAAGTTGAGAGATAGTTTAGAACATTGCAAATGAGGCTCCTCTTAGTAAATATATATATATATATATATATATTTTTTTAAAGAACACAATCGTATCAATGGTTCAAAATCGTAGTTTGACCACATATGCCAAACTATAAATCTAAACCATTGATAAGGTAAACTTTTGCGAGAATGTGTGGTCCATATACACTGTCTGGCAACATAACCACCTATGTTGCCAGAATGTCTAGCAATAGGGCATTACACTACATATTCAAAAGTTGAGAACCATGGGAGAAGGAATGACTCGGAACTTGGAAGTAAAATATGAAAATCACAACTCAAAACACAGATTAACAAATGTTATCATTTCAGATTTCCACAAACAACACAGCAGATAAGGAAGAGTAAAGAAAATTAGAGAGAAATTCAAACAGAGCAAGGAAAACTAACTTTGCATACCATAATCACCAATAATAATCCACAAAAGATATATACATTTGGTGACAATCATACTGGATTCCTACAATATTTCATGTCTTGCATAAAAATTAGGAATTAAAAAAAAAACACAACAACGAAAAGGGTACCTACTACCTAATACTTTCCTTGCAGCTGCTCTTCAAAAGGCAAAATGATTTAGACCTAAGGACCAAGCAAATATAAAAGCGATTCAACAATTATCAAAGAAAATCAAGGATGCATGGAACAAAAATTAGAATTAAACACCCATCAAAGGTTGTGAAGAATGCTAAATCCAACTAATTCGAAACATAAAGTAATTAAGCCGAAAGTAATAAAACTTATCAATTCTATATAAATTATAATCCTTTGGAGAAAATCTCCAATATCCATTATCCAATTAATTGTATTAAAAAACCTAGCATATCTCCATTAAATTAAACACATTTTGCAGTAAAGTATCCATCTTTTCACAGTAAAGCAATAAAAAGATCATGAGCAAGTAAATCTGGAACACTACCATCAAAATTCCAGCAATCAATAACCATAATTATAAATTTTGTCAAACTTACAGTTGCTACAGTGTTTGACAATGATCAGGCAAAAACTGAATATTTCGTGGAGCCGCAAATGTTCTATCAGAAAAAATGAATAATCGAATTAGTTGAGTAAATTTACGGAAGAAAAAGAGAGGAGGGGAATAGAGGAGATCAACAGAAGGAGACGAAATCAGATTCAGAGTTTGAGAGTCAATTACTGAATTTAGATGAACTGACCTTTTTTATGACAGACAATCAAACTGGAATGCACAGGGAAAAGTGGAAGAAGGAAAAGATGATGGTTCTCAGATACATCAGCGCTCCCTGCAAAACCCCAAAAGCAGAAGATTAGAAAAAGAACCCAAAATCAGTGGCATGGTCCTCGTTTCTCCATTAATCAGTAGCTAATGACCTAACGAAAAAGAACCCAAAACAGGCTGCTTAAATTATGGAAAGTGCTTATAAAGCTCATGAATAACTTTCAGAACCTGCATAGAAATGGTATAGCACAGATAACAACAGACAATAAAACTATGCACAGTATAAGCTAAATCCGATATGTTACATTCCACACACACACAGATATGTCGAAAACTCGAAATTATTATAGAGTAAGGACAACTATATTATACAATCAACTTTGAAGTGTTATCCATTGGTAAATTTTCAGTATTAATTCTATTGGATTATTCATAAGAAATGAAGAATCCAAAACTGCATGAATTCTTTCATTTTCTGAGCAACCAAACAGGGGATAACACAAATTGCAAGGTAAGAAAGAAAGATGGAAACTTGGAGGGACCCAAAAGGAGCAATTAAATAGCAGTACATAATGACGGAATTTCAATGAAAAAATATGAATAGGTGGAGGGGGTCAAATTCAATCCATGAGTGAAAGGGTAAGCATATGCCTGCTGCTACGAAATCCAGATTCCAGTGGTTGAGACTCTTTGTTTCTGAAAAAAGTGTGCATGTTTGAGCTGCAGGGATGCATCACATAGCAAAAAATTAGAGGGAAAAAGAGTTTGTATTTAAACACAGTAAAGAGATTTGCATTAGAAATTACTTTGTATAAACAAAATTTAAAATGGATAGACAAATACCTCACTAATGGTTTGTTTGGTGGCTGCTGTGTGAATGGATGGTTTGATGTGTATGGTTGTGTTGGATCTACATGCATATCAAGAATCAAATCAAAAGCATATCTCATAAATATAAAAGAAAGCAAGAAACAGAAAAACAACCTAGCAACATATGGATATTAGAATGATGTGAAGTGGAAAAGGAACCTGAAGTTGATTTGTTGATTAGCAAACAGTAGGAAAGTATGAAGAAACACATAAATGAGCACAGTGCAACCCCTTTGTTTATAAATACAGAAATATCAACCTAACAGTGAACTAAACAGTGTACTAAACAGGATAGACACCCTAATTTAAAAACAATAAACTTAAAAAGGAGGCTTAATTTTGTTTACTCATAAGCAAAGGGAAAAAAATTCTGAAAAACACAAATATAAACACAGTGTAGCCCCCTAATTTACAAAGACTAAAGAGTAAAGTCTAATAGGTAAGCAAACAATTTTTGAAATATCTATGACAACTTTAATAAAGGACAAAATTAGCCATGCCAATTTTAATAAAGGGAATGGTAAATCAAACAGTGAACAGATAATTTCAAACAAAAAATTGTGTAAATTTACGTTTTTTTTACTTAATTTTTTAATTTTTCAGTCAGCCGTTAATCTTGCTGTAAATTACTAAATTTAGGTGTTTTCTGTTTGTGTTGGTCCAGCTGCTTATACTTGTCAAATGTTGGTTCATCTTATGCAAATATTGATATATTTGACAGCTTACTGCCTATGGGTAGTGGAGCATCACAAATTAATCTACATTATGGTTATTAGAACAATGGATTAGGTTGTAGGATAAGTTTTAACATCCAGCTAACCCTAGAGCTGAACTAAACAACCTACAAAAGACTAAGAGGAAACCCTAATAGTTAACTAAACAATATAAAATATCTATGACAGCATTAATGAAGGAAAAAATATCTATGACAATTTTAATAAATGGAATGGCAAATCAAACAGTGAACAACAATTAAAAACAATAAACTGAAATAGAGTGAATCCTAAGGTGACCTAAACAATCTACAAAGATCTATGACAATTTTAATGAAGGAACATAAAATCTGTAACAATTTTTAAACAGAAAAATGATGAATTATACACAAATTGATGGAGAAACAGAGAAATTATATCAGTGCAAAGGCCTAATTTACAAAAATTGAGACTTAATCCTAGCACCCAACCGAACAAATTATTAGCATGCATTGCAATTTGAATGAAAGAACCAAATATGAATGGCAATTTTAACAAAGCAAATGGCAAATCAGAAACAAAACAATTAATCTAAAAGAGTTCATGACCTTTTGAATGAAGGGAGAAAGGTAAAAACGCAGACCCTGCCATTCCTCCCTCACCCATCCCCTCCTCACCGACTCTGTGCGTAAGCCCTTGACCCTAACGAATGCACATACGCATGCTTTTCGTTATGTATCTCTCTCCCTGTTCATCCTTCTCTCTAAAATCGCAGAAAATCCCATGGATCCTGGCAGAAGACCTAGCTAAATCTCTCTGTCACTCAGTGGAAACCCGTAGCTCCCATATCTATCCAATCTGTCAGTCTCTATGTCCCCATCCTCTCCACTCCCTCTGTCCCCTTCCTCTCCTTTCCGAACAGCGAGACCCAGCTGTCTCCGAGTGAAAATGGGGAGCCATCGTCTCTCTCCAATTTGTCAGCCGGTCTGTCCCCCGCCCCTCTCTCTCCCCGAGTTAAACCTTGAGATGCAGAGGGTGGAAATCGGGTTTTAAGGTTGGGTGGTATTTTTGTAAATATTGAGAAAGTTGGGTAAAAGCCGCAGAGTGGCAATTTTGAAAATAAACTGAAATGTGGTCCAAATCACTATTCATATGAATAGTGCCAATTTCCAAGGTAATTCGTGAATTTGGCAATTATGTTTGTTTTTGTGTGATTAGAAAATGGAAAGACATTGTTGTTGGGAAATAAAAATTCATGAAAGCAGTTTTTATAATTTTTGTGTGGTAGTAAATTGGTAATGAAGGCATTGCATTGACTTTTTATTGTTCAATCGTATGCAGGATCATTTGGTGGAAGAGCAGAATGATGTGAATAAGATTTTGAACATTCAGGCTAAGAAAGGAACAAAAGAGTTTTTTGATAGTTTCTTTTAGTGAACGAGCCAGATTTTGTCAGTAGGTTTTGTTGCTCGATGAATTTGGATTGTAAAAATTGGAATGCTTTTTAGCTGGTTAACCAACATATGAAACCTCCATCTTTGTTTGTGGGTATTTTGAACAAAGACTGTCTTCCATGTCCTCTTTAGGTGGGGGGATTTTTTTGTATAGGGATTTGGGATGACGCTGGTGACCTTTGTGGTGGTGTCTGTTTGTATCCTGCTTCTCTTTAGTTATGTTTCTGGGTGTCTATGAAATGCTTCTCCAACTAACATATGAAACCTATCCTATCATAGGCTCCTTAATCCTTGCTAAGCTAAAGCTAAAAAGAAGCCCACTATATAGAATGTGAATAAAACCCGAGTTCCTTCAACTCATCGTCAAATCCTCCTCGTTTGCTTTTGAGCCCTTAATATTTACTCATCACCATGGGCAATTCCATCTCCCACAGGCAATCCCATGCCCACCGGACAAGTCATATTTTGTCCAACGGCTCTGTGCATTAGTTCAATAAGCCCCTCACCGTTGCTGAGCTCAGCTAGAGAACCCGCAGCAAGTCATCGTGGAATTCGGGTCTGCTGTCTCCCAATAAAGGGCAACCCCGGCCCATTGCCTGCAGACGACACGGAAAAGGTTTACTTACATCGTCATCCTAAGAAATCCGTGGTGTTCATTTTACGTGCAAATTTGGTTTTACAATCGATTTCGCCAAGGTTTTCACCTTTGTTTGCTAGAATATGCCTGGCAAGTGATCCCGGGCAAGCTTTCGTATTGCCAAACAAGGACAAGGAATATTTTCATTACATTAGATTGGCGACTGGAGATTTAAGGAATTAATATGGAGAGAGATGATGAGGGAGCTTTCATATAGTTTTGACAATCTAGCTGAAAATACAAGAAACAAGATGAAAATCATAAAACCTGAATCTATGAAAAGCAAATTACTTAATTGACCTAACAATGGCATTGGGGGGGCTTGGGAAGCAAGCAAGGGCAAAAACGGACTCACATGTGGACCGCCCGGATGCCAATCGGATTGGAGCCCGTTGGAATATGTGGCAAGCAAGCTATTAAGAAATCATACGACTCTCCAACTTAAAGACTAAATTGGTATTACAAATTATAAATATTTTGCGTCATATATTAAGCAAAACAAGAAGGGGTTCAATAGTTACAAACTTGATCATCAGCTATGTGTTTGTCATAACTCAAATAAAAACGTTCTTAACCATCACGGGAATTAAGATCCTCATGAAGCACGTCCTCTTGGTCAGCTGTATTAGCTGTGGCAAAGCTACTTTGTGAACCCTCCATTTCGTCTTGCGACATGGACATCAAAAGGCTCGGACTTGGAGCAAGTACGAGGCATTTGTCGTCCATGCTGCCTCCTTCCGTGCGGATAGAGAAAGACTCTTTCGGGTTGACAGAAGCTCTTGGTAGGGGTGGCGGGCGATTGTATTGACGGTAATAGTGGTCTTGGTGGAGGAAAGGACGAATACTAGAAATGTATTGGGCATCAAGACAGAGAATTGTTGATCCCCTCACAAGTCAAAGGGCCCTTTTGAGCGTACCGCACGCATCAAGTGTTTCCAGCCCGTCAAAGTCAAAACTTGTGGAAACTGAATGGTGTGCCATATAAGGCGGTTGTGATGCCAAAAGAATTTGAATTGAAGTTGCCATGGAGAATCGCCGGTGAATCTTCCATGGGGTTTGAGGTGGAAGAGAACCGCTGGGTGTGGAAAGAGATTTCAGTTTTGTTTATTTCTTTTTTCAGTTTTAATCAAATGGTGAATTAGGAATTTTAAGAAAATATTTTTTGTATTGGGTGTAGAAAGAGGTTGAATGGATTCCAATAAAATTTCCCTTAGTTTTATCTCAGACTGATGGTAATTATGCAATAGAATAAAAAAATAATTAATATTTAAAATTTAAGTTGGAGGTAGAAAGAAGTTACATGGGTTTAAATAAAATTTCTCATTCTAATTTCGAATGACCCTCGTGGCTTTTGGTTGAATGAGTTTTGTAATGAAGTAGATTATGGAAAAAAATGGAAATGACTGTCATCAGTGTTTTTGTGAATTAATTTAATATTTATGCCTTGAATAGATTTGTGGCCAATAAATTAGATTTAGAATTCATTCTTTGATTCCGTAATGTTCTCCTTAATTACTACATGGAACTTGCCCTTAGATTTGTGGCTTTTGGCGTTACTCCAAAGGCAATTTCTGCCTTCGTCTTCTGGCGCTTCCCCAAGTGTTGAGGCTCCGGAAAATCAGACTCTGGCGCTTCGTCTTTCTGGAGGTCCGTCGAATGTTGAGGCACCACCTGACCAATGAAGGCTCCTTCCTGCTTGTTTGCATTTTCTTGTATTTATCTGCTTAATGTTCCTTTCGTTTTTATGAATGTACAAATACTTTGCAAGAAGTTGTGGTAGAGATTGCAAAATCATTACCTGCATAAAGGAACAAAAGTAGGACTTAAACACACAAACCAGAAAACAAGAGAAAAACAGAACAAGAACATTTAAAATTATTCAAAATAAAGATGAAAGATAGAAAGCTTGGGTTGCCTCCCAATGAGCGCTTTACTTACTGTCTAGAGCTAGACATAAACTTTAATTCTGCAATCAACTCCAAGGGTGGACATAACCTAAATACAAAGAAAATAAATAATTCAGTTTAGCACGCAAGAAAATTGAAAATGATAGAAAAAGGCAATGAATAGAAATATTGGGTTGCCCCCCAATAAGCGCTTGCTTTTACGTCTGCAGCCAGACGGTACCAAGAGTAATCATCCAAAGGGAACTGGTTCTTGGAGAGGTACAACCTCCACATCATGCTCCGCAAAAGACTCGTAATAGGGCTTGAGTCTATGCCCATTCACTTTGAACATGTATCCGGTCTTTGCACTTTGGATTTCCACTGCACCATGAGGAAAAATATTTGTTATAACAAATGTACCAACCCATCGAGAACGAAGCTTACCTGGAAATAACCGAAGGCGAGAATTAAATAGAAGAACTTTCTGTCCAATGACAAAGCTCTTCCTTAAGATACCAGGTTCCAGCAGTTAAAAAGGTACCACGTAACTAGAGCAATATGATTTAGAAGAGAAGCAACAAAGAGTAATGCCCCAAATGAACCAGATTAAAAAGAAGTAGAAAGATTTGTACCATGCTGGATTAGCTGCAGCAAGAACAGGAGTTCGTGCACTCAAAGACGTAGTGATCCCCAGCCTTGGCAATGCTGACAGTCTGCTGCTCCATAACTTCATGTACGGCTGCACAATCTAATTCATCCGTCTTATCAAGTTCATCAGTAGCACATATTCCCATATCCGCTAGCACCTGAAATGAGTTAATACTTCCGTAGTTCAACACCCAGAATCACTAGAAGAATAATCATATACAAAGCCTAATAGAGAACTATGGGGGATCTGATTTAATTAGGGATTCTAAATTGAACTGGTTATGCATTGACTCCGCAAAACTAGCTAGGTTCTACTTCCCCTCTTCATTTTCTAGCTATTGCTTCTGCATCAAAGGCGCACATTCGGTGTGATGCAATGAAAGTTTAACAATAAGAAATCTTGAGTATTATGCATATATTCGCCAAGTATTTACTGTTTTGTATAAGTATGGATGAAAAAATAATATACATATACATATGACCGAAAGGAGCATATGTATCTCACCAATGCTCCTCCTTCCAGGACCATTCCATTTGTGACGGGATTCTTCTGAACAGCAGCAGTTACTGTTAGACCAACATTAATTACTTCCTTTTCCAGTTGTATAAACTCCCCTAGGTCCTACATTAATTATGTGTTTGAGAAGCTGGCTCTTTCACTTCACTATAGAGGATACATCCACTAGGAGCAGAAGCAGAGCCTTCTTGATATCTTCACGCCCATGTATTTCAGGTGCCAGAGATCAACCAGGCTTTTCATATATGTTACCATCCTCAGCCAAACGTGCAACTTGTTCTTCCTCATCCCCTATAAGTTCATAACTGCGGCATAACACAAGTTAGTACACGGCACCCATCATCACCTAATAATTGAAGATGTTTTTCAAAGTAGGTAAAGGAACGATAAGTTTAGCAAAAACTGCACTACAAGCACCAGATAAACTCTATGTTAAGAGTTGAAAAGATGGGAGCAATATATAGTTAAAATTTTGTATGAATTAATGAATCAACAAAAGTGGATTTGAAGAAACTAGCACAAGTATAGACCCAGTGCCATTGGATCAATTATACTCCAAAGAGGGAGAGAGAGATGGTTTGAAATATGTTGAAAATGTATGGGTTTGTAGCTGGCAATAAAATGTAAAGATGCTCTTACTGTAAAACGTGAGAGCACAGGTTTTTCAGTTCTTCCTTTAGCTCACCATTTACCCCATGTTACCGGAGCTTGAAATTTGCTAAGCATGTCAAACAAATTTCAAGGGCGAGTCTTGGTGCAACATAAAAGATTACTCCTTTGTGACCGAAAAGTGACGGGTTCGAGGCGTAAAAATAACCTCTTTGCAAAGCAAGGGTAAGGTTGCTTGTGATAAACGCTCACCCTGACACTCGCCAAGCAAGGAACCTTGTCGGCTTGGAGTCGGCTTTCTGTGAAAGAAAATTCACATCCTTTCACTTCAAACTTTCATGTAATATTTCTTATTGATAACTAACAATATATTACACTGAAATACCCCAAATCAGGGGATGAAATTTTAACACATGAAAAATGATCAAACGTAAACCGTACAACGATCTTACAACAAGAAGCCCTACGGATTGCATGTATTCATTACAAGGTGAAACTGCCTAGGACGGCTAAACTTCACCGGAGATCACGATACGTGAAGATTTTGGATTTCGATTCGTAGTGTTTGAAGTTGTTTATCAACATTGGATATTTCATCTTGAAGCTCTAGGAGCTTGTCTAGTCTCTGCTGCGCCGTATCTTGGTAAGGCTGGCTAACGTTCTTCACGAAGATTTCCATATTTCCAATAGCTTCGGAAAGATCATTCTGCATCGCCTCTTCAACTTCACGTGCCAAGGCGTCTGCAGTCCTTTTCACCTTCTCTATCATCTCTTGCCGACCAGCTGGAAATTTTGATATTGCTAATAACCAATATCAAAGAAGAAGCAAATAATACACATGAATTATACGTCGCAGAGGAAAGGAGTTCTGCCATGTTTGAGCAAAACTTTGACATTCAAGGCTCAAGCTTCAAGAATTGAAAGATATCTGCAAGTAAATGACGGCAGACACGAATAGTCAAATTCCAGAATACACGTTACCCGCCAGCTGAGGCAAGACCAAGAGCAAGAAGATCTTCTAATGTGGTCGGCAGCACAGATATCAGAAGTGAAGCAGATAAACCTGCCGCTCCAAGTCCACCAAAAGTTGCCAGAGACTGCAGTTGAAGCAAAAAATGTCCAAAACAGATTGACTTAATCATAACTAGTTCTTCATCAAGAACATCAACTTTTAGTTCATATTCTGTACTGAGCTTACCGCTTCACGTATTTCTTGCTCAAACAATTTGGAAGCAGCACTGGTACTGAAGC
Source organism: Malus fusca (assembly GCA_035220775.1). NCBI lineage: Eukaryota > Viridiplantae > Streptophyta > Magnoliopsida > Rosales > Rosaceae > Malus > Malus fusca. The sequence continues at coordinate 40,950,575 of CM069069.1, forward strand.
CCTCTTTCACTTTCAAGCTGAGTTCGTTTACTTTCTTCAGCGAATTCTCCGAATGCACCCCACTGTACGGATAGACAAATGAAGGCCAACGTTTTTCAAACATTTCTGCATACATCCTTCCTTCACGAGCACTATCTGATTGCAACCATGTCACATATTCTCCAAGTTGTTTCTTTATGACAAGATGTTGAAATTAAACAAAAAAAAAGAAGAAGAATTAAAACCCACAAAACCAATAGATAAAGGAAGAAAAACAATTAGAGAATATAATTCTTTTAATTCCTATGCTGAACAGGAGATGAAATTCTGTCTTATGAACTCATACAGGCATAATCCTTGCATAATTCAAATTAGACTGCAGGGCTAGACAAAGCAATAGGGGAAAAAGCTATTAACTTACTTGCGCATCTGAAAATGCAGGACCCATTATGTCATTTTGAACCCTCAAGGTGGTAGCAATCGTGGAGGATTTTTCCCCTTTGAAAACATAGTTAGCAACAAGATCAAGATTTGATAATTGCAGAGTAGCTTCTATGAGTTCAACAACACGTGATTTTGTAATATCAATCTGCAATTTCATGTGCATGCACAATGCGTTAACTCATGTTTGAAAATATACAACCAATTTGCCACTGGATCAAATTGTGCAAAACATACCACAGATAAAATTCTTCTTCTCCAAGCTATGCTTTCATTTTCCATCTTAACTGCATAGTTCTTAACGCTGCCAACTATATCATTTATTGAGGCCAAGTCCTGCTTGGCATATCGGCAGTCCTGTGTGACAAGAGTTTCACAAGCAGAAAGTAGCTTTTCTGCAATTGCTACCGGTGTTTCCAGTTTAATTTTCATTCTTTCCATTCCTGTGCTTGTTGACCCGTCTAAGAAACTATACAAGAAATTCTCAAGTTCAGAGAAATTACTACTTTTCCACTGAGCATCAGATGTTGATAGTTCTGCATAATTTTTCCCAAACATAGAAGCTGAAAGTTTTGCTTCAAGAGCAGAGCGCGCAGACACAGGAAATAAAGTCACATGTTCAGTATTCAAAAGTTTTTGTGCATTCTTCTCGATGAATGACATAGCTTCCTCAAGCTGCAGAAATAATGAAATTAGATAAAGCAACATGAAGACAATTGAGAAGCTCAAACTGATAGAAGCATCATATTAACAGGTTTTTTTTCTGCAATAGGATTACTAAAGGTAATATCAACATTCAATATGCATGAAATGCTAGAACCTCATGGGCATTGCGGTAGATATCAGATTTATTCAAGACAAACACAACTTTCTTCTTCCCTTGCTGAGTATAACGAAGAAACGCAACCTGGAGAAAACACCAGTGACAAAATTGAATTCAGCTTTAGTGAAAATAATGAATAGGTAAAACTATTGCACCAGTCTAACATATATAATTAACCAAAGTCAGAATCAGTTAAAAGACTTTGAGACCCGCAACAATGTTTTTCTAGCCATATAGCTCAGCTACTTGCAGCTTTGGACTATTATCTACCAACGGAGAATCCTTCGATAAACCTTGTTATCAATCACATTCGAATAGAGGGGAATGATCTTTCCGAGATGTATATTTTAACTAGCATCCTCTTATTCTGTATAAATTATTATTATTATTATTTTTTTGTAAGAAAGAAGCCTGGAAAAAAGAATGAGATGCAACCATATAAGCCTGTGAAATCTTTGTTTGTCAATTTGTAGTCTATAGATGCATTGAGCAGCATGTCATGCAATTTGACGAACAAAACAAATCATACCTCACTTTCAGTTAACGGGCGATCAGCAGAGATGACAAAAAGAAACAAATCGGCACGGGGCACAAATTCCTCAGTAAGGCGTTGTTGCCTTTGGAGAATCACATTAGTTCCAGGTGTATCAACAACGTTCATCTGCGTCCAATTTAAAATAAAATAAGTACGTACTACAAAATGTATTTTTAATCATAAAGTAGCATTAATCTAATCCTGGGAAGATGATAGACTAGATGATAGCATTAATCTAAAGTAGCATTAAAGTAGCATTAATCTCCCATTTTCCATTTCCCTGCCCCCTTCATTCTTTTCTATGAAGTCGGATGCTACAAATGAGAAACTAACGTTTGGTACCTTTCAGAAACATGTATGAAAGAGCTTTTCTTTGTTCGGCATTACGTATGTCCTCCCTAAGCCAGACACCACCAGCTTCTACCGGCTAAAAATGTTATCATATCAGAACCAAGACATACTAAGGCTGCAGAAAATCACATTAAAATAACACAGCACAAGGAATAGATGTTTAGTTCAACGAAAAGAAGGAAGGCCGATGAACCAATTACCAGGTCTATATGATACTTCCACACATACAAGCAGCAAATCCATGATGCCCATGGTATATGTAGAATCACCGCAATCAGGATTGAAATCTTTGACAGCCATTAAAAGAGCTTTGATCTGCACAGAGGAAACATAAAATCATAATGTGAGAATAATTTTAAAACAATAACAAGAAAAGCATGGATAACGCCATGATTTGAAAATACACATACTAAAACAGTCAGCATAGCCTGTGTAGTCATCATTGGCTAGCTTATGTTGCTGATAGATAATAAAACTATATGCTTATCCAACATTAGAGTGTATATGTGCGGTATGCAGGTCAGTTGAGCAGTCATAATTAGTATATTTAGGATTTAACCATTGTCAATGCAGTGCACGCATATAATATATTACCATACCAGATGATGTTTGCAAATATATTTTGCTGTGCTCCTGTTGTCATTGACCAAGAGAAGAACAAGAATCTGGAAAGATAACCACAAGTTAGCACAAACAAAATCCGAATTACGGGTTCTAAAACCTAATTTAAGTTTATGACTCTGGAAAATGTTGCTATCCAACTATGTCTTTACAAATAGGGAAGGCTGTGCAGCAGAACCGGGCTCTCCTTATGTCGAGAGAAGACTGTCAAAGAGCCATTCGCAACCATCTGAACGAGCAACTGAAGAGAATCATCCTCAATCAAACTTTGTGCTGCCAAAGGATGGTTTGCCAGTGCTTTCATAATATGCACAGCAATCCCATGTACCCGCATAATTATAGGTTAGAAACAAAAAGAAGGTTAAAAACATACCATGAACCGATAACCTAACAAATACAAGAGCACAGTAACGTACAAGCAAAGATTAAGTTCAGTATGAAAAAAATGCCACGCGCTACTACTGGCTGTAGTTCAAATATGTTAAATATACACCTCAAACAGGGAAAAAGACAGATGTTAGAATAACAACAAATCCTGGCATGTTCAAAAAATGTCACGCTTCAAAATGCTACAAGGTTCTACTTATACCAAACACAACGTAACAGCTATTAAGCCTACTGTGTTTTCAAAATCAAACTTTGCATATGTCAATGTGTAACAAAAATGTGTGGTTTTATGTACCATTAAGTAAAAGCTACCTCAAGCCGACGGACTTGACCTGCATCACCGTCATAATCTTTCTCAGTTGTAAATGGTTCATCACGATCAGTAGCCTTTTGCTTTTGATTGGCTTCATCAGGATCCAGATGAGCATTGAGAATATGAATGAGACAGCACAATATCCCCGAATCAAGGAGAGAGTGTTTATCAATATGCTGCAAACAGGAAAAGGAAACAAGCATGGACAGCGTACGGTACGAATGAAGGACAAAAAAATCACTCAAGTCCGTCACAACCAAAGAGGTATCCTAATCTGGTGAAATTAAGAAATTCTACCCCAGAAGCTAGAACTTGTAGAGCAGTTAACAAACTCGACATGACAACAGATTTTGGTAATTGGAAGGAAAAACAAGTTTTCACTTTTCAGTGACACAGGGACACTCAAGTGGAGTGAACGTAGCTCAGGATTCATACGCACGATATATTCAATAAGTGATGGTACTTTTGTTTTGTCATCCATGAACTTACATAGAAGTAACGGGTAATTCTTCATGATGGCAAGAGTTATATCTCGTCTGTTGTGTTCAAATACTTCCTGGCAAATTCAGAATCGCGTCCTCTTTTGTACATTTTCATCCAAACCAACATAAATCAACACGCAGAGTTGTGGCAGGAAAAAAGACACGATAAACAGGACAGTAAACTTGAAGGAAAGCATGCTTTGACTAACATGGACAAATACCAAGCAAGACAAAGATAACACAACATTTTTGCTATGATTTACAAAGTATGGCTTTCGATTATCAGTGGCGGGAACAATCCTCTCCCCTACAGGCTACAGCCTTTTTAACAGATGCACAAGGAATTGGTATCGTACCAAGTTTGTTGCATCCTCCTCATCATCATCAGTAAGCTCAATCAATGGATTCTCATCATCGAAAAGCAAAAGCATAGTGCAAAATACTAAACACCAGCTTAAGAGAAAATAAACTAAATAGAAAGCTGATACTAACACTTGCATTTTGCAAACACAGTATCCCCGAAGCACTCTTAGAAGCAGAACAAGAGGAAAATAAATGAGGTTTGTCAGTCTAGCACTCAAGCATAAAGGAAATTACAAACCAACCAACTCAACTATTTAATAACTAGTGGATAATTTCTAATGGCGTTTCCAATATGGTTATTCGATCGTAATTAGTTCGGGAATTGAAGTACCAATCAAGGTGAGATACCGGCGAGTTTCTGCGGCGGAAGGTCCAGCGCAGGTCGACCTCGTTTCTTCGAAGTCACCGATCGGCAGGTCGAACTCGTTTCTCATGGTCCTCAGTGCTCTGAGTCTGAGTGCGAGCCTTAGTCCTCTTCTGCTACTCAACAACGAACGAACGAACGAACGAACGAACCAAATCAGGTCAAATTGTACAGACAACTTCACAGAATTGAGAGAGGTAGAGAGAGAGGGGAGAAAATAATGAAACGTACTCGACGGTGGTTCCGTGGCGGTGGCTGACGGTGGCTCCTCCATGGCCGACGAGCACAAGTCATAGCTCCAAGGACGACATGTCATTTTTCAGAGTTCACACTGATTTGAAAATAAATAAATAAAATAAAACAAATTAAGCACAAGTCATAGCCCCAAGGACGACATGTCATTTTTCAAGTTCACACTGATTTTTTTTTTTTTTTTATAAATAATAATGAAAAAGAAAGAAGAAGGAGGAGGAGGTACCCACTACCCATGCAAGTCATTGGCTTGGCTTGGCTTATGTGGGGGTCCCACTGTCAAAGTTTGGTTGTGCAATTAAAAGGAAAGGGAGAAAGGGCTATCATTGCGCTGCACCGTTTGTTAGGGTATTTTGAACCATGTTGGACTTGCATGTATCATTTTTTTATTTTTCTTTTGTTTTTTTTATAAAAACTTGTATGTGTACATGTTATCACAAAAGGCATTAGTGTATTCTTTTTTCTTTTTTTTCCTCAATTTCTCTAAATCGGCATTTTTTATTTTTATCAATTCTACACCTATTCGTGGTTGCACCTGACTCATGTTTTATTTATTTGCAATCCAGGATGAATACCGAGTTCAGTTAAAATTATGATGATTTATTTATGTTACCTAGTAAACATACATACAGAAATTAAACACGAGTGAAGCCCGCACAATGTTAGTAATTAAAATCTTGATTTAAGAGGGAATGGTATTAGGATTAACTACCGAGAAACAATTCATCATGTGTCCAAATTTTGTACCTATCATGTAATTTGTCAAGCAACGGTTAAATTTTATTGTGATAATTGAGCTAGATTTATGTAAATTTTTTGAGCAATTATATAATATATCTCTCACACATCTTCTTCGATCCAATGACCGAATATTAAAAGGTGTAAGTGAAAGGTAAAAAGAGTGTGTTGGTAAATAATCTTGACCGGGCTAATTTCTCCAACTCTTAAACGTTTAAAGATGCTAAGAATATCACAAGCTCCCTTTTCCTTGCTTCCAAGGTCTTCAGGGTACCAATCACATGGATGCTGGACCATACTAAGACTATATGCCCATCAACCTTATCCCCACGATTCTCTTCTCTCTCTTTCTGGAGGCCCACGTGTTCACTTTTTGGGAACGCACACTCCACTGATAACAAATTGAAGGTTTTCTGTTTCACTTTTCTGTATCGACCAACTTTTTTATTTTTTTATTAAATAAAAAACATTAATTGAAAGGTTGCCTTATACCTGTACGGACGGGTTTGCGGTCCCAGATAAAAATAATAACCACCAGACAAGTCCACAAGCTTTCAGTGGGGATTACAGGTGGGTCCCATCCTAAGGCCTTCATGTTTCAGCGCGCCGCATAGCATTAGCATAGGGGGCTGTAATGATCGCTCTGTCTCTGACCCTCTGTGCCAACCCACAAAATCAACCAATCAATTTTTTTTTTAATTTTTTTTAAAGATATTGCTGACGTTTCATTTTCCATGGTGACCAACTCTCTTTGCCATTTCTATGAATGACTGTATACTTGTGCCTTGTCATTCAGGATTACGATCTGGTGAAATTTTTTTTTTCTTTGTGAGTGAGATGTCTTAGGTTCGAATCTCATGGATGACGAATTCGATACCAAATTAGGTTGCCTATTGTGTGGCTTCCAAACTCCCCCTCCCCTTAGTGTAAAATATATCGTTGTACTAAAAAAAAAAAAAAAAAAAAAAAGACTTGTGCCTTTTATTTGGTTAAAGGTGTTGTTACGGAGACTAATTATTTAGGCCAAAGTTTGTAAAATAATTTTTATGCATTTTTTCCTGTGTTTGCACGCGTTTAGTTATTTTCTCCATCACCGTAACCTAGGAATGTTTTTGGCTAGCCAACAAATGTGTTCAAGAGTTGATATAACTCGACGATCTGATTGATGTTTGGCAATACACTTGTATACACATCTGTGACTTGACGAACAAGAAACGCAAACAAGGCGATTAATTTGGATATTGATGGTTAAAATGTTCATAAGAGAAAAGAAAAAGGGCCAATATTAGTGATTACATCCATTTCTCTTTGTTTGGGCCCAAAAATATTGTTTTGGGTCGAGTTTAGAATTGTTCTTGGCCCAGTGTTGGTTGGGCCGAGTTTAGAATCCTTCTCGGCCCAAAGGCCGTGTACAGGTGTCGTTGGGGGTTATTCAGCTCATGGGCCGCGCAGTCGAAGTTGGCCATATCCCATCGGGAATTGGGGATGTGGATGAGTCATGTTATGAGAAGGAATTTCGACAGGATCAGGATGCTGGAATTGAATACGGCCTGGTAACGAGTTATGTTCAAAGTCCTAGTAGGAATAGGATTGGCCGAGATAAAATTGGATCAGGGAAAAGAGTTCTAATCCGGGAGCGATTGGGATTCAATACATGTTGGCTGCTATAAATAGGGAGGGAAGACATCGAAACAAGCTCTCTCTAATTCAACACACAAATTGCCCTGCGTATACCCTCGCTCTACGCGAAACCTCTAAACAACCTTGAGATTTTTGTTTTCCCTTTTCCGCCAACACATCTTCAGTTTGGATAAACAGCACTGTTGCCGTAGAATCAGCCGACCGTGGAGCACCTTCAGTTTGGATAAACAGCACTGCGACAGGGCCGACTGGTTATCTATCCAAGTCTTGGTCGAGAAGGATTTTCGAATCCTTATCGGCAGAGGTCATCTCGACGAAGCGAGGTGTTACAAGTTACTATACTCGATGCTTTGAACGCCGAGTCGTTTATGATTGGTTATTCGCAAGTAGGTTTTAAAGTTCGGCATTCTGACGGGCGAACCACTTTCATAATCAAGACATATATTTGTTTTGAATACTTGTGTCCCTATACTCTGGTGTCGATTCGGCGTGCTTATACTCTTACGAATATAATCACGGTGACCGAATCCGGCGTCGACGATTTGTGAACTTTGCAGAACTAGTAGCTTTGTCTTCAAGCTCTAAAACCTGAAGGCCGAGGCGTGTTCCTTCCTCGGCTGCAGTGGCAAGATCGAGAAGTCAGCCGCGCACCCAACGCAACATCAACAAATTTTACTAATCGACCGAGCTCGGCCGACGAGTTGGCACGCCCCGCATACAACCGAATGACGTAGTTAGCTTACTAATTATTCGGCCTGCGCGCCACGTAGGCTTGGTAGTTTTTAGGGTCAACGCTCTTATAATATATATACACACAACACACCACCCTCACTTTTGCTTAATTAAGCTAAATGTGATTTGAGCATGGTTAATTTGTATCTAAATGATTACACGATCATTAATAAGACATCAAAGTTAAACGGATGAGATCGAAAATCACGATCCTAAATTACCGTATAGTCCTTTTACGTTCCAAGGACGAGTTAAAATCTCACATGCTCTCTCAGTAAATGATCACAACATGTAGCAGAGCTCTGAATTCAATTTTTGAAAAACCCCGCATGCTACATTTTAATTTTGTCATGTGTTGCTTAAGTAGTAAAGTGTCAATTTTACATTTATACTTACTAAAGTTTTCTTACAAAGTGAACCCACTGAGAAAGGTAAATTTTTTTTGTAAATGGTTGCTAAATAATACACTAACAAATTAGAGGGCTAGGATTGAACAGCTCAAATAAGACATCAAAATTGAAGGGCCGAGATCAAGAATCCACAAAAATTACGGTCTGAATGTTTTTACCATCCGGTCCATTTATGTCCCAAGGACACTGGCGGATCCATTAAGGGGCAATGGGGGGGTCAGCTGACCCCCCCAAACTTGGATGAACGTCCATAGATACCTTAGGTGCTGACCCTCCGAACTTCGATAAATGTCCATGAATACCTTGCGTGCTGCCCTTTTGAAGATTAGAGTTGGCTTCATACATGCCTTCCAACCGACTTCAGGCATACCAAAACCCGATGAATGTCCATGAATACCTTGGGTGCTACCCCTTGCATAGATTAACAAGTGTATAGTATGCATTTCCAAATGATTTCAGGTCTACCAAGACTCAATGAAATGGCGATATGCATGCTATTTCTGGTATAAAAAAATCGCCCTATTCTTACTGACCCCCCTAATATTACTTCCTGGATCCCCCACTGGCCAAGGATGAGTTAAAACCTCACATTCCCAAAACAGCATGAAACCAACTTCTTCCTCAAACAATCCAAATTTCTGTAATCTGCAAAGAAAGCAGATCCGTTAGCAACCAAGACACTTTCAAATTTAAAGCCACATTCTGCAATTTAAGCTAAGTAAAGTTAAACCCTCAATTAATCCCCAACTACAAACCTGAATTAAACCTTCAATTAAACTCCAAATTAAACTATTAACAAAACCCAAATTAAATCAGCAATCACAAAAGATAAAAATACACCTATTAAAAGCATTGCATAACTGAGAAAGCTACATTTCTAAGAAAGATTAAAACCTTTTTACAAAACACACCTACTGAAAAGCCTCACAGTTTTAAAGATTGGAAGTTTTTGCTCAAATTTTGTTTCCTTCATCTGTTTAAAGTTCATTTTCTCTCTCTGTTTTACAACTCTACTCACACATATATCAACACTCAAACTTCACTCTAAAGCACAATACTAAATCAAACTAAAGTAATTATTAACTGTGCCCTGCAATTTTCAACAGGAAAAAAAATTCAAATACTCTGTCTAACCACAATTCACAAAAGCCATTTTCCTACAATTTTAAGCAGCTATCTACATACCAGAATAAGGATTTTGGAGATGATAGCAGCTTTCGGAAAGACTCAAAATCAAAGATTGACCTGGAAAATGTGAAATAATCAAGTGAAATTAACATTGTCCTGATAATAAGCTAAGAAAATCATATTCATCATAAATCGGTAACCAAAGTCACAAAGTAGGATTCCTCTTACAGTTAAGGACACGTTTTTGTTGTAGCACCAACAAATTGAAAATCATATTCATGATAAACCAGTAATCCACTTGCATGTTCTTTTCCCAATTTAAACTTCTATCAGTAATTAACCACAAAGAAATACTTTCAGTTCCATAGGCCTTTGAAGGGGTCAAAGCTTTCAGTGGTCACTATTTTCAGATTCAGTAAAGCATGTGATCTTTAAACAATCCTGAAAAATAAGTACCCGTATACGCTTACAAAAATGATGTATTATCAAGAAGAAATTAGAATATCAAAGTCCTCAACAAAACATGGGGCACAATTATCACAATTAGAAAAATCACTTCTTCATAAATACACAAAGGTAGGGAAAATCATAACTGGATCAAATATAAAAGACAAATTTAAAGAAGATGCTCAAGGAAACATTTTATCAATGAAGATTCGAGAAGGAATATGGTCAAGAACGAAACTATGAGGAATACCAAATACCTCACAGGAACACAAACTACTTGAATGTACTCTAACGAATGTATATCCAGCATTCCCTAAAAACTATCTCCATCCTACATCATCATCATCTACCCTTAAGCACAACCACTAAAATTGTAAAAGACCTGAAAACCATGATCTACACCACAAATAATACTACTAATCCATAAACCAATCAGTCATCAAGCATGTTCCTTTATCTTTTCCTAATTTGATTGTGTATTGTATTTATTTTGCAATGCTCCAAAACAGTGAAATGCACATGATCAGAGGGATATTCAAAGGATGAAAAGCAGAAAAGGAACCTGAATTCAACTTGTTGAGAAGGAAACAGCAGCAAAGCATGAAGAAAACAGAAATGAGCACAATGCAACACCCCAAGTTTAAAAGACACGACCTTACGCTAACAGTGCACCAAACAGACTTATCTTCCTAACACCCAACTAAACAGGCTATAAACATCCATTACAATTTTGCCGAAACAAAAAAATGTCAATCATAGTTTTAACAAAGCAAATGGGAAACAAACAATAAATAATGATTTCTGAATAGTGTTTTACCTGTTGAATCAGATGACAAAACTGAAAACCCTCTCCTCTCCCATACCTCCCCAAGACATCCTCTGCTCACCAACCCCGTGGGGCAGCCCATTAACCCCAAAAAACGCACCCCAATCCTCCCTCTCTCTCTCTCCCTATCCATCCGTCCCTCAAAAAGTGGGAAAAAAAATCTACAAACATCTCTCCCACTTATGAAATCGAGGATCTGCAGCAATGGTGCTGAGATCCCCACTCCTCCCTCTCCCTCTCCCTCTCTCTGTCGCTCTCTCTCTCTCTCTCTCTCGGAGGCATGGCCTCCCATCCCCGAAACCCTCACTGAATGACAGGAAACCCAAACTCACCCCAATCCGTCTCAAACGCATAGGACAAAATTGCCCTTGCAACCCAGCCCCAAGAAGCGATGTGTACACACATATATAACGACTAAAAATGTGGTTTAGAGTCTAGACAGAACCAGATGTTAGCATCGGCTCTTTTGTACCAGATTACTATATCAGTCTAGAGCTCAATCAAGTGCCAACTCAACCATGATTAAGTTAGACAATTAAATCATTCAGTTGTACTAAAGTTAATTAATAGTGTTTAGTTGTTGATGAGCTGCATTAGTTGATGTATGGAAATAATCCAGTTCAAGTAATGAAAAAATAAAGTATCTCTCTTCGAAAGGGAAGTGTAGACTTCTCTCTCTAGCTTCTCTCTTGTAACTTATTAGAGCTTCTTTGAAGATCAATCATAGTGATTTCTTCATTGCTTTCACCAGATATTTCTATAGTTCTACACTATTAGTCCAGTTGACAGAACAAATAGCAAGTGCGATTTTATTCGCTGCTTCGAATTTGTTGTAAAGAATATACCACCAAGGGTGGCAATTGATTCCTGTAATAACATACTATAAAAGTAGAGGTATGGATAAAAAAGAAAATGCTTCCTTTGAAAGATATAGAACATACCTGAAATTCAACGAATTGTCCTTTTACAAAGGACAACACCAGACTTGATTTCCCAACTCCAACATCCCCAAGAAGCACCTGAAGAAGAACATCAAACATCACTGTGGTGAAAGAAACCAAACCCACATCAAAAACCCCAAAATTCGAACCCCAGTTTTCCTGAAAGCAAAAACCAAATCAAATCCGGCAACCAAACACAAATTTCCCCCAAAAAGAAAATATTTCAACAACCAATACCCATTAACGATTTAATCTACGAAAGAAAAATCTAAACACAGAATCACAGATTAACAAACTGAAAACCCAAAAAAAATCTAAACACAGAATCACAGATAAACAAAAGGTAATTACAGAAAAATAGCTGGAAAACACAAAATAAGTAGAAGAGAAAACAGACAATCAGCATAATCTAAAATTACTTAAACAATTAATCCACATTGAAAAGCATAATTTACAAATCCAAACCAAATTACATCATCCAATAGATTTTTTTATACATTTGTTATTGTGCCTTTAAATTGATTTCAGCAAAACTTATTTCTTTTTCCACAGTTTGTGAAGCTCAAAATTTTCAAAAACCTACAATCATTACACAACGTTGTCACATCATAAGTGTAGAAGAAATCACCGCTACCAAAATTTATAAAGACCAAAACAGTTAGCACCCAAAAATAACATTGATTAGCAAAGACCAATTTGCCAACAAAAGTTGAATAGGAGATACCCAGAAAATTTCCTTAGTTTTTACGATTCTTAAAAATATGACCCAACTTTAACCAAGACTCAAATTTTATTCAAGGATCGTGTTAAGCTAAGCAGCAAATTATAAATTCACTAATCTTGTTCTTAATTATAGTAATTTAGAAATCAACAGATACAAAAAAAAAAAGTCACAAAGCTTAATAAAAACTCATGAAAAAAAGAAGTTTTAAACAGAACACCTGCACATGACCCTATAATTTGGCTAATTTACAAATGCTCAACTTGCTCAGCAGATGTTAAACTTTTCAGTAGTATATAATTTGAAACTAATAAAACCATCTCTAACTTTTCAGAAATATTTAAACTGAAATGAATTGATAATTTTTTCTATACACTGATAAATCAAGGTTTGCTACAGAAAAGGAATCTATAATTTAAGCTTCAAAATGCATTATAACATCAATTAATCCAAAGAGAGCAAGCTGACGATAACAATTTGATTAGCTTTGGAAATCTCTTTGCTTTATCACTTCAAGATACTAAATTTTTCAAGCCGTATTCTCTCTCTCTAAAACGCCTTTTTTTCTAGCAACTGGCCTAGAAAAAACTAAAACCCAAATGCATGGGGTAGAATTTCACCCAAAATATTGGGAAAACTAAATAAACAAATAAAATTAAAAGATAAGTGCATGAAAAATCAAATCTTTCACTCCTATAAAATGAAAGCAATTTTTTTTGTCATTGATGAGTCTAAAATCCCATCCTCATAATACTCAAAGGTAAAAGAAATATAGCAAAAAGATAAGATGTAACTACAGTCCCTGATGGTGCGCAACTAAAGAAAGAAAGACAGCGCTCATAAAGAGAGAAAGACAGAGAGAGAGAAGAGAAAGATGATATGTCTCCATATGGTATTCTGGAGCCAAAAGAAAAGCTGCAGACGGAAAGAAGCTGGAAGGAATCAATTTAAGATAAACATTCAACAACAGAAATCAAGAAATCAATTTAAGATTACTGACCCAGGTAGGTAAGCTGCTGTGAGGGTAAAAGAGGCCCAAGAAGCTCATATGAATGAAAGGATTTTGCTTGCTGCACACATAGACCTGTAAACTCGAGTAAACCGAACGTCAATCAGACCATAGGCCGAAAATCTCAACAAACACAAAACTGAGCATAAATTCAAAAATCAGAAGTCAGAGAGAAATTTGTGACCCTAATTTGTGAAACTGCAGAGATCTGAGATGTAGAGAGAGGGGAACATATCCCAAATGATCCCATATTTTGGAACTGCTTTAAACCAACCTACCATGAAATTATAGCCACTTGAGAAATCTTCAAATCAGAACAGAACAGGCAGCAAGGGGAAGAATTTGCAAATCCCTGAAATCCCTCCATCTCTCGCTCTGTCTCCGTCTCTCTCTCTGTCTCTATCTATCTCTATCTCAGAGGCGGCATAGCCTCCTGTTTGCCCTACAATCCCCTCAACATTAATCCCAATTTTTGGCAGACCTCCCTCTCCCTTAGTCTCCCTGACATTCCACACCCTCATCCCCTTCTCCGTCTGTAACTAATCCAGCCCCATTCCACAAACCCAGCTCAAGCCTTAACCCCACTCCGGCCCCTTCACTTTCTCGAAACCAACTCTCAAACCCTAGAACGCAGCACTCTCACTCTCTTGCAACCCTCTGAATGACACGGATGCAACAACCCTTGCCCTCCCTCCCGCCGTCGCCTAACCCCAAATCGAGCATCACCACTCAATCCCCTCTCTCTCTCCCTTGAATCATACACCCCCTATGACTCTGTCTACCTGCAAGCCGCATGCCTTCTTCTCACCAAATCCATCTCTCTCTCCCTCCCTCCCTCTATGAGTGACACAGTTTGAGTTACTTTTACCGTGTTTGACCATTTTTCTTCAAATCACATAATAAACATTTTTCATCATCATCACAATCATTTTGGGAACCAAATCTTAAGAAATATAAGAATCGCCCTATTTATTTCACTTCTTCATAAGGGATAATCTTATATAAAAGAACTCGAAACGTATTCAAGGTAGAGCAAGCTAACGATTTAGAAGATAAAGACCCTTTTTTAGCAATATCTAATTTAAGCATTAGTCTATACTGCATGAATACAATATATAACACTACCCAACAAAGGAGTTGAAGTGGAGAATGAAACACATACAGACCAATTAACAGAATAAGAATCATTTACCCTTCCCTACACCATGTAAGGTGCTTATGGGTTGCCAAAGAGCGGAAAATGTGATTCCAATGCTAAACAAATGCACTATACTCCCAACCATCCAAATCATGAAACCATCATCGCCAAATTCTTGAATGGGACCTGTGCAACTTCCCAAGCTTTTTGCTGAACACAAAGAAACCATGAGATGATGAGATCACATAAATCCAAACCTCTAAGAAATCAGGTTATACTGTATTTTATAATTATTTGCATAGTCGAACTCAGAAATCAGGTTATGCAAAACCCTAAAAATTAGCAATTAATTTCTTGGATCCTAATTACAAAATGTATTGGCATATGAAGTGGGATCCCAAAATATAGTTTGAGAACTATATTTGGAATCCTGAGATCATGCACCAACAGAGTCACAAATTACCAAACGCTTTAATCGAAACACAAAATAACCACCAAACATCAAAATTCCAAAAACCTAAAACACAAAGCAAACAATTATAGTAAAATTAATATTTAGCAAAATCAAATGAACGAACAATGTATACAAATTCCTTTTCCTAGCTTCTTGCACATTCTAAATCTGTGGGAACCATATACAAATTTTTTTATTTTACAAAATTTATTAAGCATTTAATTAACATAACAACATTCAGAATTATAGTGGTTCTCTATGGTGCAATTATAAATTACAGTGGAAATGCAAACTTGCAATTCAAGTCTATGCACCTGGTTGAATTTATAATGCTTACATGTTAATCGTCTACAGTTAAGTTGTTAAACTCTAATTCCACCAAATTAAACTCTACAGTCCCTTATGGGATCAAATGAAAGCTGTATATGAAACCTATTTTAGTCTAGTATTATAACTTTTAACCATATTGATGATGTTGAAGTGAATAATTAAAACGAAGAGTAAACATAGTCATACAACAAATTAACAATGCCATGCAAAAAACTTGCTCGTTGGACAACTCAACCCTGTATTCCATCTCCTTATCTGTCATACCAAAAATCTGCACAATTGTTTAAATCCAAATTCAGGTCTTTCCAAAACCCGCCTGAATTATTTGAAAAACACGAATTTAGAACAATAATTCAAAACCAAAGAAAAGAATATCCATTACTCAAAGTAAAAATTAACCATCTCGTTGCTTCCGAGCTCTAAGGAAATGCCTAGGTTTCACTTTTACTAATTTCGAAACACCGCCATCATTGACCAATTAGACAAATAAGACCCAATTCAATTACGCCCAAACTGACAGAACACCCAGATTCCCAACACCCATTGAGCAATCTAACCATAATTCAGCAAACAGGTGGTGATCGCTGCTGCTACTACAAAGGATTGAAGATTAAGTATTTGCAAATTGACCACAAAAATAACAAAACCGCATCAAAATCCCAAATTTCAATCCCACTGAGCAAAAACTAATATGTTAAAATAGGAAAAATTTCTTACATATTTCAATATATCCAGAAAAATGGTTCCTTTGGCTTATGAACCTGACATGGACACATGCAACTCCCCTAAAGAAATTTAAAAAAAAAAAAAAAAAAAAAACCACCACCTGAAATACTAAAAGGAAATGATTAGACCCAATGCTATCTGATGAATTTCCAACAAATTGAACTGGGCTTCAGATAGATCGGCTGAAATTAAAAATGCATTCAAATACATGAACAAAATATTAAACAACAAAAATTCAAGAGAATTCAACTTTGCAATAAATTGTGGATCCCAGAACAAAATAATTATCCCTTTGTTTATATCCTTAGCTTAGCCACCATACTATAAAAATTCCTAAATCTCTTGTATCTCACAAAGAGAATCATATGCATGTCCATCTTAGCTATAAAAACGAAAGAAAATAGTAGGGTTTCTTAGTTTCTCACCCAAATCCACCAATTTGAATCAAATCTCAGCAAACCAGCTTGAAATCCTTCTGAAATCACCTCCACAAACACAATTCTAAACATACATTGAGACGAATCAAATAAAAACTAAAATTCAAAATTTGGAAAATTCCAACTTTGATATGCTATCGCTACTTGTGTTCATTAAATTTGATGGCACTGTCAGTGAAAAGGTAACTTTAGGGCTACTAATATGTTTACTAAACGGCAAGGAAATCAATTCAGTGGGATAAATGGTCCCATATCACAAAACATACTAATTAGAATACGGTTACTTGGTGATCTCCTCATCGTTGAAATTGCAACAGGAGATAATCTACTATTAACTCACAACAACTTTGAAATTGAAACATGATATAAAAGTATTTCTTGTAGATGCAACCAACAGGTCTCCAGAAAATTAAAGATAAATTGAAAATCAAATGTTCGTATCGAGATGTTCGATCAAATCAAAGAAAATTCACAGCAAAACGGAAAATGAAAACAGAAACTCACTTGGAATCAGCTTTTCTGGGAGCATCAAACCTGCAAACAAAACAGAAGTCAGATGGAGGAAAAATAAAGATTAAGAAAATACCCAGGAGAAGCGGAGGTGATGTTGTCCAACAGAGGAAGAGGGAGGCGGGAGGAGCCTGGGGGTAGATTATATGTTCATATATGTATTCACAACAACAAAAACCCAAACCCAATTTATACAATCAAAATTTGCAGCAGACAAAACTAAAAACCATAGAACCCGCAGATAAAAAACAAACTGACCCCAGCGGCTAGGTATGCTTCCTTTTTCGTTTCTTCTTCCCCAACTCCAATTGGTTTTTGTTTCTCGTGAAGCCCACTCCGCACCCCATCCCCCAATTCTTTGCAGCTTCCCCATCTCTTTTCTCCATCGTCTTCCTCTTCCCTTCTGATTTTTCTTCTCCTTTGATATTGGTTGCTGCTCAAGACCTACACCAAGAACAAAGACACAAAAATTGTTATTCACATATTATCTTTCACAGTTTCACGGATCCATCCTATTTGGACTTAATAAAGATAAAGGTGAAGATCTATACCTTTTTATTTTCTCGGACCTGAAATTTTTGAGAGCCCCTTCCTCCTTTTCTTTAGTCTAGACAACAGATTGAGAAGCCCATTACCCATTAATTAACCCCAAAAAATGCAAAGAAGGAAAAAAAAAACAAAAGAATAAATATATAACACACATAATAAAATAATGCAATAAATATTTAATATAACCAAATCAACCATATTGAAATTTCAATTTGAACAGAACTATATATAAACCTAGTATTAACAATTAGTCCGATCTAAGAAAACGAAAGCAAAACAGCCAGCAAAAATTCAAAGTTAATTATTCAAAAACCTTAAACCAGTTACCTTCCATACAGAAGATCTTGGAAGACAAACATAGATGCACCAAAAACCAAGAAGAAAAGGTTTTCAAACCCTGGAAAAAAAGAAAATCACTATTTATCATCAACTACATTGCATAGGATCTAATATGCAAACACTACAATTATGTTTAAAATGTGAAGCTTTACAAAAAAATTTAAGCTAATCAGTTACACGGCCAAATCAAATTATATGAAATTCCAGCAAAATACAACCAAATAGAACACAAATGGACCATAAAAAATACGAAATATGTATCAATCATTGTTCATAATTTTGGTTATACTGCAATTGTAATTAAATTCAATATGTTTGTTTACTTCCTATACTTATCCAACCTGTTCATGACCTATTTAATAGTTGTCTTGAAAGACAACACACAAAGACGACCTGGCAATAGCAAAATCAAACACAAAAATACAAACTCTCATCTTTTGGATTACCTATGACCTATTTAATAGTCCCTCATTTCCTTCGACCCTATAACAGAATAACCCAAACTCTGTCTAACTTTCTGAAAAGTTGTAGGAAGCAATCATGGCTGATGTTGCCGATTCAGACTTAATGACAGTGTGATTAAGAAATACAGTCTAAAACCCCTGAAAGACTCATTGATTGTCAATCCGTGCTAAACCAAACGGACAAAATTACCTCTGAAATTTTGAGAATTACACTCCCAACCCAACTCCATTCGGCTGGTATTGTTGTAAATAGGATGAAATCGAGTGGCTCCGTGCTAAACCATATGGACAAAATTACCCCCTCAATTTTTGAGAATTACCCTCCCAACCCATTCCCATTCGGTTGGTATTGTTGTAAATAAAGCAAAATCAAAACAAACGTGAACAGTGTCTGCCCTCCCCCTACTACTTTAGAATAAGTAATAATAACATGATTTTGGACACGTCTTGTCCAACATGTATAGTTTTGGGCGTTTGTGCCGTCGAATTAAGATGTAGGATAATAGATACGTGTCTAAAATCCTACGTATCGGATGTGAAGATGTTTTTCTCATTGGGTGTGAACTAGAGGTAAGGCGAACAACGCATGCGTCTTAGATCTCACTTTAAATTATACCTCATACCTTTCATCATTTATCGTATTGTTGATAAAAAAGAAGAGGACACAAAAATATCACATTCTCATAAATTCAAAGAAAACTAATGAAAAATGCTTGAAAACTTTGAGTTTTAACGATAAGGACAAAATAAAGGGTAAAGTGAATAGTATTAGGTTTGACTTTTTAGTGTAAAAATGTGGTTTTTCGTTAAAGTGAACAGTATTGAGGGTTTTTCGTTAAAACTCCCTAAATTCAATGTGACGTGCCTTAAATTCATATCGTTGTGGGAAAAAAAAAATTCATATTAAGGTACTAAAGTATATGCAGGCCTCATTTTATTACCGCGTTAGACCTCAGTTTACATTGGAATGATTTTGATGTGGAGAAATAATTCAACCTCGATAAAATATCTTTATGTATTTATTTTTTATTATCTTATGCACCACCACCACTACATCTATTATACTCGTAACGAGGCCGACCGAGCTCGGTTTCGAACCACTATTAGACTAGACATTGTAATGCTTAGAATTTCTCAAGAAACATGTATGTTTAGTAATCCACGGAAATCACAATGAAAATAAGGAGTACTGTGGCACGGTGACAACGAAGTTGAAAAGCGACTGGGGCCCACACAAAAATGGAAATTGATATGCTGATACGGGGTTTGAAGGAGCTAGCGGGTATTTTTTATGGCCGTAGGATCTCAAATAACACTAATCTGTCTGTCATGCTTTAATGGGGTGGATAGATTTTTAATTTTCACGTACCTCTTCCTTAATTTCAGCCGTGGGATCAAAATAATTTGAAAAAGATCTAAGAATAAAAATTAGCAAAGAGTATGTGAAGGGCACCATCAACTCTGAAATATATTTTTCAGTCAATATACCATGTGCACGAAGAAATGAAGCAAGAGAATGACTAGTAAATTCACCCCCTGAATCTGAACGCAGAATCTTGATTTTATTTCCACTGAAGTTTTCTACATAGGTTTTGAAAGTAACAAACGTAGAAAATACATCGGATTTAGACTTCAATGGAAAAAACCAACTGTATTTGCTAAAATCATCAACAAACAGTAGGTAATACTTGAAGCCAGTATTAGATGTAACAGTAGGTCCCCACAGATCACAATGCAGAAGCTGGAGACTCTGAGTTGTTGATGAAGAAGACACTTCAAACGGAAGCTTGTGATTTTTAGCAAGCGCACAATCTGAGCAGAAAAAATCAACAGTCTTCTGGCCTTGCAGTGGAAGATTATTAGTGGATATAACTCTTCTAAAAATTGAGGAGGAAGGATGGCCGAGGCGCTTATGCCATACAGGGACAGGTGCTTGAATGCTGAGAAAAGCTGAAGGTGAAGTGGGAGAACTGGTGGAACTGTGAAGAGGATAGAAACCATCCTTAACAGGGCCTTGCAAAAGCATCTTCCCCGAAATGCGATCCTTGACAGTGGATCCATAAGGGTCAAGAGTCAATGAACAGTTATTATCCTTAAGAAACTGATAAGCAGATAAGAGATTATGTTTTATGAAAGGAACATGTAAAACATTTCTCAGCTTAAAGGAAGTATAAGGAGTGTGCAGAGATGAAGAACCAATATGATGAATAGATAGTCCTTTACCATCTCCAATGTATACTTTGTCTTCTCCGGTGTAAGGAGTAGGAGAAGAGATGTTAGCTACATCATTAGTGATGTGAGAAGTAGCTCCAGAGTCAATCAACCAAGGCTGAGAGGTTTTTGCTGAATGATGCACACACATAGCAGCAAGTTTGGCTGGAGGAATTCTACCACAGATATCCAGATTCATACGATCAAAACAATCAAGTGCCTCATGACTGGTAGATCCACAAATCTGACAAGGGACTTTAAAATTGGAAGGACCTTGATAATTGTGAAAGCCTTGATAATTGCGATTGCCACGATTGTTGATGAAATTACCCCTATTATTGGTATGAAAGGTGCGATTGCTGCGATTTGAGGAGAAATTACCTCTAAATGTCTTACCACGATTTGAGTTAAATCGAGAAGCAGGATGAAATGATTGATTTTTAGCAGCAAAGGCAGATGGAGTAGGAAGCAGGGGAGGCTGAGATTGCACTGAGAATGCTTGAAAGGGCTCAGAGGATGAAAGAACAGCCTTGCGACGGGTCATAGACAACTCTTTGGTGAGTAAGAGACCATGGAGTTCATCAAGGGATGTAGAAGAGAGCCGCAGCATGATGGAGTCAATAAAGGACTCGAATTCATCAGGTAATCCATGTAGAGTGGCAGCAATTAGGTCACGATCAGACACTGAAGCACCAGCAGCTTGCAAGGAATCAGCAATTTCCTTGATTTGTTGAAGATACGCAGAAATGGACTGAGAACCTTTTTGAATTGATTGAAGTCTGGACCTTAATTGATGAATGTGAGCTTCCGAAACTCCACCAAAACGCTGTTCAAGCTTTACCCAGAGCTCACGAGAAGAAGAAACTCCAACCGTGAACAGAATGATCTCTTCGGACAGGGTAGAATTAAGCCAAATCAAAAGATTTTGATCTTTTTCATACCAATCGTCAAAGGCAGGGTTCATCGAGCGATCAGGCAAGAATGGCGAAGGACAAACCTCAGTGCCGTCAATAATACTAAGCAGCTTGTATCGCCTGAAAATTGGAGCAAACAGTGCTCGCCATGGCAGATAGTTGGAACTTTTCAGCTTGATCGGCACCATACTGCCAATGTTGTGAATCGTCAGATAGGTATACGAATTCAGAGGACTCAGATTGGAAGAGGAATTAGGGTTTTGAACCGAAGGAGAGATGACCGGAGAAGACGATCCAGTCGGTTGCGACGCAGATTGAGCAGCCATAGCTTGCAGAAAACAAGATTCAAGAGAGATCGAGAACAAAAAGTGAAGAATCAGAGAGAAGAAAGCAAGAATCGATCAAGACACGATCGAGATGACGAGCGGAAGAGAAGGTCGGTGCTGTAAAGCAGAATGGCTCGATACCATATAGAAACAGAAAACTTCAACAGTAAGTTTTCCTGATTGTATTGAATGAATAATTCAGTTACACAGGTGTCAATATATATAGCCTTAGCTGCCTTAGGCTAATTACAAAAGTACCCTCAACTACCTAAACTAATCACAGTTACTAACAGAAAACAATTACATTTAGCTTTAACAACTATTTAACAGTGACTATATTGGATGACTTATCATTCTCCCTAATAAAACCGTGTCAAAATACTTTATTTTC